>CM072223.1:1843339-1935980 GCA_036851935.1 Coregonus suidteri
AGTAATATAAAGACTGAATGCAGCATGGTCTATGCTACAGTCATATAAAGACTGAATGCAGCATGGTCTGTGCTACAGTCATATAAAGACTGAATGCAGCATGGTCTATGCTACAGTCATATAAAGACTGAATGCGTGTCTAATTTATCCATCTCCATCTAGCTTTCGGTGGTCACCTTATTTTTTAATTGTAAAGATTTATTTTTTATTGCAGCTGGAGGGTTTTAAAACAGGCTATCACTCGAATATTGTTGCTTTACATCATGAGTGGAACACTCTCTCACAGTCTTTCTCCCTCTCCATCAACTAATAGATCATCCTGTTCTAGATTGATATATAGCCCTGTATATAGATGTCCTCTTTCAGGTAATAAATTCAATGCAGTTTTAGCCTTATATTTAGCTAATTAAACATTAAACATTAGACATAATAAGCTTCTAACTTATAGCCGCTGTCTCTTGCGCAATACGCGCGCTCCACTGGCCTCTCTGTAAAAAAGACTCCTTAGCTCTTGGAGGAGAAGATACACTAGAATAGCTTGCTGGGCATTATATTTTTGTAGCATTTCTTCTACCGATAAACTAATCGAAGAGGGACACAAGCTCCTGTTTGCTGAATGTTAAACACAGCAGCCAATAGAACTCACGGGGTAGTTTGAAAGAAGAGCGAACGCGCGATGGCGGCAGGCTATAGCGAGTTATTTATTCAGACCCATAACCATTCAATCTTCGTGAAGAGAAGCGAAAAGCCCTCTGCATCTAATTCTAGTCCTATATTATTCAAAGACGTCATTATAATGATGAAGATAAGGACAACTAAACTTATTTCATTTAACTGTTGAAAGCGAGGAAGGAATGAAGCAACAACAATAGAGAGAAAGAGAAGGTAGGCTAATAACATTAGGGGAAATATTATAAAAGGTATATATGCGTCAGCCTACTAAATATATTTCAAAATTAAAATCTAATTCTCTAGCCTATACGTGTAACTTTGTAGGCCGCATGTGCTGCAACAGAATCAGATGTTGCTTTACCTGCTTTATCACGGATTTAACGAGGTGCGTAATTCCACAGTATAACACAAACACAGTACAGTAATACAGTTCACACTCAAAAAGAAGTTAGTCAGGATGATATCTGTGAGGGTGCCCATGTTTACGGATTTAGGGTTGTACCTGGTAGGTTCCTTGATAATTTGTGTGAGATTGAGGGCATCTAGTTTGGATTGTAGGACGGCCGGGGTGTTAAGCATATCCCAGTTTTTTTTCCTCTCCAGAAAATCACATTGTAGGATTTTTAATGAATTTATTTGCAAATTATGGTGGAAAATAAGTATTTGGTCACCTACAAACAAGCAAGATTTCTGGCTCTCACAGACCTGTAACTTATTCTTTAAGAGGCTCCTCTGTCCTCCACTCGTTACCTGTATTAATGGAACCTGTTTGAACTTGTTATCAGTATAAAAGACACCTGTCCACAACCTCAAACAGTCACACTCCAAACTCCACAATGGCCAAGACCAAAGAGCTGTCAAAGGACACCAGAAACAAAATTGTAGACCTGCACCAGGCTGGGAAGACTGAATCTGCAATAGGTAAGCAGCTTGGTTTGAAGAAATCAACTGTGGGAGCAATTATTAGGAAATGGAAGACATACAAGACCACTGATAATCTCCCTCGATCTGGGGCTCCACGCAAGATCTCACCCCGTGGGGTCAAAATGATCACAAGAACGGTGAGCAAAAATCCCAGAACCACACAGGGGGACCTAGTGAATGACCTGCAGAGAGCTGGACCAAAGTAACAAAGCCTACCATCAGTAACACACTACGCCGCCAGGGACTCAAATCCTGCAGTGTCAGACGTGTCCCCCTGCTTAAGTCAGTACATGTCCCGTCTGAAGTTTGCTAGAGTGCATTTGGATGATCCAGAAGAGGATTGGGAGAATGTCATATGGTCAGATGAAACCAAAATATAACTTTTTGGTAAAAACTCAATTCGTCGTGTTTGGAGGACAAAGAATGCTGAGTTGCATCCAAAGAACACCATACCTACTGTGAAGCATGGGGGTGGAAACATCATGCTTTGGGGCTGTTTTTCTGCAAAGGGACCAGGACAACTGATCCGTGTAAAGGAAAGAATGAATGGGGCCATGTATCGTGAGATTTTGAGTGAAAACCTCCTTCCATCAGCAAGGGCATTGAAGATGAAACGTGGCTGGGTCTTTCAGCATGACAATGATCCCAAACACACCGCCCGGGCAACGAAGGAGTGGCTTCATAAGAAGCATTTCAAGGTCCTGGAGTGGCCTAGCCAGTCTACAGATCTCAACCCCATAGAAAATCTTTGGAGGGAGTTGAAAGTCTATGTTGCCCAGCGACAGCCCCAAAACATCACTGCTCTAGAGGAGATCTGCATGGAGGAATGGGCCAAAATACCAGCAACAGTGTGTGAAAACCTTGTGAAGACTTACAGAAAACGTTTGACCTGTGTCATTGCCAACAAAGGGTATATAACAAAGTATTGAGAAACTTTTGTTATTGACCAAATACTTATTTTCCACCATAATTTGCAAATAAATTCATAAAAAATCCTACAATGTGATTTTCTGGAGAAAAAAAATCTCATTTTGTCTGTCATAGTTGACGTGTACCTATGATGAAAATTACAGGCCTCTCTCATCTTTTTAAGTGGGAGAACTTGCACAATTGGTGGCTGACTAAATACTTTCCCCCCCCCACTGTATATCACATAGCCTATCCTATTGGATAACCGCATAATCATTTGGCTTTTTTGGGCTTGGGTTCATGAAATGTCTTTACTGTATGACTTATCAGACTCAGGTAGCGTCAGGCTTGAATTTTCTATCAAAGCTCTAATCAAATCCAGACATAGGCCTATTTATATGCTTTATAATGCTTTTGAATGACACTTCCGGTTTTGGCGGGAAATACCGGGTTACCCGGGAGAATAGTGATTTATTCTCGGGATGGAACATTTGTAAAATACCAGGAAAATATTCAACCCTAACACACACAGTCATACCTGGGTCTGAGCCGGGGTTTGGGGTGGGGCAAGTGGTAGGAGCTGCAGGCGATTGGCTGGGGCCAGGCCCTGTCGTCCAGACAGGAAGCAGATCCACCAACCACAGTTCCCGTCTACTTCCTGTTGCAGCACTGTAACCACGTCTCCCTTCCTGAAGCCCAGCTCATCACTGCACTCGGCTATGTTGTCATACAGGGCCCTAGCCAGCAGGGTCTGGGGAGAGGAGACAGGACACCACAGAGACATAGGTCAGACAGAACACAACACACAATACAACACCACACACAATACAACACCACACAATACAACACAACACACAATACAACACAACACAGAATACAACACAACACAGAACACAACACCACAGAATACAACACAACACAGAACACAACACCACAGAATACAACACGACACACAATACAACACAACACAGAATACAACACCACAGAATACAACACCACAGAGACATTGGTCAGACAGAACACAACACACAATACAACACAACACAGAACACAACACGACACACAATACAACACAACACACAATACAACACGACACACAATACAACACAACACACAATACAACACAACACAGAATACAACACAACACAGAACACAACACCACAGAATACAACACAACAGAGACATTGGTCAGACAGAACACAACACACAATACAACACAACACAGAACACAACACCACACAATACAACACAACACAGAATACAACACAACAGAGACATTGGTCAGACAGAACACAACATACAATACAACACAACACACAATACAACACCACAGAGACATAGGTCAGACAGAACACAACACACAATACAACACAACACAGAATACAACACAACACAGAATACAACACAACAGAGACATTGGTCAGACAGAACACAACACACAATACAACACAACACAGAATACAACACAACACAGAATACAACACAACACAGAATACAACACAACACAGAATACAACACCACAGAATACAACACAACACAGAATACAACACAACACAACACAGAATACAACACAACACAGAATACAACACAACACAACACAGAATACAACACAACACAGAATACAACATAAGACAGGTTTCAGATTAGCTCATCAGAACACAGGTCAGACAATTACACACAGTTAATAAGACAGGCAGACAGTTAATAAGACAGGCAGAGAGTTAATAAGACAGGCAGACAGTTAATAAGACAGGCAGACAGTCTGTGTTGGGTGAAGATAATGGGTGTATGACATAGCTAAGGCACTGGGCAGCTGTGGTCTTTGACAGTTTCCTGCTAACTACTGCTATCTCAATACCCGTGAATAAAAGATCACTACGGTTGTGATTCTCTCATAAAGAACCCTTGAAATCAGACAAAAATTAACCACAGCCGGGGGTGGAGGGGGGGGGGGGGGCAGAGATAGTCATATTCTCATATTCACATTCTCTGTTTTCAATTGAAAGCTCTCTGCAGGTGTGTCAATTTTTTTGTTGTGAGAACGATCTCTTTCTATGTCTTGTAATTCTCAGTTCCTGTGTGAGTTTCCTTCAGCCGAATAACCAGGAAACCAGCCACCTCAATACTTCCTCATATATCAGACTAAGAACATCCTTTCTCACCATTCATCCAGTCACCCAAAATAAACAAGCAGTGTCTTACCTAAATGGTTAAATAAAGGTTAAATCAAAACCTAGAAACAATATAATCATACTATAATATAATCATACTCATTTCTCTCTGCCTCCTTCTTTCCACTCCTCTCCTCTTTTGACCTCACCCTCTCACCGTCCCCCCCTACTCACAAGGCAGGCAATACGCTTGACCTCATCTTTACTAGATGCTGTTGTTCTACTAATCTCACTGCAACTCCCCTCCAAGTCTCAGAACACTACTTTGTATCCTTTTCTCTCTCCCTCTCCTCCAACACTACTCACTCTGCCCCTACACAGATGGTAATGCGCCGTCGCAACCTTCGCTCTCTCTCTCCCACTACTCTCTCCTCTTCCATCCTATCATCTCTTCCCTCTGCTCAATCCTTCTCCCTCCAATCTCCTGATTCTGCCTCCTCAACCCTCCTCTCCTCCCTTTCTGCATCCTTTGACTCTCTATGTCCCCTATCCTCCCGGCCGGCTCGGTCCTCCCCTCCAGCTCCGTGGCTTGATGACTCATTGCGAGCTCACAGAACAGAGCTCCGGGCAGCTGAGCGGAAATGGAAGAAAACTAGACTCCCTGCGGACCTGGCATCTTTTCACTCCCTCCTCTCTACATTTTCTTCATCTGTTTCTGCTGCTAAGGCCACTTTCTACCACTCTAAATTCCAAGCATCTGCCTCTAACCCTAGGAAGCTCTTTGCCACATTCTCCTCCCTGCTGAATCCCCCCCCCCCCTCCTCCCTCTCTGTGGATGACTTCGTCAACCATTTTGAAAAGAAGGTTGACGACATCCGATCCTTGTTTGTTAAGTCAAATGACACTGCTGGTCCTGCTCACACTGCCCTACCCTATGCTTTGACTTCTTTCTCCCCTCTCTCTCCAGATAAAATCTTACGACTTGTGACGGCAGGCCGCCCAACAACCTGCCCGCTTGACCCTATCCCCTCCTCTCTTCTCCAGACCATCTCCGGTGACCTTCTCCCTTACCTCACCTCGCTGATCAACTCATCCTTGACCGCTGGCTATGTCCCTTCCGTCTTCAAGAGAGCGAGAGTTGCACCCCTTCTCAAAAAAACCAACACTCGATCCCTCTGATGTCAACAACTACAGACCAGTATCCCTTCTTTCTTTTCTCTCCAAAACTATTGAGCGTGCCGTCTTTAGCCAACTCTCTTGCTATCTCTCTCAGAATGACCTTCTTGATCCAAACCAGTCAGGTTTCAAGACTGGTCATTCAACTGAGACTGCTCTTCTCTGTGTCACGGAGGCTCTCCGCACTGCTAAAGCTAACTCTCTCTCCTCTGCTCTTGTCCTTCTAGACCTGTCTGCTGCCTTTGATACTGTGAACCATCAGATCCTCCTCTCCACCCTCTCCGAGCTGGGAATCTCCGGCGCGGCTCACTCTTGGATTGCGTCCTACCTGACCGGTCGCTCCTACCAAGTGGCGTGGCGAGAAGCTGTCTCCGCACCACGTGCTCTCACCACTGGTGTCCCCCAGGGCTCAGTTCTAGGCCCTCTCCTATTCTCGCTATACACCAAGTCACTTGGCTCTGTCATATCCTCACATGGCCTCTCCTATCATTGCTACACTGACGACACACAACTAATCTTCTCCTTTCCCCCTTCTGATAACCAGGTGGCGAATCGCATCTCTGCATGTCTGGCAGACATATCAGTATGGATGACGGATCACCACCTCAAGCTGAACCTTGGCAAGACGGAGCTGCTCTTCCTCCCGGGGAAGGACTGCCTGTTCCATGATCTCGCCATCACGGTTGACAACTCCGTTGTGTCCTCCTCCCAGAGTGCGAAGAGCCTTGGCGTGACCCTGGACAACACCCTGTCGTTCTCCGCTAACATCAAGGCGGTGACCCGATCCTGTAGGTTCATGCTCTACAACATTCGGAGAGTACGACCCTGCCTTACACAGGAAGCGGCACAGGTCCTAATCCAGGCACTTGTCATCTCCCGTCTGGATTACTGCAACTCGCTGTTGGCTGGGCTCCCTGCCTGTGCCATTAAACCCCTACAACTCATCCAGAATGCCGCAGCCCGTCTGGTGTTCAACCTTCCCAAGTTCTCTCACGTCACCCCGCTCCTCCGCACACTCCACTGGCTTCCAGTTGAAGCTCGCATCTGCTACAAGACCATGGTGCTTGCCTACAGAGCTGTGAGGGGAACGGCACCTCCGTACCTTCAGGCTCTGATCAGTCCCTACACCCAAACGAGGGCACTGCGTTCATCCACCTCTGGCCTGCTGGCTCCCCTACCTCTGCGGAAGCATAGTTCCCGCTCAGCCCAGTCAAAACTGTTCGCTGCTCTGGCACCCCAATGGTGGAACAAGCTCCCTCACGACGCCAGGACAGCAGCGGAGTCACTCACCACCTTCCGAAGACATTTGAAACCCCACCTCTTTAAGGAATACCTGGGATAGGATAAAGTAATCCTTCTACCCCACCCCCCTTACTCCACCCCCCCCCCCCCCCCCCCCCCCCCCCCCCCCCCCCAAAAATAATAATAAAAAAAACAATATTGTAAAGTGGTTATCCCACTGGCTATAAGGTGAATGCACCTATTTGTAAGTCACTCTGGATAAGAGCGTCTGCTAAATGACGTAAATGTAAATGTAAATAAAGTATTGAGGGGTTCTCTTGACAGGTCATTTCAACAAACATTAAGTCACTTGAGAGTCCATTTACAAATATGACAGATAAGTGATATGACAGATAAGTTATATTTTACATTTTACATTTTAGTCATTTAGCAGACGCTCTTATCCAGAGCGACTTACAGTTAGTCAGTGCATACATTTTTCATACTGATATGACAGAGAAGTGATTTGCCTATGGTACTTAAAGTTCACTTAACCATTCTCTTCACACACACGTATATAAATAAATGCACACACACACACACACAGCTTGTGTAGGCCAACTAATGCTCAGCAAGACATTCCTCTGGTCTCGGTAAACCATGCCCATGTGTCAAGACATTCCTCTGGTCTCGGTAAACCATGCCCATGTGTCAAGACAGTCCTCTGGTCCCTGTAAACCATGCCCATGTGTCAAAACATTCCTCGTGCCCCTGTAAACTATTGCAGATTGACATGAGGAATAGCTTCGCTGCACTGATGCCTGATCTACCTGCTCTTTCATCACTGGGACTCCCTGTGTCTGGGACTGCCTGTGTCTGGGACTGCCTGTGTCTGGGACTGCCTGTGTCTGCTATGGCTGTGTCTGGGACTGCCTGTGTCTGGGACGGCGGTGCTGACTCCAACTACGCTGACTCTAGTAGCGGCTTCGTCGTTGAGTTCGGCTCCTTTCCCTCTTTCTGGATTTGACGGGGCACTGCCTGCTGTAGACGGTCTAGACCTATCGCCGGGAGCAGCGGGCGTATGCTATCCTGTTCTCATGGGCCCGTGAAAGGATCAACTAATTGTGTGATGGGCGGACTTCTCCATCCCCTTCTCCGGCCGTTGTATTGGGCAGTTCAACGGTGAGAAATGTCTGTCTCTGGAGCACATTTTTTTTCATCCAGGAGCACGAATACAGGACATCAATAAGCTGCTCCCAAACATTTTAAACAAGCATCAGGAAATCGATTCTATCGTAGTCCATGT
Source organism: Coregonus suidteri (assembly GCA_036851935.1). NCBI lineage: Eukaryota > Metazoa > Chordata > Actinopteri > Salmoniformes > Salmonidae > Coregonus > Coregonus suidteri. The sequence continues at coordinate 1,851,659 of CM072223.1, forward strand.
GGGTTTTAATGACATTATGAAGGGCAGCTCTGAACAGTTGAAACTGGATTTTAAAGAGCTGATTGACTCTCTGCTAGACACTAACAAAAAACCCATCATATCTGGCCCTCTGCCCTCCCTAAATCGTGGCATTGAACGGTTCAGCAGACTTTTAGCCCTCCATAACTGGCTACGAGACTATTGCAGCTCTGTGGGTGTAACATTTATTGACAATGTTGATACCTTCTGGAAACTAAGCTATAAGGAGGATGGGATCCACCCAAATCATTTGGGTTACTGGATCCTTTCACAGCATTATAAGGCTGCATTGAGACAATGACTTATCAATGACCCAAGCCCAGCTCAGTTAATCCCTACCATTGTGTCGCTGAGTTGTCATAATGCTTCAGTAAATGTACATTATCCCAGGGGCGCTGGAAGACACAATATAAGTAACCTAATTTATGTCCCTCTTACTGCTCTGAATGCCTCTGCTGATCCTACAGCTATTGGATGCAGTAATCATGTGCCTATGAACCAGAGTGATACTGTTAGCACTGAGGTGGTGTGCCCTAGCAGGAAGTCCACTGTGTGCAGCTCACCCTGCACTAACATAAATAACCTGAGAACCTCTGTTTTTATTGCTTTACTGGGAAATTTAACAATCAAGCATCCCAGAAGAAAAGTGCTCAAAATAGCCCACGTTAATATATGTAGCTTAAGAAATAAGGTTCATGAAATCAATAATTTTCTAGTAACAGATGACATTCATATTCTGACAATCTCTGAAAACTCACTTAGATAATACCTTTATGATACAGTGGTAGCAATACAAGTGTGACGCGTACTGAGTATACGAAGATTCAAGAGGACGCAGACGCAGGAATTAACAAGGTCAAGGTTAACAACGAGCAAGAGAAATAACAAAGACAGTAAAGTTCCGTTTTGTTGTCCTCCCGTAAGCCTCTCCTGAAGGCCGTGCGCAGAGTACGCTCATTCCAGCCGGAAGACGACACCACCGTGCGAAAGCTCCGAGCGTACTCGAACGCGGGCCCCTCTCACTGTTGTAGCTGGAGGAGACGCTCACCCCCGTCCTTTCCCTCCGTGGGATGATCAAACACCGCCCTGAACCGAGCGAGGAGGGTGGGTTAGGGAAGTCTCACTGCCTCCTCTCCTTCCCAACTGCCTTTAAGTAGCGAAATCACCAGCGCTATCCTGGCTTGGTCAGATGGATATGCCCCAGGCTGACGCGCCAGATAAAGTGAAACCTGTAACAGGAAGCCGCTACATTTAGTAGTTTTACCGTCATAGCGCTCTGGTAGGGCGAGGGTTCCCACAAAAGTGGGTGATAGCACGGGAACAGGTGGATTGGGGGCACTCGCCGCTCCCTGAGCGCTAGGCAGATTATGCAGAGTTTGGAGCACTTCCTGCATGGCGACGTTCAACTGGGCAAGCTGCTGCTGGTGGTGCTGGTCCAGGCACTGGGAAACTCCTGCTGCATCCATTTTCGTTTGGTGTGTGATTCTGTGACGAGTACTGAGTATACGAAGACAGGCAGGACGCAGACGCAGGAATTAACAAGGTCAAGGTTTACTAAACAATGATAAAGAGAAATAACAAACATAGAGTAAACGACACGAAGCTAAACAATCCCACACAACATCATCCAGAACAGTCCAGGGCTAAATAGGGGTGGTGATGAGATGATGAGGTGCAGGTGCGCTGGAGGTGATTAGGGTGAGTTGGGTGAGTTGGGTTTCCATTCCGGTGTTGCCGAGGTGGTGCGCTCAGACCGGTGGCTCAGTAGACCGGCGAATCAGAGCACCGGAGGGGAGGAATGGGAGGAGACGTGACAACAAGGTTATAAGAGCTACAGAAAAGACAGAAATGCCAAAGGTGGAGGTGTTGCTGTTTATATTCAGAACCACATTCCTGTAAAGCATAGAGAGGATCTCATGTTAAATACTGTTGAAGTAATATGGCTACAGGTTCATCTGCCTCACCTAAAGCCCATTCTGGTCGGAAGCTGCTATAGACCACCAAGTGCTAACAGTCAGTATCTGGATAACATGTGTGAAATGCTTAATAATGTATGTGATAAACAGAGAGGTATATTTTCTGGGTGTTTTAAAAATTGACTGGCTTTCATCAGGCTGCCCACTCAAGAGAAAGCTTCAAACTTTAACCAGTGCCTGCAACCTGGTTTGGGTTATCAGTCAACCTACCAGGGTAGTTACAAACAGCATAGGAATGAAATCATCAACATGTATTGATCACATTTTTACTAATGCTGCAGAAATGAGCTTGAAAGCAGTATCCAGATCCATCGGATGTAGTGATCACAATATAGTAGCCATATCTAGGAAAACCAAAGTTCCAAAGGCTGGGCCTAATATAGTGTATAAGAGGTCATACAATACGTTTTGTAGTGATTCCAATGTTGTTGATGTTCTGAATATTTGTTGGTCCGTGGTGTGTAATGAGGAGCAACCAGACGCTGCACTTCACACATTTATGAAATTGCTTATTCCGGTTACTAATAAGCATGCAACCATTAAGAAAATGACTGTAAAAACTGTTAAATCCCTGTGGATTGATGAGGAATTGGAAATGTGTATGGTTGAGAGGGATGAGGCAAAAGGAATGGCAAATAAGTCTGGCTGCACAACTGATTGGCAAACGTATTGCAAATTGAGAAATGATGTGACTAAACTGAATAAAAAGAAGAAGAAACTCCACTATGAAACAAAGATAAATGACATAAAGAATGATAGTAAAAAGCTTTGGAGCACCTTAAATGACATTTTGGGAAAGGAAGCAAACTCACCTCCATCATTCATTGAATCAGATGGCTCATTCATCAGAAAACCCACTGATATTGCCAACTACTTTAATAATTTTTTCATTAGCAAGATAAGCAAACTTAGGCATGACATGCCAGCAACAAACACTGACACTACACATCCAAGTATATCTGACCAAATTATGAAAGACAAGAACTGTCATTTTGAATTCCGTAAAGTGAGTGGAAGACGTGAAAAAATGATTGTTGTCTATCAACAATGACAAGCCACCAGGGTCTGACAACTTGGATGGAAAATTACTGAGGATAATAGCGGACGATATTGCCACACCTATTTGCCATATCTTCAGTTTAAGCCTACTAGAAAGTGTGTGCCCTCAGGCCTGGAGGGAAGCAAAAGTCATTCCGCTACCTAAGAATAGTAAAGCCCCCTTTACTGGCTCAAATAGCCGACCAATCAGCCTGTTAACAACCCTTAGTAAACTTTTGGAAAAAATTGTCTTTGACCAGATACACTGCTATTTTACCGTAAACAAATTGACAACAGACTTTCAGCACGCTTACAGGGAAGGACATTCAACAAGCACAGCACTTACACAAATGACTGATGATTGCCTTAGAGAAATTGATGATAAAAAGATTGTGGGGGCTGTTTTGTTAAGACTTCAGTGAGGCTTTTGACATTGTCGATCATAGTCTGTTGCTGGAAAAACGTATGTGTTATGGCCTTACTACAGTGGGGAGAACAAGTATTTAATACACTGCTGATTTTGCAGGTTTTCCTACTTACAAAGCATGTAGAGGTCTGTATATCTGTATTTTTATCATAGGTACACTTCAACTGTGAGAGACGGAATCTAAAACAAAAATCCAGAAAATCACATTGTATGATTTTTAAGTAATTAATTTGCATTTTAGTGCATGACATAAGTATTTGATACATCAGAAAAGCAGAACTTAATATTTGGTACAGAAACCTTTGTTTGCAATTACAGAGATCATACGTTTCCTGTAGGTCTTGACCAGGTTTGCACACACTGTAGCAGGGATTTTGGCCCTCTCCTCCATACAGACCTTCTCCAGATCCTTCAGGTTTCGGGGCTGTCGCTGGGCAATACGGACTTTCAGCTCCCTCCAAAGATTTTCTATTGGGTTCAGGTCTGGAGACTGGCTAGGCCACTCCAGGACCTTGAGATGCTTCTTATGGAGCCACTCCTTAGTTGCCCTGGCTGTGTGTTTCGGATCGTTGTCAAGCTGGAAGACCCAGCCATGACCCATCTTCAATGCTCTTACTGAGGGAAGGAGGTTGTTGGCCATGATCTCGCAATACATGGCCCCATCTATCCTCCCCTCAATACGGTGCAGTCGTCCTGTCCCCTTTGCAGAAAAGCATCCCCAAAGAATGATGTTTCCACCTCCATGCTTCACGGTTGGGATGGTGTTCTTGGGGTTGTACTCATCCTTCTTCTTCCTCCAAACACGGCGAGTGGAGTTTAGACCAAAAAGCTCTATTTTTGTCTCATCAGACCACATTACCTTCTCCCATTGCTCCTCTGGATCATCCAGATGGTCATTGGCAAACTTCAGACGGGACATGCGCTGGCTTGAGCAGGGGGACCTTGCGTGCGCTGCAGGATTTTAATCCATGACGGCGTAGTGTGTTACTAATGGTTTTCATTGAGACTCTGGTCCCAGCTCTCTTCAGGTCATTGACCAGGTCCTGCCGTGTAGTTCTGGGCTGATCCCTCACCTTCCTCATGATCATTGATGCCCCACGAGGTGAAATATTGCATGGAGCCCCAGACCAAGGGTGATTGACTGTCATCTTGAACTTCCTCCATTTTCTAATAATTGTGCCAACAGTTGTTGCCTTCTCACCAAGCTGCTTGCCTATTGTCCTGTAGCCCATCCCAGCCTTGTGCAGGTCTACAATTTTATCCCTGATGTCCTTACACAGCTCTCTGGTCTTGGCCATTGTGGAGAGGTTGGAGTCTGTTTGATTGAGTGTGTGGACAGGTGACTTTTATACAGGTAACGAGTTCAAACAGGTGCAGTTAATACAGGTAATGAGTGGAGAACAGGAGGGCTTCTTAAAGAAAAACTAACAGGTCTGTGAGAGCCGGAATTCTTACTGGTTGGTAGGTGATCAAATACTTATGTCATGCAATCAAATGCAAATTAATTACTTAAAAATCATACAATGTGATTTTCTGGATTTTTGTTTTTTAGATTTCGTCTCTCACAGTTGAAGTGTACCTATGACAAAAATTACAGACCTCTACATGCTTTTGTAAGTAGGAAAACCTGCAAAATTGGCAGTGTATCAAATACTTGTTCTCCCCACTGTATATTGTGGATAAAGAGTTACCTGTCTAACAGAACACAGAGGGTGTTCTTTAATGGAAGCCTCTCCAACATAATCCAGGTAGAATCAGGATTTCCCCAGGGCAGCTGTCTAGGCCCCTTACATTTTTCAATCTTTACTAACGACATGCCACTGGCTTTGAGTAAAGCCAGTGTGTCTATGTATGCGGATGACTCAACACTATACACGTCAACTAGTACAGAGACTGAAATGATTGCAACACTTAACAAAGAGCTGCAGTTAGTTTCAGAATGGGTGGCAAGGAATAAGTTAGTCCTAAATATTTCAAAAACTAAAAACATTGTGTTTGTGACAAATCATTCACTAAACCCTAAACCTCAACTAAATCTTGTAACGAATAATGTGGAAATAGAGCAAGTTGAGGTGACTAAACTGCTTGGAGTAACCTTGGATTGTAAACTGTCATGGTCAAAACATATTGATACAACAGTAGCTAAAATGGGGAGAAGTCTGTCCATAATAATGCGCTGCTCTGCCTTCTTAACTATCACCAAGGCAGGTCCTACAGGCACCTGTTCAGTCATGTGGTCAGGTGCTACAAAGAGGGACTCAGGAAGGTTGCAATTGGCTCAGAACAGGGCAGCACGTCTGGCCCTTAGTGTCACACCCTGATCTGTTTCACCTGTCTTTGTGATTGTCTCCACCCCCCTCCAGGTGTCGCCCATCTTCCCCATTATCCCCAGTGTATTTATACCTGTGTTCTCTGTTTGTCTGTTGCCAGTTCGTTTTGTTTCGTCAAGCCTACCAGCGGTTTTCCCCTTGCTCCTGTCTTTCTCAAGTTCCTGTTTTCTAGTTTTCCCGGTTTTGACCATTCTGCCTGCCCTGACCCTGAGCCTGCCTGCCGTTCTGTACCATGTCACACCACCCTGGATTATTGACCTCTGCCTGCCCTGACCCTGAGCCTGCCTGCCGTTCTGTACCTTGTCACACAACCCTGGATTATTGACCTCTGCCTGCCCTGACCCTGAGCCTGCCTGCCGTTCTGTACCTTGTCACACAACCCTGGATTATTGACCTCTGCCTGCCCTGACCCTGAGCCTGCCTGCCGTTCTGTACCTTGTCACACCACCCTGGATTATTGACCTCTGCCTGCCCTGACCCTGAGCCTGCCTGCCGTTCTGTACCTTGTGGTCTCTGATCTGGATTACTGACCTCTGCCTGCCCTGTCCTGACCTATCGTTTGCCTGCCCTCTGTTTTTGTAATAAACGTTTGTAATTTTGACACTGTCTGCATCTGAGTCTTCTCCTGAAACGTGATACTTAGACGTACACAGAGAGCTAACATTGATAATATGCATGTCTATCTCTCCTTGCTCAAAGTGGAGGAGAGATTGACTTCATCACCACTTGTATTTGTGAGAGGTATTGACATGTTGAAAGCACCGAGCTGTCTGTTTGAACTACTGGCACACAGCTCAGACACCCATGCATACCCCACAAGACATGCCACCAGAGGTCTCTTCACAGTCCCCAAGTCCAGAACAGACTATGGGAGGCGCACAGTACTACATAGAGCCATGACTACATGGAACTCTATTCCACATCAAGTAACTCATGCAAGCAGTAAAATTAGATTTCAAAACCAGATAAAAATACACCTTATGGAACAGCGGGGACTGTGAAGCAACACAAACATAGACACAGACACATGCATACACACACACAATAACATACTCACTATACACACACGTACACATGGATTTTGTGTTGTAGATATGTGGTAGTAGAGTAGGGGCCTGAGGGCACACACTTAGTGTGTTGTGAAATCTGTTGTGAATGTATTGTAATGTTTTTAAAAATGTATAACTGCCTTAATGTTGCTGGACCCCAGGAAGAGTAGCTGCTACCTTGGCAGGAACTAATGGGGATCCATAATAAATCAAAATACAAATGTCCATGTGTCAAGACATTCCTCTGGTCCCTGTAAACCATGCCCATGTGTCAAGACATTCCTCAGGTCCCTGTAAACCATGCCCATGTGTCAAGACAGTCCTCTGGACCAGCAGTGACACACTCACTCTCTCTCCTGACCTCCTCTCTCTCCTGACCTCCTCTCTCTCCTGACCTCCTCTCTCTCCTGACCTCCTCTCTCTCCTCACCTCCTCTCTCTCCTGACCTCCTCTCTCTCCTGACCTCCACTCTCTCCTGACCTCCTCTCTCTCCTGACCTCCTCTCTCCTGACCTCCTCCTCTCTCTCCTCACCTCCTCTCTCTCCTCACCTCCTCTCTCTCCTGACCTCCTCTCTCTCCTGACCTCCTCTCTCTCCTGACCTCCACTCTCTCCTGACCTCCTCTCTCTCCTGACCTCCTCTCTCTCCTGACCTCCTCTCTCTCCTGACCTCCTCTCTCTCCTGACCTCCTCTCTCTCTTGACCTCCTCTCTGTCTCCTGACCTCCTCTCTCTCCTGACCTCCTCTCTCTCCTGACCTCCTCTCTCTCCTGACCTCCACTCTCTCCTGACCTCCTCTCTCTCCTGATCTCCTCTCTCTCCTGACCTCCTCTCTCTCCTGACCTCCTCTCTCTCCTGACCTCCTCTCTCTCCTGACCTCCTCTCTCTCCTGACCTCCATAGGGTGTTTACCCTAACACATGGGTTTGGAGGAGGTGAACTGAAAACCACATGCTTCAAGGTGTCCGATCACAGTAACCATTGGTTCCCACCCCAGACCTCCCCAGTCCTGCCTGCCCACTATAGATATAGTATGATGTCATTGGTGCTGAGCATCCTTGTGTTGATATTCCTAGCCCAACCCCACTCCTCCCCCCTGTCTTCCCCCAATCATCTCCCAGCTCTCCCTGGCTGTCAGTAAGACTGTCTGTCTGCTGAATGTCTGGCCTGTAAACAACCTCAACTCACTGCTCTGTCTGTCTGTCTGTCTGTCTGTCTGTCTGTCTGTCTGTCTGTCTGTCTGTCTGCTGAAGGACTAGCCTGTAAACCTCCTCAACTCACTGCTGTGTTTACTGTGAGTGGTAGAGACGGGAGGAGATGGGACCAAAGCAACACACACACACACACACACACACACACACACACACACACACACACACACACACACACACACACACACACACACACACACACACACACACACACACACACACACACACACACACCACCCTGGTCTGAGCTGTAAAGTCTGTCCCCTCCTACTATACAGGGTGAATCTCAGAAACAAAGAGTCCTTTCACCATCACACTCCGCACCTGTTCCACCAGATCAGCCCCTGTAGCACACACACGCTCACATGGACTCAAGTAGCAAGTCCTCCTCTTGTCCTCCTTACTGGCCCGCCTGTGTTTCTATACAATTTAAAACATCTAAAATGCTCAACTCTAAAATGACCCCAGCCATTATCACCTTGGTTGCTGTAGGTTCATTCACCCCAGTCCATCTACAAACACCTAGCTTGTTAGCTATACAATTATGCCGCTACACATTAACTCACATTAACTCAACACCGGGATTAAAAACGATCATTTAGTACGTACAGAGGAATGAAAAGTTAAACAAATACATTTGGTTTACACAACTTTTGGTTGTTGTTGCAGTTTTACAGCTAATCTCCTGCAATTCGACACATTTTGTCATGTTAATATGATCAAATCAAATCAAATCAAATTTTATTGGTCACATGCGCCGAATACAACAGGTGCAGACATTACAGTGAAATGCTTACTTACAGCCCTTAACCAACAGTGCATTTATTTTAAACAAAAAAGTAAGAATAAAACAACAACAAAAAAAGTGTTGAGAAAAAAGAGCAGAAGTAAAAATAAAGTGACAGTAGGGAGGCTATATATACAATAGAATAAAGTGACAGTAGGGAGGCTATATATACAGGGGGGTACCGTTGCATAGTCAATGTGCGGGGGCACCGGCTAGTTGAGGTAGTTGAGGTAATATGTACATGTGGGTAGAGTTAAAGTGACTATGCATAAATACTTAACAGAGTAGCAGCAGCGTAAAAAGTATGGGGTGGGGGGGCAGTGCAAATAGTCCGGGTAGCCATGATTAGCTGTTCAGGAGTCTTATGGCTTGGGGGTAGAAGCTGTTGAGAAGTCTTTTGGACCTAGACTTGGCACTCCGGTACCGCTTGCCGTGCGGTAGCAGAGAGAACAGTCTATGACTAGGGTGACTGGAGTCTTTGACAATTTTGAGGGCCTTCCTCTGACACCGCCTGGTATAGAGGTCCTGGATGGCAGGGAGCTTTGCCCCTGTGATGTACTGGGCCGTACGCACTACCCTCTGTAGTGCCTTGCGGTCAGAGGCCAAGCAGTTGCCATACCAGGCGGTGATGCAACCAGTCAGGATGCTCTCGATGGTGCAGCTGTAGAATTTTTTGAGGATCTGAGGACCCATGCCAAATCTTTTTAGTCTCCTGAGGGGGAATAGGCTTTGTCGTGCCCTCTTCACGACTGTCTTGGTGTGTTTGGACCATGATAGTTCGTTGGTGATGTGGACACCAAGGAACTTGAAGCTCTCAACCTGTTCCACTACAGCCCCGTCGATGAGAATGGGGGCGTGCTCAGTCCTCTTTTTTTTCCTGTAGTCCACAATCATCTCCTTTGTCTTGGTCACGTTGAGGGAGAGGTTGTTGTCCTGGCACCACACGGCCAGATCTCTGACCTCCTCCCTATAGGCTGTCTCATCGTTGTCGGTGATCAGGCCTACCACTGTTGTGTCGTCGGCAAACTTAATGATGGTGTTGGAGTCGTGCCTGGCCATGCAGTCATGGGTGAACAGAGAGTACAGGAGGGGACTGAGCACGCACCCCTGAGGGGCCCCCGTGTTGAGGATCAGTGTGGCAGATGTGTTGTTACCTACCCTTACCACCTGGGGGCGGCCCGTCAGGAAGTCCAGGATCCAGTTGCAGAGGGAGGTGTTTAGTCCCAGGATCCTTAGCTTAGTGATGAGCTTTGAGGGCACTATGGTGTTGAATGCTGAGCTGTAGTCAATGAATAGCATTCTCACGTAGGTGTTCCTCTTGTCCAGGTGGGAAAGGGCAGTGTGGAGTGGAGTGCAATAGAGATTGCATCATCTGTGGATCTGTTGGGGCGGTATGCAAATTGGAGTGGGTCTAGGGTTTCTGGGATTATGCTGTTGATGTGAGCCATGACCAGTCTTTCAAAGCACTTCATGGCTACAGACGTCAGTGCCACGGGTCGGTAGTCATTTAGGCAGGTTATCTTAGAGTTCTTGGGCACGGGGACTATGGTGGTCTGCTTGAAACATGTTGGTATTACAGACTCAGTCAGGGACATGTTGAAAATGTCAGTGAAGACACTTGCCAGTTGGTCAGCACATGCTCGGAGTACACGTCCTGGTAATCCGTCTGGCCCTGCGGCCTTGTGAATGTTGACCTGCTTAAAAGTCTTACTCACATCGGCTACGGAGAGCGTGATCACATAGTCGTCCGGAACAGCTGGTGCTCTCATGCATGCTTCAGTGTTGCTTGCCTCGAAGCGAGCATAGAAGTGGTTTAGCTCGTCTGGTAGGCTTGTGTCACTGGGCAGCTCGCGGCTGTGCTTCCCTTTGTAAATATCTGAGTGAAAGTGACTAACAGAATCAATGGGGTCCCCCTGGGCACGTGGTGGGGAGGGGTGGAGGGGTGGTGGGGTTGGAGACGGGGGTGGTGGGGTTGGAGACGGGGGTGGAGGGGGGTGGGGGTTGGGGGTGGAGGGGGGATGGTGGGGTTGGAGACGGGGGTGGAGGGGTGGTGGTGGGGTTGGAGACGGGGGTGGAGGGGGGGTGGTGGGGTTGGAGACGGGGGTGGAGGGGGGGGTGGGGTTGGAGACGGGGGTGGAGGGGGGGTGGTGGGGTTGGAGACGGGGGTGGAGGGGGGGGTGGTGGGGTTGGAGACGGGGGTGGAGGGGGGGTGGTGGTGGGGTTGGAGACGGGGGGTGGAGGGGTGGTGGGGGGGTTGGAGACGGGGGTGGAGGGGTGGTGGTGGGGTTGGAGACGGGGGTGGAGGGGTGGTGGTGGGGTTGGAGACGGGGGTGGGTTGGAGACGGGGGTGGGGGGTTGGAGACGGGGGTGGAGGGGTGGTGGTGGGGTTGGAGATGGGGGTGGAGGGGTGGTGGTGGTGGGTTTGGAGACGGGGGTGGAGGGGGGGTGGTGGGGTTGGAGACGGGGGTGGAGGGGGGGGTGGTGGTGGGGTTGGAGACGGGGGTGGAGGGGGGTGGTGGTGGGGTTGGAGACGGGGGTGGAGGGGTGGTGGTGGGGTTGGAGACGGGGGGAGGGGGGGTGGTGGGGTTGGAGACGGGGGTGGAGGGGTGGAGACGGGGGTGGAGGGGTGGTGGTGGGGTTGGAGACGGGGTTGGAGGGGGGGGGTGGGGGGGGGGGGGTGGGGTTGGAGACGGGGGGTGGTGGGGTTGGAGACGGGGGGGTGGAGGGGTGGTGGTGGTGGGAGGGTTGGAGACGGGGGTGGAGGGTGGTGGTGGTGGGGTTGAGAGACGGGGGGGGGGTGGTGGTACGGGGGTGGTGGGGGGTTGGAGACGGGGGTGGGTGGGGTTGGAGACGGGGGTGGAGGGGTTGGGTGGGGTTGGAGACGGGGGTGGAGGGGGGTGGTGGGTGGGGTTGGAGACGGGGGTGGGGTTGGAGACGGGGGTGGTGGTGGGGTTGGAGACGGGGGTGGTGGGGTTGGAGACGGGGGTGGAGGGGGTGGTGGTGGTGGGGTTTGGAGACGGGGGTGGAGGGGTGGTGGTGGTGGGGTTGGAGACGGGGGTGGAGGGGGTGGTGGTGGGGTTGGAGACGGGGGGTGGAGGGTGGGGGTGGGGTTTGGAGACGGGGGTGGGGGGGTGGGGGTGGTGGGGTTGGAGACGGGGGTGGAGGGGTGGTGGTGGGGTGGGAGTTGGAGGGTTGGGGTGGAGGGGTGGTGGTGGGGGTTGGAGACGGGGGTGGAGTGGTGGTGGGGGTTGGAGACGGGGGTGGAGAGGGGTGGTGGTGGTGGGGTTGGAGACGGGGGTGGAGGGGTGGTGGTGGTGGGGTTGGAGACGGGGGTGGAGGGGTGGTGGTGGGGTTGGAGACGGGGGTGGAGGGGTGGTGGTGGTGGGGTTGGAGGGGGGTGGACGTGGGGTGGGGGGGGGGTGGGTGGTGGGGTTGGAGACGGGGGTGGGAGGGGTGGTGGGGTTGGAGACGGGGGGTGGGGGTGGAGGGGTGGGGGGTGGTGGGGTTGGAGACGGGGGGGGGTGGTGGAGACGGGGTTGGTGGTGGGGGGTGGAGACGGGGGTGGAGGGGTGGTGGTGGTGGGGTTTGGAGACGGGGTGGGGGGGAGGTGGTGGTGGGGTTGGAGACGGGGGTGGAGGGGGTGGTGGTGGTGGGGTTGGAGACGGGGGTGGAGGGGTGGTGGTGGGGTTGGAGACGGGGGTGGAGGGGTGGTGGTGGGGTTGGAGACGGGGGTGGAGGGGGGGGGGAGGGTGGGGGGTTGGAGACGGGGGTGGAGGGGTGGTGGTGGTGGGGTGGTTGGAGACGGGGGTGGAGGGGGGGGTGGTGGGGTTGGAGACGGGGGTGGAGGGGTGGTGGTGGTGGTGGGGTTGGAGACGGGGGTGGAGGGGGTGGTGGTGGGGTTGGAGATGGGGGTGGAGGGGTGGTGGTGGGGTTGGAGACGGGGGTGGAAATTCCAGAAAATGTCATGGCATTTGACATCATTTGAGTCAATTGAAGGTGTACCTGTGGATGTATTTCAAGGCCTACCTTCAAACTCAGTGCCTCTTTGCTTGACATCATGGGAAAATCTAAAGAAATTAGCCAAGACCTCAGAAAAAAATGTGGAGACCGCCACAAGTCTGGTTCATCCTTGGGAGCAATTTCCAAACGCCTGAAGGTACCACGTTCATCTGTACAAACAATAGTATGCAAGTATAAACACCATGGGACCATGCAGCCGTCACAACGCTCAGGAAGGAGACGCGTTCTGTCTCCTAGAGATGAACGTACTTTGGTGCGAAAAGTGCAAATCAATCCCAGAACAACAGCAAAGGACCTTGTGAAGATGCTGGAGGAAACAGGTACAAAAGTATCTATATCCACAGTAAAACGAGTCCTATATCGACATAACCTGAAAGGCCGCTCAGCAAGGAAGAAGCCACTGCTCCAAAACTGCCATAACTGCAACTGCACATGGGGACAAAGATCGTACTTTTTTGGAGAAATGTCCTCTGGTCTGATGAAACAAAAATTGAACTGTTTGGCCATGATGACCATCGTTATGTTTGGAGGAAAAAGGGGGAACTTGCAAGCCGAAGAACACCATCCCAACCTTGAAGCATGGGGGTGGTAGCATCATGCTGTGGGGGTGCTTTGCTGCAGGAGGGACTGGTGCACTTCACAAAATAGATGGTATCATGAGGAAGGAAAATTATGTGGATATATTGAAGCAACATCTCAAGACATCAGTCAGGAAGTTAAAGCTTGGTCGCAAATGGGTCTTCCAAATGGACAATGACCCCAAGCATACTTCCAAAGTTGTGGCAAAATGGCTTAAGGACAACAAAGTCAAGGTATTGGAGTGGCCATCACAAAGCCCTGACCTCAATCCTATAGAACATTTGTGGGCAGAACTGAAAAAGCGTGTGCGAGCAAGGAGGCCTACAAACCTGACTCAGTTACACCAGCTCTGTCAGGAGGAATGGGCCAAAAAATGTGGGAAGCTTGTGGAAGGCTACCCGAAATGTTTGACCCAAATTAAACAATTTAAAGGCAATGCTACCAAAATACTAATTGAGTGAATGTAAACTTCTGAACCACTGGGAATGTGATGAAAGAAATAAAAGCTGAAATAAATCATTCTCTCTACTATTATTATGACATTTCACATTTCTTAAAATAAAGTGGTGATCCTAACTGACCTAAGACAGGGATTTTTTACTAGGATTAAATGTCAGAAATTGTGAAAAACTGAGTTTAAATGTATTTGGCTAAGGTGTATGTAAACTTCCGACTTCAACTGTAGCTAATCAAATGGCTACCCGGACTACATACGCCCACAAACACAAACACCACATGACCAAAAGTATATGGACATCTGTTCGTCAAACATCTAATTTCAAAATGGCGCAGTAGTAGCTGTGCCACTAGAGATCCTGGTTCGGATCCAGGCTCTGTCGTAGCCGGATTCCTACAGATATCTACTGTATTTAATGATACAGATATCTACTATATACGATAATGATACAGATATCTACCGTCTACGATAATGATACAGATATCTACTGTCTACGATAATGATACAGATATCTACTGTCTACGATAATGATACAGATATCTACTATCTATGATAATGATACAGATATCTACGATAATGATACAGATATCTATGATAATGATACAGTGATGGTGCAGAATGACCCTTCTTCCCTGCAACAGTTTTAATATGGATGATATGTTCACATGGGGGATTACACCAACAGTAAATATGTAAACAGCACAGCCGGGTCTGTCTATGATAATGATACAGATATCTACTATATACGATAATGATACAGATATCTACTGTCTATGATAATGATACATATATCTACTATATATGGTCCTCTGTAGCTCAGCTGGTAGAGCACGGCGCTTGTAACGCCAAGGTAGTGGGTTCGATCCCCGGGACCACCCATACACAAAAAATGTATGCACGCATGATTGTAAGTCGCTTTGGATAAAGGCGTCTGCTAAATGGCATATTATTATTATTATAATGATACAGATATCTACTGTCTATGATAATGATACAGATATCTACTGTATATGATAATGATACAGATATCTACTGTCTATGATAATGATACATATATCTACTGTATATGATAATGATACAGATATCTACTGTCTACGATAATTATACAGATATCTACTGTATATGATAATGATACAGATATCTACTGTATATGATAATGATACAGATATCTACTATCTATGATAATGATACAGATATCTACTGTCTATGATAATGATACAGATATCAACTATATACGATAATGATACAGATATCTACTGTCTATGATAATGATACAGATATCTCCTGTCTATGATAATGATACAGCTATCTACTGTCTATGATAATGATACAGATATCTACTATATACGATAATGATACAGATATCTCCTGTCTATGATAATGATACAGCTATCTACTGTCTATGATAATGATACAGATATCTACTGTCTACGATAATGATACAGATATCTACTGTATATAATGATACAGATATCTACTGTCTATAATGATACAGATATCTACTGTCTATGATAATGATACAGATATCTACTGTCTATGATAATGATACAGATATCTACTGTCTATGATAACGATACAGATATCTACTATCTACGATAGTGATACAGATATCTACGATAATGATACAGATATCTACGATAATGATACAGATATCTATGATAATGATACAGTGATGGTGCAGAATGACCCTTCTTCCCTGGCAGAGATAAACAGTTTTAATATGGATGATATGTTCACATGGGGGATTACACCAACAGTAAATATGTAAACAGCACAGCCAGGTCTGTCTATGATAATGATACAGATATCTACTATATATGATAATGATAATGATATGTATGATAATGATACATATATCTACTATATATGATAATGATACAGATATCTACTGTCTATGATAATGATACAGATATCTACTGTATATGATAATGATACAGATATCTACTGTCTATGATAATATACGATATCTACTATATACGATGATACAGATATCTACTGTCTATGATAATGATACAGATATCTACTGTCTACGATAATGATACATTATCAAATGTCTATGATAATGATACAGATATCTACTGTCTATGATAATGATACAGATATCTACTGTATATGATAGTGATACAGATATCTACGATAATGATACAGATATCTATGATAATGATACATATATCTATGACTGTACAGTGGATGGTGCAGAATGACCCTTCTGAGACATAAACAGTTTTAATATGGATGATATGTCTATGGGGGATACACCAACATACATATGATAAACAGCACAGCCAGGTCTGTCTATGATAATGATACAGATATCTACTATCTATGATAATGATACAGATATCTACTGTGTATGATAATGATACATTATATCTACTATATACGATAATGATTCAGATATCTACTGTCCACGATAATGATACAGATATCTACTGTCTATGATAATGATAAGATATCTACTGTCAGATAATCTACAGATATCTACGATAATGATACAGATATCTACTGTCTATGATAATATACAGATATCTATGTAATGATAATGATACAGATATCTACTGTCTATGATAATGATACAGATATCTACTGTCTATGATAATGATACAGATATCTACTGTCTACGATAATGATACATTATCAAATGTCTATGATAATGATACAGATATCTACTATCTATGATAATGATACAGATATCTACTGTCTATGATAATGATACAGATATCAATTATATACGATAATGATTCAGATATCTAGTGTCCATGGACTGAACAGATATGACTGTCTACGATAATCTATCTACTGTCTACAATGATACAGAGTATCTACAGTCTACGATAATGATACAGATATCTACTATATATGATAATGATACAGATATCTTCTGTCTACGATAACGATACAGATATCTACTATATATGATAATGATACAGATATCTTCTGTCTACGATAACGATACAGATATCTACTATCTATGATAACGATACAGATATCTACGATAATGATAAAGATATCTACGATAATGATACAGTGATGGTGAAGAATGACCCTTCTTCCCTGGCAGAGATAAACAGTTTTAATATGGATGAAATGTTCACATGGGGGATTACACCAACAGTAAATATGTAAATAGCACAGACGGGGGGGGGGAGAGAGAAAGCGAGAGAGACAGAGAGGAGAGAGAGAGGAGAGAGAGAGAGAGAGAGAGAGAGAGAGAGAGAGAGATGAGAGAGAGAGAGAGAGAGAGAGAGAGAGAGAGAGAGAGAGAGAGAGAGAGAGAGAGAGAGAGAGAGAGAGAGAGAGGGGGAACATAGGGCAGGAAGTGAGCCTGTAACAATGCCCTATCAGACATTGATTAACAGGTATGAGCAGCAGTGTGTGTGACATACTGTAGTTGTCTATGAGAACAGAGAACAGAATATATTGCATCGCTTTAGCAAATAATGTCCAGCTATTAGGGTTTTGCTTTACACAAGTATTCAAAGATTTTCATCACACAGTATGAATTAATTATCAAAATGAAGACAGATTTGATATGTGTTTTATCTGAAGTTCTAATGAATCAGTGAGGTCATCAGGAAGTATCCTTGTATTGGAAGGAGAGTCACCTCTGACCCCTTTCCCCAGAACCAAACAAACAGAGAGAGCGACTGCTGGGAGACAGACTGTCTCCACTGGCACTGAAACACACAAACTGACAAGACCACCATGAGACTTACTGGTATTTCCTGTATCAACTGCTGAGAACTATGTCACAAACTCAGGATTAGAACTACTTCACACACTAACCCAACATTAGCATAAAGGACAATTCTGGAAACGTAATGTTACAGAGAGAGTGAAAGCACAAGAGAAAAGGAGAGAGAGAGCAACTGCTGCGTTGTAGTAGTATACAGTATACTGTAGTGACCAGGGTTAGTAACAGTATACTGTAGTGACCAGGATTAGTAACTGTATACTGTAGTGACCAGGGTTAGTAACTGTATACTGTAGTGACCAGGGTTAGGGTTAGTAACAGTATACTGTAGTGACCAGGGTTTGGGTTAGTAACTGTATACTGTAGTGACCAGGGTAAGTAACTGTATACTGTAGTAACCAGGGTTAGGGTTAGTAACTGTATACTGTAGTGACCAGGGTTAGGGTTAGTAACAGTATACTGTAGTGACCAGGGTTAGTAACTGTATACTGTAGTAACCAGGGTTAGTAACTGTATACTGTAGTGACCAGGGTTAGTAACTGTATACTGCAGTGACCAGGGTTAGGGTTAGTAACTGTATACTGTAGTGACCAGGGTTAGTAACTGTATACTGTAGTGACCAGGGTTAGGGTTAGTAACAGTATACTGTAGTGACCAGGGTTAGTAACAGTATACTGTAGTAACCAGGGTTAGGGTTAGTAACAGTATACTGTAGTGACCAGGGTTAGTAACTGTATACTGTAGTAACCAGGGTTAGGGTTAGTAACTGTATACTGTAGTGACCAGGGTTAGGGTTAGTAACAGTATACTGTAGTGACCAGGGTTAGTAACTGTATACTGTAGTAACCAGGGTTAGTAACTGTATACTGTAGTGACCAGGGTTAGTAACTGTATACTGCAGTGACCAGGGTTAGGGTTAGTAACTGTATACTGTAGTGACCAGGGTTAGGGTTAGTAACTGTATACTGTAGTGACCAGGGTTAGGGTTAGTAACAGTATACTGTAGTGACCAGGGTTAGTAACAGTATACTGTAGTAACCAGGGTTAGGGTTAGTAACAGTATACTGTAGTGACCAGGGTTAGGGTTAGTAACTGTATACTGTAGTGACCAGGGTTAGGGTTAGTAACTGTATACTGTAGTGACCAGGGTTAGTAACAGTATACTGTAGTGACCAGGGTTAGTAACAGTATACTGTAGTGACCAGGGTTAGTAACTGTATACTGTAGTGACCAGGGTTAGTAACTGTATACTGTAGTGACCAGGATTAGTAACAGTATACTGTAGTGACCAGGGTTAGTAACAGTATACTGTAGTGACCAGGGTTAGGGTTAGTAACTGTATACTGTAGTGACCAGGGTTAGGGTTAGTAACTGTATACTGTAGTGACCAGGGTTAGGGTTAGTAACTGTATACTGTAGTGACCAGGGTTAGGGTTAGTAACTGTATACTGTAGTGACCAGGGTTAGTAACAGTATACTGTAGTGACCAGGGTTAGTAACAGTATACTGTAGTGACCAGGGTTAGTAACAGTATACTGTAGTGACCAGGGTTAGGGTTAGTAACAGTATACTGTAGTGACCAGGGTTAGGGTTAGTAACTGTATACTGTAGTGACCAGGGTTAGGGTTAGTAACTGTATACTGTAGTGACCAGGGTTAGTAACAGTATACTGTAGTGACCAGGGTTAGTAACAGTATACTGTAGTGACCAGGGTTAGGGTTAGTAACTGTATACTGTAGTGACCAGGGTTAGTAACAGTATACTGTAGTGACCAGGGTTAGTAACTGTATACTGTAGTGACCAGGGTTAGTAACTGTATACTGTAGTGACCAGGGTTAGTAACAGTATACTGTAGTGACCAGGGTTAGTAACTGTATACTGTAGTGACCAGGGTTAGGGTTAGTAACAGTATACTGTAGTGACCAGGGTTAGGGTTAGTAACTGTATACTGTAGTGACCAGGGTTAGTAACAGTATACTGTAGTGACCAGGGTTAGGTTTAGTAACAGTATACTGTAGTGACCAGGGTTAGTAACTGTATACTGTAGTGACCAGGGTTAGTAACAGTATACTGTAGTGACCAGGGTTAGTAACAGTATACTGTAGTGACCAGGGTTAGTAACAGTATACTGTAGTGACCAGGGTTAGTAAAACTGAATACTGTGAAGTAACAGTATTACTGTAGTGACCAGGGTTAGTAACAGTATACTGTAGTGACCAGGGTTAGTAACAGTATACTGTAGTGACCAGGGTTAGTAACTGTATACTGTAGTGACCAGGGTTAGAAAAAGTATACTGTAGTGACCAGGGTTAGTAACTGTATACTGTAGTGACCAGGGTTAGGGTTAGTAACAGTATACTGTAGTGACCAGGGTTAGTAACTGTATACTGTAGTGACCAGGGTTAGGGTTAGTAACAGTATACTGTAGTGACCAGGGTTAGTAACAGTATACTGTAGTGACCAGGGTTAGTAACTCTATACTAGTGGACAGGTTAGTAACTGTATACTGTAGTGACCAGGGTTAGTAACAGTATACTGTAGTGACCAGGGTTAGCAACTGTATACTTAGTAGTAGTGACCAGGGTTAGGGTTAGTAACAGTATACTGTAGTGACCAGGTGTTAGTAACAGTATACTGTAGTGACCAGGGTTAGGGTTAGTAACAGTATACTGTAGTGACCAGGGTTAGGGTTAGTAACTCTATACTGTAGTGACCAGGGTTAGTAACAGTATACTGTAGTGACCAGGGTTAGTAACAGTATACTGTAGTGACCAGGGTTAGTAACTGTATACTGTAGTGACCAGGGTTAGTAACAGTATACTGTAGTGACCAGGGTTAGGGTTAGTAACAGTATACTGTAGTGACCAGGGTTAGTAACTGTATACTGTAGTGACCAGGGTTAGTAACAGTATACTGTAGTGACCAGGGTTAGGGTTAGTAACAGTATACTGTAGTGACCAGGGTTAGTAACTGTATACTGTAGTGACCAGGGTTAGGGTTAGTAACAGTATACTGTAGTGACCAGGGTTAGGGTTAGTAACTGTATACTGTAGTGACCAAGGTTAGTAAACAGTATACTGTCGTGACCAGGGTTAGGGTTAGTAACAGTATACTGTAGTGACCAGGGTTAGTAACAGTATACTGTAGTGACCAGGGTTAGGGTTAGTAACAGTATACTGTAGTGACCAGGGTTAGGGTTAGTAACAGTATACTGTAGTGACCAGGGTTAGTAACTGTATACTGTAGTGACCAGGGTTAGGGTTAGTAACAGTATAACTGTATACTGTAGTTACCAGGGTTAGTAACTGTATACTGTAGTGACCAGGGTTAGTAAACAGTATACTGTAGTGACCAGGGTTAGGGTTAGTAACAGTATACTGTAGTGACCAGGGTTAGGGTTGTAGTAAACTGTATACTGTAGTGACCAGGGTTAGGTTAGTAACTGTATACTGTAGTTAGGGTTAGGGTTATACTGTAGTGACCAGGTGTATACTGTAGGTGACCAGGGTTAGTAACAGTATACTGTAGTGACCAGAGTAAACCAGTGACCAAGGTTAGTAACTCTATACTGTAGTGACCAGGGTTAGTAACAGTATACTGTAGTGACCAGGGTTAGTAACAGTATACTGTAGTGACCAGGGTTAGGGTTAGTAACTGTATACTTTAGTGTGACCAGGGTTAGTAACAGTATACTGTAGTGACCAGGGTTAGGGTATACGTAGTGACCAGGTATACTGTAGTGACAGGGTTTACTGTAGTGTAACAGTATAACAGTAGTGACCAGGGTTAGGGTTAGTAACTGTATACTGTAGTGACCAGGGTTAGTAACAGTATACTGTAGTGACCAGGGTTAGGGTTAGTAACAGTATACTGTAGTGACAGGGTTTAGTAGTACTGTATACTGTAGTGACCAGGGTTAGTAACAGTATACTGTAGTGACCAGGGTTAGGGTTAGTAACTGTATACTGTAGTGACCAAGGTTAGTAACAGTATACTGTCGTGACCAGGGTTAGGGTTAGTAACAGTATACTGTAGTGACCAGGGTTAGTAACAGTATACTGTAGTGACCAGGGTTAGCAACTTTAGTAAGTAGTGACCAGGGTTATACTGTAGTGACCAGGGTTAGTAACAGTATACTGTAGTGACCAGGGTTAGGGTTTAGTAACAGTATACTGTAGTGACCAGGGTTAGGGTTAGTAACAGTATACTGTAGTGACCAGGGTTAGTAACAGTATACTGTAGTGACCAGGTTTAGTAACTGTATACTGTAGTGACCAGGGTTAGTAACAGTATACTGTAGTGACCAGGGTTAGGGTTAGTAACTGTATACTGTAGTGACCAGGGTTAGGGTTAGTAACTGTATACTGTAGTGACCAAGGTTAGTAACAGTATACTGTAGTGACCAGGGTTAGGGTTAGTAACTGTATACTGTAGTGACCAGGGTTAGTAACTGTATACTGTAGTGACCAGGGTTAGTAACAATATACTGTAGTGACCAGGGTTAGGGTTAGTAACAGTATACTGTAGTGACCAGGGTTAGGGTTAGTAACAGTATACTGTAGTGACCAGGGTTAGTAACAGTATACTGTAGTGACCAGGGTTAGGGTTAGTAACTGTATACTGTAGTAACCAGGGTTAGTAACAGTATACTGTAGTGACCAGGGTTAGCAACTGTATACTGTAGTGACCAGGGTTAGTAACTGTATACTGTAGTGACCAGGGTTAGTAACAGTATACTGTAGTGACCAGGGTTAGGGTTAGTAACAGTATACTGTAGTGACCAGGGTTAGAGTTAGTAACAGTATACTGTAGTGACCAGGGTTAGTAACTGTAGACTGTAGTGACCAGGCTTAGGGTTAGTAACTGTATACTGTAGTAACCAGGGTTAGGGTTAGTAACTGTATACTGTAGTGACCAGGAGTAGTGACCAGGGTTAGGGTTAGTAACAGTATACTGTAGTGACCAGGGTTAGGGTTAGTATAAGTGACCAGTTATATACTGTAGTGACCAGGGTTATGGTTAGTAACAGTTATACTGTAGTGACCAGGTTTAGTTTATAGTACCAAGTTAGTATACTGTAGTGACCAGGGTTAGGGTTAGTAACAGTATACTGTAGTGACCAGGGTTGGGGTGTAGTAACTGTACTGTTACTTTAGTAGTGACCACCAGGGTTAGGGTTAGTAACAGTATACTGTAGTGACCAGGGTTAGGGTAGTGACGCAGGGTTTAAACAGTATACTGTAGTGAACAGGTTAGGGTGGGTTAGTTAGGGTTAACAGTATACTGTAGTGACCAGGGTTGGGTTGTACCAGTATACCAGGGTTATACTGTGGTAGGACCAGGGTTAGGGTTAGTAACAGTATACTGTAGTGACCAGGGTTAGGGTTAACAGTATACTGTAGTGACAGGGGTTAGGGTTAGTAACGTATACTGTAGTGACCAGGGTTAGGTTAGTAACTGTAGGGGTAGTAACAGGTTAGTACTGTAGTGACCAGGGTTAGCAACTGTATACTGTAGTGACCAGGGTTAGTAACTGTATACTGTAGTGACCAGGGTTTAGTAACAGTATACTGTAGTGACCAGGGTTAGGGTTAGTAACAGTATACTGTAGTGACCAGGGTTAGTACTGTTAGTAACAGTATATAACTGTAGTGACCAGGGTTAAGTAACCTGTAGACTGTAGTGACCAGGCTTAGGGTTAGTAACAGTGTATACTGTAGTAACCAGGGTTAGGGTTAGTAACTGTATTTTACTGTAGTGACCAGGGTTAACAACACACAAACACCACATACTGTACACACACCAGGGTTAGGGTTGTAGTAAACACAGATATGTAGAGGCTGAGACAGACCCTGACAGAGGGTTAGAACCAGTGACAGACAGTAACAGACCCTGACACTGTAGGGACCAGGGTTAGTAACTGTACAGACAGGTAGTGACCAGGGTTAGGGTTACAGACAGAGGGACACAGACCCTGTACAGACAGGGTTAGTAACTGTATACTGACAGACAGGGGGACACAGACCCTGAGGGACAGGGTTACAGTAACAGTATACTGTACAGACCAGGTTAGGGTTAGTAACCTGATACTGTAGTGACACAGGTTTGGGTTGAGTAACACAGATACTGTAGTGACCAGGGTTAGTACAGTATACTGTAGTGACAGAGGGACACAGGTTTAGTAAGGGTATACTGTAGTGAACAGGGGGACAGTAACTGACATACTGTAGACACCAGGGTTAGTAAGAGGGATACTGTAGTGACAGACAGGGGACACAGACCCCTAACAGAGGGATACTGTAGACAGACAGGGGACAGACAGTTAGTAAGACAGACAGACTGTAGTGACCAGGGTTAGGGTTAGGGGGACAGTATACTGTAGTGGGACACAGGTGACAGACAGGGTTACAGACAGAACTGTATAATGTAGTGACCAGGGTTAGGGGTTAGTAACAGTATACAGACCCTGACCAGGTTAGGGTTAGTAACCAGTATACTGTAGTGACACAGGGGGTTAGGGGTTAGAGGTACACAGATTACTGACAGTGGGACACAGGGACAGACAGGGTTAGACCCTGAACTGTATACTGTAGTGACAGGGTTTAGTAACCCTGATACTGTAGTGACCAGGTTAGTAACTGTATACTGTAGTGACCAGACCCTGACAGGGTTAGGGTTAGTAACCCCTGTATACTGAGGGTGACCAGGGTTAGTAACAGGGGGACTGTATGTGACCAGAGGTAGTAGACCCTGACATACTGTAACACAGACCCTGACAGACAGTAACTGTATACTGTAGTGACCAGAGCGGGGAGTACATACCCTGTATACTGTAGGACACAGGTTACAGACAGGTTAGTAACTGTATACTGTAGTGACACAGACCCTTAGGGTTAGTACACAGTATACTGTGTCGTCCTGGAAAGACCCTGACAGCAGAGGGACAGCTGACAGACAGCTTATCCATGACTGTTACACTGACAGACAGGGGACACAGACCCTGAAGACAGAGGGAGACTTCCTGACCTCCTGCATCTTCTGACCCTTACTAGACAGAGGGATGACAGACCCTGACAGACAGATGGACAACACCTGACACAAGGGACACAGACACTGACACACACAGATACACACAGACACACACCCTGACAGACACACAGACACTGACACACAGAGGACACAGACCCTGACAGACAGAGGACACAGACCCCTGACAGACAGAGGGACACAGACCCTGACAGACAGAGACCCTGACAGACAGAGGGACACAGACCGGACAGACAGGGGGACACAGACCCTGACAGACAGAGGGACACAGACCCTGACAGACAGAGGGACACAGACCCTGACAGACAGAGGACACAGACCCTGACAGACAGAGGGACACAGACCCTGACAGACAGAGGGACACAGACCCTGACAGACAGAGGGACCAGACCCTGACAGACAGAGGGACACAGACCCTGACAGACAGGGGACACAGACCCTGACAGACACATAGACCACAGACCCTGACAGACAGAGGGACACAGACCCTGACAGACAGAGGACACAGACCCTGACAGACAGAGGGACACAGACCCTGACAGACAGAGGGACACAGACCCTGACAGACAGAGGGACACAGACCCTGACACAGACCCTGACAGACAGAGGGACACAGACCCTGACAGACAGGGGGACACAGACCCTGACAGACAGAGGGACACAGACCCTGACAGACAGAGGGACACAGACCCTGACAGACAGAGGGACACAGACCCTGACAGACAGAGGGACACAGACCCTGACAGACAGAGGGACACACAACCCTGACCCTGACAGACAGAGGGACACAGAGACCTGACAGACAGAGGGACACAGACCCTGACAGACAGAGGGACACAGACCCTGACAGACAGAGGGACACAGACCCTGACAGACAGAGGGACACAGACCCTGACAGACAGAGGGACACAGACCCTGACAGACAGGGGACCACAGACCCTGACAGACAGGGGGACACAGACCCTGACAGACAGAGGACACAGACCCTGACAGACAGGGGGACACAGACCCTGACAGACAGAGGGACACAGACCCTGACAGGACAGAGGGACAGACCCACAGACCCTGACAGACAGAGGGACACAGACCCCTGACAGACAGGGGGACACAGACCCTGAACAGACAGAGGGACACAGACCCTGACAGACAGAGGGACACAGACCCTGACAGACAGAGGGCACACAGACCCTGACAGACAGAGGGACACAGACCCTGACAGACAGAGGGACACAGACCGTGACAGACAGAGGGACACAGACCCTGACAGACAGAGGGACACAGACCCTGACAGACAGAGGGACACAGACCCCTGACAGACAGAGGGACCAGACCCTGACAGACAGAGGGACACAGACCCTGACAGACAGGGGGACACAGACCCTGACAGACAGAGGGACACAGACCCTGACAGACAGGGAGACACAGACCCTGACAGACAGAGGGACACAGACCCTGACAGACAGAGGGACACAGACCCTGACAGACAGAGGGACACAGACCCTGACAGACAGGGGGACACAGACCCTGACAGACAGAGGGACACAGACCGTGACAGACAGAGGGACACAGACCCTGACAGACAGAGGGACACAGACCCTGACAGACAGAGGGACAGACCCTGACAGACAGAGGGACACAGACCCTGACAGACAGGGGGACACAGACCCTGACAGACAGAGGGACACAGACCCTGACAGACAGGGAGACACAGACCCTGACAGACAGAGGGACACAGACCCTGACAGACAGAGGGACACAGACCCTGACAGACAGAGGGACACAGACCCTGACAGACAGAGGGACAGAACCCTGACAGACAGGGACACAGACCCTGGACAGACAGGGGACACAGACCCTGACAGACAGGGAGACACAGACCCTGACAGACAGAGGGACAGACCCTGACAGACAGAGGGACAGACCCTGACAGACAGAGGGACAGACCCTGACAGACAGAGGGACAGACCCTGACAGACAGAGGGACACAGTGCTGCCTTCTCATTCCAACTTTGTAATCAAATCACCAGCAGCTACACGGCCTCACACTTTAGAAACACTTCAGATCATTCTGTATGGAAAAAAAAAATGTATGCACTCACTAACTGTAAGTCGCTCTGGATAAGAGCGTCTGCTAAAAAGTTAAAATGTACGTATTCAGCTGTGAAGTTCCAGCGATCTGGTTGGCCGTTAGTTAGTTCAACAGCTGGTCTTCATATACAGCTTCTAAAGCCTGGTGCGTGTCCCAAATGCTCCCTACGGGCCCTGGTCAGAAGCCCTGTAGAGACACAACTAGTGGATCTGATGGGCTTCTCAAAAAGCCTGGTTTCATACAGCTTCTAAAGGCAGAGGGTTAATGAAGCTCAAAAAAGGGCAGAGAATCTCTCTGACGAGAAATACTCTCACATTACAGAGCTGGGGTGAGGGGGGTAGAGGGGTGAGGGGGGTAGAGGGGTGGGGGGAGAGGGGGGGGGGGGTAGAGGGGTGAGGGGCATGGAAATAGGAGGTGGCTACTAGCTGACGCCGCAACTCAAAGTGAAATCTAAGCAGGTGGTCTACAAGCTAACGTTCCTCCAGACGGCACAAAATAAAACTAGGGAAACGAATGAATGAACCAGCGACTGGAAAAAAGCAAAACTCACCAAACTTCTACATAGACTTTATACGCTAGAAAACCAGCTGATTTACTTTGCACAAAATGGTCAGTTACACAGAGCAGGTGCTGAAACATACCTCCATATTTAGAATCCTCCGTATCCAGCCACTCAGTCGTTAGTTTAGTAGTCCCGTTCAGAGGTCCTCCTCTCTGCCGACAATCATAACTAGGGTTCGGTCTGTGCGCTCGTCTTGTCTATTTGTCCGGAAGGCACCTTAAAAATGTTCAACTGCTTGAGTTCCTGCACCTCTTGTAGAATATTGGCCTTGAAAAAGACTGCGCTTCTGGCACCTAAATACAAACGGTACGGGCACCTATTTCCGTTCAGGCACCGCAGGGCTGCGGTGGTTGTCCTTCTCTGAAACACATTATGTGTTTGTCACAGAGCCTCTGACCCTTCACTGAAGTGGCAGAATACTCCGGGGCTTTGACAGAAGGGGCTCCCTGGTCTCTCATTGGCTGGCTGAAGCCCCCCTTTCTCCTTGGCCACACCCTCACCACTCATCCCACTAACTCAGCCCTCCGCTCCTTTTTTTCACACCAGGGTCCATGACAAGCTCGTGTGCGGTTCTAAAGCAGAAGTGTTTCAGAAGGTTTCATGGTTAACCATCGTCTGTTCATTCCAACTAGAGGGGGTTTTAGTCTTCTGGTTTTTCATTTCCCCTTTTTCACTCAGTTTCATTCCTCTGTTCATCTCTGAGATTTATTTATTTTAGGGGATTTTGTCGAGTTGGTTTGGGGGATATGACTGGGTTGAGTTGGGTTGGGGAGGTATGGGGATATGACTGGGTTGAGTTGGGTTGGGGAGGTATGGGGATATGACTGGGTTGAGTTGGGTTGGGGAGGTATGGGGATATGACTGGGTTGAGTTGGGTTGGGGGATATGACTGGGTTGACTTGGGTTGGGGAGGTATGGGGATATGACTGGGTTGAGTTGGTTTCATCTCTGAGATTTATTTATTTTAGGGGATTTTGTCGAGTTGGTTTGGGGGATATGACTGGGTTGAGTTGGGTTGGGGAGGTATGGGGATATGACTGGGTTGAGTTGGGTTGGGGAGGTATGGGGATATGACTGGGTTGAGTTGGGTTGGGGAGGTATGGGGATATGACTGGGTTGAGTTGGGTTGGGGGATATGACTGGGTTGACTTGGGTTGGGGAGGTATGGGGATATGACTGGGTTGAGTTGGGTTGGGGAGGTATGGGGATATGACTGGTTTGAGTTGGGTTGGGGAGGTATGGGGATATGACTGGGTTGAGTTGGGTTGGGGAGGTATGGGATATGACTGGGTTGAGTTGGGTTGGGGAGGTATGGGGATATGACTGGGTTGAGTTGGGTTGGGGGATATGACTGGGTTGAGTTGGGTTGGGGGATATGACTGGGTTGAGTTGGGTTGGGGGAGGTATGGGGATATGACTGGGTTGAGTTGGGTTGGGGAGGTATGGGATATGACTGGGTTGAGTTGGGTTGGGGAGGTATGGGATATGACTGGGTTGAGTTGGGTTGGGGAGGTATGGGGATATGACTGGGTTGAGTTGGGTTGGGGGATATGACTGGGTTGAGTTGGGTTGGGGAGGTATGGGGATATGACTGGGTTGAGTTGGGTTGGGGAGGTATGGGGATATGACTGGGTTGAGTTGGGTTGGGGAGGTATGGGATATGACTGGGTTGAGTTGGGTTAGGGAGGTATGGGGATATGACTGGGTTGAGTTGGGTTGGGGAGGTATGGGATATGACTGGGTTGAGTTGGGTTGGGGAGGTATGGGGATATGACTGGGTTGACTTGGGTTGGGGAGGTATGGGGATATGACTGGGTTGAGTTGGGTTGGGGAGGTATGGGGATATGACTGGGTTGAGTTGGGTTGGGGAGGTATGGGATATGACTGGGTTGAGTTGGGTAGGGAGGTATGGGGATATGACTGGGTTGAGTTTGGGTTGGGGAGGTATGGGGATATGACTGGGTTGACTTGGGTTGGGGAGGTATGGGGATATGACTGGGTTGAGTTGGGTTGGGGAGGTATGGGGATATGACTGGGTTGAGTTGGTTTGGGGGATATGACTGGGTTGACTTGGGTTGGGGAGGTATGGGGATATGACTGGGTTGAGTTGGGTTGGGGGATATGACTGGGTTGAGTTGGGTTGGGGAGGTATGGGGATATGACTGGGTTGAGTTGGGTTGGGGAGGTATGGGGATATGACTGGGTTGAGTTGGGTTGGGTAGGTATGGGATATGACTGGGTTGAGTTGGGTTGGGGAGGTATGGGGATATGACTGGGTTGAGTTGGGTTGGGGAGGTATGGGATATGACTGGGTTGAGTTGGGTTGGGGAGGTATGGGGATATGCCTGGGTTGAGTTGGGTTGGGGGATATGACTGGGTTGAGTTGGGTTGGGGAGGTATGGGGATATGCCTGGGTTGAGTTGGGTTGGGGGATATGACTGGGTTGAGTTGGGTTGGGGAGGTATGGGGATATGACTGGGTTGAGTTGGGTTGGGGGATATGACTGGGTTGAGTTGGGTTGGGGAGGTATGGGGATATGACTGGGTTGAGTTGGGTTGGGGAGGTATGGGATATGACTGGGTTGAGTTGGGTTGGGGAGGTATGGGATATGACTGGGTTGAGTTGGGTTGGGGAGGTATGGGGATATGACTGGGTTGAGTTGGGTTGGGGGATATGACTGGGTTGAGTTGGGTTGGGGAGGTATGGGAATATGACTGGGTTGAGTTGGTTTGGGGGATATGACTGGGTTGAGTTGGGTTGGGGAGGTATGGGGATATGACTGGGTTGAGTTGGGTTGGGGAGGTATGGGGATATGACTGGGTTGAGTTGGGTTGGGGAGGTATGGGGATATGACTGGGTAAAGTTGGGTTGGGGAGGTATGGGGACATGACTGGGTTGAGTTGGGTTGGGGAGGTATGGGGATATGACTGGGTTGAGTTGGGTTGGGGAGGTATGGGATATGACTGGGTTGAGTTGGTTTGGGGGATATGACTGGGTTGAGTTGGGTTGGTGGATATGACTGGGTTGAGTTGGTTTGGGGGATATGACTGGGTTGAGTTGGGTTGGGGGATATGACTAGGTTGGGACTGGGATGGGCTGAAGACATCTCAATGTCCCCCCCCCCCTTATAAAAAACAACAACCTTGCACCTTTCTTGCTAGCACTGAACTTTTTTATTGAGGAAAAATGTACTTACTACAACTGTGATATGTGGTTGTCTCACCTGGCTATTTGAAGATGAATGCACTAAGTCGCTCTGTATAACAGCATCTGCTAAATTACTAAAATGTTAAAATAGAAAAAAAGCTTATTTACATTTACATTTTAGTCATTTAGCAGACGCTCTTATCCAGAGCGACTTACAGGAGCAATTAGGGTTAAGTGCCTTGCTTAAGGGCACATCGACAGATTTTTCACCTAGTCGGCTCGGGGATTAGAACCAGCGACCTTTCGGTTACTGGCACAACGCTCTTACCCACTAAGCTACCTGCCGCTTATATTGTGGTATGAGTCAGAACAGGAAAACGCTGTGGTTTTACTGTGTAGATGTGCTAACTCCACTGACTAACAGTAAACAGCAGTCTATGTGTAGTTCCTATGTACTGACCACAACAGCAGCCGCTTGCTGAGAAAGCTGTGGTCTCCTGCATTATTGGGGTGACACCATAAAGTGACGCAAAAATGTATTTGATCCTCAGCCGTTTCCAGCTACAGTGGGGAAAAAAACTATTTAGTCAGCCACTAATTGTGCAAGTTCTCCCACTTAAAAAGACGAGAGAGGCCTGTAATTTTCATCATAGGTACACGTGAACTATGACAGACAAAATGAGAAAAAAAAATCCAGAAAATCACATTGTAGGATTTTTTATGAATATTTTTGCAAATTATGGTGGAAAATAAGTATTTGGTCAATAACAAAAGTTTCTCAATACTTTGTTATATACCCTTTGTTGGCAATGACACAGGTCAAACGTTTTCTGTAAGTCTTCACAAGGTTTTCACACACTGTTGCTGGTATTTTGGCCCATTCCTCCATGCAGATCTCCTCTAGATCAATGATGTTTTGGGGCTGTTGCTGGGCAACACGGACTTTCAACTCCCTCCAAAGATTTTCTATGGGGTTGAGATCTGAAGACTGGCTAGGCCACTCCAGGACCTTGAAATGCTTCTTACGAAGCCACTCCTTCGTTGCCCGGGCGGCGTGTTTGGGATCATTGTCATGCTGAAAGACCCAGCCACGTTTCATCTTCAATGCCCTTGCTGATGGAAGGAGGTTTTCGCTCAAAATCTCACGATACATGGCCCCATTCATTCTTTCCTTTACACGGATCAGTCGTCCTGGTCCCTTTGCAGAAAAACAGCCCCAAAGCATGATGTTTCCACCCCCATGCTTCACAGTAGGTATGGTGTTCTTTGGATGCAACTCAGGATTCTTTGTCCTCCAAACACGACAAGTTGAGTTTTTACCAAAAAGTTATATTTTGGTTTAATCTGACCATATGACATTCTCCCAATCCTCTTCTGGATCAATCAAATGCACTCTAGCAAACTTCAGACGGGCCTGGACATGTACTGGCTTAAGCAGGGGGACACGTCTGGGTCTGCAGGATCTGAGTCCCTGGCGGCGTAGTGTGTTACTGATAGTAGGCTTTGTTACTTTGGTCCCAGCTCTCTGCAGGTCATTCACTAGGTCCCCCCGTGTTGTTCTGGGATTTTTGCTCACCGTTCTTGTGATCATTTTGACCCCACGGGGTGAGATATTGCGTGGAGCCCCAGATCGAGGGAGATTATCAGTGGTCTTGTATGTCTTCCATTTCCTAATAATTGCTCCCACAGTTGATTTCTTCAAACCAAGCTGCTTACCTATTGCAGATTCAGTCTTCCCAGCCTGGTGCAGGTCTATAATTTTGTTTCTGGTGTCCTTTGACAGCTCTTTGGTCTTGGCCATAGTGGAGTTTGGAGTGTGACTGTTTGAGGTTGTGGACAGGTGACTTTTATACTGATAACAAGTTCAAACAGGTGCCATTAATACAGGTAACGAGTGGAGGACAGAGGTGCCTCTTAAAGAAGAAGTTACAGGTCTGTGAGAGCCAGAAATCTTGCTTGTTTGTAGATGACCAAATACTTATTTTCCACCATAATTTGCAAATAATTTCATTAAAAATCCTACAATGTGATTTTCTGGATTTTTTTCCTCAATTTGTCTGTCATAGTTGACGTGTACCTATGATGAAAATTACAGGCCTCTCTCATCTTTTTAAGTGGGAGAACTTGCACAATTGGTGGCTGACTAAATACTTGTTTTCCCCACTGTACAACAGCCATTTACAGCATTAACAATGTCTAAACTGTATTTCTGATCAATTTGATGTTATTTTAATGGACAAAAAAAAAAAAAAAAAAAAAAAAAACAAGGACATTTCTAAGTGACCACAAACTTTTGAACGGTAGTGTATACAGTGAGGGAAAAAAGTATTTGATCCCCTGGGTTGGGGGATATGACTGGGTTGAGTTGGGTTGGGGAGGTATGGGAATATGACTGGGTTGAGTTGGTTTGGGGGATATGACTGGGTTGAGTTGGGTTGGGGAGGTATGGGGATATGACTGGGTTGAGTTGGGTTGGGGAGGTATGGGGATATGACTGGGTTGAGTTGGGGAGGTATGGGAATATGACTGGGTTGAGTTGGTTTGGGGGATATGACTGGGTTGAGTTGGGTTGGGGAGGTATGGGGATATGACTGGGTTGAGTTGGGTTGGGGGATATGACTGGGTTGAGTTGGGTTGGGGAGGTATGGGGATATGACTGGGTTGAGTTGGGTGGGGAGGTATGGGGATATGACTGGGTTGAGTTGGGTTGGGGAGGTATGGGGATATGACTGGTTTGAGTTGGGTTGGGGAGGTATGGGGATATGACTGGGTTGAGTTGGGTTGGGGAGGTATGGGATATGACTGGGTTGAGTTGGGTTGGGGAGGTATGGGGATATGACTGGGTTGAGTTGGGTTGGGGGATATGACTGGGTTGAGTTGGGTTGGGGAGTATGGGGATATGACTGGGTTGAGTTGGGTTGGGGAGGTATGGGGATATGACTGGGTTGAGTTGGGTTGGGGAGGTATGGGGATATGACTGGGTTGAGTTGGTTTGGGGGATATGACTGGGTTGAGTTGGGTTGGGGAGGTATGGGGATATGCCTGGGTTGAGTTGGGTTGGGGGATATGACTGGGTTGAGTTGGGTTGGGGAGGTATGGGGGGAATATGACTGGGTTGAGTTGGTTTGGGGGATATGACTGGGTTGAGTTGGGTTGGGGGATATGACTGGGTTGAGTTGGGTTGGGGGATATGACTGGGTTGAGTTGGGTTGGGGGATATGACTAGGTTGGGACTGGGATGGGCTGAAGACATCTCAATGTCCCCCCCCCCCCCTTATAAAAAACAACAACCTTGCACATTTCTTGCTAGCACTGAACTTTTTTATTGAGGAAAAATGTACTTACTACAACTGTGATATGTGGTTGTCTCACCTGGCTATTTGAAGATGAATGCACTAAGTCGCTCTGTATAACAGCATCTGCTAAATTACTAAAACGTTAAAATAGAAAAAAAGCTTATATTGTGGTATGAGTCAGAACAGGAAAACGCTGTGGTTTTACTGTGTAGATGTGCTAACTCCACTGACTAACAGTAAACAGCAGTCTATGTGTAGTTCCTATGTACTGACCACAACAGCAGCCGCTTGCTGAGAAAGCTGTGGTCTCCTGCATTATTGGGGTGACACCATAAAGTGACGCAAAAATGTATTTGATCCTCAGCCGTTTCCAGCTACAACAGCCATTTACAACATTAAAATGTCTACACTGTATTTCTGATCAATTTGATGTTATTTTAATGGACAAAAAAAATAAAAAATCTTTAAAAAACAAGGACATTTCTAAGTGACCACAAACTTTTGAACGGTAGTGTATACAGTGAGGGAAAAAAGTATTTGATCCCCTGCTGATTTTGTACGTTTGCCCACTGACAAATAAATGATCAGTCTATAATTTTAATGGTAGGTTTATTTGAACAGTGAGAGACAGAATAACAACAACAAAAATCCAGAAAAACGCATGTCAAAAATGTTATAAATTGATTTGCATTTTAATGAGGGAAACTACAGATTTGTCTCAACTGCAGACAGGACATCATCTCATATGAAACAGGGTTCTGCAGGTTAGAAGCTATGGTTGGCTGCTTAACACCCCTCGGCTCAGAAGAGGTGGTCATGGTGAGTTTGGGCTCTAAGGGCCAGTTTCCCAGACACAGATTAATAAACCTCATCTGGGACAATATTTTAAATGGACAATCTCAATTGAGACTGTTTTTTAGTCCTGGACTAGGACTTCATCTGTGTCTGGGAAACTGGCCCCATGTCACTCAGTAATTAATGGTGCATCAAGACACCAGAGGGGTCTCAGTCGGTGGTAGAACAAAGGGGTCTCAGTCGGTGGTAGAACGTCTGTACCAGAAGCGAGCCCTGTAGTCCTCACTACAGGTCATGAACCCTGGGTTGGTGGGGGAGTGGACGATACAGCGGACAATGTTGTTGTGACCCAGGGACAGAAGGTTCTTCCTCTCTGCAGATCGGGAGACCCAGCAGCACGGAGAGACGGTCCTCTCATCAGGCAAGAGAACATAGTCCTCTGTGTGGTTGAAGACACCCTGGGTACGATGTTCCTGACGACCACTCAGACCAGCACCTGACGGGGGAGGAAACACAGACACATGGGAGTCTCATTGTCCTAATTTCAACCCAGACCTCCTTCCACCCCCTCCATCTCGCTAACAGTATGTCTCCTTAAGCAATAAGGCACGAGGGGGTGTGGTATATGGCCAATATACCACGGCTAAGGGCTGTTCTTACACACGACACAACGCGGAGTGTCTGGATACAGCCCTTAGCTGTGGTATATTGGCCACATACCCCGGAGGAGCCGTATTGCTATTATCAACTGGTTACCAACGTAATTAGAGCAGTAAAAATAAAATGTATTGTCATACCCGTGGTATACGGTCTGATATACCACGGCTATCAGCCAATCAGCAAATCAGGGCTCGAACCACCCAGTTTATAATCCCCAATAACACACAGTCTTATGGAGTATAGTTAGGGTGAACTGGGTAGTATAGTTACGCCGTAGCTGAACTGGGTATTGGAGGTAGGGTGAGTTAGTATAGTTACGCCGTAGCTATACTGTACGCCGTTAGCTGAACTGGGTAATGGAGGTAGGGTGAGTTAGTATAGTTACGCCGTAGCTGAACTGGGTATTGGAGGCAGGGTGAGTTAGTATAGTTACGCCGTAGCTGAACTGGGTATTGGAGGTAGGGTGAGTTAGTATAGTTACGCCGTAGCTGAGGTAGGGTGAGTAGTATAGTTACGTAGCCGTAGCTGAACTGGGTATTGGAGGAGGTAGGGTGAGTTAGTATAGTTACGTCGTAGCTGAACTGGGTATTGGAGGTAGGGTGAGTTAGTTAGTATAACTGGTTTTGGACGGGTGAGTTAGTATATAGTTACGTCGTAGCTGAACTGGGTATTGGAGGTAGGGTGAGTTAGTATAGTTACGTCGTAGCTGAACTGGGTATGCTGGCAGGGTGAGTTAGTATAGAGGTCGTAGGGTATTGGAGGTAGTGAGTTAGTATAGTTACGTCGTAGCTGAACTGGGTATTGGAGGCAGGGTGAGTTAGTATAGTTACGTCGTAGCTGAACTGGGTATTGGAGGTAGGGTGAGTTAGTATAGTTACGCCGTAGCTGAACTGGGTATTGGAGGTAGGGTGAGTTAGTATAGTTACGTCGTAGCTGAACTGGGTATTGGAGGTAGGGTGAGTTAGTATAGTTACGCCGTAGCTGAACTGGGTATTGGAGGTAGGGTGAGTTAGTATAGTTACGTCGTAGCTGAACTGGGTATTGGAGGTAGGGTGAGTTAGTATAGTTACGCCGTAGCTGAACTGGGTATTGGAGGTATGAGTTAGGTTACGCCGTAGCTAACTGGGTATTGAGGGTGAGTAGTATAGTTACGTCGTAGCTGAACTGGGTATTGGAGGTAGGGTGAGTTAGTATAGTTACGTCCGTAGCTGAACTGGGTATTGGAGGTAGGGTGAGTTAGTATAGTTACGTCGTAGCTGAACTGGGTATTGGAGGTAGGGTGAGTTAGTATAGTTACGTCGTAGCTGAACTGGTAGGAGGTAGGGTGAGTTAGTATAGTTACGCCGTAGCTGAACTGGGTATTGGAGGTAGGGTGAGTTAGTATAGTTACGGTAGCTGAACTGGGTATTGAGGTAGGGTGAGTAGTATAGTACGTCGTAGCTGAACTGGGTATTGGAGGTAGGGTGAGTTAGTATAGTTACGTCGTAGCTGAGTATTGGACGTCTCGTAGCTGAAACTGGGTATTGGGTGATGGTAGGTAGGGTGAGTTAGTATAGTTAGTACGCCGTAGCTGAACTGGGTATTGGAGGTAGGGTGAGTTGAGTTAGTATAGTTACGTCGTAGCTGAACTGGGTATTGGAGGTAGGGTGAGTTAGTATAGTTACGTCGTAGCTGAACTGGGTATTGGAGGTAGGGTGAGTTAGTATAGTTACGTCGTAGCTGAACTGGGTATTGGAGGTAGGGTGAGTTAGTATAGTTACGTCGTAGCTGAACTGGGGTATTGGAGGTAGGGTGAGTTAGTATAGTTACGCCGTAGCTGAACTGGGTATTGGAGGTAGGGTGAGTTAGTATAGTTACGCCGTAGCTGAACTGGGTATTGGGAGGTAGGTAGTGAGTTAGTATAGTTACGCCGTAGCTGAACTGGAGGTAGGGTGAGTAGGAGGTATTGGGTAGGGTGAGTTAGTATAGTTACGCCGTAGCTGAACTGGGTATTGGAGGCAGGGTGAGTTAGTATAGTTACGTCGTAGCTGAACTGGGTATTGGAGGGTGAGTTAGTATAGTTTACGTCGTAGCTGAACTGGGTATTGGAGGTAGGGTGAGTTAGTATAGTTACGTCGTAGCTGAACTGGGTATTGGAGGTAGGGTGAGTTAGTATAGTTACGTCGTAGCTGAACTGGGTATTGGAGGTAGGGTGAGTTAGTATAGTTACGCCGTAGCTGAACTGGGTATTGGAGGTAGGTAGGGAGTTAGTATAGTTACGTCGTAGCTGAACTGGGTATTGGAGTAGGGTAGGGTGAGTATAGTATAGTATAGTTACGTCGTAGCTGAACTGTATTGGAGGTAGGGTGAGTTAGTATAGTTACGTCGTAGCTTGGGTATTGGAGGTAGGGTGAGTTAGAGTAGCTGAGGGTATTGGAGGGTAGTGAGTTAGTATAGTCGTAGCTGAAACTGGGTATTGGAGGTAGGGTGAGTTAGTATAGTTACGTCGTAGCTGAACTGGGTGGAGGTAGGGTGAGTTAGTATAGTTACGTCGTAGCTGAACTGGGTATTGGAGGTAGGGTGTTAGTTAGTTACGTCGTAGCTGAACTGTGTTTGGAGGTAGGGTGAGTTAGTAGTTACGCCGTAGAACTGGGTATTGGAGGTAGGGTGAGTTAGTATAGTTACGTCGGCTGAGGGTATGGAGGTAGGGTGAGTTAGTATAGTTACGTCGTAGCTGAACTGGGTATTGGAGGCAGGGTGAGTTAGTATAGTTACGTCGTAGCTGAACTGGGTATTGGAGGTAGGGTGAGTTAGTATAGTTACGTCGTAGCTGAACTGGGTATTGGAGGCAGGTGAGTTAGTATAGTTACGTAGCTGAACTGGGTATTGGAGGCAGGGTGAGTTAGTATAGTTACGTCGTAGCTGAACTGGGTATTGGAGGCAGGGTGAGTTAGTATAGTTACGTCGTAGCTGAACTGTGTATTGGAGGTAGGGTGAGTAGTTACGTCGTAGCTGAACTGGGTATTGGAGGTAGGGTGAGTTAGTATAGTTACGTCGTAGCTGAACTGGGTATTGGAGGCAGGGTGAGTTAGTATAGTTACGTCGTAGCTGAACTGGGTATTGGAGGTAGGGTGAGTTAGTATAGTTACGTCGTAGCTGAACTGTGTATTGGAGGTAGGGTGAGTTAGTATAGTTACGTCGTAGCTGAACTGGGTATTGGAGGTAGGGTGAGTTAGTATAGTTACGTCGTAGCTGAACTGGGTATTGGAGGTAGGGTGAGTTAGTATAGTTACGTCGTAGCTGAACTGGGTATTGGAGGTAGGGTGAGTTAGTATAGTTACGTCGTAGCTGAACTGGGTATTGGAGGTAGGGTGAGTTAGTATAGTTACGTCGTAGCTGAACTGGGTATTGGAGGTAGGGTGAGTTAGTATAGTTACGCCGTAGCTGAACTGGGTATTGGAGGTAGGGTGAGTTAGTATAGTTACGTCGTAGCTGAACTGGGTATTGGAGGCAGGGTGAGTTAGTATAGTTTACGTCGTAGCTGAACTGGGTATTGGAGGCAGGGTGAGTTAGTATAGTTACGTCGTAGCTGAACTGGGTATTGGAGGTAGGGTGAGTTAGTATAGTTACGTCGTAGTATTGGAGGTAGGGTGAGTTAGTTACGTCGTAGCTGAACTGGTATTGGAGGGTAGGGTGAGTATAGTTACGTCGTAGCTGAACTGGGTATTGGAGGTAGGGTGAGTTGAGTCGTAGTGAACTGTGTATTGGAGGTAGGGTGAGTTAGTATAGTTTACGTCGTAGCTGAACTGGGTATTGGAGGTAGGGTGAGTTAGTATAGGTACGTCGTAGCTGAACTGGGTACGGAGGGTAGTAGTTAGCTGACGCCGTAGCTGGGTATTGGAGGTAGGGTGAGTTAGTATAGTTACGTCGTAGCTGAACTGGGTATTGGAGGTAGGGTGAGTTAGTATAGTTACGTCGTAGCTGAACTGGGTATTGGAGGTAGGGTGAGTTAGTATAGTTACGTCGTAGCTGAACTGGGTATTGGAGGTAGGGTGAGTTAGTATAGTTACGTCGTAGCTGAACTGGGTATTGGAGGTAGGGTGAGTTAGTATAGTTACGTCGTAGCTGAACTGGGTATTGGAGGTAGGGTGAGTTAGTATAGTTACGTCGTAGCTGAACTGGGTATTGGAGGTAGGGTGAGTTAGTATAGTTACGTCGTAGCTGAACTGGGTATTGGAGGTAGGGTGAGTTAGTATAGTTACGTCGTAGCTGAACTGGGTATTGGAGGTAGGGTGAGTTAGTATAGTTACGTCGTAGCTGAACTGGGTATTGGAGGTAGGGTGAGTTAGTATAGTTACGTCGTAGCTGAACTGGGTATTGGAGGGTAGGGTGAGTTAGTATAGTTACGTCGTAGCTGAACTGGGTATTGGAGGTAGGGTGAGTTAGTATAGTTACGTCGTAGCTGAACTGGGTATTGGAGGTAGGGTGAGTTAGTATAGTTACGTCGTAGCTGAACTGGGTATTGGAGGTAGGGTGAGTTAGTATAGTTACGTCGTAGCTGAACTGTGTATTGGAGGTAGGGTGAGTTAGTATAGTTACGTCGTAGCTGAACTGGGTATTGGAGGTAGGGTGAGTTAGTATAGTTACGTCGTAGCTGAACTGGGTATTGGAGGTAGGGTGAGTTAGTATAGTTACGTCGTAGCTGAACTGGGTATTGGAGGCAGGGTGAGTTAGTATAGTTACGTCGTAGCTGAACTGGGTATTGGAGGTAGGGTGAGTTAGTATAGTTACGTCGTAGCTGAACTGGGTATTGGAGGTAGGGTGAGTTAGTATAGTTACGTCGTAGCTGAACTGGGTATTGGAGGTAGGGTGAGTTAGTATAGTTACGTCGTAGCTGAACTGGGTATTGGAGGTAGGGTGAGTTAGTATAGTTACGTCGTAGCTGAACTGGGTATTGGAGGTAGGGTGAGTTAGTATAGTTACGTCGTAGCTGAACTGGGTATTGGAGGTAGGGTGAGTTAGTATAGTTAACGTCGTAGCTGAACTGGGTATTGGAGGTAGGGTGAGTTAGTATAGTTACGTCGTAGCTGAACTGGGTATTGGTGTAGGGTGAGTTAGTATAGTTACGTCGTAGCTGAACTGGGTATTGGAGGTAGGGTGAGTTAGTATAGTTACGTCGTAGCTGAACTGGGTATTGGAGGTAGGGTGAGTTAGTATAGTTACGCCGTAGCTGAACTGGGTATTGGAGGTAGGGTGAGTTAGTATAGTTACGTCGTAGCTGAACTGGGTATTGGAGGTAGGGTGAGTTAGTATAGTTACGTCGTAGCTGAACTGGGTATTGGAGGTAGGGTGAGTTAGTATAGTTACGCCGTAGCTGAACTGGGTATTGGAGGTAGGGTGAGTTAGTATAGTTACGTCGTAGCTGAACTGGGTATTGGAGGTAGGGTGAGTTAGTATAGTTACGTCGTAGCTGAACTGGGTATTGGAGGTAGGGTGAGTTAGTATAGTTACGTCGTAGCTGAACTGTGTATTGGAGGTAGGGTGAGTTAGTATAGTTACGCCGTAGCTGAACTGGGTATTGGAGGTAGGGTGAGTTAGTATAGTTACGTCGTAGCTGAACTGGGTATTGGAGGTAGGGTGAGTTAGTATAGTTACGTCGTAGCTGAACTGGGTATTGGAGGTAGGGTGAGTTAGTATAGTTACGTCGTAGCTGAACTGGGTATTGGAGGTAGGGTGAGTTAGTATAGTTACGTCGTAGCTGAACTGGGTATTGGAGGTAGGGTGAGTTAGTATAGTTACGTCGTAGCTGAACTGGGTATTGGAGGTAGGGTGAGTTAGTATAGTTACGTCGTAGCTGAACTGGGTATTGGAGGTAGGGTGAGTTAGTATAGTTACGCCGTAGCTGAACTGGGTATTGGAGGTAGGGTGAGTTAGTATAGTTACGTCGTAGCTGAACTGGGTATTGGAGGTAGGGTGAGTTAGTATAGTTACGTCGTAGCTGAACTGGGTATTGGAGGTAGGGTGAGTTAGTATAGTTACGCCGTAGCTGAACTGGGTATTGGAGGTAGGGTGAGTTAGTATAGTTACGCCGTAGCTGAACTGGGTATTGGAGGCAGGGTGAGTTAGTATAGTTACGTCGTAGCTGAACTGGGTATTGGAGGTAGGGTGAGTTAGTATAGTTACGGTAGCTGAACTGGGTATTGGAGGTAGGGTGAGTTAGTATAGTTACGTCGTAGCTGAACTGGGTATTGGAGGTAGGGTGAGTTAGTATAGTTACGTCGTAGCTGAACTGGGTATTGGAGGTAGGGTGAGTTAGTATAGTTACGTCGTAGCTGAACTGGGTATTGGAGGTAGGGTGAGTTAGTATAGTTACGTCGTAGCTGAACTGGGTATTGGAGGTAGGGTGAGTTAGTATAGTTACGTCGTAGCTGAACTGGGTATTGGAGGGTAGGGTGAGTTTAGTATAGTTACGTCGTAGCTGAACTGGGTATTGGAGGTAGGGTGAGTTAGTATAGTTACGTCGTAGCTGAACTGGGTATTGGAGGTAGGGTGAGTTAGTATAGTTACGTCGTAGCTGAACTGGGTATTGGAGGTAGGGTGAGTTAGTATAGTTACGTCGTAGCTGAACTGGGTATTGGAGGTAGGGTGAGTTAGTATAGTTACGTCGTAGCTGAACTGGGTATTGGAGGTAGGGTGAGTTAGTATAGTTACGTCGTAGCTGAACTGGGTATTGGAGGTAGGGTGAGTTAGTATAGTTACGTCGTAGCTGAACTGGGTATTGGAGGTAGGGTGAGTTAGTATAGTTACGCCGTAGCTGAACTGGGTATTGGAGGTAGGGTGAGTTAGTATAGTTACGTCGTAGCTGAACTGGGTATTGGAGGTAGGGTGAGTTAGTATAGTTACGTCGTAGCTGAACTGGGTATTGGAGGTAGGGTGAGTTAGTATAGTTACGTCGTAGCTGAACTGGGTATTGGAGGTAGGGTGAGTTAGTATAGTTACGTCGTAGCTGAACTGGGTATTGGAGGTAGGGTGAGTTAGTATAGTTACGTCGTAGCTGAACTGGGTATTGGAGGC
Organism: Coregonus suidteri; assembly: GCA_036851935.1. Lineage (NCBI taxonomy): Eukaryota > Metazoa > Chordata > Actinopteri > Salmoniformes > Salmonidae > Coregonus > Coregonus suidteri. The sequence goes on from CM072223.1 coordinate 1,893,890, forward strand.
AGGGTGAGTTAGTATAGTTACGTCGTAGCTGAACTGGGTATTGGAGGTAGGGTGAGTTAGTATAGTTACGTCGTAGCTGAACTGTGTATTGGAGGTAGGGTGAGTTAGTATAGTTACGTCGTAGCTGAACTGGGTATTGGAGGTAGGGTGAGTTAGTATAGTTACGTCGTAGCTGAACTGGGTATTGGAGGTAGGGTGAGTTAGTATAGTTACGTCGTAGCTGAACTGGGTATTGGAGGTAGGGTGAGTTAGTATAGTTACGTCGTAGCTGAACTGTGTATTGGAGGTAGGGTGAGTTAGTATAGTTACGTCGTAGCTGAACTGGGTATTGGAGGTAGGGTGAGTTAGTATAGTTACGTCGTAGCTGAACTGGGTATTGGAGGTAGGGTGAGTTAGTATAGTTACGTCGTAGCTGAACTGTGTATTGGAGGTAGGGTGAGTTAGTATAGTTACGTCGTAGCTGAAAACTGGGTATTGGAGGTAGGGTGAGTTAGTATAGTTACGTCGTAGCTGAACTGGGTATTGGAGGTAGGGTGAGTTAGTATAGTTACGTCGTAGCTGAACTGGGTATTGGAGGTAGGGTGAGTTAGTATAGTTACGTCGTAGCTGAACTGGGTATTGGAGGCAGGGTGAGTTAGTATAGTTACGTCGTAGCTGAACTGGGTATTGGAGGTAGGGTGAGTTAGTATAGTTACGTCGTAGCTGAACTGGGTATTGGAGGTAGTCGAGTTAGTATAGTTAAGCTGAACTGGGTTGGAGGTAGGGTGAGTTAGTATAGTTACGTCGTAGCTGAACTGGGTATTGGAGGTAGGGTGAGTTAGTATAGTTACGTCGTAGCTGAACTGGGTATTGGAGGTAGGGTGAGTTAGTATAGTTACGTCGTAGCTGAACTGGGTATTGGAGGTAGGGTGAGTTAGTATAGTTACGTCGTAGCTGAACTGGGTATTGGAGGTAGGGTGAGTTAGTATAGTTACGTGTAGCTGAACTGGGTATTGGAGGTAGGGTGAGTTAGTATAGTTACGTCGTAGCTGAACTGGGTATTGGAGGTAGGGTGAGTTAGTATAGTTACGTCGTAGCTGAACTGGGTATTGGAGGTAGGGGTGAGTTAGTATAGTTACGTCGTAGCTGAACTGGGTATTGGAGGTAGGGTGAGTTAGTATAGTTACGTCGTAGCTGAACTGGGTATTGGAGGTAGGGTGAGTTAGTATAGTTACGTCGTAGCTGAACTGGGTATTGGAGGTAGGGTGAGTTAGTATAGTTACGTCGTAGCTGAACTGGGTATTGGAGGTAGGGTGAGTTAGTATAGTTACGTCGTAGCTGAACTGGGTATTGGAGGTAGGGTGAGTTAGTATAGTTACGTCGTAGCTGAACTGGGTATTGGAGGTAGGGTGAGTTAGTATAGTTACGTCGTAGCTGAACTGGGTATTGGAGGTAGGGTGAGTTAGTATAGTTACGTCGTAGCTGAACTGGGTATTGGAGGCAGGGTGAGTTAGTATAGTTACGTCGTAGCTGAACTGGGTATTGGAGGTAGGGTGAGTTAGTATAGTTACGTCGTAGCTGAACTGGGTATTGGAGGTAGGGTGAGTTAGTATAGTTACGTCGTAGCTGAACTGGGTATTGGAGGTAGGGTGAGTTAGTATAGTTACGTCGTAGCTGAACTGTGTATTGGAGGTAGGGTGAGTTAGTATAGTTACGTCGTAGCTGAACTGGGTATTGGAGGTAGGGTGAGTTAGTATAGTTACGTCGTAGCTGAACTGGGTATTGGAGGTAGGGTGAGTTAGTATAGTTACGTCGTAGCTGGTGTATTGGAGGCTGAGTTATATAGGACGTCGTAGGGTGAACTGGGTTTGGAGGTAGGGTGAGTAGTTAGTTACGTCGTAGCTGAACTGGGTATTGGAGGTAGGGTGAGTTAGTATAGTTACGTCGTAGCTGAACTGGGTATTGGAGGTAGGGTGAGTTAGTATAGTTACGTCGTAGCTGAACTGGGTATTGGAGGTAGGGTGAGTTAGTATACGTTACGTCGTAGCTGAACTGGGTATTGGAGGTAGGGTGAGTTAGTATAGTTACGTCGTAGCTGAACTGGGTATTGGAGGCAGGGTGAGTTAGTATAGTTACGTCGTAGCTGAACTGGGTATTGGAGGTAGGGTGAGTTAGTATAGTTACGTCGTAGCTGAACTGGGTATTGGAGGTAGGGTGAGTTAGTATAGACGTCGTAGCTGAACTGTGTATTGGAGGTAGGGTGAGTTAGTATAGTTACGTCGTAGCTGAACTGGGTATTGGAGGCAGGGTGAGTTAGTATAGTTACGTCGTAGCTGAACTGGGTATTGGAGGTAGGGTGAGTTAGTATAGTTACGTCGTAGCTGAACTGGGTATTGGAGGTAGGGTGAGTTAGTATAGTTACGTCGTAGCTGAACTGGGTATTGGAGGTAGGGTGAGTTAGTATAGTTACGTCGTAGCTGAACTGGGTATTGGAGGTAGGGTGAGTTAGTATAGTTACGTCGTAGCTGAACTGGGTATGGAGGTAGGGTGAGTTAGTATAGTTACGTCGTAGCTGAACTGGGTATTGGAGGTAGGGTGAGTTAGTATAGTTACGTCGTAGCTGAACTGGGTATTGGAGGTAGGGTGAGTTAGTATAGTTACGTCGTAGCTGAAACTGGGTATTGGAGGTAGGGTGAGTTAGTATAGTTACGTCGTAGCTGAACTGGGTATTGGAGGTAGGGTGAGTTAGTATAGTTACGTCGTAGCTGAACTGGGTATTGGAGGTAGGGTGAGTTAGTATAGTTACGTCGTAGCTGAACTGGGTATTGGAGGTAGGGTGAGTTAGTATAGTTACGTCGTAGCTGAACTGGGTATTGGAGGTAGGGTGAGTTAGTATAGTTACGTCGTAGCTGAACTGTGTATTGGAGGTAGGGTGAGTTAGTATAGTTACGTCGTAGCTGAACTGGGTATTGGAGGTAGGGTGGAGTTAGTATAGTTACGTCGTAGCTGAACTGGGTATTGGAGGTAGGGTGAGTTAGTATAGTTACGTCGTAGCTGAACTGGGTATTGGAGGTAGGGTGAGTTAGTATAGTTACGTCGTAGCTGAACTGGGTATTGGAGGTAGGGTGAGTTAGTATAGTTACGTCGTAGCTGAACTGGGTATGGAGGTAGGGTGAGTTAGTATAGTTACGTCGTAGCTGAACTGTATTGTAGCTGAAACTGGGTATTGGAGGTAGGGTGAGTTAGTATAGTTACGTCGTAGCTGAACTGGGTATTGGAGGTAGGGTGAGTTAGTATAGTTACGTCGTAGCTGAACTGGGTATTGGAGGTAGGGTGAGTTAGTATAGTTACGTCGTAGCTGAACTGGGTATTGGAGGTAGGGTGAGTTAGTATAGTTACGTCGTAGCTGAACTGGGTATTGGAGGTAGGGTGAGTTAGTATAGTTACGTCGTAGCTGAACTGTGTATTGGAGGTAGGGTGAGTTAGTATAGTTACGTCGTAGCTGAACTGGGTATTGGAGGTAGGGTGAGTTAGTATAGTTACGTCGTAGCTGAACTGGGTATTGGAGGTAGGGTGAGTTAGTATAGTTACGTCGTAGCTGAACTGGGTATTGGAGGTAGGGTGAGTTAGTATAGTTACGTCGTAGCTGAACTGGGTATTGGAGGTAGGGTGAGTTAGTATAGTTACGTCGTAGCTGAACTGGGTATTGGAGGTAGGGTGAGTTAGTATAGTTACGTCGTAGCTGAACTGGGTATTGGAGGTAGGGTGAGTTAGTATAGTTACGTCGTAGCTGAACTGGGTATTGGAGGTAGGGTGAGTTAGTATAGTTACGTCGTAGCTGAACTGGGTATTGGAGGTAGGGTGAGTTAGTATAGTTACGTCGTAGCTGAACTGGGTATTGGAGGTAGGGTGAGTTAGTATAGTTACGTCGTAGCTGAACTGGGTATTGGAGGTAGGGTGAGTTAGTATAGTTACGTCGTAGCTGAACTGGGTATTGGAGGTAGGGTGAGTTAGTATAGTTACGTCGTAGCTGAACTGGGTATTGGAGGTAGGGTGAGTTAGTATAGTTACGTCGTAGCTGAACTGTGTATTGGAGGTAGGGTGAGTTAGTATAGTTACGTCGTAGCTGAACTGGGTATTGGAGGTAGGGTGAGTTAGTATAGTTACGTCGTAGCTGAACTGGGTATGGGTAGGGTTTAGTATAGTTACGTCGTAGCTGAACTGGGTATTGGAGGTAGGGTGAGTTAGTATAGTTACGTCGTAGCTGAACTGGGTATTGGAGGTAGGGTGAGTTAGTATAGTTACGTCGTAGCTGAACTGGGTATTGGAGGTAGGGTGAGTTAGTATAGTTACGTCGTAGCTGAACTGTGTATTGGAGGTAGGGTGAGTTAGTATAGTTACGTCGTAGCTGAACTGGGTGGAGGTAGGGTGAGTTAGTATAGTTACGTCGTAGCTGAACTGGGTATTGGAGGTAGGGTGAGTTAGTATAGTTACGTCGTAGCTGAACTGGGTATTGGAGGCAGGGTGTTTAGTATAGTTACGTCGTAGCTGAACTGGGTATTGGAGGTAGGGTGAGTTAGTATAGTTACGTCGTAGCTGAACTGGGTATTGGAGGTAGGGTGAGTTAGTATAGTTACGTCGTAGCTGAACTGGGTATTGGAGGCAGGGTGAGTTAGTATAGTTACGTCGTAGCTGAACTGGGTATTGGAGGTAGGGTGAGTTAGTATAGTTACGTCGTAGCTGAACTGGGTATTGGAGGTAGGGTGAGTTAGTATAGTTACGTCGTAGCTGAACTGGGTATTGGAGGTAGGGTGAGTTAGTATAGTTTACGTCGTAGCTGAACTGGTGTATTGGAGGTAGGGTGAGTTAGTATAGTTACGTCGTAGCTGAACTGGGTATTGGAGGTAGGGTGAGTTAGTATAGTTACGTCGTAGCTGAACTGGGTATTGGAGGTAGGGTGAGTTAGTATAGTTACGTCGTAGCTGAACTGGGTATTGGAGGTAGGGTGAGTTAGTATAGTTACGTCGTAGCTGAACTGTGTATTGGAGGTAGGGTGAGTTAGTATAGTTACGTCGTAGCTGAACTGGGTATTGGAGGTAGGGTGAGTTAGTATAGTTACGTCGTAGCTGAACTGGGTATTGGAGGTAGGGTGAGTTAGTATAGTTACGTCGTAGCTGTGGTATTGGAGGCAGGGTGAGTTAGTATAGTTACGTCGTAGCTGAACTGGGTATTGGAGGTAGGGTGAGTTAGTATAGTTACGTCGTAGCTGAACTGGGTATTGGAGGTAGGGTGAGTTAGTATAGTTACGTCGTAGCTGAACTGATTGGAGGTAGGGTGAGTTAGTATAGTTACGTCGTAGCTGAACTGGGTATGGGTGAGTTAGTATAGTTACGTCGTAGCTGAACTGGGTATTGGAGGTAGGGTGAGTTAGTATAGTTACGTCGTAGCTGAACTGGGTATTGGAGGTAGGGTGAGGTTAGTATAGTTACGTCGTAGCTGAACTGGGTATTGGAGGTAGGGTGAGTTAGTATAGTTACGTCGTAGCTGAACTGGGTATTGGAGGTAGGGTGAGTTAGTATAGTTACGTCGTAGCTGAACTGGGTATTGGAGGTAGGGTGAGTTAGTATAGTTACGTCGTAGCTGAACTGGTATTGGAGGTAGGGTGAGTTAGTATAGTTACGTCGTAGCTGAACTGGGTATTGGAGGTAGGGTGAGTTAGTATAGTTACGTCGTAGCTGAACTGGGTATTGGAGGTAGGGTGAGTTAGTATAGTTACGTCGTAGCTGAACTGGGTATTGGAGGTAGGGTGAGTTAGTATAGTTACGTCGTAGCTGAACTGGGTATTGGAGGTAGGGTGAGTTAGTATAGTTACGTCGTAGCTGAACTGGGTATTGGAGGTAGGGTGAGTTAGTATAGTTACGTCGTAGCTGAACTGGGTATTGGAGGTAGGGTGAGTTAGTATAGTTACGTCGTAGCTGAACTGGGTATTGGAGGTAGGGTGAGTTAGTATAGTTACGTCGTAGCTGAACTGGGTATTGGAGGTAGGGTGAGTTAGTATAGTTACGTCGTAGCTGAACTGGGTATTGGAGGTAGGGTGAGTTAGTATAGTTACGTCGTAGCTGAACTGGGTATTGGAGGCAGGGTGAGTTAGTATAGTTACGTCGTAGCTGAACTGGGTATTGGAGGTAGGGTGAGTTAGTATAGTTACGTCGTAGCTGAACTGGGTATTGGAGGTAGGGTGAGTTAGTATAGTTACGTCGTAGCTGAACTGGGTATTGGAGGTAGGGTGAGTTAGTATAGTTACGTCGTAGCTGAACTGTGTATTGGAGGTAGGGTGAGTTAGTATAGTTACGCCGTAGCTGAACTGGGTATTGGAGGTAGGGTGAGTTAGTATAGTTTACGTCGTAGCTGAACTGGGTATTGGAGGTAGGGTGAGTTAGTATAGTTACGTCGTAGCTGAACTGGGTATTGGAGGTAGGGTGAGTTAGTATAGTTACGTCGTAGCTGAACTATTGGAGGTAGGGTGAGTTAGTATAGTTACGTCGTAGCTGAACTGGGTATTGGAGGTAGGGTGAGTTAGTATAGTTACGTCGTAGCTGAACTGGGTATTGGAGGGTAGGGTGAGTTAGTATAGTTACGTCGTAGCTGAACTGTGTATTGGAGGTAGGGTGAGTTAGTATAGTTACGTCGTAGCTGTAGGGTATTGAGGCAGGGTGAGTTAGTATAGTTACGTCGTAGCTGAACTGGGTATTGGAGGTAGGGTGAGTTAGTATAGTTACGTCGTAGCTGAACTGGGTATTGGAGGTAGGGTGAGTTAGTATAGTTACGTCGTAGCTGAACTGTGTATTGGAGGTAGGGTGAGTTAGTATAGTTACGTCGTAGCTGAACTGGGTATTGGAGGCAGGGTGAGTTAGTATAGTTACGTCGTAGCTGAACTGGGTATTGGAGGTAGGGTGAGTTAGTATAGTTACGTCGTAGCTGAACTGGGTATTGGAGGTAGGGTGAGTTAGTATAGTTACGTCGTAGCTGAACTGGGTATTGGAGGCAGGGTGAGTTAGTATAGTTACGTCGTAGCTGAACTGGGTATTGGAGGCAGGGTGAGTTAGTATAGTTACGTCGTAGCTGAACTGGGTATTGGAGGCAGGGTGAGTTAGTATAGTTACGTCGTAGCTGAACTGGGTATTGGAGGTAGGGTGAGTTAGTATAGTTACGTCGTAGCTGAACTGTGTATTGGAGGTAGGGTGAGTTAGTATAGTTACGCCGTAGCTGAACTGGGTATTGGAGGTAGGGTGAGTTAGTATAGTTACGTCGTAGCTGAACTGGGTATTGGAGGTAGGGTGAGTTAGTATAGTTACGTTAGCTGAACTGGGTATTGGAGGCAGGGTGAGTTTAGTATAGTTATGCCGTAGCTGAAACTGGGTATTGGAGGTAGGGTGAGTTAGTATAGTTACGTCGTAGCTGAACTGGGTATTGGAGGTAGGGTGAGTTAGTATAGTTACGTAGCTGAACTGGGTATTGGAGGTAGGGTGAGTTAGTATAGTTACGTCGTAGCTGAACTGTGTATTGGAGGTAGGGTGAGTTAGTATAGTTACGCCGTAGCTGAACTGGGTATTGGAGGTAGGGTGAGTTAGTATAGTTACGTCGTAGCTGAACTGGGTATTGGAGGTAGGGTGAGTTAGTATAGTTACGTCGTAGCTGAACTGGGTATTGGAGGTAGGGTGAGTTAGTATAGTTACGTCGTAGCTGAACTGGGTATTGGAGGTAGGGTGAGTTAGTATAGTTACGTCGTAGCTGAACTGGGTATTGGAGGTAGGGTGAGTTAGTATAGTTACGTCGTAGCTGAACTGGGTATTGGAGGTAGGGTGAGTTAGTATAGTTACGTCGTAGCTGAACTGGGTATTGGAGGTAGGGTGAGTTAGTATAGTTACGTCGTAGCTGAACTGGGTATTGGAGGCAGGGTGAGTTAGTATAGTTACGTCGTAGCTGAACTGGGTATTGGAGGTAGGGTGAGTTAGTATAGTTACGTCGTAGCTGAACTGGGTATTGGAGGTAGGGTGAGTTAGTATAGTTACGTCGTAGCTGAACTGGGTATTGGAGGTAGGGTGAGTTAGTATAGTTACGTCGTAGCTGAACTGGGTATTGGAGGCAGGGTGAGTTAGTATAGTTACGTCGTAGCTGAACTGGGTATTGGAGGCAGGGTGAGTTAGTATAGTTTACGTCGTAGCTGAACTGGGTATTGGAGGCAGGGTGAGTTAGTATAGTTACGTCGTAGCTGAACTGGGTATTGGAGGTAGGGTGAGTTAGTATAGTTACGTCGTAGCTGAACTGTGTATTGGAGGTAGGGTGAGTTAGTATAGTTACGCCGTAGCTGAACTGGGTATTGGAGGTAGGGTGAGTTAGTATAGTTACGTCGTAGCTGAACTGGGTATTGGAGGCAGGGTGAGTTAGTATAGTTACGTCGTAGCTGAACTGGGTATTGGAGGTAGGGTGAGTTAGTATAGTTACGTCGTAGCTGAACTGGGTATTGGAGGTAGGGTGAGTTAGTATAGTTACGTCGTAGCTGAACTGGGTATTGGAGGTAGGGTGAGTTAGTATAGTTACGCCGTAGCTGAACTGGGTATTGGAGGTAGGGTGAGTTAGTATAGTTACGTCGTAGCTGAACTGGGTATTGGAGGCAGGGTGAGTTAGTATAGTTACGTCGTAGCTGAACTGGGTATTGGAGGTAGGGTGAGTTAGTATAGTTACGTCGTAGCTGAACTGGGTATTGGAGGTAGGGTGAGTTAGTATAGTTACGTCGTAGCTGAACTGGGTATTGGAGGTAGGGTGAGTTAGTATAGTTACGTCGTAGCTGAACTGGGTATTTGACCAGGGGTCGTCCGGGGGAGATCTAACAGAACGGCGCTGCGATGGATAGCTGCCGTTTTATAGGCTCCTGACCAACTCTTGCTATTTTGTTATTTTTTTGATCGTAACTTTTTGTAGATAATGTTTCTGTCATCGTTTCCGATGACCGAAAATAGCTTCTGGACATCAGAACAGCGATCACTAACCTCTACTTGGATGAAGACTTCTACTTCTAACAAGTAGGCGGTGCAGGACATATTGCTCAGCCCGAACCAGGCCCTAATCCACGAGACTCGGAACAGGAAGAGGAAACGTAAGGGGCACCCTGACGAAACCATGTTGGCGAGAAAATAATCTACCTCCGTTCTATTGGCGTACGTACAATAATTGGAGAAGAAACTGGACGAGCTGCGTTCGAGAATATCCTGTTAACCGGACCTGAAGAACCGTAATATCCTGTTAACCGGACCTGAAGAACCGTAATATCCTACTAACGGGACCTGAAGAACCGTAATATCCTGTTAACCGGACCTGAAGAACCGTAATATGCTGTTAACCGGACCTGAAGAACCGTAATATCCTGTTAACCGGACCTGAAGAACCGTAATATCCTGTTAACCGGACCTGAAGAACCGTAATATCCTGTTAACCGGACCTGAAGAACCGTTATATCCTGTTAACCGGACCTGAAGAACCGTAATATCCTGTTAACCGGGACCTGAAGAACCGTAATTTCCTGTTAACGGACCTGAAGAACCGTAATGAAGAACCGTAATATCCTGTTAACCGGACCTGAAGAACCGTAATATCCTGTTAACCGGACCTGAAGAACCGTAATTTCCTATGTTTCATGGAGTCGTGGCTGAACATGGATAATATACAGTGAGGGAAAAAAGTATTTGATCCCCTGCTGATTTTGTACGTTTGCCCACTGACAAAGAAATGATCAGTCTATAATTTTAATGGTAGGTTTATTTGAACAGTGAGAGACACAATAAGAACAACAAAATCCAGAAAAACGCATGTCAAAAATGTTATAAATTGATTTGCATTTTAATGAGGGAAATAAGTATTTGACCCCTCTGCAAAACATGACTTAGTACTTGGTGGCAAAACCCTTGTTGGCAATCACAGAGGTAAGACGTTTCTTGTAGTTGGCCACCAGGTTTGCACACATCTCAGGAGGGATTTTGTCCCACTCCTCTTTGCAGATCTTCTCCAAGTCATTAAGGTTTCGAGGCTGACGTTTGGCAACTCGAACCTTCAGCTCCCTCCACAGATTTTATATGGGATTAAGGTCTGGAGACTGGCTAGGCCACTCCAGGACCTTAATGTGCTTCTTCTTGAGCCACTCCTTTGTTGCCTTGGCCGTGTGTTTTGGGTCATTGTCATGCTGGAATACCCATCCACGACCCATTTTTAATGCCCTGGCTGAGGGAAGGAGGTTCTCACCCAAGATTTGACGGTACATGGCCCCGTCCATCGTCCCTTTAATGCAGTGAAGTTGTCCTGTCCCCTTAGCAGAAAAACACCCCAAAATAATAATGTTTCCACCTCCATGTTTGACGGTGGGGATGGTGTTCTCGGGGTCATAGGCAGCATTCCTCCTCCTCCAAACACGGCGATTTGAGTTGATGCCAAAGAGCTCGATTTTGGTCTCATCTGACCACAACACTTTCACCCAGTTCTCCTCTGAATCATTCAGATGTTCATTGGCAAACTTCAGACGGGCCTGTATATGTGCTTTCTTGAGCAGGGGGACCTTGCGGGCGCTGCAGGATTTCAGTCCTTAACGGCGTAGTGTGTTACCAATTGTTTTCTTGGTGACTATGGTCCCAGCCTCCTTGAGATCATTGACAAGATCCTCCCGTGTAGTTCTGGGCTGATTCCTCACCGTTCTCATGATCATTGCAACTCCGCGAGGTGAGATCTTGCATGGAGCCCCAGGCCGAGGGAGATTGACAGTTATTTTGTGTTTCTTCCATTTGCGAATAATCGCACCAACTGTTGTCGCCTTCTCACCAAGCTGCTTGGTGATGGTATTGTAGCCCATTCCAGCCTTGTGTAGGTCTACAATATTGTCCCTGACATCCTTGGAGAGCTCTTTGGTCTTGGCCATGGTGGAGAGTTTGGAATCTGATTGATTGATTGCTTCTGTGGACAGGTGTCTTTTATACAGGTAACAAACTGAGATTATATATATAATATAATAATAATATAATATAATATAATAATATAATATGCCATTTAGCAGACGCTTTTATCCAAAGCGACTTACAGTCATGCGTGCATACATTTTTACGTATGGGTGGTCCCGGGGATCGAACCCACTACCCTGGCGTTACAAGCGCCGTGCTCTACCAGCTGAGCTACTCCCTTTAAGAGTGGGCTCCTAATCTCAGCTCGTTACCTGTATAAAAGACACCTGTGAGCCAGAAATCTTTCTGATTGAGAGGGGGTCAAATACTTATTTCCCTAATTAAAATGCAAATCAATTTATAACATTTTTGACATGCGTTTTTCTGGATTTTGTTGTTGTTATTCTGTCTCTCACTGTTCAAATAAACCTACCATTAAAATTATAATTTCTTTGTCAGTGGGCAAACGTACAAAATCAGCAGGGGATCAAATACTTTCTTCCCCTCACTGTACATCTAGCTGGTTTTTCTACGCATCGGCAGGACAGAACAATGGCGTAGGGGAAGCTCAGAGGGGGTGTGTATCTCTGTTAACAACCGCTGGTGCGCGATCTCTAATATTAAGGAAGTCTGGAGGTTCTGCTCACCTCATGATAAGCTGTAGAACATGCTATTTCTTTTCCCAGCTGTCTATTTACCACCACAAACCGATGCTGGCACTAAGACCGCACACAACGACCTGTATAAGGCCATAAGAAAACTAGATATACTCTCACGATCTGATTCCACCAGCCCTCCGTGGTGCTTGTGTCTGTAGGTGTGCGTTCATATAATAATTATTATTTGTACTTTATTATTATTTTCTCTTAGCATTTTAGTATTATGTATGTGTATATTTTAAATTAGTATAGATTATTATTCTGGGGTATGAATGTTTGTGTATGTAGATGTATGTGTGTATGCGTGTGTATGTATCTGTATATATTTAAGAATATTTATTTTATATGTATACTTTTTTGGGGGGTTTGTGTGTGTGTATGTATGTGTGTGTGTATATGTGTGTGTGTGCGTATGTAGGTATGCACATGTATGTATGTGTGTGTGTGGATGTGTATATGTGCACATATGTATATATAAATCACTATTTTTTTTAAATTATTTTTTTAATATTTTAATTTTTTTGATTGGTTCAATTTATCAAAATCCTTGTTCCCTTCTCCTAACCCACAATATGTAACTGTACTGCTGTCTATGTCAATATGTAACTGTACTGCTGTCTGTCGGTTACGGATGGTTTATGTTTGGACCGGCATTGCTTAGCAATAGAATCTTGTGATGATACATCTCAGGGATTGACCCAAGATGAACCTTAAGTGCGCAACATGTTTAAGTTGCAACTTATTCTGTTTAGGTTTATTAGATGCTAATTGAACACTTTAAGTGCGGGAGCCTCCTCAGTTCATATGTTAGTAGAAGTTCTAGGATAGTGAGAGGTGAGCGTATAGTTGGGATTTTATTTTTGTTTTACCTCTTGTTCGAGACTTCCCCAGCATTATTGTGGGAAACGCTGAAGGCTTATTTGAGAGGCTGTATCATCTCCTTTCAGACTGCCAGGAGTAGGCAAAACAGAAAAAAAATGGTAGAACTTGAGGGACAAATTCACTTACTGGACAGGGAGAATGCTAGACATCCATCTATGGAGAAACATAAAAAAAATATGTCTTTAAAATTTAAATACAATCAGATCCTCTCGGCTAAAATTGCTAAATCTTTTCTCTATGCCAAGCGAAAATATTTTGAGTTTGGTGACAAACCACACAAATTATTCGCCAGACAACTTCCAAAAAATGTGAGTGACCGAATGATTCACAAAGTTAAATCTGCATCTGGGGAATTACTCTCCTCCCCCAAAGACATCAATGACAGATTCCGTCAGTTTTATGAGACTAAAGCGGATCCTAACCCCTTAATTATGCAAAACTTTTTGGAGGACTGTAATCTTCCTGCCCTGAACCAGGAAGACTCTAACTTCCTGAATAAGGAAATATCTCTTGAAGAAATTAGAGAAACAATTAAATCTCTAAAGAGTGGCAAGACCCCGGGACCAGATGGATACCCTGGTGAATTCTATAAAACATTCAGCAACATGCTATCTCCCTACCTGCACAAAATGTTGGTTCGGGCCAATGAGGATGGAGCTCTCCCATCTACTTTGGATGAGGCGTTTATTACAGTTATACATAAGAAGGGTAAAGATCCGGAAGAGGTAGGGTCATACAGACCAATATCCCTCCTTAATACAGACCAAAAGATTTTAGCAAAAAACTCTGGCTAACAGGCTTAGCACTTTAATTGGCAAATTGGTCCATTCGGACCAGACCGGCTTTATCCCTAATAGAAACTCATTCTTCAATCTCAGGCGCCTCTTCAACATTATGTATTCTCAGAGGTTACCTAACGTGGACCTTGCCGTTATATCTCTTGACGCCGAAAAGGCCTTTGACCAAGTTGAGTGGCCCTATCTATTCAAGGTCCTACAGAAATTTAAATATTGGAGATGGGTTCATAAATTGGATCCAGCTTTTATATAGGAACCCCTGTGCGAGAATACTCACTAACCAATCAATGTCGCCCCGATTTAACCTTCACAGAGGGACAAGGCAGGGTTGTGCGCTGTCGCCTAGCTCTTCGCCCTAATTATTGAACCTCTCGCTCAAGCGATCAGATCTCATTCAGCAATACACGGCTATAATACTAAAGATACTCTAAATAAGATTTCCCTATACGCAGATGATATTCTCCTCTATGTAACAGAACCCCAAGCTAGTATTCCAGCTATTCTTGAGGTGATTAATTTGTTTGGTACCTTCTCGGGATACAGAATAAATTGGAACAAGAGTGAATGAATGCCCATACGGTTGCAAAACACCTCCTGGCTAGAACATCTTCCAGTTAAGTTATCTTCAGAAAAATGTATCTACCTTGGAATTGTAGTTACCAAACAATACTCCTTACTATTTAAAGAGAATTTCCCTTCTCTGATGCAAAATCTCAAGGCAAACATACAATTTTGGGGAACTCTCCCAATTTCTCTGCTCGGAAGAATTAATGCCATTAAAATGGTCTTCCTCCCACAACTGCTCTACCTATACCAGAACATCCCAGTATTCATACCTAAATCCTTTCATAAACAACTGGACTCTATTATCAATCCTTTCATCTGGGATTATAAAACACACAGGATAGGTAAAAAAACACCGGTGTAAATCCAAGATGGAAGGAGGATTGTCTCTCACAAATGTTATATTTTACTATTGGGCCGCTAACCTCCGCGCTGTTACGTTAATGCTGGATGACGCACCCCCGCCACCCAGCTGGCTTAGCATGGAGCGGGAGGAGTGTCACCCCTTCTCTATTGGCATGGAGCGGGAGGAGTGGCACCCCTTCTCTATTAGCATGGAGCGGGAGGAGTGGCACCCCTTCTCTATTGGTGCCGTGATTTTGTCACCTGTCAATCTGGAGATGTCACTTTCCCATAACAATCCTATTATACATAGCACAGTCCGAATCTGGAAGCAAATTAAAGCCCACTTTGAGCTTAGACCAGTATCATTCATGCTCCCTGTTGCCAGGAATCTCTCCTTTGCCCCCTCTAACCTTGATAACACCTTTGAGCGATGGGGAGAGTTGGGGATAAGTACCATAGGGGATTTATATATAGGAGGGACCTTTGCTTCCTTTGAAGCGCTGAGAGAAACGTATAACCTTCCCAGAAGTAACTTTTTCAGATACCTACAAATTAGAGACGATGTTAGAAAACACCTGCCAACATTTGAGAATGCTAAACCTTCCATGTTTGACGGATGCATAAAAATATGCCCCACCTCAGACAAACTGATATCTCGTCTATATGACGCTTTTCAATCTGTTAGCGCACCCTCTACAGATGCCATTAAGGCAAAATGGGAGGAAGAACTAGGGACGGATATTTCGGTGGCAGACTGGGAGGATAGCTTGGAGTATATCCACACCTGCTCCATTAACTCCAGACACCGTCTCATACAATTTAAGGTATTACACAGATGACACTATTCCAAAACTAAACTGCATAGGATATTTCCTGATCCATCCCCTATGTGTGATAAATGTCAGGCTGAGCAGGGTCCACTACTCCACTGCTTTGCCCTATGCTCTAGCCTGTATGGTTATTGGTGTGGAATATTTGGGGTCCTCTCTGAAGTTCTGGAGACTTCAATAGACCCAGACCCGCTTCTGATAATCCTGGGAGTGTCCGACTCCCTAAACGGATTAACCAACTCCCAAAAACAACTCATCTCTTACAGTCTCATTTCGGCAAAAAAATGTATCTTGTTGTTTTGGAGAAGGAGGGAAGCGCCCTCTACCAAATTATGGCTCAGCGAATTGGCAAACACTGTACACTTAGAAAGAATTAGATATATTCTGAACAATAAATTATCAACATTTGATCAAATCTGGCAGCCTTTCCTCTCTTACCTGGACCAGTCGGTGCTGTGAATTTGTACTTTTTAACGCACTCTCAATTGTCATATTGTAATCTACCTTTGGGCAGCGTGTGCGGGAGAGGGGGAGGGGATGGGGGGGGGGGGGGGGGGGGAGGGGGGTATAAGGGGGGGGGGGGGGGGTGGGGGGGGGGGGGGGGGGTAAAGGGGGGTATAAGTGGGGGGGGTTACATCTACCCTTTTTCTTTCTACCTGTCCCTGTTCTGTATGTCGTGTTTTGTAATATTTGTTTTGTGTCCAGAACTCTGGGTCTTGTTGTTCATGTCTGTTCTCTTATGTTTAGATAAGAACTGTACACATGTCTTTCATACCTATACACCATTCTTGTGTGTGTTCAATACTTATGTAAAAATATTATATTTTTTAATACATTCGCAAAAATGTCTACAATCCTGTTTTTGCTTTGTCATTATGGGGTATTGTGTGAAGATTGATGAGGGAAAAAAACTATTTAATCAATTTTAGAATAAGGCTGTAACGTAACAAAATGTGGAAAAAGATAAGGGGTCTGAATACTTTCCGAATGCACTGTAGTATAGTTTTTGTCATAACTGACCTGTGTATTTGACCAAGGTGCGTCCGGTGGAGATCTCCCAGAGTTTGGCGACCGAGTCTTTCCCAGTGGAGAGGACGTACTTGGAGTTCTTAGAGAAGACAGCGGAGCAGACCTCCGCCCCGTCATGAGCCTTATCAAACGTCATCACACAGCGGTTAGACACGCCGTCTCCGTCCTTACTGCACGTCACGTAGCTGGAAAACAGAATAAATCAAATCAAATGTTATTTGTCACATACACGTGTTTAGCAGATGTTATTGCGGGTGTAGCGAAATGCTTGTGCTTCTAGCTCCGACAGTGCAGTAATATCTAACAAGTAATCTAACTAGTAATATCGAATTTTTCACAACATATACCCAATACACACAAAACTAAGTAAGGAATGGAATTTAAGAATATATACATATATGGACAAGAAATCAGAGGGTCAGGGTCGTTGGGTAGGTCAAGGGTCGTTGCATTAGGGTTAAGCTCTCCACTGAGGGTCAGTGTTGGTCTATAGGTTAGGGTCAGGTTTACCTGTTAGCATTAGGGTTGTAGCTAAACTCCACTGATGGAGTCAGTGTGTTGGTCTAGGGTTAGGGGTCAGGGTTACCTGTTAGCATAGGGTTGTAGCTAGATGGGTGTGTTGGTCTAAGGGTTAGGGGTCAGGGTTACCTGTTAGCATTAGGGTTGTAGCTAACTCCACTGATGGAGTCAGTGTGTTGGTCTATAGGGTTAGGGGTCAGGGTTACCTGTTAGCATTAGGGTTGTAGCTAACTCCACTGTGGAGTCAGTGTGGCTAGAGGGTTGCAGGAGACGAAGCATTGAAGGTGTTGAAGTCGTTCGTAGAGGCGGAGGGTGGGTGCTGCGTCCCCACCAACAGGAAGTCGCCTGACGGGTGGAAAGAGATGGACCGCAGCATCTCGGCTTCCTGCGGGGAGGAGACACACATGCATCACTTCCTGCGGGGAGGAGACACACATGCATCACTGTTAGTGACATGACACAGATCTGTGTAGATCTAATCTTTGTTAACCAATAAAGGTGTTTGATAATCAGAGTGTGAGGTGCTATTTCAGGATATCCTGGTGGTTAGGAAGAACTCACAGCCCTAAAAAACAACGTTTAACTCTGCCTATAACGCACCTGTGCGTGTTTGAAGGCCCTCTTGGCAGAGGGCTTGGAGTAGTCGAAAAAAGTTTGAGGGTGTAGTCACGTGACCCTGATGCCAGGATCTGTTCCGTGGGGTGGAACGCCAGACACGTGACCTCATCCACGTGGTCGTACAGTGTTCTGATCACAGGGTGGTTCTCCATGTTCTGCTGGGCCGTCTCATTCATCATCACCTAGAACACACAGGAACATTTTTACATTGTCTGCAGAACAGTGTTCTGTTCACCGGGCTCTGGACAAAAGTAGTGCACTACGCAGGGAATAGGATGCATCCTGATTAGTGCACTACACAGGGAATAGGATGCATCCTGATTAGTGCACTACGCAGGGAATAGGATGCATCCTGATTAGTGCACTACACAGGAAATAGGATGCATCCTGATTCTCTGCACCTCCAGTCATGGATTTAACAACGGTGGAAACTCCAAGCCAATACTTTTTAATCCATGAGTGTCAAGTGTCAAGTGTACAATTTAGGAGAAGGGTGAAGAATTGGGACTTAGCCCATGCCAGACATAGCCTCCTCTGCATCTCACCTCTATGGGCGCTCTTGGCCAGCATGCGTTCTGTGTCCAGGACTTTGATGGAGGCGTCTGCCGAGCCCGTAGCGATGAGCTGCCCGTCCCGGCTGTATGTGGCGACACGACAGGGACCTTTATGGGACGTCACGTAGCAAGTCTCGTACTCAGACGCCTCGGGGGACATGCTCTGGACGTCAGCGTCAAACTCCAGGCGATGCCAACGCCCGGAGCCTCCATGTCAGACCGCCCGATGGCATACTGCACCGTACTGTTGTCATTCTCCATGCCTGGGGATGAACAGCGCAATACAGTTTTGATTAAAAAACTCTGTGGCACAACACCGTAGACAGGTTGCTAGCATACTGCACTGTCGCCATTCACAATGCAAGATTGATAGATGAAATGATGGAGCAATACACAGTTCCAACCCAAAACAGTGACACTGCAGACATGTAACTAGTATCCTGATATGGACCCTGGAGTAGGTAAAAGTATCCTATAAACACTGACTGATCTAACGTGAGTTTCTGCAGTTGGTTGAGGTTAGGATTTGTGGAGGAACTGTGCCTAGAGACATTGTCAAAGCAATAGATTGTTAACCCACCCCACTCACTCACCCATCTTTTTGGCCATAATTAGCCCCTTGACCAGGGATCGTCAACTAGATTCAGCCGAAGGGCCGGAACAGAATTACAAATCATTTGTAGACTGCAAGAAGCCCAAACAGATATAATATTTGACTATAACAATAATTTCAATCCTTGCTTACATTTGTATATGATCATGTCTCTCTATTATGCGCGGGAATACTTGGGAAAAGATTTCCAAAATTAAATCACTTGGAGCTGATTTCCTGGTGCTTTTAGTCTTTTATGTCAAACAATGAAAATTCCACCAAAGATTTTTTCTCAGAAAACTTGGGGGGCCAAATAAAACCGCCCGGGCCGCCAGTTGGGGAACCCTGCCCTAGACAGTGATCTAACCTAATGGCTTAGGTAAGGGTCTATGGAAATCAACCCTAGACCAACGCCTATCCAGAGACGGTAGTAACCCCCCCACTCACCTATCTTGGCCAGCTAGTAACCCCTATCTTGGCCAGCTAGTAACCCCTATCTTGGCCAGCTAGTAACCCCTATCTTGGCCAGCTAGTAACCCCTATCTTGGCCAGCTAGGGTATCTTGGCCTAGGGTTAAGAGTTAGTACAACCCCCCCCACTCACCCATCTTGGCTAGCTGCATGAGGTTTTCTGAGGGCGACAAGACGCTTTGCGGCTTGACCTCTGTGATCAGGTTGTTAGCCATGTTGGTGTAACCATCATACAACAGCTGGCTGATGATCAGCCGGTAAAGGTGCTGGCGGTCCTGAAGTGTCGGTTTGGGACGATACATCTCGGCTCAGGCTTCAATGGGACGAGTACAACTTGGCTACAATGGATCAAAACATGGTCAGCATTAGTTGCTATCAATACGGTTTTTATTATCGATTTGTACAGCTAGCTAGCTCACTATCATGCGACTGTTATCAAAACCATCCACAACGCCATACATCGGTTATCTATCCTACAATGCGAGATAGTTAAACTTAGTTATTAGCTAGCAAAGTACAGTAGCTATCTACAACAAAACAATTCGTGAGTGACAATCACATTACAACCACAAATCTTAGGCCGGGAAAAGCATCATGTAAACGGTGAACAAGCACCTTATGTTGCAATAATAACTTGCACCGACCGAGTTTAGGAAGTAAAATTAAAATACGTTTATGTTCAATGAATGAAATAACTTTCATTTAGCTAGCTACAGTAGCTAGCTGAATGAAATAACTTCATTTAGCTAGCTACAGTAGCTAGCTATCCCAACATTGTGCAAACTTCGACTGCACCAAACGTACGCTTACTACAACACAACAAGACTATCAAACTGGTTAGCGGCGCTGCGCTTTACGTCACTTACGTTACGCCTCATATCTGTGCGTCTCTACGTAACAAAGGCGTGTGCTCGTTCACGACTTTCAACATGGCGACGGGCATCAAGTCAACTTTTAACAACTAAACAATAGCAGAAGACTATGGGACTGCAGTTGAGGAGGCAGTTCTCATCGGACTGTGTGATGGGGCAATCGATTCCAAGCGATATCCGACGTCTTACTTGACGAACAAAATTGGCGACCAACCGGACAAGCTTCCCAGTGATATCATGGCAACATCCCCGCTGTGGTCTATGCAACGCTGCCCTGGCCCATGTGGTGCAGGTGTACTGCCCACTGGCGGCGTCTCCCTACCACCGCACCCTGAATGTGTTCGCCTGCCCCGGGCAACAGTGCAGCGGACAAACCAGATAGCTGGAGGGTTCTGCGTTCTCAGTGTCTGGAATCAGAGGTCAGAACCAAACCTGTGGTCCAACCATCAGGCCACGCCCCAGTTAAAGAGGTTCCCATGACAACCACATACTGGTGTGATGGGACTGATGACTGGGGCGAGGAGAGGGGGAGGGAGATGGATGGGGACAAGGCCCAGAACCAGGCTCATATGGAGGGAGGGGACCCTGACCCTGACCCTGAGATCCTCTTGCCCACCGGACCTCCTCTGAGGTGGATGTGAGTGGCAAGTTTCAGGATCTCAGTCTGGAAGTTGGAGAGGTGGAGGAGGAAGGGGAGAGTTCTGGGTAACATCCCCACCTACAGACCTTTCTACAAATCAGTGTGGTGGAGGAGACTGACCTGGGTGATCAGTCAGACCTGGAGCCCGCTGGTAGAGAGCCTGCTGAGGGAGTACAAGCAGAGAGAGGGAGTAGAGAATATGGGAGCTCCGAGGGGGGAGGAGGGGAGGAGAAGTACGAGAAGGGTAACCCCAGACATGGAGACGCAGCGTTCTCCCGCTTCATGAAGAGGATCTCTCTTTGTCCGGAGCAGGTGTTGCGGTACAGCTGGCACGGGTCTCCTCTCTTCTTGTCTGACCCCCCCCTCGGACCTGCCTTGGATTAAACCTGGCTTGCTGTCACTGTGGAGGAATCAGGGTCTCGTGTTTGAGTTCCAGCTGATGCCTGCTCTGGTCAGCCTGCTACAGAGGACAGACGCAGGTGCAGGGAGAGGGTCGAGGTCGGCGGGAGAGATGGAGACGGGGCTGGAGTTCGGTACAGTGATGGTGTTTACCTGTAGAAACAGCTGTTGGTCGTCAGGCTCAACCTCACCTGTGGAAGAGTTCATCTATCTACAGGCAGATCCAGACCAGAAACTCTTCAAAATAACTGACTCATTAACCACGTTTCCATCCAGTTTTTATGCGAGTGAAGTCATACCTTATTTAAAAAAACCATGCGACAGCTGTGATGGAAACAGGAAGTTTCGATACAATTATGACGTTTTGATAACATGTGATAAATGCGGACAAATCATTTTTCCGTTCGACATGGTGGGATGTTTTTGTGTCTGTAATGAGGAAAATGGAAACACTTTTTATCCACAAATATTGGTATAATACCCATCATATGGAAGTAAACTTGAAGTCATGTGATGATATGGTGTGTGGTCCTCCCACTACGACTCAGGAAAGCATGCAGTTTATTAGGCTACTGATGAAATAAGTTATGATGAACTTCACAGGGTGGTGAAAGGGCACGGTGATGAGCTTGATGCTCTTTTTCCAATAAATATCGAGGTCTTATTCTGGTGCCATGATGATCGATGCTTGACTGCTGTTTGACAAATACAAATATTACGCTCTTCTCCCATAATAATCTCATCATGTAGACTAGCCCACCTTCACAGCCTACCTGCTCCGAGCTGTTGGCCAGAGCGCAGGTGCAAGACCCAGAGGAGGTACATTTGCTATTTAAACGCAATAGTTTTTGTGACGGGGTTTTTTTTTCCCTTTTGGGGGGGTTTTGGGGGAAAAAAAACCCCTTTTAAAAATTTGGGGGTTTTTTTTTTTTTAAAAAATTTTTAAAAAATTTTTTTCCCCCCCCCCCCCTTTTGGGGCCCCCTTTTTAAGGGTTTTTTGGGGGTTTTTTTAAAACCCGGGGGAAAAGGGGGGGGGATTTTTTTAAAATTTTTTTTTTTTTCCCCCCGGGGGGAAAAAAAAAAGGGGGGGCCCCCTTTAAAAAAAAAGGGGGGGCCCCCCCCCCCCCTTTTTTTTCCCCAAAAAAAAAAAAAAATTTTTTTTTAACCCGGGGGGAAAAAAAAATTTTTTTTTAAAAAAATTAAAAAAAAATTTTTTTTTTTTTAAAAAAAAAAGGGGGGGGGTTTTTTTTTCCCCCCCGGGTTTAAAATTAAAAAAATTTCCCTTTTTTTTAAAATTTAAAAAAAAAAAAATTTTTTTTCCCCCAAAACCCTTTTTTTTTTTTTTTGGGGGGTTTTTTGGGGGGTTTTTTTTTAAAAAAAAATTTTTTTGGGGGTTTTGGGGGAAAAAAAATTTTTTAAAATTTTTCTTTTAATAGGGGGGAAAAAATTTTTTAAAATTTTTTTCCCCCCCCCAAAAAACTTTTTTTGGGGGGGGGGGTTTTTTCGGGGGGGTTTTTTTTTTTTTTGGGGGGGGGGCCCAAAAAAAAAAAAATTTTCTTTACCCCCCCCGGGGGGGAAAAAACCCTTTTAAAAAAAAGGGGGGCCTTGGGGGGGGAAAAGTTTTAAAAAATTTTTTTTTCCCCCCCCCCCTTTTTTTTTTTTGGGGGGTTTTTTTTTTTAAAAATTTTTTTAAAAAAAAAAAATTTAAAAAAAAAAATAAAAAAAAAAAAAAACCAAAAGGGGGGGCCCAAAAAAAAAAATTTTAAAAAAAATTTTTTCCCCCCGGGGGGAAAAAAAAAACCCCTTTTTTAAAAAATTTTTTAAAAAAAAAAGGGGGGGGGGGGGGGGGGGGCCCTTAAAAAAGGGCCAAAAAGGGAATCCGGGTTTTTGGAAAAGGGGGTTTGGGGGGGGGGGCCGGGGGGGGGGGGGGGGGGGGGGCCCCCCCCCCGGGGGGGGGGGGGGGGGGGGCGGGGGAAAAAATTGGGGGGGGGGGGGAAAAAAAGGGGGGGGGGGGGTTTTTAAAAAAAAAGGGGGGGGGGGGGTTTTTTTTGGGGGGGGTTTTGGGGGGTTGGGGGGTTTGGGGGGGGGGGTTTTGGGGGGGGGGCCCCGGGGGGGGGGGGGGGGGGGGCCCCCGGGGGGGGGGGGGGGGGGGGGGAAAAAGGGGGGGGGTTTTTTTGGGGGGGGGAAGGGGGGCCCCGGGGTTGGGGGGGGGGGTTTTTTAAGGGGGGGGGGGGAGGGTTTTTTTTTTTCCCTTTTTTCCCCCCTTTTTTTGGGGGGCCCCTTTTTTTTTTTTCTTTTTTTTTTTAAAAGGGGGAAAAGCCGGGTTAATTTTGGGTTTTTTTAAAACCTTTTTTTTTTAAAAATTTTTAAAAAGGGGAAAAAAAAAAATTTTTGGGGGGGGTTTTTTTTTTTTATTTTTTTAAAAAAAAATTTTTTTTTTTTTTTTTTTGGGGGTTTTTTTCCCCAGGGGGTTTTAAAAAAAAAGGGGGCGGTTCCGGTTTTTTGGGGAAAATGAAGGGGGAAAAAAATTTTTTTTTGGGTTTAAAAAAAAAAAATTTTTTAAAATTTTTAAAAAAGGGAAAAACAGGGAAAAAAGGGAACGGGGCGGGGCCCCAAAAAAACTTGGCTTTTCCCCGAAAAGGGGGTTTTTGGGGCCCCCTTTTAAAAAAAAAAAAATTTGGGAAAAAAAACCCCCAATTTTTTTTTTTTTGCGGGGGGGGTTTTTTTTAAAAAAAACCCCCCCCAAATTTTTTTTTTTGGGGAAAAAGGAAAAAAAAAAACCCTTTTTTTAAAATTTTTTTTCCCAAAAAAAAGGGAAAACCCCTTTTTTTGGGAAAAAATTTTTAATTTTTTTTTTTTTTCCTCTTGGGGGGGTTTGGAAAAATTTTCCCGTTTGGGGGGGTTTTTTTTTAAAAAAAAGGGGGGTTTTTTAAAAAAAAATTTTTTTTTTGGGGTTTTTTTTTTTTAAAGGGGGGCCCCTTTTTTAAATTTTTGGGGGTGGTTTTTTTTTTCCAAAAAAAAAATTTTTAAAAAAACCCCCGGTTTTTTTTTTTTAAAAAAAGGCCACTTAAAAAAAATTTTTTTCCCGGTTTAAGGGGGGGGGAAAAAAAAAAAAAAAAAGGGGGGGGTTTTTGGGGTTTTTGGGGCCCCAAAAGGCAAAAATTTTTTAAAAAAAAAAAGGGGGCCCAAAAATTTAAAAAAGGGTAAAAAAAAAAAAAGGGGAAAACAAAACCAAAAAGGGGCCCCTTTTTTAAATTAAAGGGGGCCCTTTTAAAAATTTTGGGTTTTTTTTTAAATTAAAAAAAGGGCCCCTTTTTGGGAAAGGGCCCGGGGAAGGGGGGGGGGTTTTTTTAAACCCTTTTTTTCCCCCGGGGGGCCCCCCGGGGTTTTTTTAAATTTTCCCAAAAAAACCCCAAAAAAAGGGGGGGGTTTTTTTTTTTTAAAATTCAAAAAAACCCCCCCGGGGGTTTTTTGGGAAAAATTTTTTTTTAAAAAAATTTTCCGGGGGTTTTTGGGCCCCCCCCTTTTTTGGGGGGGGCCCCAAAAAGGGGATTTTTTTTAAAAATGAAAAAGGGGGGCCTTTTTTTTTTTGGGGCCCCTTTTTTTTTCCCCCGGGGTCCCTTTTTTTTTTTTTTTTTTTTTTGGGAACCCCCCTTTTTTTTTTTTGGGGTTTTCCCCCTTTTTAAAAAACCCCCCCGGGGGGGGGTTTTTTTTAAAAAATTTTTTTTTAAAATTTCCTTTTTTTTTTTTGGAAAAAAATTTTTTAAAAATTCCCCTTTTTTTTTTTTTTTTGGGGGGGAACCCCCCCCAAAAAAAAAAACCCTTTAAAAAAAAAATTTCCCCCCTTGGGGCCCCCCCCTTTTGGGGGGGAAAAAAAAGGGTTTTGGCCCCCAAAATTTGGACAGAAAAAAAAAAAAAAAAAAAAAAAGGGGGAAAAAAATTTTTTTTTTTGGGAAAAAAAAAAGGGGTTTTTAAAAATTTTTTTTTTTTTGGCCCCCCGGGTTTTAAAAAAAGGGTTTTTCCCCAAAATTTTGGAAAAAAAAAAAAAATTTTTTCCCCCTTTGGGGGGGGGGGGAAGGGTTTAAACCCCCTTTAAAAATTTTAGGGGGTTGGGAAGGTTTTTTTCCCCCCAAAAGGGGAAAAAAAACCCCCCCAAAAAAGGGGGGGGTTTTTTTTTTTTAAAAAAAAAACCCCCTTTATCTTCCCCCCCCCCCCCTTTTTTTTTTTTTCAGGGGTTTTTTTTTTCCCCCCCTTTTTTTTTAAAAAAAAAAAAAATTTTTTTAAAACCCCCCCCCTTTTTTTTTGGAAAAAAACCCCCCCCAAAAAACCAAAGGGGTTTTTTAAAATTTTTTTTTTTTTTTCCCCCCCCAAATTTTTGGAAAAAAAACCCTGCCCCGGGGGCCCCTTTTGGCCCCCGGGGGGGGGGGTTTTTTTTTTTCCCCCTTTTTTGGTTTTGGGGGCCCCCCAAAAACCCCCCTTTTTTGGGGGTCCCCCCTTTGTTTTTTTTTTTCCCCCCCCCCCCTTTTCCCCCCTTTTGGGGGGCCCCCCAAAAAAACCGGGGGGCCCCCCTTTTTTTTGAAAATTTTTTTTTTGGGGCCCTTTTTAAAAAAAAATTTTTTTTTTTAAAAATTTTTTTTTTTAAAGGGGGGGGGGGGAAAAAAAAAAAAACCCCCCCTTTTTTAAAAAAAAACCAAAAAAAAAAAAAAGGGGGTTTTTTAAACAAAAAAAAAAAGGGGGAAAAGGGGGGCCCCTCTTTTTTGGGGCCCCCAAAAAAACCCCTTTTTTTTAAAAAAATTTTTTTTTTAAAAAAACCCTTTTTTTGGTTGGGGGTTTTTTTTTCCCCCTCATCTTTTTTTCGGGGAAAACCTCCCCGGGGGGGAAAAAAAACCCCCCCCTTTTAAAAAAACCCCAGTTAAAAAAAAGGGGGGGAAACCCCCCTTTTTTCCCCCCCTTTTTTTTTGGTTTTTTTGGATGGGGTTTTTTTTTTTTTTCCCCCCCCGCTTTTTTTTTTTTTTTTTCGGTTTACTTTTTTTTCCCCTTTAAAATTATTTTTTTTGGGGGGGGGCCCCCCCCCGGGGGGGTTTTTTTTTTTTGGGGGGGGGGTTTTTTTTTGGGTACCGGGTTTTTTTTTTTGGAAATTTAAAAAAACCCCCTTTTTTTTTTTCCCCCCCCCCCCCAAAAAAATTTTAAAAAAACCCCCCCCCTTTTTTCCAAAAATTAAAAATTTTATTTTTTCCCCCTTTTTTGGGGGGGTTTTAAAGGGGGTTTCCCTTTTTTTGGGGGGGCCCTTTTTTGGGGGAAAAAATTTTTTTTTTTTTTTAAAAACCCCTTTTTTTTTTCCTTTTTTTTTTTTAAAAAGGGAAAGGGGGGGGAAAAAGGTTTTTTTTTTCCCCCCTTTTTTCCCGGCAAATTAAAACCGGGCCCCCCCCCTTTGGTTTTTAACTTTTTTTTTTTTCCCCTTTTGGGGGTTTAAAAAAATTTTCCCAAAAAAATTTGGTTTTAAACCCCTTTTTTTTTTAAAATTTAAAAAAAAAAAAAATTTTTTTTTGGTTCTTTTTTTTTTTGGGGGGAAAAAAAAAGGGGTTTCCCCAAATTTGGGCCCCCCCCCTTCAGGTTTTTGGGGGGGGGAAAAAACCCAAAAAAATTTTTTTTTGGAAATTTGGGGGAAAATTTTTTTGGGCCGGTTTTTAAAAAATTTTTTCCCCCGGGAAAGGTTTTTTTTTAAAAAAAAAACCCCCCCAAAAAAAAGGCCCCCCCTTTTTTTTTTTAAAAAAAAATTTTTTAAAAAAAGGGGGAACCCTTTTTTTTTAAAAATTTAAAAAAAAATTTTTTTTCCCCTTTTTCCCCCAAAAATTTTTTTAAAAAAAAATTTTAAAAAAATTTCCCCCCAAAAACCCTTTTTAAACCCCCTTTGGGGGGGGGGTTTTTTTTTTAAAAGTTTTCCCCCAACAAAAAAAATTTTTTTTCCCCCCCCCCCCTTTTTTGGGGCCCCTTTAAAAAACCCCCCCCAACCCCCCCCCTTTCCCCGGGGAAAAACCCCCTTTTGGCCTAATTTTACCCCCCCCAAACCCCCCGGAATTCCCCCCAAAAAAAAAAAAAAAAAAAAAAAAGGGGGGGTTTTTTCCTAAATTTTTTTTTTAAAAAATTTCGGAGAAAAAAAAAAAAATGGGGGGGGGAAAAAAAAAAAAGGGGGGAAAAAATTTTTTTTAAAAAAAAAATTTTTTAAAAGGAATCAAAAAAATTTGTAAAACCCCAAAAAACCAAAAAAAAAAAAAAAAAAATTAAAAAAAAAAAAAAACCCGGCCCCCAAAAAAAATTTTCCCCCCCATGTCTTTTGGACGTGGGGAGTTTTGGGGGAAACGGCCCCCTGGGGCACAGGGGGAGCCCCTGTTTTCCCTTTAAGTAGGTTTTGTTTTGTGGTGGACAAAGGGGTGGTCCCCCGGGGCCAGTATGAAAAAGTATGCATCACTAACTTAAGTCACTCCGGGTAAGAGTGTTGCCCAAATGACTTTAAAAAGTAAATGGTGGATGGGATAAGCATCTGCCTCTGTTGCAAAAAGGGTTTATTTTAAAACCAGCGAAATAAAAAGTTTTTTAGATTTTGGGTTTTTAAACCCATCCCAAAAAACCTTTTTGAGTTAATGTTAACCCTTTTTGGGTACAGAGAACAGCCTAATTAAGGGGAAAAGAGTTAACAGGGCCCCCTTAAGACTACAGGGGGTTTAAAAAGCCTAATTAAGGGCTACAGAGTTAACAGCCTAAATTAAAACTACAGAGTTAACAGCCTAATTTAAGGGTACAGATTTAACCCGCCTAATTTAAGGGCTTTCAGAGTTTAAAAGCCTATTAAGGAAATAAAAAGAAAATAACAAACCTAATTAAGACTACAGAGTTAACAGCCTAATTAAAAACCTAAAAGAAAAATGGTTTAAAAGCCAATTAAAAATACAGAGTTTAAAAGCCTAATTAAGGGCTAAAAGGAAAAATTTTTTAAAAGCCCTAATTAAGATACAGGGGTTAAAAAGCCCAATTAAGACTACAGAGTTAACAGCCCAAAACTTAAAAAATTAAATTTTGTTTGGAAAAACTTTGGGGAAAAGTTTTCGTTTGAGAAAACTGGTAACGTTTAATTTTGGTTGAGGGGTGTGAGAGCTTGTTGAAGAAAAAAATTTTTCTAAAAAACGTTTTGGGGGCGGCCTTTTGGTTAGAGAAATTAACATTTTAATTCTCTGGCAAAAGCTTTTGGTGGACATTCCTGCCGGGCAGCAAGCCAATTGCACGCTCCCCCAAAAAATTGAGACTTTTTGGGGCAAATTTTTTTGTTTTTGACAAATTGCACATTTTAGATGGGGCCCTTTTTTTCCCCAGCCCCCCCCCCCAAAAAGGGGCCTGTGTAATTTCACTTGAGGACAGCCCCCCGGACAGCTTTCGAAACTGGGGGGTTTTCTCACCCGAATAAATTTTTGCACAAACTGTCAGAAAAACCCTCTCAGGGAAGCTCAAACGGTGGTTTTGTCGTCCCCACCAGGGGTTTTACCTGACTGCAGTTCGGAGTCGTAACCGACTTCAGTGGGCAAATGTCACCTTTGATGGCCAAGGACACTGGAGAATGTGTCTTCCAAATGAATCCCGGTTTTAAAAAACAGCAGACCCGGGTTTGGCGCGTTTTGGGGGGAGCGGGGTTTTTTGATTTTAAAAGTTGTGAAAAAAGAGTTCCCCATGGGGAGGTGGGGTTATGGTATGAAAGGGGAAATAAAAGGGACGGAAAAGAAACCCAAATTGGGATTTTACCAAAACCAATTTGAATTCACTGAGGCCCCTTTACAAAGCCATTCATTCCCCCGCAACACCTCATGTTTTCCGGGATGATAATGCACGCCCCCTGTCGCAAGAATCGTACAAAATTACTGGGAAATGAAAATGTCCCCAAATTTTCCCTGGCCTGCAGACTCACCAGACAGTCACCAATGAGCATGTTTGGGATGCTCTGGGTCGAAGCGTACGACCCGGGTGTTCTAGTTCCCCCCAAAATCCAGCAACTTCGCCCCAAACCAATTTTAAGAGGACTGGGGGCAAAATTCCACAATTTAACAACCTGATCAATTAAGACTTCCTTAAAAAATGCATTTTGCAGAAAATTTCTCCGCCATTCCTGGTTGCCCCAGTTTCAGTTTTTGACAAAACAAGCAAGATAGTGTTTGGGAATCATTTTACCCAAACCAAACCGCTTTGAAAAATATTTTCCATAAAACCAAAAAATTGTTTTTTTTCAGCTGTTTGAAGTGGGGGACAAAACCGACAGTAAAAAACGCAAAAAAAAAAAAACTTTAAAAAACGGGGGAAGCCCAAAAAAATAGACATAGAAAAAGATCTCCCCCCTCTTTGAATTTCTGTCAAAGGAATGACAGAATTTTTAAAAACATTTCATGGACGGGTTTGGGCAAGGGGCCCCCAAAAAAGGGAAAAATTGCAGCTTTAATATTAGAGATTGCCCCAGCAGCTTTGTTAAAAGAGTACACACACCCTCCCCCCGAGCCCTTTCCCGACGCCAAACCCTTCGTTTTTGCAAGTATAGAAACCCAGCTAGATTTTTATTACATGTGCTTGTTCAGCCCCGGGCTGGGAGAAAAAGGTATTACGTTTATAGGATGGGCTCGAACGGAGCCATCCCGTTTATTCTCAGTGATTGCACGTTCGAATAGAAAAGGAGGGTAGAGGCCCTTTTTTCCACTCTCCGACGGTTAAATTGTCAGGACCCCACCCCGGCCTCTATGCGCCCTCTCCTCCCTTTTTAGAGTGTCGGGGGTCGGGCCTGCTCCCGGGGTAATAATATGTCTTTTGTCTCCGGAACCTTGAAGTAAAAAGTCCCCCCTTCAAAAAACCCTCCCTTAAAAACCCCCCCAAAAACCCCCTCTGGACTAGATTTTTTTTTTTAAAAACTAAAAAACCCCCCCCTTGATGAAATTTAAAAAAACAAAGTCCAATGAACCAACTGGGTTGGCCTAAACCAAAAACCCTCATCCTCAGTCAGAGTGGGGTGGCCCGACAGCCCCCAAACCCTCCCCATCCTCAAATCAGCAGTGGGGGTGGGCCCGACAGGCCCCTAAAAACCCCCCCCATCCCAGTCAGCAGTGGGTGGCCAAGGAAAAAGCTCCCCCATAACCCTCCCCATCCTCAGTCAGCAGTGGGTGGCCAGAAGCTCCCCCTAACCCCCCAAACCTCGTCGCAGTGGGATGGCCAGACAGCTCCCCCCAACCCCCCCCATCCCCAAATCAGCCCGGGGGGATGGCCAAAACAAATCCCCCTAACCCCCCCCCACCCCAGTTTGGGGGTGGGTGGCCGGACAGCTCCCCCTTTAACCCCCCCCCCATCCTTTAGGCAGCAGTGGGATGGCCGCAGCTTCCCCCCAAAAAATCCCCATCCTCAGTCAGGGAGCGGGATGGCCAGACAGCTCCCCATAACCCTCCCAAACCTCAGCAGGGAGTGGGGGTGGCCCCGACAAACTCCCCCTAACCCTCCCCTCCCCAGGCCCGCAGGGGGGGGCCCAGACAGCTCCCCCTAAACCCCCCCCTAAACCCATCGCAGTGGGTGGCCAGGACAGCTCCCCATAACCCTCCCCCCTCAGTCAGCAAATGGGATGGCCCGAAGCTCCCCTAAAACCCCCCCCCGTCCTCATTTAGCTTGGGGTGGCCAGACAGCTCCCCCTAACCCCCCCCCTCCTCAGTCAGCAAAGGGGGTGGCCCCGACAGCTCCCCCCAAAACCCCCCCCTCCTCATTTAAACAGTTTGGGAGGGGCCCGACAGCCCCAAAAAACCCCCCTCCCCAGTCAGAGTGGGAGGCCAGGCCCGCTCCCCCTAACCCTCCCCATCCCCAGGGCAGGGAGGGGGGATGGCCAGAAAAAGCCCCATAACCCTTTCCCCCTCCTTAGTCAGCAGGGGATGGCCCCGGGCAGCTCCCCATAACCCTCCCCATCCCCAGTAAACAGGGGATGGCCCGACAGCCCCTGAAGGCCACAGAGACAGGGGCAGTTAAATCTCATTTGCCAGAAATTTTAATCAGAAAACACGTTCAACCCCCTTGGCCCCAAAACCAATGGGACATGTTTAAAAACTCCCCCCCATTTTTTCTCCGAAACCCCCCACTTAAACCAAAAACCAGTTCCTCCCTACAGTAAGTACCAGCTGAAATTCCCAAACCAGCGAGGGGAGAATCCTTTAAAAATCTTTTTAATGAAAAGGGCACGCGCAGGACCTCACCCTTTGCACTGATAGAGACCAACCCAAAAAGGAAAAACTAGCCAACCCCCCAGCATTGCATCCACAGAGCCTCCATTCACCACTCACCAAACAGCATTACCTGGGGCTATACAGACCCTTCCATACACCACCACTATCAGACCTACCATTCACCCCCATCTATCAACCCACCATTCCCCCAAACTAAGACCTACCAGACACAACCCTCTATCAGGGCCTACCTACACCCCCCATCTATACAGACCTACCATTCCCCCCACTCCTTTAAAAACCTACCATTCACCCACCCTCTATCAGACCTAACCCTTTCACCACCCTTATCAGACCCCCAACACCCACCATCTATCAGACCTACCATTCACCACCATCTTCAGACCTACCATACACCAACCCTCTACAGACCCACCATAAACCCCCCATCTATACAGAACCCACCCTACACCCAAACCCTTTTATCAGGGCCTACCCTTACACCACCCTCTATCAGACCTACCCTACACCCCCATCCTCAGACCCACCTACACACCCCTCTATCAGACCTACCATACACCAAACCCCTATCAGACCTACCATTCACCAACCCTCTATACAGACCTACCAAAACACCACCCTCTATCAGAATTTCCATTCACCCCCATTATCAGCCTTTCCCCAAAAAACCCCCATCCTTTCCCGGGCCTACCATAAAACCCCCCCATCCCATCAGACTTACCAAAACACCACCCCCTCTATCAGACCACCCCCACCACCATCTATCCCGACCCAACCCTTCACCCCCATCTAAATTTTCAAAAACCCCCACTATGTTTTTACCATACCCACCAAGTAAAAAACCGGCCTAAAACCTCAACCATTAAAAGGGCTTTCCTACAAACCTCTAAAGCCTCCTCCCCCCTCTATTAAACTTAAAAATTCCACCACCATTTACCCAAAAACCCAAAACCAAAAAACCCCCTTAAAAGACAAAACCTTCCCAAAATTAAAAAACTACCCCAAAACAACACCCTTCCCCTAAAAAGAAAAATTTTTCCCCAACCCCCCTTTCTAAGACCAAAAAATTTTAAAAAATCCCTTTAGGGTTTAACCCCTTCACCACCATTTTAAAGGGTTAAAGACCCAATCTAACCAGGCTTCCCTCCCAAAATTCCCATAAAACCTTTTCCTTTAAACCACCCATTTTTTAAGAAAATAAAACCCAAATTTTTAACGGGCCTCCTTTAAACCACCTTTTATACAGGCCTAACCTTTTTCCCACAAAACAACGAAACTTCCCAATTCAAACCCACCCAAATTTTTTCGGGGGTTTTTTCAAAAACCCAAATTTTTTTCAGCCCTTCCATTACCACCACCCTTTTTAAAAACAGGGGGCCCCTCCCTCCAAACCCTTTTTAACAAAAGGGGGCCTTTTCCTTTTAAAAACCACCAAATTTTTTAATAAAAAAAAAAACTTTTCCCAAATCTAAAAAACCAGGGAAACCCAAAAAAAAAACTTAAAGACCTACCTTACCCACCCTTTTACGAAAATTTTCCTTTTTAAACCCCCATCTCCCAAACAGCCAAAATTTAAAATTTTTAAAAAAACCAAAAAAAAACCACCCTTTTTCTTCAGATAATACCAACCATTTCCCCCCATAAAAAACCCAAATAAACCAATCTAAAAACGGGGCCCAAAATCCACAAAAAAAATTTTATTTCAGAACCCCCACCCTTCCACCAACCATTCAAGGGGCTTTTTAAACCATAACCACCTTCTTTTCCCCAAAAAAACCATTTCCCCCTCATACAAACCTACCATACAAACCCTCTAATTTCCCCGAACCCCAACAAACACCAACCTCCCATAAAACCTTTTTAAAAACACCCACCCCTCTAAACCCGACTCCTAACCAATCTTTTTGAAATTTACCATACAAAACCCCCCAATTTATAACAAAAACCTAATAACAACCACTTCGCCTCCATCCCCCCCACTTTTTTGTTAAACCCCCTTTACACCCCCAAACTTTTACATCCTCCCATCCCACCATTTATTCAGGGTTTCCCTTTCCCCCCCCCCTTTTTTTTGGGGGCCTCCATTTCCAAACCCCTTTTTATTTTAAGGGGTTAACCCATACCCACTTCTTTTCAGGGGGGGCCTTCCTTTTCCCCCTTTTTCAGGGGGAAAATTTCCACCCTCCCTTTTCCCCCCCTTTTTCCAACCACGGGGGCCCCAATTTTATCCAGGATTCTCCCACCATTTTTAATTAAAGTCCCTAAATTTTCCCCCCCTTTGAAACCGGACCTAAACCCTTCAAAACCCTATACAACCCCCACCATCCCCTCTTGCGCTTTCCATTTCCCCCCAAATTTTCGCCTCCCACCCCACCCTTAGGGCTCTTTTTAAACCCCAAAAAAACTAAAACCAGCCCCAACCCCTTACCACTTTATACGGTTACCTTCACCCCATCCCCCCGCCACCATTTTTTAAAAATTTTTCCAGGAAACCCACCTTCCCAAACCTCTTTTTAAAAACCCTTACCCAAAAACCCAAAAATTTATTCCGGGTTTTAAAAAACCATCTTTACAGAACATTTTTAAACCCTCTATTTCCGATAACCCAAACCCCACCACCAAAGAACCTCCCCCCCTTTTATACAAGGCCTCCCATTTTTTTCCACCTTTTTAATTTTTTAGGACCTCCTTTACACCCAAATTTTACGGGGGACCTTTCAAAAAAACCAAATTCTATAGTTTATTTAAAATTTAATAAAGATTTAAAAAAAGGGATATCAACCAAAAATTATCCGGGCTTTTTCCATCCCCCACCATCTATAAGACTACCATTCACCACCATCTATCAGGGTTTCCCCAAAACCACCAAACCATTAAAAAATTTTTCCCTTTAAAAACCACCATTATACGACCTACCTTTCACCACCATCTATTAAGCCCTCCCTTTCACCCCCAACTATACAGCCCTACCAACCCCACCATCTATACGGGACCTACCATTCACCCCTTTCTATACAGCCCTACCTTTCACCCCCATCAACGGGACCTACCTTTCCCCCACCATCATACGGGACCTACCATCCCCACCATCTAAAAGGGCCCCTCCCAAATTCACCCCCCCATCATACAACCTCCCCTTTCACCACCATCAAATCAAACCCCCCCATCCCCCCCTTAACCACCCCTTAATAAGGGAAAAATTAACCCCAAAACCCACCACCAACCCTTCAGCCCCAACCCAAAAACCCACCACCACTTTCAAAACCAAACCCCAATCACCACCAAATTTGAAAAATAAAAAGCCCCACCAAAATTTCCCCCCAAAAAACCCAATCTAATATTAGACCAAAAAAAATTCACCACCACCCCCTAACAAAACCCCCCTACCCAATTTCAACCAAAACAAAAAAATAGGGGACCAAAAAAAATTAAACCCTTCCTTCCCCAACAAAAAGGGCCACCCTTTGTGGCCACCCCCAACCCACCCACCCTTTAGAGGAGAGATAATTTAACCCCCAAAAACCCCCAGACCGTCAGCCAGCCACCCCCTGTCAGGGGGCCCAAAAACACCAGACCGTAGCCGGGCCCCCTCCTGTCAGAGCCACAACAACACCAGACCGTCAGCCAGCCACTCCTGTCGGGGGCCAAAACAACCCCAAGACCGTCACCAGCCACCCTTCAGAGTCTCAACAACACCAGCCCGTCAGCCAGCCACCCCTGTCAGAGCCAAACAAACCAGACCGTCAGTCAGCCCCCTGTCAGAGTTTTCAAAAACCCACCAGACCCACCCAGCCACCCCTGTCAGAGCCAAAAACCCCCGGGACCGTCAGCCACCCACTTGTCAGGGGCCAAACAACACCAGCCCGTCAGCCCCCCACCCCTGCCCGAGCCCCAAAAAATTCAGTATGTTCCCCGTCGGGAGTCTCAGAAGAAAATCACTTTGCTTCATCGTCACAGGTTTAGAACAGGGTCGTGAAAGGTCTGTTTACACCTGTCAAACCCTTTGTAAAAAAACTATTCACGCACCCTCACTGTTCAACTGAAAATTTGTTTTATTTTAAGATTTCAGCTTTGAAAAACCACCACATCCCCATTTACAAAAGCTTTTCCCCCGGGAAACATAAAGTACATGGGCAGTCGTGCCCCCAAAAACCCTCTTCCACACCAAGCAATACCCTGCGGACACGACGGGCCCCGGCACGGGGCCCTTTCCCACTCCCCAGGCAGGATATGATGTCAGAACCCCCAAAAAAAAGGGAAAGGGAATTGAAATCAGAGGAAAAGGATGGGGACATCAGAGCCTCGGGAGAGACGGGAAGGACGTCAGCGCCTCAGAAAAACAAAAAATATGAATTCAAAAGCCTCAGATGGCGAGACAGGACAGACATCAGAGCCCGATGGAGACGGGACAGAATCGACCCTCAGAGGGCGAGACAGGCCCGACATCAGAGTCAGAGGCGAGACGGACATGACATCAGAGCCTCAGAGGCGAACAACAGACATCAGGCCAATGGCGAGACAGGACATGACATCAGAGCCCAGAGGGCGAGACGGGGACATGAATCAGGCCTCAGATGGCGGGGACAGGCACACATCAGGCCTCGGGGCGAGACAGGACAGACACAGACCTAGATGGGGCGAGGGGGACATGACATGGTCAGATGGCGAGACAGACATGAATCAGACCCTCAGGGCGAAAAAGGACAGACATCAGACCTCAGATGGGAGACAGGACAGACTCAGAGCCTAAAGATGGCGAACGGGGCAACATCAGGCCCAGTGGCGAGACAGGACAGACATCAGACCCTCAGATGGCGAGACGGACAAAAATCAGACCCTCAGAGGCGAGACAGGACAGGACACAGACCCTCAGATGGCGAGAAGGAACGACATCAGAGCCTCAGATGGCGAGACGGAAAACATCAGAGCCTCAGAGGCGAGACGGGACATGACACAGGGGGAAGAGCTCCAGCTTGGTTTGTCACTAAAAACCAGAGGACAGAGATGAGGGACACGGGGGAGGAAAGAAAGGGGCAGGAGACACGGGGAAGTCATTGAAACAAGGAGAGTCATTAAGGATGCGAACAGGTTTTGGGGGGGCCTTAAAGGATTTGTGGACACAGAAAATTTAAACTGGATCCCCCCGAGTCAGCGGGAAAAGTGAGCCTTTTCCCTCATCAAAAAACTTTTTTTAGAACAACAGAATTTTCCCCCGGGGTGATGAAGATTTTCGTTTGCAGAAGGACCACCCCCAGACACTCTGTCGATTCTTCTGAGACTGAGCATCACAGAGATGGAAGCGGTCCTCTAACCAACAACAGCAGAAACCCCGGGTTTGTTTCACCTGCCCCAGGTTTATCCCCTCAAAAACCCAAACCCAGGGACACCCAACCCCGTCCGGGAGATTCAGGATTCCTTTCCAGAACCACCCAGACCCCAACACCTTTGGGAGATTTTCGGATTTCCTTTTCCAGAACCCCCCCAGGGGACACCAAAAACACCCTAGAGATTCAGGATTCCTTTTCCAGAACCCCCAGACCCCAAAACATCCTAAGATTTCGGATTCCTTTCCGAACCCCCCCAGACCCCAACAACACCCAGAGACTTGGGTACTCCCCGATCCACCAGACTCTTCAACAGCCGAGACGGGGAACCCGTCTAGAACCCCACAAAAACCCACGGGCTAGCTACCCACAAAAAACCACATAGACGATGAAAACATGACTCCACTCTGCTCCGAACCGGGGAAAACCCAGTCTAGAACTCCCGAACACCCAGACATCAACATGTCAAAGAACTCTGCTTCGAACCACACAAAATACGGTAGTTTTTGGACAGACCGTGACTTCAGGATACCTCCCCCCGAAAAACCCCCAGCCCAACACAGTCACAATGCGCATCAGAAACCCCCAAGGTCATTATAATGGACTAGGGACCCCCTATGCTCGGGGAACCAATCACAGTGACCTGGATACAATCCAAAGAACACCAGACACATCAAGTACTCCAGTTAGTCTATCTTGTTCAGAGAACACCCGGTGGTGGGGGGTGGCTCTCTGGGAAGTGTGGAACCAGCCAGGAGAAGATGGAGACAGGAGAAGAAAAGGCCCCCTCTGCGCCCCCCCTCTGCGCCTCCTCCCCCGAGGGCACCTCCCCCTTTTTCCGGGAGGACAGTCAGGAAGGAGTCAGCCCCCCCATCGGTCGGGAAAACTGCCCGGGGGCCGGTAGTAAAAAAGGGTTTGTCTTCCTCCCTAGCAAGGCTTCACCCCAAAAACCCCGTCGGGGACAGCTGGAGAACCTTACCACCGCACCGGGGGTCTTTCCTGGCCCCTACTGGAG
This sequence comes from Coregonus suidteri, assembly GCA_036851935.1. NCBI lineage: Eukaryota > Metazoa > Chordata > Actinopteri > Salmoniformes > Salmonidae > Coregonus > Coregonus suidteri. The sequence continues at coordinate 1,931,207 of CM072223.1, forward strand.
CCCCCAACTACCGCACACCCACAGTCCAAAACGGTACCCCTTTTATTAAAGTTTTGGGTTTATATTCAAACGACTTTGGTGAAGTAAAAAAAATTAAATTTAGTAAAAGTAAAAAAGGGAAAAGTAGAACCAGTTGAGTACATAAAACTGGGAATTTTTTCGTAGTTTTTTGCCCAAGGGCAAAAGGGCGATCATATTTCCTTTGTACAGTTATTGAAACGTCAAGCATAGCTTGTTGAACTCTTAACAGGGTTTCCCTTGAGCCTTGTGCCTGTCAACTCATTTTTGGGGGGGGGGTTTTTAATTTTCATTTAAACAGCAAAAACCCCTGCTACTGTCACCCCTTTAAGCAGTCAGCTTGATCAGTCCTAGGGCCCCAAAATGGCCCCCTAATCCTATAGTTGACCGGGCCCTGGCAAAAGAGTGCACTAACGGGAAAAACAGAGTGCCTTTTGGACACAGACATCGAAGGGGGCCACAGTCGGGTTTAACCCTTGCCCCCTTAGGGAGCGGGGGTTTTGTGTGAGATGATCCCTCGGGGGTTGCCTAGTAAGGATTTTTAGTTTGAAATCTGATCCCTGGCTCATGCGGGACGGGTTTTAAAAAGAGGAGGTTTATGATCAACAACTCAGGTGTGATTGTAGGCAGTAAAACCCTTTCAGAGTTTTACGTCCCTGACGGGAAAATCACGATCAAATGCAGACCCCATTACCCCCCGGGGAAAATTTCCCCAGCTGTTTTGTATCACTGCTGTGTACACCCCCACAAGCCGAACCCGTGGCCCTAAAGAATTAAGGGCTTGAAAAAAATTGAAACAGCATACCCCAAGCTTCGTTTTGTACCCCTTTTCTTCAAGTACCCCTTTTCCTGCAGTCAAATGCCCAAATCCCCCTCAGGGGCCTATGGGGGGAAAGATTAATATTTTTCAAAATTTTCAAATTTAAAAAAATACAAATAAAAATAAAACAGAGAAAATCCTGTGTTTTAGTAAAAAGGGTTTTTTTAATTTCAGTTTTCTGGATGTAATAAAGGAAAATTTTGGGAGCAAATAAACATTTGAAACATAAATTTAATCTTAGGGTTTCTTTTGTTAACCCCATAACCATGGTGGAGGTTTTACTTTGTTTCAAAGTAGTTTTGTTTAAGACTACCAAAAAAACACTCGGGTGACCGATTTGGGCCCCACTGCAGAAAAGGTAAAAAAAAATTTCCGAAATTCACAACACCTCTTCCCTTTCACTCCAGGAAAAAAAATACATTGGTCATGATTCCCCATTAAAAAGGGGAAAAAAAGCCCCCACCCCTCCCAAATTGGGAAAAGACCCATAGGAGCTAAGGCAGGAAATAAAACAGGAAGCCCCCGTGTTGGGTCTGCCCAATGCTGGTTGACCAACGGAACCTTTTAAGGGGACTTTTTTGGGTCTTTGCGGATGGAATTTGTTTGCGGATTACGGGCTCCCGACCGTATTTGACTGTGTAAAACCCTTTCAGCGTGTCAACCTGCAAGGCCGAGGGTGGATGGCACCCCCAACCCAATCCCAGAGCATGCAGGGGCGAAGGGTTATTACTTTTTAATTCCCTTTTCCCCGTCTGTCTTCCCACATTTTCAAGAGTCCCCCATTGTTCCCGTAAACCCAAACAAGCCAAGGGAACTGAATAAATGACTTGCCCCCTAGCACCACTTTTGCATGAGAAGTGTTTTAAACAAGGACCAATCACCCACCCCACCGACACCCTTTACCCCTTGACCCACACGATTCCATACCACCCCAACGACCACAGATCACGCAATGCCGTGCAGGCAAAATAATAATGTTGAGAAGGCTGTTCATTTATACAGCTCAGCTTTTTAAAGCCCTAAAACGCCCAAGCTCTCATAAATTTAGGGCATTTGGGTCTTAACTCCCCCCTGTGTAAATGGATCCTAGATTTCTGACGGGGCCCACCCCAGGTGGTGAGGGTAGGAACAAAAAACCTCCGCCACGTGATCTCAACACGCGTTGCCCAACTCCAACCAATGTCAAGTTTGCGAGACCGACAGTGGGGCCTGTTACAACAACGAGAGAAAACCTAAGGAGGAGTGAGGGCCCTGGCGGAGGGCGGAAAATAACCTCTCCCAAGCAACCAAAAGAAGTACTTATCGTCGATACAGGGGACAGCAGAGGGAGCATGCCCCACCACAGCGGGGCATCGTGGGTGGGGCAAAAGCTTCAAGTTCCACGGGTGCACATCACTGAGACCGAAAAGTTCACCCCATGACATCGTGGTGAAGAAGGACAACAGTGCCTATTTCAACCCCAGGGGGTGAAGGAATTGTCTGGGGGCTAAGACCCCCACAAAATTTACAGATGCACATTGAGAGCATTTTGTCGGGCTGCAAAAATTTAACCCCTTAATTTTGTTGCCACAAAACTAGTCCATACTTCCATTCTTTGTAGGGTACCCTTTAGACGAGTCCGCGACACTTTGGTCGAGAGCAAAAAGGAGAAAAGTCTCCCCCTTTCCCGGGGGAGGGGGAGGGGGGAGGTTAGAGGGGGTAGATGAGGGGATTATGCCGTAGGGGCTTCCAGGGGGTAAAGGGTTCTTTAGGGGGGCTCCTGGCCTGTCTCTTTTTTCCCGCCGTCTGAATACGGTCTGAATATAAACTGTCACGGTCTTTAAAACTACTTGCACAGAGACACACGCAAGAGTTCAGCCAAAAATCAATACACGCACGCACGCCCCCCCAACCCCCACGCCCCCCCCAGCACACCCCAAACCACACACACACACACACACACAACACACACACACACACACACACACACCACACACACACACACAAAACCCCGCCCCCACCCCCAGCAACAGAGCAGTTTTTTTCATCAGAATAATACCTCTGATCAGTGGTAAAGTAAGCCCAGATGTTAGTCTGGTGTCCGTGTTTTTTAGGAACATCATAATTTTGGGTTTTTTTGGCTGGGGAGCAGGAACCATGGTTTGGGGACAGGTCTGATCCCCCAAAGGAAACCCCCCCCATTCCCTAATAGCCCACTACTGTGGGGCTTGGGCAAAAGGCTACAGGGAAGTGATATTTAACCCGGGGGACAGGACCCCCGGGGGGAGTTGGTCTATCCCAGGGTGTAATGGAAGACTCACGAGGGCCATAGGCTACTGGCATGGGGAATCGGGGCAGACAGAATTTGTCGGCGGTAGAGTAGCCCCCCAAAAAGGTTGGGGGAAACACGCTTGGACTAGGTTGGGCGAATACAACAGTGAGGGGAAAAAAGTTTGATCCCTGCGATTTTTTACGTTTGCCCCCTGACAAAAAATGATCAGTCTTAATTTTTTGGTAGGTTTTTTTGAACAGTGAGAGAAGAATAAAACAAAAAAAACCAGAAAAAACGATGCAAAAATGTTTAAATTTATTGCATTTTTAAAGGGAAATAAAATATTTGACCCCCCGCAATCAGAAACATTTTTCCTCCCAGGGGTTTTTTATACAGGTAAGACCTGAGATTTGGAGCACACTTAAAGGGGTGCTTAATCCCAGTTTTTTACCTGATAAAAAAAACCTGTCCACAGAAGCAATCAACAAACAGATTCCAAAATCTCACCATGGCCAAAACCAAAGAGCCTCAAGGTTCAGGGGCAAAAATTGTAACCACACAAAGGGAATGGGTACAAGACCATCGCCAGCAGCTTGGTGAGAAGGTGCCAAAAAGTTGGGCATTATGCAAATGGAAGAAACAAAAAAAAACTGTCAATTTCCCCGGCCCGGGGCTCCCTGCAAGTTCACCCGTGGGGTTGCAATGATCAGAGAAAGGTGAGGAAAGCCCAAAAAAAGGGAGGACTTTTAAAGATCTCAAGGGAGCGGGGCCCTAGTCAAAAAAGAAAACAATTGGAAAACATACGCTGGAAGAACTGAAATCCTGCGCGCCGCAAGGCCCCCCCCTCAAGAAAACAAAACAGGCCCGCTAAGTTCCAGGGAAAATCTGAATGATTCAGAGGGAAAAGGTGGGGTGTTGTGGCAGATGAGACCAAAAGGGGCCTTGGGATTAACTCAACTCCCCGTGTTTGGAGGAGGGGGGAAAGCTGCTAGACCCAAGAAACCCCCCCCTCAAAAAATGGGGGGTGGAAACATTTTGCTTTGGGGGGTTTTTGCTAAGGGGGCAGGACAACTACGCATCAAAGGGGCGATGGACGGGGCCATGTACTGTCAAAAACTTGGGGGAGAAACCCCCTTCCCCCAGCCAGGGGATTAAAATGGGGGTGGAGGATTCCGCGACAAGACCAAAAAAACACGGCCAAGGCCACAACGAGTGGCTCAAGAAGAAGACATTAAGGTCCGGAGTGGGTGCCCGTCTCGACCTAATCCATAGAAAATTGGGAGGGGGTGAAGGTTCGAGTTGCCAAAAACAGCCCCGAAAAACCTAAAGACTTGGAGAAGATCGCAAAGAGGAGTGGGACAAAAATTCCTCCCGAGATTGTGCAAACTTTGGGGGCCAAATACAAGAAAAGTTGCCCCTGTGATTGCCAACAAGGGTTTTTCCCCCAATACTAGGTCAGTTTTGCAGAGGGGCAAATACGTATTTCCCTCATTAAAAGAAAAACAATTTTAAAATTTTTTACATGCGTTTTTCTGGGTTTTTTTTGTTTTTTTTGTCTCTCAGTTCAAATAAACCTACCCTAAAATTAAAGATGACATTCTTGTAGGGGCAAACGTACAAAACAGCAGGGGGTCAAATCTTTTTTCCTCATTGTAGGTGAATAGGGTGGGGCCCAAACATAGTGA
>CM072223.1:1936480-1983980 GCA_036851935.1 Coregonus suidteri
AGGGGGGGGGGGGGGGAGTTGTATATTTACGCCGTAGCAAAATGGGGTTTTGGGGGTAGGGGAGTTAGTATAGTTAGCGAGCTGAACGGGATTAGAGGGTGATTTAGTATATTTACGTCGTATAAACGGGTATTGGGGTAGGGTGAGTTAGTATATTTAGTCGTAGTGAACTGGGTATTGGGGGTAGGGGGTTATTTATTTTACCGTAGCGAACTGGGATTGGAGGAGGGTGAGTTGTATAGTTAGCCTAGCGAACGGGTATGGAGGTGGGTAGTTAGATTTTACGTCGTAGCGAACTGGGTAGGGGGGAGGGTGAGTTAGTATAGTTACGTCGTAGCTAAAATGGGATTGGGGTAGGGTGAGTAGTATAGTACGTCGTAGCTGAACTGGGTTTTTGGAGGTAGGGGTGATTTAGTATATTTACGTCGTAGCTGAACTGGGTATTGGAGGTAGGGTGAGTTAGTATAGTACCGTCGTAGCTGAATGGGAAATTTGACCAGGGGTCGCCGGGGGAGATCTAACAGAACGGCGCTGTGATGGATAGCTGCCTTTTATAGGCTCCTGACCAATCTTGCTATTTTGTTATTTTTTGATCGAACTTTTTGTAGATAATGTTTCTGTCATCGTTTCCGATGACCGAAAATAGCTTCTGGACATCAGAACAGCGATCACTAACCTCTACTTGGATGAAGACTTCTACTTCTAACAGTAGGCGGTGCAGGACCATATGTCAGCCCGAACCAGGCCCCAATCCCGAGACCGGAACAGGAAGAGGAAACGTAAGGGGCACCCTGACGAAAACCATGTTGGCGAGGGAAAAAAAATCTACCTCCGTTCTATTGGCGTACGTACAATAATTGGAGAAGAAATGGACGAGCTGCGTTCGAGAATATCCTGTTACCGGACCTGAAGAACCGTAATATCCTGTTAACCCGGACCTGAAGAACCGTAATATCCTACTAACGGGCCCTGAAGAACCGTAATATCCTGTTAACCGGACCGAAGAACAGTAAATATGCTGTTAACCGGACCTTGAAGATAATACCGTAAATACTGTTAACATGGACCTGAAGAAAACCGTAATATCCTAGTTACGGACCTGAAGAACGTAATATCCTGTTAACCGGCCCTGAAGAAACCGTTATATCCAGTTTAACCGGGACCTGAAGAACCGTAATATCTGTTAAACTGACCTGAAGAACCGTAATTATCCTGTTAACGGACCTGAAGAACCGTAATATCCTGTTAACCGGACCTGAAAACGTAATATCCTGTTAACCGACTGAAGAACCGTAATATCCTGGTTTAACGGAACCGAAGAACCGTACTTTCCTATGTTCATGGAGTCGTAGGCTGAACATGGATAATATTACGTGAGGGGAAAAAGTTTTTGATCCCCTGCTGATTTTTTGTACGTTGCCCACTGACAAAGACATGATCAGTCGTATAATTTTAATGGTAGACGTTTACTTGAACAGTGAGTGACAGAATAATAAACAACAAAAAATCCAGAAAAAACGCATGTCAAAAATGTTATAAATTGATTTGCATTTTAATGAGGGAAATAAGCTATTATTTGACCCCTCTGCAAAACATGACTTAGTATGTTGGGTGGCAAAACTCCTTGTTGGCAAATCACAGAGGTCAGAGAAACGTTCTTGCTTTAGTTGGCCACCAGGTTTGCACAACATCTCAGGAGGGATTGCCTTTGTCCCACTCCTCTTTGCAGATCTTCTCTCAAGTCATTAGGTTTCGAGGCTGAACCGTTTGACAAACTCTAATCTCTCAAGCTCCTCCCTCACAGATTTTCTATGGGGATTAAGGTCTGGAGACTGTCTAGGGCCACTCCAGGACCTTAATGTGCTTCTTCTTGAGCCACCTCCTTTGTTGCATTGGCCGTGTGTTTTGGGTCCATTGTCATGCTTGGATAACCATCCACCGACCCCTTTTCAATGCCCTGGGCGAGGGCAGGAGGTTCTCCCCCAAGATTCGACGAGTTTCATTGGCCCCGTCCATCTGTCCCTTTAATGCGGTGAAGTTGTTCTGTCCCCTTTAGCAAGAAAACCACCCCAAAACACATATGTTTCCACCTCCATGGTTTGACGGTGGGGATGGTGTTTCTCGGGGTCATAAGGAGCATTCCTCCTCCTCCAAACCCACGGCGATTGAGTTGATGCCAAAGAGCTCGATTTTGGTCTCATCCTGACCACAACACTTTCAACCCAAGTTCTCCTCTGAATCATTCAGATGTTCAATTGGCAAACTTCAGACGGGCCTGTATATTTGCTTTCTTGAGCAGGGGGACCTTGCGGGCGCTGCCAGAGATTTCAGTCCGCTGAACGTCGTAGTGTGTTACCAATTGTTTTCTTGGTGACTCTGGGGACCCCAGCCTCCTTGAGATCATTGACAAGATCCTCACCGTGTAGTTCTTGGCTGATTCCCTCACCGTTTCTCCAGATCATTGCAACTCCGCGAGGTGAGGATCTTGCAATGGAGCCCCAGGTCCAGGGAGATTGACAGTTAGTTTTGTGTTTCTTCCATTTTGCGAATAATCGCACCAAAACTGGTTGTCGCCCTCTCACCAAGGCTGCTTGGGTGATGGTCCTTGTAGCCCCATTCCAGCCTTGTTGTAGGTCTACAAAAAAAAAATATTGTCATGACATCCTTGGAGAGGCCTTTTGGTCTTGGCCATGGGTGGAGAGTTTGGAATCTGAAATTGAGTGATTGCTGCTGTGCGACCAGGTGGTCTTTTATACAGGTAACAAACTGAGATTATATATATAATATAATAATACTATAATATAATATAATAAATATAATATTGCATTTAGCAGACGCTTTTAATCCAAACGCGATCTTACAGTCATGCGTGCCATACATTGTTACTGTAAAATGGGTGGTCACCGGTATCGCACCCCACTACCCCTGAGGTTACAAGCGCCTGTGATCTACCAGCTGAGGCTACTCCATTTCAGAGGTGGCTCCTAATCTCAGCTCGTTACCTGTATAAACGACACCTGTGAGCCAGAAATCTTTCTGATTGAGAGGCGGGCAAATTACTTATTTCCCTAATTAAAATGCAAATCAATTTTATAACATTTTTGACATGAAGTTTTTATGGATTTTGTTGTTGTTATTCTGTCTCTCACTGTTCAAATAAACCTACCATTAAAACATTATAATTTCTTTGTCAGTGGTCAACGTACAAAATCAGCAGGTGGATCAAATACTTTCTTCCCCTCACGGTACACGAAGCTGGTTTTTCTACGCATCGGCAGGGACAGAACCATGGCGTAGGGGAAGCGCAGAGGGGTGTGTGTATCTCTGTTAACAACCGCTGGTGCGCGATCTCTAATATTAAGGAGTCTGGAGGTTCTGCTCACCTCATGATAGCTGTAGAACATGCTATTTCTTTTCCCAGCTGTCTATTTACCACCACAAACCGATGCTGGCACTAAGACCGCACACAACGACCTGTATAAGGCCATAAGAAAACTAGATATACTCTCACGATCTGATTCCACCAGCCGTCTCCGTGGTGCTTGTGTCTGTAGGTGTGCGTTCATATAATAATTATTATTTGTACTTTATTATTATTTTCTCTTAGCATTTTAGTATTATGTATGTGTATATTTTAAATTAGTATAGATTATTATTCTGGGGTATGAATGTTTGTGTATGTAGATGTATGTGTGTATGCGTGTGTATGTATCTGTATATATTTAAGAATATTTATTTATTATGTATACTTTTTTGGGGGGTTTGTGTGTGGTGTATGTATTGTGTGTGTGTATATGTGTGTGTGTGCGTATGTAGGTATTGCACATGTATGTATGTGTGTGTGTTGTGGATGTGTATATGTGCACATATGTATATATTAAATCACTATTTTTTTAAATTATTTTAAAATTATTTTTTTAATATTTTAATTTTTTTGATTGGTTCAATTTATCAAAATCCTTGTTCCCTTCTCCTAACCCACAATATGTAACTGTACTGCTGTCTATGTCAATATGTAACTGTACTGCTGTCTGTCGGTTACGGATGGTTTATGTTTTGGACGGCATTGCTTAGCAATAGAATCTTGTGATGAATACATCTCAGGGATTGACCCAAGATGAACCTTAAGTGCGCAACATGTTTAAGTTGCAACTTATTCTGTTAGGTTATTAGATGCTAATTGAACACTTTAAGTGCGGGAGCCTCCTCAGTTCATATGTTAGTAGAAGTTTCTAGGATAGTGAGAGGTGAGCGTATAGTTGGGATTTTATTTTGTTTTACCTCTTGTTCGAGACTTCCCCAGCATTATTGTGGGGAAAACGCTGAAGGCTTATTTGAGAGGCTGTATCATCTCCTTTCAGACTGCCAGGAGTAGGCAAAACAGAAAAAAAATGGTAGAACTGGAGGGACAAATTCACTTACTGGACAGGGAGAATGCTAGACAATCCATCTATGGAGAAACATAAAAAAATATGTCTTTAAAATTTAAATACAATCAGATCCTCTCGGCTAAAATTTGCTAAATCTTTTCTCTATGCCAAGCGAAAATATTTTGAGTTTGGTGACAACCACACAAATTATTCGCCAGACAACTTCCAAAAAATGTGAGTGACGAATGATTCACAAAGTTAAATCTGCATCTGGGGAATTACTCTCCTCCCCCAAAGACATCAATGACAGATTCCGTCAGTTTTATGAGACTAAAGCGGATCCTAACCCCTTAATTATGCAAAACTTTTGGAGGACTGTAATCTTCCTGCCCTGAACCAGGAAGACTCTAACTTCCTGAATAAGGAAATATCTCTTGAAGAAATTTAGAGAAACAATTAAATCTCTAAAGAGTGGCAAGACCCGGGACAGATGGATACCTTGGTGAATTCTAAAAACATTCAGCAACATGCTATCTCCCTACCTGCACAAAATGTTGGTTCGGGCCAATGAGGATGGAGCTCTCCCATCTACTTTGGATGAGGCGTTTATTACAGTTATACATAAGAAGGGTAAAGATCCGGAAGATGGGTAGGGTCATACAGACCAATATCCCTCTTAATACAGACCAAAAGATTTTAGCAAAAACTCTGGCTAACAGGCTTAGCACTTTAATGGCAAATTGGTCCATTCGGACCAGACCGGCTTTTATCCCTAATAGAAACTCATTCTTCAATCTCAGGCGCCTCTTCAACATTATGTATTCTCAGAGGTTACCTAACGTGGACCTTGCCGTTATATCTCTTGACGCCGAAAAGGCCTTTGACCAAGTGAGTGGCCCTATCTATTCAAGGTCCTACAGAAATTTAAATATTGGAGATGGGTTCATAAATTGGATCCAGCTTTTATATAGGAACCCCCCTGTGCGAGAATACTCACTAACCAATCAATGTCGCCCCGATTTAACCTTCACAGAGGGACAAGGCAGGGTTGTGCGCTGTCGCCTATGCTCTTCGCCCTAATTATTGAACCTCTCGCTCAAGCGATCAGATCTCATTCAGCAATACACGGCTATAATACTAAAAGATACTCTAAATAAGATTTCCCTATACGCAGATGATATTCTCCTCTATGTAACAGAACCCCAAGCTAGTATTCCAGCTATTCTTTGAGGTGATTAATTTGTTTGGTTACCTTCTCGGGATACAGAATAAATTGGAACAAGAGTGAATGAATGCCCATACGGTTGCAAAACACCTCCTGGCTAGAACATCTTCCAGTTAAGTTATCTTCAGAAAAATGTATACCTACCTTGGAATTGTAGTTACCAAACAATACTCCTTACTATTTAAAGAGAATTTCCCTTCTCTGATGCAAAATCTCAAGGCAAAACATACAATTTTGGGGAACTCTCCCAATTTCTCTGCTCGGAAGAATTAATGCCATTAAAATGGTCTTCCTCCCACAACTGCTCTACCTATACCAGAACATCCCAGTATTCATACCTAAATCCTTTCATAAACAACTGGACTCTATTATCAATCCTTTCATCTGGGATTATAAAACACACAGGATAGGTAAAAAAAACACCGGTGTAAATCCAAGATGGAAGGAGGATTGTCTCTCCCAAATGTTATATTTTACTATTGGGCCGCTAACCTCCGCGCTGTTACGTTAATGCTGGATGACGCACCCCCGCCCCCCAGCTGGCTTAGCATGGAGCGGGAGGAGTGGCACCCCTTCTCTATTAGCATGGAGCGGGAGGAGTGGCACCCCTTCTCTCTTAGCATGGAGGTGAGGAGTGCACCCTTCTTATGTGCACCTGTCAAATCTGGAGATGTCACTTTCCCATAACAATCCTATTATACATAGCACAGTCCGAATCTGGAAGCAAATTAAAGCCCACTTTGAGCTTAGACCAGTATCATTCATGCTCCCTGTTGCCAGGAATCTCTCCTTTGCCCCCTCTAACCTTGATAACACCTTTTTGAGCGATGGGGAGAGTTGGGATAAGTACCATAGGGGATTTATATATAGGAGGACCTTTGCTTCCTTTGAAGCGCTGAGAGAAACGTATAACCTTCCCAGAAGTAACTTTTTCAGATACCTACAAATTAGAGACGATGTTAGGAAAAACACCTGCCAACATTTGAGAATGCTAAACCTTCCATGTTTGACGGATGCATAAAAAATATGCCCCACCTCAGACAAACTGATATCTCGTCTATATGACGCTTTTCAATCTGTTAGCGCACCCTCTACAGATGCCATTAAGGCAAAATGGGAGGAAGAACTAGGGACGGATATTTCGGTGGCAGACTGGGAGGATAGCTTGGAGTATAGCCACACCTGCTCCATTAACTCCAGACATCGTCTCATACAATTTAAGGTATTACACAGATGACACTATTCCAAAACTAAACTGCATAGGATATTTCCTGATCCATCCCCTATGTGTGATAAATGTCAGGCTGAGCAGGGTCCACTACTCCACTGCTTTGCCCTATGCTCTAGCCTGTATGGTTATTGGTGTGGAATATTTGGGGTCCTCTCTGAAGTTCTGGAGACTTCAATAGACCCAGACCCGCTTCTGATAATCCTGGGAGTGTCCGACTCCCTAAACGGATTAACCAACTCCCAAAAACAACTCATCTCTTACAGTCTCATTTCGGCAAAAAAATGTATCTTGTTGTTTTGGAGAAGGAGGGAAGCGCCCTCTACCAAATTATGGCTCAGCGAATTGGCAAACACTGTACACTTAGAAAGAATTAGATATATTCTGAACAATAAATTATCAACATTTGATCAAATATGGCAGCCTTTCCTCTCTTACCTGGACCAGTCGGTGCTGTGAATTTGTACTTTTTAACGCACTCTCAATTGTCATATTGTAATCTACCTTGGGCAGCGTGTGCTTGCCCCGAGCCCGAGCAGTCGGGAGGGGAATGGGGGGGGGAATAGGGGATAAAGGGGGGTATAAGTGGGGGGGGGATAAAGGGGGGTATAAGTGTGGGGGGGGGGGGGGGGGGGTAAAGTATAAGTGGGGGGGGTTACATCTACCCTTTTTCTTTCTACCTGTCCCTGGTCTGTATGTCGTGTTTTGTAATATTTGTTTTGTGTCCAGAACTCTGGGTCTTGTTGTTCATGTCTGTTCTCTTATGTTTAGATAAGAACTGTACACGTTCTTTTCATACACCATTCACCATTCTTGTGTGTGTTCAATACTTATGTAAAAATATTATATTTTTTAATACATTCGCAAAATGTCTACAATCCTGTTTTTGCTTTGTCATTATGGGGTATTGTGTGAAGATTGATGAGGGAAAAAAACTATTTAATCAATTTTAGAATAAGGCTGTAACGTAACAAAATGTGGAAAAAGATAAGGGGTCTGAATACTTTCCGAATGCACTGTAGTATAGTTTTTGTCATAACTGACCTGTGTATTTGACCAAGGTGCGTCCGGTGGAGATCTCCCAGAGTTTGGCGACCGAGTCTTTCCCAGTGGAGAGGACGTACTTGGAGTTCTTAGAGAAGACAGCGGAGCAGACCTCCGCCCCGTCATGAGCCTTATCAAACGTCATCACACAGCGGTTAGACACGCCGTCTCCGTCCTTACTGCACGTCACGTAGCTGGAAAACAGAATAAATCAAATCAAATGTTATTTGTCACATACACGTGTTTAGCAGATGTTATTGCGGGTGTAGCGAAATGCTTGTGCTTCTAGCTCCGACAGTGCAGTAATATCTAACAAGTAATATCTAACAAGTAATATCGAATAATTTCACAACATATACCCAATACACACAAATCTAAGTAAGGAATGGAATTTAAGAATATATACATATATGGACAAGAAATCAGAGGGTCAGGGGTTAGGGTCGTTGGGGTTAAGGTCAAGGGTCAGGGGTTACCTGTTAGCATTAGGGTTGTAGCTAACTCCACTGATGGGGTCAGTGTGTTGGTCTATAGGGTTAGGGGTCAGGGTTACCTGTTAGCATTAGGGTTGTAGCTAACTCCACTGATGGTGTCAGTGTGTTGGTCTATAGGGTTAGGGGTCAGGGTTACCTGTTAGCATTAGGGTTGTAGCTAACTCCACTGATGGAGTCAGTGTGTTGGTCTATAGGGTTAGGGGTCAGGGTTACCTGTTAGCATTAGGGTTGTAGCTAACTCCACTGATTGGAGTCAGTGTGTTGGTCTACTAGGGTTAGGGGTCAGGGGGTTACCTGTTAGCATTAGGGTTGTAGCTAACTCCACTGATGGAGTCAGTGTGTTGGTCTAGAGGGTTGCAGGAGACGAAGCATTGGAAGGTGTTGACGTCGTAGAGGCGGAGGGTCGGGTGCTGCGTCCCCACCAACAGGAAGTCGCCTGACGGGTGGAAAGAGATGGACCGCAGCATCTCGGCTTCCTGCGGGGAGGAGACACACATGCATCACTTCCTGCGGGGAGGAGACACACATGCATCACTGTTAGTGACATGACACAGATCTGTGTAGATCTAATCTTTGTTAACCAATAAAGGTGTTTGATAATCAGAGTGTGAGGTGCTATTTCAGGATATCCTGGTGGGTTAGGAAGAACTCACAGCCCTAAAAAAACAACGTTTAACTCTGCCTATAACGCACCTGTGCGTGTTTGAAGGCCCTCTTGGCAGAGGGCTTGGAGTAGTCGAAAAGTTTGAGGGTGTAGTCACGTGACCCTGATGCCAGGATCTGTTCCGTGGGGTGGAACGCCAGACACGTGACCTCATCCACGTGGTCGTACAGTGTTCTGATCACAGGGTGGTTCTCCATGTTCTGCTGGGCCGTCTCATTCATCATCACCTAGAACACACAGGAACATTTTTTACATTGTCTGCAGAACAGTGTTCTGTTCACCGGGCTCTGGACAAAAGTAGTGCACTACGCAGGGAATAGGATGCATCCTGATTAGTGCACTACACAGGGAATAGGATGCATCCTGATTAGTGCACTACGCAGGGAATAGGATGCATCCTGATTAGTGCACTACACAGGGAATAGGATGCATCCTGATTCTCTGCACCTCCAGTCATGGATTTAACAACGGTGGAAACTCCAAGCCAATACTTTTTAATCCATGAGTGTCAAGTGTACAATTTAGGAGAAGGGTGAAGAATTGGGACTTAGCCCATGCCAGACATAGCCTCCTCTGCATCTCACCTCTATGGGCGCTCTTGGCCAGCATGCGTTCTGTGTCCAGGACTTTGATGGAGGCGTCTGCCGAGCCCGTAGCGATGAGCTGCCCGTCCCGGCTGTATGTGGCGACACGACAGGGACCTTTATGGGACGTCACGTAGCAAGTCTCGTACTCAGACGCCTCGGGGGACATGCTCTGGACGTCAGCGTCAAACTCCAGGTCGATGCCAACGCCCGGAGCCTCCATGTCAGACCGCCCGATGGCATACTGCACCGTACTGTTGTCATTCTCCATGCCTGGGGATGAACAGCGCAATACAGTTGATTAAAAAACTCTGTGGCACAACACCGTAGACAGGTTGCTAGCATACTGCACTGTCGCCATTCACAATGCAAGATTGATAGATGAAATGATGGAGCAATACACAGTTCCAACCCAAAACAGTGACACTGCAGACATGTAACTAGTATCCTGATATGGACCCTGGAGTAGGTAAAAGTATCCTATAAACACTGACTGATCTAACGTGAGTTCTGCAGTTGGTTGAGGTTAGGATTTGTGGAGGAACTGTGCCTAGAGACATTGTCAAAGCAATAGATTGTTAACCCACCCCACTCACTCACCCATCTTTTTTGGCCATAATTAGCCCCTTGACCAGGGATCGTCAACTAGATTCAGCCGAAGGGCCGGAACAGAATTACAAATCATTTGTAGACTGCAAGAAGCCCAAACAGATATAATATTTGACTATAACAATAATTTCAATCCTTGCTTACATTTGTATATGATCATGTCTCTCTATTATGCGCGGGAATACTTGGGAAAAGAGATTTCCAAAATTAAATCACTTGGAGCTGATTTCCTGGTGCTTTTAGTCTTTTATGTCAAACAATGAAAATTCCACCAAAGATTTTTTCTCAGAAAACTTGGGGGGCCAAATAAAACCGCCCGGGCCGCCAGTTGGGGAACCCTGCCCTAGACAGTGATCTAACCTAATGGCTTAGGTAAGGGTCTATGGAAAGTTAACCCTAGACCAACGCCTATCCAGAGATGGTAGTAACCCCCCCACTCACCTATCTTGGCCAGCTAGTAACCCCTATCTTGGCCAGCTAGTAAACCCCTATCTTGGCCAGCTAGTAACCCCTATCTTGGCCAGCTAGTAACCCTATCTTGGCCAGCTAGTAACCCCTATCTTGGCCTAGGGTTAAGAGTTAGTACAAACCCCCCCCCACTCACCTATCTTGGCCAGCTGCATGAGGTTTTCTGAGGGCGACAAGACGCTTTGCGGCTTGACCTCTGTGATCAGGTTGTTAGCCATGTTGGTGTAACCATCATACAACAGCTGGCTGATGATCAGCCGGTAAAGGTGCTGGCGGTCCTGAAGTGTCGGTTTGGGACGATACATCTCGGCTCAGGCTTCAATGGGACGAGTACAACTTGGCTACAATGGATCAAAACATGGTCAGCATTAGTTGCTATCAATACGGTTTTTATTATCGACTTGTACAGCTAGCTAGCTCACTATCATGCGACTGTTATCAAAACCATCCACAACGCCATACATCGGTTATCTATCCTACAATGCGAGATAGTTAAACTTAGTTATTAGCTAGCAAAGTACAGTAGCTATCTACAACAAAACAATTCGTGAGTGACAATCACATTACAACCACAAATCTTAGGCCGGGAAAAGCATCATGTAAACGGTGAACAAGCACCTTATGTTTGCAATAATAACTTGCACCGACCGAGTTTAGGGAAGTAAAATAAAATACGTTATGTTCAATGAATGAAATAACTTTCATTTAGCTAGCTACAGTAGCTAGCTGAATGAAATAACTTTCATTTAGCTAGCTACAGTAGCTAGCTATCCCAACATTGTGCAAACTTCGACTGCACCAAACGTACGCTTACGTACAACACAACAAGACTATCAAACTGGTTAGCGGCGCTGCGCTTTACGTCACTTACGTTACGCCTCATATCTGTGCGTCTCTACGTAACAAGGCGTGTGCTCGTTCACGACTTTCAACATGGCGACGGGCATCAAGTCAACTTTTAACAACTAAACAATAGCAGAAGACTATGGCTGCAGTTGAGGAGGCAGTTCTCATCGGACTGTGTGATGGGGCAATCGATTCCAAGCGATATCCGACGTCTTACTTGACGAACAAAATTGGCGACCAACCGGACAAGCTTCCAGTGATATCATGGCAACATCCCCGCTGTGGTCTATGCAACGCTGCCCTGGCCCATGTGGTGCAGGTGTACTGCCCACTGGCGGCGTCTCCCTACCACCGCACCCTGAATGTGTTCGCCTGCCCCGGGCAACAGTGCAGCGGACAACCAGATAGCTGGAGGGTTCTGCGTTCTCAGTGTCTGGAATCAGAGGTCAGAACCAACCCTGTGGTCCAACCATCAGGCCACGCCCCAGTTAAAGAGGTTCCCATGACAACCACATACTGGTGTGATGGGACTGATGACTGGGGCGAGGAAGAGGGGGAGGGAGATGGATGGGACAAGGCCCAGAACCAGGCTCATATGGAGGGAGGGGACCCTGACCCTGACCCTGAGATCCTCTTGCCCACCGGGACCTCCTCTGAGGTGGATGTGAGTGGCAAGTTTCAGGATCTCAGTCTGGAAGTTGGAGAGGTGGAGGAGGAAGGGGAGGTTCTGGGTAACATCCCCACCTACAGACCTTTCTACATCAGTGTGGTGGAGGAGACTGACCTGGGTGATCAGTCAGACCTGGAGCACGCTGAGAGCCTGCTGAGGGAGTACAAGCAGAGAGAGGGAGTAGAGAATATGGGGAGCTCCGAGGGGGGAGGAGGGGAGGAGAAGTACGAGAAGGGTAACCCCAGACATGGAGACGCAGCGTTCTCCCGCTTCATGAAGAGGATCTCTCTTTGTCCGGAGCAGGTGTTGCGGTACAGCTGGCACGGGTCTCCTCTCTTCTTGTCTGACCCCCCCTCGGACCTGCCTTGGATTAAACCTGGCTGCTGTCACTGTGGAGGAATCAGGGTGTTTGAGTTCCAGCTGATGCCTGCTCTGGTCAGCCTGCTACAGAGGACAGACGCAGGTGCAGGGAGAGGGTCGAGGTCGGCGGGAGAGATGGAGACGGGGCTGGAGTTCGGTACAGTGATGGTGTTTACCTGTAGAAACAGCTGTTGGTCGTCAGGCTCAACCTCACCTGTGGAAGAGTTCATCTATCTACAGGCAGATCCAGACCAGAAACTCTTCAAATAACTGACTCATTAACCACGTTTCCATCCAGTTTTTATGCGAGTGAAGTCATACCTTATTTAAAAAAACCATGCGACAGCTGTGATGGAAACAGGAAGTTTCGATACAATTATGACGTTTTTTTGATAACATGTGATAAATGCGGACAAATCATTTTTCCGTTCGACATGGTGGGATGTTTTTGTGTCTGTAATGAGGAAATGGAAACACCTTTTTATCCACAAATATTGGTATAATACCCATCATATGGAAGTAAACTTGAAGTCATGTGATGATATGGTGTGTGGTCCTCCCACTACGACTCAGGAAAGCATGCAGTTTATTAGGCTACTGATGAAATAAGTTATGATGAACTTCACAGGGTGGTGAAAGGGCACGGTGATGAGCTTGATGCTCTTTTCCAATAAATATCGAGGGTCTTATTCTGGTGCCATGATGATCGATGCTTGACTGCTGTTTGACAAATACAAATATTACGCTCTTCTCCATAATAATCTCATCATGTAGACTAGCCCACCTTCACAGCCTACCTGCTCCGAGCTGTTGGCCAGAGCGCAGGTGCCAAGACCAGAGGAGGTACATTTGCTATTTAACGCAATAGTTTTTGTGACAAAACTATCAGTAGAGTGGAAAATGCGATGGAAACACATTTAACTTTATATGTTTATTCGGTACATGAAAACTTTTAAGATGCACTATGCAGAAATCGCTCCACCATTTCCTGGTTGCAAAACATTAGAATAGTTCGCCTAAATTCAGTTTATGTGACAAAACAAGCAAGTACAGTGTAGAGAATCATTGTACCATCTAAACCGCTGTGAAATATATTTTCTATAACCAAAAGATTATATTTGAAGCTGGTGTACAAAACCGAAAGCTAAAGACGCAAAAATGAAATTTAAGCATGGGAAGCATAGAAATAGCGCACATAGAACAGATCTACCACCTCTTAGACTGGCTGTCAATGAGAATGACAGATCTATAACTTACATTTCTATGTGAATTTGGTCAGGTCGCCCAACAAGTTACAAATTGCAGCTATAAGCGAAACATAATGTTTTTGTGTTCAGTACGACGTCACGTTCAGATTTTTATCCGCATTAAGTCCGTTTGTTGGAAACACCACTAGTGGGAAAATGCACATATTTTCTTTATGCAGATTTCACCTATTGGATGGAATAACTTTGTAATGAAAGAATAAAGATGTTTCTTGCTTTGGTTTGGAAAGAATAAAGAATCCAGAAAGTGATACATTGTTTGCCAAAGAGTCTTTCATTTTATAGTAGTATTTATCACTAGAGAAATAATGTATAAAATAAAAGGGCATGAGTAAGAACTGAAGAACATTCTCATGATTATTTTCGCTACCTTGGCTACATTATAGAGAAACTATGTAATGAAACATAGAATCCATAGGAGGGCGCTGACATCACAGCAGGTGACATTGAGTTCTATAGTTGCCATGGCGCCCTAATAGCAGCCTAAGCACAGAGCTCCTGTAAATGTGAACATATTGTAACGACCTGCACAGACAGCTGTGTGTTATGCTGTTCGTTTGTTGTGTTCACGGGGTCCGACATTCCAGTCAACCTGCTATCTGCCAACCAAGGGAATGCCTGGAATGTTCTGGGGTTGGCAGGGGTGTGTGGGGGGTTGGCAGGGGTGTGGAGCGGTGGGTGGGGGGGGGGTTGGCAGGGGTGTGGAGCGGTGGTGGGGGGGGGTTGGCAGAGGTGTGGAGCGGTGGTTGGGGGGGGGTTGGCAGAGGTGTGGAGCGGTGGGTGGGGGGGGGGTTGGCAGAGGTGTGGAGCGGTGGGTGGGTGGGGGGGGGGGGGGGGGGGGGGGTGGGTGGGGGGGGGGTTGGCAGGGGGGGGTGGGTGGGGGGGGGTTGGCAGAGGTGTGGAGCGGTGGGTGGGGTGGGGTGGGGGGGGGGGGTTGGCAGGGGGGTGGGGGCGGGTCAGCGGCAGGGGGGTGGTGGGTGGGGGGGGTAAGCAGAGGTGTGGAGCGGGTGGGTGGGGTGGGGTGGGGGGGGGGGGGTTGGCAGGGGGGTATGTGGTGGGGGGGGGTTGGCATCACTAGTTTAAGACCATGCTTAGCCATTGTTCTCTCTCTTACGTCTGTTCTTAACAAGAGGTGGTCACGGTTGTTTTATACTGTTATCCTTGATTTATTTGGCGTGGGCTACGGCCAAACAGTAACCTGGGTTGAGTTTGGTTAATAAACTGGGAATTCGTCAACTCAAACCTCTGTCTGGACAATTGTTCATTTATGATCTAGCCAGGTCATTACAATATTTAGTTATATTTAGGTGTTTTTCATTGTTTATTAATCAGCTCTTTTGTTTTTGATAACGTCAAGTTTTTATTTCATATATCTGGTGTTTTTGAGCCACAGATTTGCAGGTTGACTGACAGGTCAACACTTTTTGGCTTGGCTAGCTGGCTTTTGTTTGAAAAATGCATCTGGACACAGTACCATCTTTTTTTGTTTCACCTGGCTGCCAATTCCATATCTTTTGAGAACATCATTTGAGGAGTCACCTGAAGCGTGAGAGGAACGGTAGACAGAGGATTACTGCAGCGCTGAGACAGAGGGCTCGTAATGAGGTACGTCTGGCTACTACTCTGAACAGAGGGCTCGTAATGAGGACGTCTGGCTACTACTCTGAACAGTGATCTTTCTGGCGTCCAGAACTGCTGAGTGGGTGCTACACAGAGTGGAAGAGTCTGTCCCGTGGCCACATGAGTCAGGCTGGTTCCCAGACTTGCCCTCTACATGAGCATCAGCAGACTCCATCACCGTCATCTACCGTCCTCTGACCAAATCTCTCTGCTCAAGCCATGAACCATCTTCAGATGAAGCTGCTTTCGAAGACTTGGCGTCTATCGGTTGACCAGTCATGACATATTGCTTTTTTTTCTTTTTTTTTGCTCTTGAAGTGCTTTGAGGTTCTATGAAAAGCACTATAGAAATGTACTAAATGATAATGATTATTGTTGTACAGTCAACTGGGCGTTGTGGTCTACTGTACAATCTTCACCTTTCTGGCTTTGTTTTGGTATTTCTCTGAATGTAATGTAGCCTCTATGTGGGGAAATAGTAGGTAGGTAGCTTAGTGGTTAAGAGCGTTGTGCCAGTAACCGAAAGGTCGCTGGTTCTAATCCCCGAGCCATCCAGGTGAAAAATCTTTTGATGTGCCCTTGAGCAAGGCACTTAACCCTAATTGCTCCTGTAAGTCGCTCTGGATAAGAGCGTCTGCTAAATAATGTAAATGTAAATGTAATGAAATGAGAGGCTGATATGTGAGGACATATAGACTGAGTCCCAAATGGCACCCTATCCCTATTCCCTATATATAGTGCACTACCTTTGATACAGAACCATATGGGCCCTGGTCAAAAGTAGTGCACTATATAGGGAACATGGTGCCATTTGGGATGCAGTCATAATGTACATTGAAATGGTCACGCACAGAGGAAACCTGAAGATGCTGCTTTCCACAATGTCATTCATAATGCAGAAGGACATTTTTAGATTGTACTGTATTTATTATGGCTCCTCATTAGTTCCTGCCAAGGCAGCAGCTACTCTTCCTGGGGTTTTATTATGGATCCCCATAGTTCCTGCCAAGGCAGCAGCTACTCTTCCTGGGGTTTATTATGGATCCCCCCCGTTAGTTCCTGCCAAGGCAGCAGCTACTCTTCCTGGGGTTTATTATGGATCCCCATTAGTTCCTGCCAAGGCAGGCAGCTACTCTTCTGGGGTTTTATTATGATCCTGTTAGTTCCTGCCAAGCAGCAGCTACTCCTTCTGGGGTTTATTATGGATCTCCCATTAGTTCCTGCCAAGGCAGCAGCTACTCTTCCTGGGGTTTATTATGGATCCCCATTAGTTCCTGCAAGGCAGCAGCTACTCTTCCTGGGGTTTATTATGGATCCCCATTAGTTCCTGCCAAGGCAGCAGCTACTCTTCCTGGGGTTTATTATGGATCCCCATTAGTTTCCTGCCAAGGCAGCAGCTACTCTTCCTGGGGTTTATTATGGATCCCCATTAGTTTCCTGCCCAAGGCAGCAGCTACTCTTCCTGGGGTTTATTATGGATCCCCATTAGTTCCTGCCAAGGCAGCAGCTACTCTTCCTGGGGTTTATTATGGATCCCCATTAGTTCCTGCCAAGGCAGCAGCTACTCTTCCTGGGGTTTATTATGGATCCCCATTAGTTCCTGCCAAGGCAGCAGCTACTCTTCCTGGGGTTTTATTATGGATCCCCATTAGTTCCTGCCAAGGCAGCAGCTACTCTTCCTGGGGTCCTGCAAAATTAAGGCAGTTACAGTGGGGAAAAAAAGTATTTAGTCAGCCACCAATTGTGCAAGTTCTCCCACTTAAAAAGATGAGAGAGGCCTGTAATGTTCGTCATAGGTACACGTCAACTATGACAGACCAAAATGAGAAAAATAAATCTAGAAAATGCACAACATTGTAGGATTTTTAATGAATTTATTTGCAAATTATGGTGGAAAATAAGTATTTGGTCAATAACAAAAGTTTTCTCAATACTTTGTTATATCACCCTTTGTTGGCAATGACACAGGTCAAACGTTTTCTGTAAGTCTTCACAAGGTTTTCACCACACTGTTGCTGGTTATTTTAGCCCATTCCTCCATGCAGATCTCCTCTAGGGAGCAGTGATGTTTTTGTGGCTGTCGCTGGGGCAACACGGACTTTCAACATCCCTCCAAATATTTTCTATGGGGTTGAGATCTGGAGACTAGCTAGGCCACTCCAGGACCTTGAAATACTTCTTACGAAGCCACTTCCCTTCATTGCCCGGGCGGTGTGTTTGGGATCATTGTCATGCTGAAAAGACCCAGCCACGTTTCATCTTCAATGCCCTTGCTGATGGAAGGAGGTTTTCACTCAAAATCTCACGATACATGGCCCCATTCATTCTTTCCTTTACACGGATCAGTCGTCCTGGTCCCTTTGCAGAAAAAACAGCCCCAAAGCATGAGGTGTTTTCCACCCCCATGCTTCACAGTAAGTATGGTGTTCTTTGGATGCAACTCAGCATTCTTTGTCCTCCAAACACGACGAGTTGAGTTTTTACCAAAAAGTTATATTTTGGTTTCATCTGACCATATGACATTCTCCCAATCCTCTTCTGGATCATCCAAATGCACTCTAGCAAACTTCAGACGGGCCCTGGACATGTACTGGCTTAAGCAGGGGGGACACGTCTTGCACTGCAGGATTTGAGTCCCTGGCGGCGTATTGTGTTACTGATGGTAGGCTTTGTTACTTTGGTCCCAGCTCTCTGCAGGTCATTTCCTAGGTCCCAACCGTGTGGTTCTGGGATTTTTGCTCACCGTTCTTGTGATCATTTTGACCCCATGGGGTGAGATCTTGCTGTGGAGCACCCAGATCGAGGAGATTATCAGTGGTCTTGTATGTCTTCCATTTCTAATAATTGCTCCCACAGTTGATTTCTTCAAACCAAGCTGCTTACCTATTGCAGATTCAGTCTTCCCAGCCTGGTGCAGGTCTACAATTTTGTTTCTGGTGTCCTTTGACAGCTCTTTTGATCTTGGCCATAGTGGAGTTTGGAGTGTGACTGTTTGAGGTTGTGGACAGGTGTATTTTAAACTGATAACAAAGTTCAAACAGGTGCCATTATACAGGTAACGAGTGGAGACATAGAGCCTCTTTAAAGAAGAAGTTACAGGTCTGTGAGAGCCAGAAATCTTGCTGTTTGTAGGTGACCAAATACTTATTTTCCACCATAATTTGCAAATAATTCATTAAAAATCCTACAATTTGATTTTCTGGAGAAAAAAATTCTAATTTTTGTCTGTCATAGTTTGACATGTACCTATGATGAAAATTACAGGCCTCTCTCATCTTTTTAAGTGAGGAGAACTTGCACAATTGGTGGCTGACTAAATACCTTTTTCCCCCCACTGTATATACAATTAAAAACATTTCACAACAGATTTCACAACATATTAAGTGTGTGCCCTCAGGCCTCTACTCTACTACCACATATCTACAACACAAAATCCATGTGTACGTGTGTGTATAGTGCGTATGTTATTGTGTGTGTATGCATGGGTCTGTGCCTATGTTTGTGTTGCTTCACAGTCCCCGCTGTTCCATAAGGTGTATTTATATCTGTTTTTAAATCTGATTCTACTGCTTGCATCAGTTACCTGATGTGGAATAGAGTTCCATGTAGTCATGGCTCTATGTAGTACTGTGCGCCTCCCATAGTCTGTTCTGGACTTGGGGACTGTGAAGAGACCTCTGGTGGCATGTCTTGTGGGGTATGCATGGGTGTCTGAGCTGTGTACCAGTTGTTCAAACAGACAGCTCGGTGCATTCAACATGTCAATACCTCTCATAAATACAAGTAGTGATGAAGTCCATCTCTCCTCCACTTTGAGCCAGGAGAGATTGACATGCATATTATTAATGTTTGCTCTCTGTGTACATCCAAGGGCCAGCCGTGCTGCAGCGTGTGTGTCTCTTCACAGTAATTTTTCTTGGTCCCTCTTTGTGTCACCTGACCACACGACTGAACAGTAGTCCAGGTGCGACAAATCTAGAGGCTGTAAGACCTGCCTTGGTGATAGTGCTGTTAAGAAGGTAGAGCAGCGCTTTATTATGGACAGACTTCTCCCCATCTTAGCTACTGTTGTATCAACATGTTTTGACCATGACAGTTTACAATCCAGGGTTATTCCAAGGAGTTTAGTCTCCTGAACTTGCGCAATTTCCACATTACACGATTTTGTTGAGGTTTAGGGTTTAGTGAATGATTTGTCCCAAGTATAATGATTTTAGTTTTTGAAACATTTAGGAGTAATTTATTTCTTGCCACCCATTCTGAAACTGCCTGCAGCTCTTTGTTAAGTGTTGCAGTGATTTCAGTCGCTGTGGTAGCTGACGTGTATAGTGTTGAGTGATCCGCATACATAGACACACTGGCTTTACTCAGAGCCAGTGGCATGTCATTAGTAAAGATTGAAAATGGGGCCTAGACAACTGCCCTGGGGAATTCCTGATTCTACCTGGATTATGTTGGAGAGGCTTCCATTAAATAACACTTTCTGTGTTCTGTTAGACAGGTAACTCTCGATCCACAATACAGCTTCTACCCCCAAGCCATAAGACTTCTGAACAATTAATTAAATGGCCACCCAGACTATTTACATTGACACCCCCCTCCATTTGTTTTTACACTGCTGCTACCCGCTGTTTATTATCTATGTATAGTCACTTTACCCCTACCTACATGTACAAATTACCTTAACTAACCTGTACCCCCACCCATTGACTCAGTACCGGTACCCCCTGTATATAGCCTCATTATTACCTGGACTAACCTGTACCCCAGCCCATTGACTCGGTACCGGTACCCCCTGTATATAGCCTCATTATTACCTGGACTAACCTGTACCCCAGCCCATTGACTCGGTACCGGTACCCCCCCTGTATATAGCCTCATTATTACCTGACTAACCTGTACCCAGCACATTGACTCGGTACCCGGTACCCCCTGTATATAGCCTCATTATTACCTGGACTAACCTGTACCCCAGCACATTGACTCAGTACCGGTACTCCCTGTATATAGCCTCATTATTACCTGGACTAACCTGTACCCCAGCCCATTGACTCAGTACCGGTACCTCCTGTATATAGCCTAAAAAAAAATACCCTAAATATTAAAGCTGACAGTCTGCACTTTAAC
Organism: Coregonus suidteri; assembly: GCA_036851935.1. Classification (NCBI taxonomy): domain Eukaryota; kingdom Metazoa; phylum Chordata; class Actinopteri; order Salmoniformes; family Salmonidae; genus Coregonus; species Coregonus suidteri. The sequence continues at coordinate 1,957,055 of CM072223.1, forward strand.
CTCATAGTCATTGCATCATTTAAATTCCAAAGTGCTGGAGTACAGAGCCAAAACAACAATGAACTGAGCTGCAGGACAGGAAGGAAACTGCACAGGGATGTCACCATGAGGCCATTGGTGATTTTAAAACAGCTACAGAGTTTAATGTCTGTGAAAGGAGGATCATCAACATTGTAGTAACTCCACAATAATGACCTAAATGACAGAGTGAAAAGAACAATACAAATATACAGAATACAGAAAAAAAAAACAGCCAGGCCACCCGTGATAGAAGTAAGTATTCGACGTCCATCCATGTCTGTGGACGTCGGGAGATTACGTGGAAACCGGCCACTAGGGGCATCAGTGAGCACTGTTACCTTCAAGTAGGTTTTGTGTGTGGTGGACAGGGATGGTCCCCTGGGGCCAGTATGAAAAATGTATGCACTCACTAACTGTAAGTCACTCTGGATAAGAGTGTCTGCTAAATGACTAAAATGTAAATGGTGGATGGGCATAAGCATCTGCCTCTGTTGCTAAAGGTTGCATGTTCAAATCCAGCGAAATAAATAGTTTTTTAGATTTAGGTTTTAAGCCTATCCCAAACCTTTCTGAGTTAATGTCTAACCTTAAGACTACAGAGTTAACAGCCTAATTAAGACTACAGAGTTAACAGCCTAATTAAGACTACAGAGTTAACAGCCTAATTAAGACTACAGAGTTAACAGCCTAATTAAGACTACAGAGTTAACAGCCTAATTAAGACTACAGAGTTAACAGCCTAATTAAGACTACAGAGTTACAGCCTAATTAAGACTACAGAGTTAACAGCCTAATTAAGACTACATAGTTAACAGCCTAATTAAGACTACAGAGTTAACAGCCTAATTAAGACTACAGAGTTAACAGCCTAATTAAGACTACAGAGTTAACAGCCTAATTAAGACTACAGAGTTAACAGCCTAATTAAGACTACAGAGTTAACAGCCTAATTAAGACTACAGAGTTAACAGCCTAATTAAGACTACAGAGTTAACAGCCTAATTAAGACTACAGAGTTAACAGCCTAAACTTAACCTTAACATTTTACGTTTGGAACAACTTTGAAATGTTACGTTTGAGAAACATGGATGAACGTTTAATTCTGGTGTGAGACTGTGAGAGCTAGTTGAAGAAAATTCTCTAAAACGACGTTGGAGGCGGCTTATGGTAGAGAAATTAACATTCAATTCTCTGGCAACAGCTCTGGTGGACATTCCTGCAGTCAGCATGCCAATTGCACGCTCCCTCAAAACTTGAGACTTCTGTGGCATTGTGTTGTGTGACAAATATGCACATTTTAGAGTGGCCTTTTATTGTCCCCAGCACAAAGTGCACCTGTGTAATGTGCACCTTGAGACCAGCCACCCGGACAGCTGACGAAACTGGGGGTTTGCTCAACCGAATAATTTCTGCACAAACTGTCAGAAACCGTCTCAGGGAAGCTCATCTGCGTGGTCGTCGTCCTCACCAGGGTCTTGACCTGACTGCAGTTCGGAGTCGTAACCGACTTCAGTGGGCAAATGCTCACCTTCGATGGCCACTGGCACACTGGAGAAGTGTGCTCTTCACAAATGAATCCCGGTTTCAACTGACAGCAGACAGCGTGTATGGCGTCGTGTGGGTGAGCGGTTTGCTGATGTCAACGTTGTGAACAGAGTGCCCCATGGTGGAGGTGGGGTTATGGTATGAGGAGAAATAAGGTACGGACAACGAACACAATTGCATTTTATCGATACCAATTTGAATACACTGAGGCCCATTGACATGCCATTCATCCGCCGCCATCACCTCATGTTTCAGCATGATAATGCACAGCCCCATGTCGCAAGAATCTGTACACAATTACTGGAAGCTGAAAATGTCCCAGTTCTTCCATGGCCTGCAGACTCACCAGACATGTCACCAATTGAGCATGTTTGGGATGCTCTGGATCGACGCGTACGACAGCTTGTTCTAGTTCCCGCCAATATCCAGCAACTTCGCACAGCCATTGAAGAGGACTGGGACAACATTCCACAATCAACAACCTGATCAACTTCAAGACTTCCTTAAAGATGCATTATGCAGAAATTGCTCCGCCATTTCCTGGTCTGCCTAGTTTCAGTTTGTGACAAAACAAGCAAGTATAGTGTAGAGAATCATTGTACCATCTAAACCGCTGTGAAATATATTTTCCATAACCAAAAATATTGTATTTTCAGCTGTTTGAAGCTGGTGGACAAAACCGACAGTAAAAGACGCAAAAAACAAACTTAAGAACGGGAAGCAAAGAAATAGCACATAGAACAGATCTACCACCTCTTAGACTTGCTGTCAATGAGAATGACAGATCTATTAAACACATTTCTATGAGACGCTGGTCAAGTCGCCCAAAAAGTGACATATTGCAGCTTTAATATTAGAGATTGCGCAGCAGCTGTTGTTAACAGAGATACACACCCCCTCCCCTGAGCTTCCCCGACGCCACCGTTCTGTCTTGCCAACGTATAGAAAAACCAGCTAGATTTATATTTACTATGTGCTTGTTCAGCCACGACTGGGAGAAACAGGATATTACGTTGATAGGATAGTCTCGAACGGAGCTCATCCAGTTTATTCTCCAGTGATTGCACGTTCGCCAATAGAACGGAGGGTAGAGGCCGTTTATCCACTCTCCGACGTAGTCTCGTCAGGTATCCCACACCCCGGCCTCTATAGCGCCGTCTCCTCCTTCTTAGAGTGTCGGGGATCTGGGCCTGCTCCGGGATAATCAATATGTCTTTTGTCTCCGACTCATTGAAGTAGAAGTCCCCCCTTACATAACCCTCCCCTTACATAACCCCCCCATAACCCTCCTCTGGACTAGATTTTTTTTTTTTAAGACTAAACCCTCCCCTTGACTGAAATTGAAAAAGCATGTCCAACTGAACCAACTGCTTGGCCTAAACCAACCGTCATCCTCAGTCAGCAGTGGGATGGCCAGACAGCTCCCCATAACCCTCCCCATCCTCAGTCAGCAGTGGGATGGCCAGACAGCTCCCCATAACCCTCCCCATCCACAGTCAGCAGTGGGATGGCCAGACAGCTCCCCATAACCCTCCCCATCCTCAGTCAGCAGTGGGATGGCCAGACAGCTCCCCATAACCCTCCCATCCTCAGTCAGCAGTGGGATGGCCAGACAGCTCCCCATAACCCTCCCCATCCTCAGTCAGCAGTGGGATGGCCAGACAGCTCCCCATAACCCTCCCCATCCTCAGTCAGCAGTGGGATGGCCAGACAGCTCCCCATAACCCTCCCCATCCTCAGTCAGCAGTGGGATGGCCAGACAGCTCCCCATAACCCTCCCCATCCTCAGTCAGCAGTGGGATGGCCAGACAGCTCCCCATAGCCCTCCCCATCCTCAGTCAGCAGTGGGATGGCCAGACAGCTCCCCATAACCCTCCCCGTCCTCAGTCAGCAGTGGGATGGGCCAGACAGCTCCCCATAACCCTCCCCGTCCTCAGTCAGCAGTGGGATGGCCAGACAGCTCCCCATAACCCTCCCCGTCCTCAGTCAGCAGTGGGATGGCCAGACAGCTCCCCATAACCCTCCCCGTCCTCAGTCAGCAGTGGGATGGCCAGACAGCTCCCCATAACCCTCCCCATCCTCAGTCAGCAGTGGGATGGCCAGACAGCTCCCCATAACCCTCCCCATCCTCAGTCAGCAGTGGGATGGCCAGACAGCTCCCCATAACCCTCCCCATCCTCAGTCAGCAGTGGGATGGCCAGACAGCTCCCCATAACCCTCCCCATCCTCAGTCAGCAGTGGGATGGCCAGACAGCTCCCCATAACCCTCCCCATCCTCAGTCAGCAGTGGGATGGCCAGACAGCTCCCCATAACCCTCCCCATCCTCAGTCAGCAGTGGGATGGCCAGACAGCTGTCTGAAGGCCACAGAGACAGGGGCAGTCTAACTCTCATTAGCCAGCATTTGAATCAGAAACACGTTCAACCACGTGGCCAAAGCCAATGGGACATGTTTAAACATCTCCCCCTCATTCTTCTCCTGCACCTCCTCCACTTAAGCCAAGACCAGTTTCCTCCCTACAGTAAGTACCAGCTGAAGTTCCTAAACCAGCAGAGGCAGACTCCTTTAAGACTCTTCCTAATGCAGAGACACGCGCAGGACCTCATCTTAGCACTGACTAGAGACCAACCTAATGGAACAACTAGCCAACCACCAGCATTGCATCCATTCAGAGCCTCCATTCACCACTCACCATAACAGCATATACCATGTCTATACAGACCTTCCATACACCACCATCTATACAGACTTACCATTCACCACCATCTATACAGACCTACCATTCACCACCATCTATCAGACCTACCATACACCACCATCTATACAGACCTACCATACACCACCATCTATACAGACCTACCATTCACCACCATCTATACAGACCTACCATACACCACCATCTATACAGACCTACCATACACCACCATCTATACAGACCTACCATACACCACCATCTATCAGACCTACCATTCACCACCATCTATACAGACCTACCATACACCACCATCTATCAGACTTACCATACACCACCATCTATACAGACCTACCATACACCACCATCTATACAGACCTACCATACACCACCATCTATACAGACCTACCATACACCACCATCTATACAGACCTACCATACACCACCATCTATACAGACCTACCATACACCACCATCTATCAGACCTACCATTCACCACCATCTATACAGACCTACCATACACCACCATCTATCAGACTTACCATACACCACCATCTATCAGACTTACCATACACCACCATCTATACAGACCTACCATACACCACCATCTATCAGACTTACCATACACCACCATCTATACAGACCTACCATACACCACCATCTATCAGACCTACCATTCACCACCATCTATCAGACTTACCATACACCACCATCTATCAGATTTACCATACACCACCATCTATACAGACCTACCATACACCACCATCTATCAGACTTACCATACACCACCATCTATACAGACCTACCATACACCACCATCTATCAGACTTACCATACACCACCATCTATACAGACCTACCATACACCACCATCTATCAGACTTACCATACACCACCATCTATACAGACCTACCATACACCACCATCTATCAGACTTACCATACACCACCATCTATACAGACCTACCATACACCACCATCTATCAGACTTACCATTCACCACCATCTATCAGACTTGAAGACAAAATTTATAGCCGATAATGCTTCACCATACACCACCATCTATCAGACTTACCATACACCACCATCTATACAGACCTACCATACACCACCATCTATACAGACCTACCATACACCACCATCTATACAGACCTACCATTCACCACCATCTATACAGACCTACCATACACCACCATCTATCAGACTTACCATTCACCACCATCTATCAGACCTACCATACACCACCATCTATCAGACTTACCATACACCACCATCTATACAGACCTACCATACACCACCATCTATACAGACCTACCATACATCCACCATCTATACAGACCTACCATTCACCACCATCTATACAGACCTACCATACACCACCATCTATACAGACCTACCATACACCACCATCTATACAGACCTACCATACACCACCATCTATACAGACCTACCATTCACCACCATCTATACAGACCTACCATACACCACCATCTATACAGACCTACCATACACCACCATCTATACAGACCTACCATACACCACCATCTATACAGACCTACCATACACCACCATCTATACAGACCTACCATACACCACCATCTATCAGACTTACCATACACCACCATCTATACAGACCTACCATACACCACCATCTATACAGACCTACCATACACCACCATCTATACAGACCTACCATACACCACCATCTATCAGACTTACCATACACCACCATCTATACAGACCTACCATACACCACCATCTATCAGACTTACCATACACCACCATCTATACAGACCTACCATACACCACCATCTATACAGACCTACCATACACCCACCATCTATCAGACTTACCATACACCACCATCTATACAGACCTACCATACACCACCATCTATCAGACTTACCATTCACCACCATCTATACAGACCTACCATTCACCACCATCTATACAGACCTACCATACACCACCATCTATACAGACCTACCATACACCACCATCTATCAGACCTACCATTCACCACCATCTATACAGACCTACCATACACCACCATCTATCAGACTTACCATACACCACCATCTATACAGACCTACCATACACCACCATCTATCAGACCTACCATTCACCACCATCTATACAGACCTACCATACACCACCATCTATCAGACTTACCATACACCACCATCTATACAGACCTACCATACACCACCATCTATCAGACCTACCATTCACCACCATCTATACAGACCTACCATTCACCACCATCTATACAGACCTACCATTCACCACCATCTATACAGACCTACCATTCACCACCATCTATACAGACCTACCATACACCACCATCTATACAGACCTACCATACACCACCATCTATACAGACCTACCATACACCACCATCTATACAGACCTACCATACACCACCATCTATACAGACCTACCATACACCACCATCTATCAGACTTACCATACACCACCATCTATACAGACCTACCATACACCACCATCAATACAGACCTACCATACACCACCATCTATACAGACCTACCATACACCACCATCTATCAGACTTTCCATACACCACCATCTATACAGACCTACCATACACCACCATCTATCAGACTTACCATACACCACCATCTATACAGACCTACCATACACCACCATCTATACAGACCTACCATACACCACCATCTATCAGACTTACCATACACCACCATCTATACAGACCTACCATACACCACCATCTATCAGACTTACCATTCACCACCATCTATACAGACCTACCATTCACCACCATCTATACAGACCTACCATACACCACCATCTATACAGACCTACCATACACCACCATCTATCAGACCTACCATTCACCACCATCTATACAGACCTACCATACACCACCATCTATCAGACTTACCATACACCACCATCTATACAGACCTACCATACACCACCATCTATCAGACCTACCATTCACCACCATCTATACAGACCTACCATACACCACCATCTATCAGACTTACCATACACCACCATCTATACAGACCTACCATACACCACCATCTATCAGACTTACCATTTCACCACCATCTATACAGACCTACCATTCACCACCATCTATACAGACCTACCATACACCACCATCTATACAGACCTACCATACACCACCATCTATCAGACCTACCATTCACCACCATCTATACAGACCTACCATACACCACCATCTATCAGACTTACCATACACCACCATCTATACAGACCTACCATACACCACCATCTATCAGACCTACCATTCACCACCATCTATACAGACCTACCATACACCACCATCTATCAGACTTACCATACACCACCATCTATACAGACCTACCATACACCACCATCTATCAGACCTACCATTCACCACCATCTATATACAGACCTACCATTCACCACCATCTATACAGACCTACCATTCACCACCATCTATACAGACCTACCATTCACCACCATCTATACAGACCTACCATACACCACCATCTATACAGACCTACCATACACCACCATCTATACAGACCTACCATACACCACCATCTATACAGACCTACCATACACCACCATCTATACAGACCTACCATACACCACCATCTATACAGACCTACCATACACCACCATCTATACAGACCTACCATACACCACCATCTATACAGACCTACCATTCACCACCATCTATACAGACCTACCATTCACCACCATCTATACAGACCTACCATTCACCTCCATCTATACAGACCTACCATTCACCTCCATTTATACAGACCTACCATTCACCACCATCTATACAGACCTACCATTCACCACCATCTATATAGACCTACCATTCACCACCATCTATACATACCTACCATTCACCACCATCTACATAGACCTACCATTCACCTCCATCCACACAGGGCCACCCTGCACTCCCACCCATCACCTTAATAGAGAGAGATAATTAACTTCCACTAGACCGTCAGCCAGCCACTCCTGTCAGAGCCACAACAACACCAGACCGTCAGCCAGCCACTCCTGTCAGAGCCACAACAACACCAGACCGTCAGTCAGCCACTCCTGTCAGAGCCACAACAACACCAGACCGTCAGCCAGCCACTCCTGTCAGAGCCACAACAACACCAGACCGTCAGCCAGCCACTCCTGTCAGAGCCACAACAACACCAGACCGTCAGCCAGCCACTCCTGTCAGAGCCTCACACAACACCAGACCGTCAGCCAGCCACTCCTGTCAGAGCCACAACAACACCAGACCGTCAGCCAGCCACTCCTGTCAGAGCCACAACAACACCAGACCGTCAGCCAGCCACTCCTGTCAGAGCACACATCACAACTCCTGTCAGAGACCGTCAGCCACCACTCCTGTCAGAGCCACAGGCAACAACACCAGACCGTCAGCCAGCCACTCCTGTCAGAGCCACAACAACACCAGACCGTCAGCCAGCCACTCCTGTCAGAGCCACAACAACACCAGACCGTCAGCCAGCCACTCCTGTCAGAGTCTCAACAACACCAGACCGTCAGTCAGCCACTCCGTGTCAGAGGCCACAACAACACCAGACCGTCAGCCAGCCACTCCTGTCAGAGCCACAACAAACACCAGACCGTCAGCCAGCCACTCCTGTCAGAGTCTCAACAACACCAGACCGTCAGCCAGCCACTCCTGTCAGAGCCACAACAACACCAGACCGTCAGTCAGCCACTCCTGTCAGAGTCTCAACAACACCAGACCGTCAGCCAGCCACTCCTGTCAGAGCCACAACAACACCAGACCGTCAGCCAGCCACTCCTGTCAGAGCCACAACAACACCAGACCGTCAGCCAGCCACTCCTGTCAGAGCCACAACAAGTCAGTATGTTACTCCTGTCAGAGTCTCAGAAGAGAATCACAGTGCTTCATCAGTCACAGGCTTAGAACAGGGTCAGTGCAGGTCTGCTACACCTGTCAAAGCCTTTGTATAAAACTATTCACAGCAGCATCACTCGTTCAATCTGATAATCTTGCTTTAGTTAAGAGTCAGCATGCCAAACCACCCACATCCCCAGTACAGAGCATTTCCTCCGAAACATCAGTACATGGGCAGTCTGCTGCACCCAAAACGTCTTCCACACCAAGCCAATATCCTGCTGACACTGACTGGCCCGTCATCAGACCATTCCCACTCTCTAGGCAGGATATGATGTCAGAACCTCAGATAAAAAGACAGGATATGAAATCAGAGAGACAGGATGTGACATCAGAGCCTCAGAGAGACAGGAAGTGACGTCAGCGCCTCAGAAAATCAGAAAACAGGATATGAATATCAGAGCCTCAGATGGCGAGACAGGACACGACATCAGAGCCTCAGATAGCGAGACAGGACACGACATCAGAGCCTCAGATGGCGAGACAGGACACGACATCAGAGCCTCAGATGGCGAGACAGGACATGACATCAGAGCCTCAGATGGCGAGACAGGACATGACATCAGAGCCTCAGATGGCGAGACAGGACATGACATCAGAGCCTCAGATGGACGAGACAGGACATGACATCAGAGCCTCAGATGGCGAGACAGGACACACGACACATCAGAGCCTCAGATGTGGACACAGGCGAGACAGGACATGACATCAGTAGAGCCTCAGATCGCGCGAGGACAGGACATGACATCAGAGCCTCAGATGGCGAGACAGAAGTCTTTATTCATTATGACATCAGAGCCTCAGATGGCGAGAGCAACAGGACACGACATCAGAGCCTCAGATGGCGAGACAGGACACGACATCAGAGCCTCAGATGGCGAGACAGGACACGACATCAGAGCCTCAGATGGCGAGACAGGACACGACATCAGAGCCTCAGATGGCGAGACAGGACATGACATCAGAGCCTCAGATGGCGAGACAGGACACGACATCAGAGCCTCAGATGGCGAGACAGGACACGACATCAGAGCCTCAGATGGCGAGACAGGACATGACATCAGAGCCTCAGATGGCGAGACAGGACATGACATCAGAGGGAAGAGCTCCAGCTCTGGTGTTCTGTCACTGAAACACAGAGGACAGTAGATGATGTGACACAGGGGAGGACAGTAAAGCACGAGACACAGGAAGTCATTGAAACACAGGAGAGGTCATTAAAGGATGCGACACAGTGTAGGGGGACCTTAAAGGATGTGACACAGGAAGTAACTGGATCTCCGAGTCAGCTGGGCCCAGTAGAGCCTTCATCATCACAACATGAGAACAACAGAAGTTTCTCTGGTGATGAAGAGTTTCAGCATGTTGTCATGACCAGGACCAGCCCCCAGACACTCTGTCTGATCCTCTTACTGAGACTGAGACATCACAGATGATGGAAGCGGCTCCTCTAACCAACACACAGCAGCAACTGGTTGTGTTTCACCTGACCCAGGATTATCTCCTCAGAACCACCCAGACACCAACACCGTCCTGGAGACTTCAGGACTTCCTTTCCAGAACCACCCAGACACCAACACCGTCCTGGAGACTTCAGGACTTCCTTTCCAGAACCACCCAGACACCAACTCAACATCCTGTAGAGACTTCAGGACTTCCTTTCCAGAACCACCCAGACACCAACAACATCCTACAGACTTCAGGACTTCCTTTCCAGAACCACCCAGACACCAACAACATCCTAGAGACTTCAGGATTATCTCCCCAGATCCACCTAGACTCTATCAACATGCCTGAGAACCGGGGATACTCCGTCTAGAACCCCCCAGAACCACACAGGCTCCAGCTATGCCACAGAACCACATAGACGATGTCAACATGACTCCAGCTCTGCCTCCGAACCGGGGAAACCCAGTCTAGAACTCTCCAGAACCACACAGACATCAACACTGTCAAAGAGACTCTGCTTCAGAACCACACAGACTCGCTGTGTATGGTTTGGTACAGACCGTGACTTCAGGATACCTTCCCCAGAACCACACAGACACCAACACAGTCACAATGCTGCATCAGAACCACAAGGTCACTTATCAATGTGACTCCAGTGACTCCAGCTATGCCTCGGAGAACACAAGTCACAGTGACTCCTGGATACACTCCAAAGAACCACACAGACACTATCAATGTGACTCCAGTTAGTCTATCTCTGTCTCAGAGAACACCAGGTGGTGCTGGTCAGCTGCTGGCTCTCTGGGAAGTGTGGAACCAGCCAGGAGACAGATGGAGACAGGAGAAGAACAAGGCCTCCCTCTGCGCCTCCCTCTGTGCCTCCTCTCCCGAGGAGCACCTCCTCCTTTCTCCGGAGAGGACAGTCAGTGAAGGAGTCAGCCTCTCCCATCAGGTCTGGACTGACCGGGACCTTGGTACTGCTGAGAAGAAGGTTGTCTTCCTCCCTAGCAAGACGGCTTCATCTCCCCACAACCATGTCTGGGACAGTCCTGGAGAACCTTACCCACCTGCACCGCTGGTCTTTCCTGGTCTCCTACCTGGAGCACCCAACTGACCTGCAGCCGACCACAGTCCCACAGCAGGTTAACACCTCTCATTAACATGTATTGGTTCATATTCTAACACTGACTCTTGGTGAAGTCAAAAAATTAATTTAGTAAAATGCTCAAAACGGAAATGTATGAACCAGTTGAGTATCATGAAAGCTGTGGAATAATTTTCAGTATGTTTCTTTTGTCTCCACAAGGTGGCAGAAGGCGATCATAGTTCCTTTGTACCAGTTGATTGGTAAACGTCAAGCATAGCTTGTTGAACTCTTAACATGGGTTTAGCCTTGATGCCTTGTGCTCTGTCTAACTCTACGTTTTAGGATGGCGGTTATAGTTTACACTTAAACAGCAACAACCCTGCTACTGTCACATCCTTTAAGACAGTCAGCTTAGCATCAGTCCTAGTGTCCCAAATGGCACCCTAATCCCTATGTAGTTGACCAGGCCCTGGTCAAAAGTAGTGCACTACACAGGGAACAGAGTGCCATTTGTGACACAGACATCGAACCTGGGGCTTCACAGTCAGGTTAACCTCTGACCCCTTAGTGGAGCAGGGGTTTGTGTGAGATGATACCTCAGGGTTGATCCTAGTAGAGGACTTTTAGTTTGAAATCTGATCCTCTGGCTTCATTGCGCGGACAGGGTAAAAGAGGAGGTTTATGATCAACAACTCATGGTGTGATTGTAGGCATGTACAAACCCTTCAGAGTTTCTACGTTCCCCTGACCTGGAATCACGATCAAATGCAGACCCCATTATCTCCCGAGAGAATTCACGGCTGTTTGTATCACTGCTGTGTACATCCACCCACAAGCCGACACCGCGCTGGCCCTCAAAGAATTACACGGGACTTTGAACAAATTGGAAACAGCATATCCCAATGCTTCGTTCATTGTAGCCCTTTTCATTCAATGTAGCCCTTTCCTGCAGTCAAATGACCAAATCGCCCTCTAGTGGCCTCATGGGTGGAACGTTATTAATATTTTTCATAATTTCATAATTAATAAAAATACAAATCAAATAAAACAGAGAAAATCCTGTGTTTTTATGTCAAAAGGTTTTGTTATATTTCAGTCTTCTGTGATGTATATAAAGTGTAATATTGGAATGCAAACTCAACATTTGAATACATTTCAACTCTATATCTTAGGTGTCTTCTTTTGTTAAGCCCATAACCATGTGTGTGAGGTGTATACTTTTGTTTCAAAGTAGATTTGTTTAAAGACTACCAAGAAACACTCTGTGTGACCCTGATTTAGGCCACTGCAGTAAAAGGTTAAGAAAAATTATCCCGAAATTCCACCAACACATCTCTTGCCTTCACTCGCAGGAATAAAATACATTGGTTCATTGTTATTCGCCATTTTAATAAGGACACAAAGCCCTCCATCTCCTCCCTTGGCAAATTAGACCACGACTCCATTCTGCTCATGCCCGCCTATAGGCAGGAATTAAAACAGGAAGCACCCGTGTTTAGGTCTGTCCAATGCTGGTCTGACCAATCGGAATCCATTCTACAGGACTGTTTTGATCATTGCGGACTGGGATATGTTCTGCGGATTACGGGCTCCCGATCTCTGTAGTTGACTTGTGTAGAACCTTCAAGCGTGTCAACCCTCGCAAGGCCGATGGCTCGGATGGCATCCCAAGCCAAGTCCTCAGAGCATGCAGCTGGCTGAAGTGGTTTATTTACATTTTCAACCTCTCCCTATCCCAGTCTGTCTTCCCCACATTCTTCAAGATGTCCACCATTGTTCCTGTACCCAAGCAAGCCAAGGTAACTGAACTAAATGACTATCGCCCCGTAGCACTCACTTCTGTCATGATGAAGTGCTTTGAAAGTCAAGGACCATATCACCGACACCCTACCCGACACCCTTGACCCTTGACCCACTACGATTTCCATACCACCCCAACAGATCCACAGATCACGCAATCGCCGTTGCACTGGACAAGATGAATAACTGTGTGAGAAGGCTGTTCATTGACTACAGCTCAGCTTTTAACGCCATAATACGCTCCAAGCTCGTCACTAAATTCAGGGCATTGGGTCTTAACTCCTCCCTGTGTAACTGGATCCTAGATTTCCTGACGGGCCGACCCCAGGTGGTGAGGGTAGGAACAACACCTCCGCCACGCTGATCCTCAACACTGCGTTGCCTCAACTCCAACTCAATCGTCAAGTTTGCTGATGACACGACAGTGGTAGGCCTGATTACCAACAACGATGAGAAAACCTACAGGGAGGAAGTGAGGGCCCTGGCGGAGTGATGCCAGGAAAATAACCTCTCCCTCAATGTCAACCAAACGAAGTAGCTTATCGTCGACTACAGGAGACAGCAGAGGGAGCATGCCCCCATCCACATCGACGGGGCATCAGTGGATAGGGTCAAAAGCTTCAAGTTCCTCGGCGTGCACATCACTGAGGACCTGAAATAGTCTCACCACATTGACATCGTGGTGAAGAAGGCACAACAGTGCCTATACAACCCCAGGCGGCTGAAGGAATTAGTCTTGGCTCCTAAGACCCTCACAAACTTCTACAGATGCACCATTGAGAGCATTCTGTCGGGCTGCACACATATTTAACCCCTTAATTTTGTTGCCACAAAACTACGTCCATACTTCCATTCATTTGTATGGGTTACCTTCAGACGAGTCCCGCGACACTTGTGGTCGTAGAGCAAAAAGGAGAACAGTCTCCCCTTTCCATAGGAGGAGGGAGATGGAGAGGAGGTAGAGGGGGTTAGATGAGGGGTAATTATGACCGTAGAGGGTCTTCCAGGAAGGTTAAAGGGTTCTTTAGGGGGACTCACTGTGCCTGTCTCTTTTCCAGCCGTCTGACATACGGTCTGAAATATAAACTGTCACGCGTCTTAAAGCTACTCTGCACAGAGACACACGCAAGAGTTCAGCCAAACTCAATACACGCACGCACGCACACACGCACGCAAACACGCACACACGCACACGCACACACACACACACACACACACACACACACACACACACACACACACACACACACACACACACACACACACACACACACACACACAATCCCCGCCCTCCCACCCACAGCAACAGAGCAGTTGTTTCTCATCAGAATAATTACCTCTGTATCCAGTGGTATAATGTATAGCCCCAGATGTTAGTCTGTGTGTCCGTGTATATGTTAGGAAGCACTCACTACATTTGTGTTTTTATGGCTGGGTGAGCAGTGAACCATGGCTTCTGGGAGACAGGTCTGTATCCCCAATGGCAGCCTCCCCCATTCCCTATATAGCCCACTACTGTGGGACTTGGTCAAAAGGCTACAGGGGAAGTGATATTTAACCAGGGGTACTAGGACCCTTGGGGGTAGTTGGTCTATCCACAGGGTGTACATGAGAAGACTCACGAGACCATAGGCTTACTGGTGCATGGGGTAATCCGGGCAGAGCAGAATTCAGTCGGCGGTAGAGTAGCCGAAAAAAGGTTGGGAATCACTGCTATAGTGACTAGTGTTGGGCTGACCTATACATACAGTGAGGGGAAAAAAGTATTTGATCCCCTGCTGATTTTGTACGTTTGCCCACTGACAAATAAATGATCAGTCTATAATTTTAATGGTAGGTTTATTTGAACAGTGAGAGACAGAATAAAAACAAAAAAATCCAGAAAAAACGCATGTCAAAAATGTTATAAATTGATTTGCATTTTAATGAGGGAAATAAGTATTTGACCCCCCTCGCAATCAGAAACATTTCTGCCTCCCAGGTGTCTTTTATACAGGTAACGACCTGAGATTAGGAGCACACTCTTAAAGGGAGTGCTCCTAATCTCAGTTTGTTACCTGTATAAAACACACCTGTCCACAGAAGCAATCAATCAATCAGATTCCAAACTCTCCACCATGGCCAAGACCAAAGAGCACTCCAAGGATGTCAGGGACAAGATTGTAGACCTACACAAGGCTGGAATGGGCTACAAGACCATCGCCAAGCAGCTTGGTGAGAAGGTGCCAACAGTTGGTGCAATTATTCGCAAATGGAAGAAACACAAAAATAACTGTCAATCTCCTCGGCCTGGGGCTCCATGCAAGATCTCACATCGTGGAGTTGCAATGATCATGAGAACGGTGAGGAATCAGCCCAGAACTACACGGGAGGATCTTGTCAATGATCTCAAGCAGCTAGGGGACCATAGTCACCAAGAAAACAATTGGTAACACACTACGCTGTGAAGAACTGAAATCCTGCAGCGCCCGCAAGGTCCCCCTGCTCAAGAAAGCACATATACAGGCCCGTCTGAAGTTTGCCAATGAACATCTGAATGATTCAGAGGAGAACTGGGTGAGTGTTGTGGTCAGATGAGACCAAAATGGAGCTCTTTGGCATAAACTCAACTTGCAGTGTTTGGAGGAGGAGGAATGCTGCCTATGACCCCAAGAACACCATCCCCACCGTCAAACATGGAGGTGGAAACATTATGCTTTGGGGGTGTTTTTCTGCTAAGGGGACAGGACAACTTCACCGCATCAAAGGGACGATGGACGGGGCCATGTACTGTCAAATCTTGGGTGAGAACCTCCTTCCCTCAGCCAGGGCATTGAAAATGGGTCGTGGATGGCTATTCCAGCATGACAATGACCCAAAACACACGGCCAAGGCCACAAACGAGTGGCTCAAGAAGAAGTACATTAAGGTCCTGGAGTGGCCTAGCCAGTCTCCAGACCTTAATCCCATAGAAAATCTGTGGAGGGAGCTGAAGGTTCGAGTTGCCAAACATCAGCCTCGAAAACTTAATGACTTGGAGAAGATCTGCAAAGAGGAGTGGGACAAAATTCCTCCTGAGATTTGTGCAAACTTGGTGGCCAACTACAAGAAACGTCTGACCTCTGTGATTGCCAACAAGGGTTTTGCCACCAAGTACTAGGTCACGTTTTGCAGAGGGGTCAAATACGTATTTCCCTCATTAAAATGAAAATCAATTTATAACATTTTTGACATGCGTTTTTCTGGATTTTTTTGTTTTTATTCTGTCTCTCACTGTTCAAATAAACCTACCATTAAAATTATAGACTGATCATGTCTTTGTCAGTGGGCAAACGTACAAAATCAGCAGGGGATCAAATACTTTTTTCCCTCATTGTAGGTGAATAGTGTGGGGCCAATACATAGCTGAGAGGGGACTGTCTGTATATTATACAACAGATAAATAAGGCCGTCTTCTTCTTTAATCAACTCCTGCGTGTTGAGACAGGCTTGTTGCCCCATAGGGAAATGTGTCTGGCAACAATACAGGCCATAATAATACAAGATATACACTTCACTACTATACACTTCACTGATATACACTTCACTGATATACACTTCACTGATATACACTTCACTGATATACACTTCACTGATATACACTTCACTACTATACACTTCACTGATATACACTTCACTGATATACACTTCACTAATATACACTTCACTGATATACACTTCACTGGTATACACTTCACTAATATACAATTTACTAATATACACTTCACTAACATACACTTCACTAATATACACTTCACTGGTATACACTTCACTAATATACAATTTACTAATATACACTTCACTAACATACACTTCACTAATATACACTTCACTGATATACACTTCACTAATATACACTTCACTGATATACACTTCACTAATATACACTTCACTAATATACAATTTACTAATATACACTTCACTAACATACACTTCATTAATATACACAACACTGATATACACTTCACTAATATACACTTCACTGATATACACTTCAATAATATACACCACTGATATACACTTCAATAATATACATTTCACTAATATACACTTCACTACTATACACTTCATTGATATACATTTCACTGATATACATTTAATTGATATACATTTCACTAATATACACTTCACTGATGTACATTTCACTAATATACATTTCACTAATATACACTTCACTGATATACACTTCCCTGATATACACTTCCCTGATATACACTTCACTGATATACACTTCACTAATATACACTTCACTGGTATACACTTCAATAATATACACTTCACTAACATACACTTCACTAATATACACTTCACTGATATACACTTCAATAATATACACTTCACTAAAATACACTTCACTGATATACACTTCAATAATATACACTTCACTAATATACACTTCACTAATATACACTTCACTGATATATACTTCAATAATATACACTTCACTAATATACACTTCACTAATATACACTTCACTGATATACACTTCAATAATATACACTTCCCTGATATACACTTCAATAATATACACTTCACTAACATACACTTCACTAATATACACTTCACCACTATACACTTCACTGATATACACTTCACTAATATACACAACACTGATATACACTTCACTACTATACACTTCACTACTATACACTTCACTGATATACACTTCACTAACATACACTTCACTAATATACACTTCACTGATATACATTTCATTGATATACATTTCACTAATATACACTTCACTGATATACATTTCACTAATATACATTTCACTAATATACACTTCACTGATATACACTTCACTAATATACACTTCACTGATATACACTTCACTACTATACATTTCACTGGTATACACTTCACTGATATACACTTCACTACTATACACCCCTCTACCTCCTCTCCATCCCCCTCTACCTCCTCTTTATCCCATCTACCTCCTCTCCATCCCCCTCTACTCCTCTCTATCCCCTCTACCTCCTCTCTATCCCCTCTACCTCCTCTCTATCCCCCTAACCTCCTCTCTACCCCCCTACCTAGCCCTCCTCTCTCTATCCCCTCTACCTCCTCTCTACCCCCTCTACCTCCTCTCTATCCCCTCTACCTCCTCTCTATCCCCTATACCTCCTCTCTATCCCCTCTACCTCCTCTCCTATCCTCCTCTACCTCCTCTCTATCCCCCTCTCTACACCTCTCCTCTCTATCCTCTACCTCCTCTCTATCCCCCTCTACCTCCTCTATACCCCCTTTTCCTCCTCTCTACCCCTCTCTCCTATCCCTCTACTATCCCTCTCTATCCCCTCTACCTCCTATCCCCCTACCACTCTCCCCTCTACCTACCTCCTCTCTATCCCCTCTACCTCTCTCTCTCCTCTCCCCCCCTACCTCCTCTCTATCCCCTCTACCTCCTCTCTATCCCCCTCTACCTCCTCTCTATCCCCCTAGCCCTCCTCTCTATCCCCTCTACCTCCTCTCTATCCCCCTCTACCTCTCTATCCCCCTCTACCTCCTCTCTCCCCTCTACATCCTCTCTATCCCCTCTACCTCCTCTCTATCCCCTCTTCTCCTCTCCTATCCCCTCTACCTCCTCTCTATCCCCCTCTACCTCCTCTCTATCCCCCTCTTACCTCCTCTCTATCCCCCTCTACCTCCTCTCTATCCCCCTCTACCTCCTCTCTATCCCCTCTACCTCCTCTCTATCCCCCTCTACCTCCTCTCTCCCCCTCTACCTCCTCTCTATCCCCTCCCCCTCCTCTCTCCCCTCTACCCCTCTATCCCTCCCCTCTAACCCCCTCTACTTCCTCTCTATCCCCACTCACCTCCTCTCTATCCCCTCTACCTCCTCTCTATCCCCACTACCTCCTCTCTATCCCCCTCTACCTCCTCTCTATCCCCCTCTACCTCCTCTCTATCCCCCTCTACCTCCTCTCTATCCCCTCTACCTCCTCTCTATCCCCTCTTCTCTACCTCCTCTCTATCCCCCTCTACCTCCTCTCTATCCCCTCTACCTCCTCTCTATCCCCCTCTACCTCCTCTCTATCCCCCTCTACCTCCTCTCTATCCCCCTCTACCTCCTCTCTATCCCCTCTACTCTCCTCTCTACTTCCCTCCTCTCTATCCCCTCACCTCCTCTCTATCCCCTCTACCCTCTCTATCCCCTACCCCTTAGCCCTCCTCTCTACTCTACCTCCTCCTATCCCCCTCTACCTCCTCTCTATCCCCCCTCTCCCCTCTACCTCCTCTCTATCCCCTCTACCATCCTCTCTATCTCTCCTCCTCTCTATCCCCTCTACCTCCTCTCTATCCCCCTCTACCTCCTCTCTATCCCCTCTACCTCCTCTCTATCCCCCCTCTACCTCCTCTCTATCCACCCTCTCTATCCCCTCTACCTCCCTCTATCCCTCTACCTCCTCTCTATCCCCTCTACCTCCTCTCTATCCCCTATACCTCCTCCTCCCTCCCCCTCCTCTCTACCCTCTCTATCCTCTCTCTACTCTACCTCCTCTCTATTCCCCTACCCCTCCTCTCTATCCCCCCTTCTACCTCATCTCTCTCCCCCTAGCCCTCCTCTCTACCCCCTCTACCTCCTCTCTATCCCCCTCTACCCCTCTCTATCCCCCTTACCTCCCTCTCTACCCCCTCTACCTCCTCTCTATCCCCCTCTACCTCCCTCTCATCTCTACTCCTCCCCCCTACCTCCTCTCTATCCCCCTCTACCTCCTCTCTATCCCTCTCCTCCTCTCTACCCCTCTACCTCCTCTATCTAATCCCCTCTATCCTCCTCTACCTCTCTATCTCCCCCTCTACCTCCTCTCTCTCCCCCTCTCCTCTCTCCCCCTCTACCTCCTCTCTGTCCCCCTCTACCTCCTCTCTATCCCCCCTTCCCCTCTCTATCCCCTCTACCTCCTCTCTATCCCCTCTACCTCCTCTCTACCCCCTCTACCTCCTCTCTATCCCCTCTACTTCCTCTCTATCCCCTCTACCTCCTCTCTATCCCCTCTACCTCCTCTCTATCCCCCCTACCTCCTCTCCACCCCACACCTCCTCTCTATCCCCCCTACCTCCCCTCTATCCCCTCTACCTCCTCTCTACCCCCTCTACCTCCTCTCTATCCCCCTCTACCTCCTCTCTATCCCCTCTACCTCCTCTTAGCCCTCCTCTCTATCCCCCCTCTACCTCCTCTCTATCCCCTCTACCTCCTCTCTATCCCTTCTACTCCTCTCTCCTCCCCTCTACCTCCTCTCTATCCCCTCTACCTCCTCTCTATCCCCCTCTACCTCCTCTCTCTACCTCCCCTCTACCTCCTCTCTCCCTCTACCTCCTCTCTATCCCCTCTACCTCCTCTCTATCCCCTCTACCTCCTCTCTATCCCCCTCTTTCCTCCTCTCTATCCCCTCTACCTCCTCTCTATCCCCCTCTACCTCCTCTCTATCCCCCTCTACCTCCTCTCTATCCTCCTCTCCTCCTCCCCTCTTCGCTACCTCCTCTACCTTCCTCTATACTTCTCTATCCCCTCTACCTCCTCTCTATCCCCCCCTCTACCTCCTCTCCTATGCTATTCCCCTCTACCTCCTCTCTCTCCCCCTCTACTCCTCTCTATCCCCCCTACCAAACTACCTCCTCTCTATCCCCCTAACCCCCTTTACCCTCCCCATGCTCCTCTACCTCCTCTCTCCCTCTACCTCCTTCTATCCCTCTACCTCCTCTTATCCCCTCTCCTGTCTATCCCTCCTCCTACCCTCTCTACCCCTCTACCTCTCCTCTCATTCCCCTATCCACTTACCTCCTCTCTATCCCCCTCTACTTCTCTACGTATCCCTCTCTATCCTACATCTCTATCCCCTCTCCTCCTCTCTATCCCCCCCTACTTCCTCTCATTCCTCTACCCCCTCATCCCCCCTCTACCTCCTCTCTATCCCCCACATTCCTTTCACCATCCTTCTCCTCTCCTCTACCCCCTCCCCCTCTACCCGACTATCCTTCTACTCCTCCTCTCTCTAACCCCCATGCCTCAGAGTCTCTATTGGTCTAGCCCTCTCTCTTATCCCCCTCTTACTTTTCCCTAAACTACCTCCTCTGAACCAACTCCACCTCCTCTCTCTATCCCCTCTATCCTCTTCATCTCTTCCTGTACCTCCTCTATTGATCACCTCTATCTTCCCTCTCCTCCCCTCTCCTCTAAATCTCTACCCTTCTCCCTCCCTCTCCCTCCTCCTCCTCCTCTCTATGATACTACTCTCCTCTCTCTACCCCCTAGCCACCATATTCTGACCTCCTTTCTGATTTACCTCCTCTCTATCCCTCTTCCATGTCTCTCTTAATCATACTTCGTAGAGGCCCCTCCTGAACGAAACCCCCCTGGATCTCTATACCCTCTATCTCTCTTCCCTCTACTATCTTTCTTCCCCACTACCCCTCTCTGGTAACACTCTACCTTTCTTTTTCCCTCTTCTTCCAGCTCAAAAACACCCCTCTCTTCCTCTCTACCCCCCTTCCCACCCTACCCCCCCTTTCCCCCTCCTCTTATCCCCTTACCTCCTCCTCTCTACCCCCTCTTACCCTCCTCTCTACCCCCCATCTGCCCTCCCCCCTAATCCCCTCTACCCCTCTCTCCCCCCTAGCCCTCTCCCCTCCCCCTTCCCTCCCTCTCTATCCCCTAAACCACTCTCCTCTCCCCCCCTACCCCTTCCTCTCTTTTCCTCCCCTCCTCCTCCCTCTCCCCTACCCATCTCCTCTCTAAGCATACATCCCTCCTCTCTCTACCCTCCTTCCCCCTAACCCTCCTCTCTATCCCCTCCCCTGCTCTCTTCCCCTCCCTCCCCTCTACCCCCTAACCTCCTCTCTACCTCTCTACCCCCTATCCCTCCTCTCTCTGTCCCTCCTCTCTCCCTACCTCTCTGTCCCCCTAACCCTCCTCTCTATCTAACCCTCTCTATCCCCTATCTCTCTAACCTCCCTAAACTCCTCTCTATCCCCTCTAACCCTCCTCTCTGTCCCCCTAACCCTCTTCTCTGTCCCCCTAACTCCTCCTCCCCTGTACCCCTAACCCTCCTCTCTGTCCCCCCCTACCCTCCTCTCTGTCCCCCTAACCCTCCTCTCTGTCCCCCTAACCTCCTCTCTGTCCCCCTAACCCTCCTCTCTGTCCCCCCTAACCCTCCTCTCTGTCCCCCTAACCCTCCTCTCTGTCCCCCTAACCCTCCTCTCTGTCCCCCTAGCCCTCCTCTCTGTCCCCTAGCAACCCCATCTCTCTGTCCCCCTCTCTACCTCCTCTCTGTCCCCCTATGCCCCCTCCTCTCTGTCCCCCTAACCCTCCTCTCTGTCCCCACCCTCCTCTCTGTCCACTAACCCTGCCCTCTCTGTTCCCCCTACCCTCCTCTCTCCCACCTTCCTCTCTCTGTCCCCCTTACCCTCCTCTCTGTCCCCTAACGCCCTCCTTCTCTGTCCCCCTAACCCTCCTCATTTTCCCCTAACTAACCCTCCTCTCTGTTCGAACCCCCTAACCCTCCTCTCTGTCCCCCTAACCCTCCTCTCTGTTCCCCTAGCCCTCCTCTCTGTCCCCTAACCCTCCTCTCTGTCCCCCTAACCCTCCTCGCTGTTCCCCTAGCCCTCTCTCAGGTCCCTAGTAACCCCCTCTTTCACCCTAGTTACCCTACTCTACTTCCCTAACCCTCCTCTCTGTCCCCCCTAACCCTCCTCTCTAAATAACTCCCCTAACCCTCCATGGCGTCTCCCCTAACCCTAACTCTCTTCTTCTGAATGACTAAGCCCCTCCTCTCTGTCCAGATCAGTTGAAACCCTCCTCTCTGTCCCTATGCACCTCCTCTCTGTCCCCTAACCCTCCTCTCTGTCCCCCTAACCCTCCTCTCTGTCCCCTAACCCTCCTCTCTGTCCCCCCTAACCCTCCTCTCTGTCCCCCTCCTCACCCCCTAACGGTCCTCTCTGTCCCCCTAACCCTCCTCTCTCCCCCTCCCTCCTCTAATCCTATTCTCCCCTCTAACCCTCTCTACCCCTAACCCTCTCTAATCCTCCCTCTGTTCCCCTCTCTCTCTGTTCCCCTAGCCCACCTCTCTACTCCCCTAGCCTTCCTCCTGTTGTGGAGCGGGTTCAGAGCTCCTTGTTATCCACATCACCAAGGACTTAACATGGTTCCCACAGTCGTGAAGAGGCCACATCTTCCTCCTCAGTAGGCTGAAAGAATTTGGCATGGGCCCTCGGATCCTCAAAAAGTTATACAGCTGCACCATCGAGAGCATCTTGACTGGCTGCTTCACCGCTCTTTATGGCAAATGCACCACCCTCGACTTCAAAGCGCTACTGAGGGTGGTGGGACAACCCAGTACAACACTGGGGCCGAGCTCCCTTCCAACCAGGACCTCTATATCAGGCGGTGTCAGAGGAAGGTCCTAAAAATTGCCAAAGACTCCAGCCACCCAAGCCATAGACTATTCACTCTGCTACCGTCCAGCAAACGGTACCGGAGCATCGGCTCTCAGACCAACAGGCTCTGATACAGGTTCTACCCCCAGGCTGCTAAATAGTCAATTAATGATACCCCAACTATCTGCAATGACTGTCTTGCACTGACCCTACGAACAATCACTACACTATATACACACTATATATACACACTCACTACACTATATACACACTATATATACTATATATTACACTATATATACACACTATATATACACACTATATACACACTATATATACACACTATATATACACACTCACTACACTATATACACACTATATATACACACTCACTACACTATATACACACTATATATACACACTATATTACACACTATATACACACTCACTATACACACTATATATACACACTATATACACACACTATACATACACACTATATATACACACTCACTACACTACTATACACACTATATATACACACTATATATACACACTATATATGCACTATATACACACTATATACACACTATATATACACACTATATACACACACTCACTAGACTACATACACACTATATATACACACTATATATACACACTATATATACACACTATATATACACACTATATACACACTATATATATATACACTATATATACACACTCACTAATATATACACTATATATACACACTATATATACACACTATATATACACACACTATATATACACACTATATACACACTATATATACACACTATATATACACACTCACTACACTATATACACTACTATATACACACTATATACACACTATATATACACACTATATATACACACTATATATATACACACTATACACTATATACACACTATATATACACACACTACACTATATACACACTATATATACACACTATATATACACATATATACACACTATATACACACTATATATATACACACACACTATACATACACTATATATACACTCATATATATACACACTATATATACACACTATATATATATACCACACACTATATATACACACTATATATACACACTATACACACTATACACACTATACACACACTATATATACACACTATATATACACACTCACTAGACTATATACACTATATATACACTATATATACACACTATATACACACTATATATATATACACACTATATATACACACTATATATACACACTATACACTATATATACACACTATATATACACACTCACTACACTATACACTATATATACACTACTATACACTATATACACACTATATATACACACTATATACACACTATTATATATACACTATATATACACTATATACACACTATATACATACAAAACACTATATATACACACTATACACACTCACACACTATATACACTATATATACACACTATATATACACACTATATACACACACTATATATACACACTATATATACACACTATATATATATACACTATATACACACTACACACACTATATACACACTATATACACACTATATATACACACTATATACACACACTATATACACACTATATATACACACTATATACACACTATATACACACTAATACACACTATATATACACTATATATACACACTATATATACACACATATATATACACTATATACACACTATATACACACTATATATACACTATATATACACACTATATACACACTATATATACACACTATATACACACTATATATACACACTATATATACACACTATATATACACACTATACACACTATATATACACACTATATACTATATATACACACTATATACACACTATAACTACACTATACACACATATATACACACTATATATACACACTCACTACACTATATATACACACTATATATACACACTATATATATACACTATACTACATATATATACACACTATACACTATATACACACTATATACACACTATATATACACTATATACACACTATATATACACTATATATACACTCACTATATATATACACTATATATAATACTATACACTACACTATACACACTATATATACACACACTATATACACACACTATATACACACTATATACACTATATACATACATATATATACACACTATATATATACACTATATATACACACTATATATACACACTATATATACACTATATATACACACTATATATACACACTATATATACACACTATATATACACACTATATATACACTATATATACACACACTATATATACACTATATATATACACTATATATACACACTCACTAGACTATATATACACACTATATACACTCACACTATATACACTATATATACACTATATACACACTATATATACACACTATATATACACACTCACTAGACTATATACACACTATATCTACACTATACACTATATATACACTATATATACACACTATATATACACACTCACTAGACTATATACACTATATATACACTATATATACACTACTAGACTATACACACTATATATACACACTATATATACACACTCACTACACTATATACACTATATGTGTATATATAAAATAAATCCACTAGTGTTCTATAATTACACTATTAGTTTATGTTTCTTACATCTGCAAACATCTAGTTTGTCTTTTCTTAGCAAGTTGGGCCTGAATCTTGTTAGCCGCTAATACTAATCACTAGCTAGCTAGTTAATGAGTCAGAGCAAACATAACTAGCTATTACAGCCTGGTAATACCAGTGATGGTGTAGGTCTAGATCAGCATGTTGTTTGTGCAACAGTATCTTCTAAATCAAATACGGGAAACAAGAATATGTTACATGTAGCTAAGAGAGAACATTCAATGTAGCCAAAGATTATAGGATCCCCTAGGAAGCACTTAT
>CM072223.1:1991480-2018980 GCA_036851935.1 Coregonus suidteri
TGAATATGAATCACAGAAGCTTTATTAAAAGACCCAGTTCAGGAGCAGCAAAACAGTGACCTTTGAACCATTATTTATCTCCCATTTTTATTGCTAAAAGCCTCCAGAGTCTACCTTAATATTATATGCCCACAGAGAGCAATTATGGTGCCTGTAACTGTATTCAGACATAGACTATTTAAAACAAGTTGTTGCTTCGTTTTAACCCTCCTGTTGTCCTGGGGTCATTCTGACCCCAAATTAAATATTTTGCCGACAAAATATGTTTTTTATTCATCAATTGGTCTGAAAATAACGGTAGTTGTTTAATACTATGCTCTTTATTATTCAAACAAATTTGAAGTAATTTGATTGAATTATGGGTGTTTTACTAAATGTAATAACTTCTGTTGTCCTCTGGGGTCAAAAAGACCCCGCAGCACAAAGTTTACATACTGCTTGGCAAAACATCTTTGATCATGTTTCTTTGATGTGTGGGGTCAAGCAATGGTTATGACAACAACAACAACAACAAAAAGTATTTCTCACAGGTGTTTGGGCATTTCACATTTTCGTCTGAGAGAGACAGGCAGCACAATGAGGAGGCAGAAGTTTTATAATGCACAGGAGGCTTGCAAGATAATTTTTGAAATAAAAGAAAATAATGACCAGGAGGACAATGCTGCACATAATGAGGATGAATCAACTGATGAAGAGGGTTCAGGGTCAGAAGAGGAGGAACATAATGATGAGGTGATAGATCCAACATACAGACAGCATGCTACTTCTTCCTCCGAAGATTCCCCCACATCTCCTGCTGCAGAAATGGAAGATGATTATGAATATAAGGAAAAAGGATGAACGTGATGATGACGTAGAATCTGAAGCTGGTATGGAAGAAGTGTCAGAAGTGGAGCACTGCACCTATTATGATGAATAATCAACAGATGAGGTAGAATCTGAAGTTGAAATGGAAGAAGTGTCAGAAGTGGAGGACATCATCTATTATGATGAAGACAAAGAATCAACAGATGAGGTAGAATCTGAGGAAGAGGACCCAGCTGAGATGGAAGAATATTTCCAGTCAAAGGATGAAACATTGATCTGGTCTTCCATCCCTCCCAGTGACCGACGACGCATGTTGACAGCAGAGAGAGATACAAGCCACTGTTACGGATACAGGTATCCTGTGTTTTTGTGTGTTTCTCTCCTTCTGCCCTAATCACAGGTGTCCTGTATGTTCCTGATTGGTGGTCGTTGAGGTGTCTGCTGATTGGACCAATCAGTGAACATTCCTGTGCATTGCACCCCCTGTTACTCGTTTGTTCAATCACACATACCATTGTATAAAAACCAGTCTTGTGTTTGTTGAGAGAGAGAGAAAATATTTCCGTATGTGAGTATGGACACGGTGGTGTCCTGTTTTTGATTACTCACTAAGTTGCTGTTTACTATGATTGGTAATTCTGTTAGACTACTGTTTTGTATGTGAGTAATGGATACTGTGATGTCCTTTGTTTAGAGTACTCACTAAGTTGCTGGTTACTCTGTTTGGTAACTATTGTGTGTTTCTGGGAAAAGGGGGAGTTTGAGCTAGCTGCCCTTGGGCATACATTTCCCGTAGAAAGAACTGTCTATAAACACTAGTTAGACCTGAGCGGACCCACCCACTGTATTTTTGTATGGTAGCAGTAGCCTAGCGGTTCTTGAGGCAGGCAAGATCAGTTTAGGGGGTGTTTTACACTATTGTTTCATTTCTTGGGTCCTGCTCAGCCTTTTTTTTCCCAATCCTTTACCGTTTGACGGTAGTTCATGGTAGTTGTGTGTTTCATGCCCAAATAATTTACATGTTTATGTTACGGGTCTGTCCATCACCTAGACTAGAGCCACCTGCCGTCCAACTTGATGTGACGATCCACCTGTTTCTGGTACTGAGATGTGCAACAAGTGGAGAAAGTGGATGAGCGCCTGGTCCCCTTCAGAGGGTCGCTGTCCATTCAAACAGACATCCCGAGTTTCATAAAACCAGGGAAATATGGGTGCACGAGACAAAAAATGGGACAATGCCGTTGGTAGCATGCGATGCCAGAGGTCTAGCTATGCATGGAACATGCAGGTATGGAACACAGGGCAAAACCGGCTGGTGCGCAGTCAGAAAAAAATCAGTGCATGAGAGTTGTCCTTGACATGACAGAAGGTCTCCGGGGGAAAACAATCACCTGTGACAACTTTTTTACTTCACATGCTCTTGGCTTGCAGCTGCTGAAAAGTAAGCTGTACATGGTGGGAACAGTACGGAGGAATAAGCCTGAGCTTCCCCTGCTCTGGTGTCAAAAAAGGACCGGGCACGGTTCTCATCAAAGTTTGCCTTCACCGAGACCCATGCTCTAGTGTCATATCACCCCAAAAAAAACAGAAAAATGTTCTTCTGATGAGCACTCTGCATCGGGATGCTGCTGTGAGCAACAGGGATGACAAAAGGCCCAAAATCATTGAAGATTACAATCACAACAAAGGTGGTGTTGATAACCTTGACAAAGTTACCAGTGTGTACACGTGCAAAAGAATGACAGCCCGTTGGCCACTCGTTGTCTTCTACAACATTCTCGACGTGTCTGCATACAACTCTTTTGTCCTATGGTCTGAAATCAAGCCAGCCTGGAATCAGGGAAAGTACAACAAGAGAAGGCTCTTCATGGAGGAGCTTGGGCGACAACTGGTGATACCTCACATTAAGCGACGCAAGGTTATTCCCCGCACGTCAGCCGCTGTCAAATTGGTTAAGGAGATCCAGCAGGTCTCCTCCAGCTCTACCTCTGCAGCAGCTCCCCCTCTCCCAGTTCCCTCATGCCGACCAGCCCTTCCTCGCCCATTACCCAAAAGGAGAAGGTGCAAATTCTGCCCTCGCCGAAGTGATTTCAAAACATCCAAAATGTGCCAAAAATGCAATGCATACATCTGCAAAGATCACGCCATTACTACCTGCCTCGCATGCAACTGAGGGCTCATTCAGACTAAAAAGTTAGGT
Source organism: Coregonus suidteri (assembly GCA_036851935.1). NCBI lineage: Eukaryota > Metazoa > Chordata > Actinopteri > Salmoniformes > Salmonidae > Coregonus > Coregonus suidteri. The sequence continues at coordinate 1,994,488 of CM072223.1, forward strand.
TTTGAAGTTGAAAATGTTTTGGAAATGAATTATAACATGTGTTATATGTCAGGTAATAAGTTGGAATAAAGTTGACTGAAAAGTTGAAACAGAGAAGTGATTGTAAATGTATACTGTATGCTTTATAAACAGTCAAACCAGGCGGGGTCATTTTTGACCCCAGAGGACAAAAGGCGTAAGGCATTTGGGAGGACAACACGAGGGTAGAATTTTGCTTATAACTTTTTATGCCTAATCAATAGTGAATTACTCCGGGGCTCAGACATGGCAGACATAACGCAATTTAAAGTTGGCCCAGCCCCTATATCAGTGTGAATGCTGTGTTTAACAATATATTTCCATAATGAAGCCATGCGATTAGGCTTCTTACGATGTGGACTGGAAACATGTTCAACATATGTAGCAAAGATGGGCCTATATACATTTTGTTATTTTCTTTCTGTATGAAACAAACTAGGCTATGACTTACTAACATTTGAATTGGAGTTGATTTACATTTTACATTTTTAGTCATTTAGCAGACGCTCTTATCCAGAAGGACATACAATTAGTGAGTGCATAAATTTTTTCATACAAGGAAATAGATAAAGACCGTAAATACACAACTTGAAACAATATTTAGCCATGGAGCACTTTCTGATTGGCCAGTGAGGGGTCAAGCCTCGGCACACCTACAACTTGTTTATTCATCAAAAGCCAGCACTTTCGGGCCCCCGCCAGCTACTGCACTCATAATTCCGGTTGTGAAAATAGCAAAAAATATTTCTGATACACCCCCTGAACCTATAGCTCTACTGCCAGCGCTAAGATTTACCATTTGCGTTAGGTTTGTTAAAATAGAGCCACTGGTGTGACTCGAACAGGGAGAAATGGAAGGATGGAACACACTGCAGCCCCAGTTCTACATGTATTTATCAAAAGGTCAAGTCAATAAAACATTCCGGCTGGAGTGTGTGACATCAACTTTTTAACGTTTCTTCACATCCATCTATTAAGAACAGTCATCGTGTATTAGCATCCCAGAGTTCACTTCTGTGATCACTTCAAACTTCAAGATACGATCAAAAAAACAAAAACAATAGGACAAAGAATGTAAAATAGACCAGACTACAGAGAATACCTTTACAATAGGTGGTTCTATACCTTTAAAATAAGTCTCACTGGCCAGTACATCTCCTCCACCTGCAGTTTTTCCACCAGAAGATAAATAAACCTTTGGTCAGGACTGATTTACATTTTAGTCATTTAGCAGACGCTCTTATCCAGAGCGACTTACAGTTAGTGAGTGCATACATTTTTCATACTGATGTATCTCAGAAGTACAATAAACCTCTGGTCAGGACTGATGCATCTCAGACTGGGTTAAATTTAGACTGAGTCTCCAGTACTCCACAGCTTGGGTCAAGGGTCAGAGCTTCCCAGGGAGTCTAGCAGCTTACTGAATAACTCAGTATACAAGAGGCTAAAAAGCTACTCAGCTATTTTTATTGAACAATGTGAAGGGGGGCCTTCACAGGGTGCCTGCCATCTCTATCTAGAAGGGAGGCCTTCACAGGGTAGCTGCCATCTCTATTTAGAAGGGAGGCCTTCACAGGGTGCCTGCCATCTCTATCTAGAAGGGAGGCCTTCACAGGGTGTCTGCCATCTCATCTAGAAGGGAGGCCTTCACAGGGTACCTGCCATCTCTATCTAGAAGGGAGGCCTTCACAGGGTGCCTGCCATCTCTATCTAGAAGGGAGCCTTCACAGGGTACCTGCCATCTCAGGGTGCCTTCACAGGGTGTCTGCCATCTCTATCTAGAAGGGAGGCCTTCACAGGGTACCTGCCATCTCTATTTAGAAGGGAGGCCTTCACAGGGTGTCTGCCATCGCTATCTAGAAGGGGGCCTTCACAGGGTACCTGCCATCTCTATTTAGAAGGGAGGCCTTCACAGGGTGTCTGCCATCTCTATCTAGAAGGGAGGCCTTCACAGGGTACCTGCCATCTCTATTTAGAAGGGAGGCCTTCACAGGGTGTCTGCCATCGCTATCTAGAAGGGAGGCCTTCACAGGGTACCTGCCATCTCTATTTAGAAGGGAGGCCTTCACAGGGTACCTGCCATCTCTATTTAGAAGGGAGGCCTTCACAGGGTGTCTGCCATCGCTATCTAGAAGGGAGGCCTTCACAGGGTACCTGCCATCTCTATTTAGAAGGGAGGCCTTCCAGGGTGTCTGCCATCGCTATCTAGAAGGGAGGCCTTCACAGGGTACCTGCCATCTCTATTTAGAAGGGAGGCCTTCACAGGGTGTCTGCCATCGCTATCTAGAAGGGAGGCCTTCACTAGCCATCTCTATTTAGAAGGGAGGCCTTCACAGGGTGTCTGCCATCGCTATCTAGAAGGGAGGCCTTCACAGGGTGTCTGCCATGCCATCTCTATTTAGAAGGGAGGCCTTCACAGGGTGCCTGCCATCTCTATCTAGAAGGGAAGGCTGAGTATGAGAGAGTGGCTGTGTGAATGTTTGTTCATCCTTTATTCTACTGGCCAGTGTCATAATCCATATGTGACCCACCACCTGGATTCAGTCCTATGTAGCAACATTTGAATTATTTTTTTTTTTTTACATTTGTGACTTGTTTCAGGAAACTAGGCATATGTCGTGCGTCACTACTTCACAGGAGCGCCATTTGAACTTAAACTTTTTCTTAAAATCAAAATGCGTTTTTTGGCAGAAATGCCGTCATGGAACTTTCATGCCTTAATAACACTTTCATGTGCGTTAATAACTTTCATGTTCTATAACACCTATCTGTATACGGGTAAGGTAGTCTAACTAGCCACATTTTCAGATATTACACGTTTCTACTTTTGTCAGAAAGTCTGCGTTGAAAGTTGATAAACCTGTATCCCCACTTTTGGGGATACAGGTTTATAGACAAAGAAGAGCTCTTCTTTGTCTATACCCATTCAGCATCGTTCACACCCTCTTAAGCCTTAGCCCCACCCATCTCTTTAAGGATTGACATGTGAGGCCATGTGCTAAACAGAGTGAGTACGGTAGTGGCAGGGTAGGCTAGCAGGGTAGACCATGTGAGGCCATGTGCTAAACAGAGTGAGTAAGGTAGTGTTCTAAACAACCAAAGATTTCAAGACTAAAAGTGGTGAAGGTAGCAGCCTACAATAAGGAAAAACTCCAGGTAAAAATACACTTTATCTAGTCCTTGACCTATATCCTAATTTGACTTTGGTGCAGGTCATGTTGTTCTTCACATTACTGTCTCTGGTAAACACACACTACAGTGCCTTTGGAAAGTATTCAGACCCCTTTACTTTTTTCCACATTTGTTACGTTACAATCTTATTCTAAAATTGATTAAATAAGAACATTTCCTCAGCAATCTACACACAATACCTGTCACGGTCGTTGTGAGACGGGTTAGACCAAGGTGCAGCGTGGGATGTTTATTTATAAAGTAAACACACAATAAAACAAGAAAAGCAACGTAACGTGAAGCTCACAATGGCACACACACACACACACACGCACGCACGCACGCACGCACGCACGCACGCACGCACGCACGCACACACACACACACACACACACACACACACACACACACACACACACACACACACACACACACAGAACAGAACACAAGAGAGACACTGGAGCTGTCGTCCTCCGTTCTCCCAAAATGCTGCACCACCCAGCTCCATCGGAACGTGATCCGGGTTGAAGGGGGGTGAAATGGGCAGCCCCTTCCAGAACGTCCTCTCTGGAAGTCAGCAGGTTGTCCAACCGGATGGCCATGTCCACCAGTTGGTTGAAGGTCAACGTGGTATCCTGGCAAGCTAGCTCCCTTCGGACGTACTCACGCAGGCTGCATCGGTGCTGGTCGATGAGGGCCCGCTCGTTCCACCCGGACCACTTCTATGCTCGCTTCGAGGAAAGCAACACTGAAGCATGCATGAGAACACCAGCTGTTCCGGATGACTATGTGATCACGCTCTCCGTAGCCAATGTGAGTAAGACTTTTAAGCAGGTCAACATTCACAAGGCCGCAGGGCCAGACGGATTACCAGGACGTGTACTCCGAGCATGTGCTGACCAACTGGCAAGTGTCTTCACTGACATTTTCAACATGTCCCTGACTGAGTCTGTAATACCAACATGTTTCAAGCAGACCACCATAGTCCCCGTGCCCAAGGACACTAAGATAACCTGCCTAAATGACTACCGACCCGTAGCACTCATGTCTGTAGCCATGAAGTGCTTTGAAAGGCTGGTCATGGCTCACATCAACACCATTATCCCAGAAACTCTAGACCCACTCCAATTTGCATACCGCCCCAACAGATCCACAGATGATGCAATCTCTATTGCACTCCACATTGCCCTTTCCCACCTAGACAAGAGGAACACCTATGTGAGAATGCTATTCATTGACTACAGCTCAGCATTCAACACCATAGTGCCCTCAAAGCTCATCACTAAGCTAAGGATCCTGGGACTAAACACCTCCCTCTGCAACTGGATCCTGGACTTCCTGACGGGCCGCCCCCAGGTGGTAAGGGTAGTTAACAACACATCTGCCACACTGATCCTCAACACGGGGGCCCCTCAGGGGTGTGTGCTCAGTCCCCTCCTGTACTCCCTGTTCACCCATGACTGCATGGCCAGGCACGACTCCAACACCATCATTAAGTTTGCCGACAACACAACAGTGGTAGGCCTGATCACAGACAACGATGAGACAGCCTATAGGGAGGTCAGAGACCTGGCCGTGTGGTGCCAGGATAACAACCTCTCCCTCAACATGACCAAGAAAAAGGAGATGATTGTGGACTACAGGAAAAAAAAGAGGATTGAGCACGCCCCCGTTCTCATTGACGGGGCTATAGTGGAACAGGTTGAGAGCTTCAAGTTCCTTGGTGTCCACATCACCAACAAACTATCATGGTCCAAACACACCAAGACAGTCGTGAAGAGGGCACAACAAAGCCTATTCCCCCTCAGGAGACTGAAATGATTTGGCATGGGTCCTCAGATCCTCAAAAAATTCTACAGCTGCACCATCGAGAGCATCCTGACTGGTTGCATCACCTCCTGGTATGGCCTGGTTTGGCAACTGCTCGGCCTCCGACCGCAAGGCACTACTGAGGGTAGTGCGTACGGCCCAGTACATCACTGGGGCCAAGCTTCCTGCCATCCATGACCTCTATACCATGCGGTGTCAGAGGAAGGCCCTCAAAATTGTCAAAGACTCCAGCCACCCTAGTCATAGACTGTTCTCTCTGCTACCGCACGGCAAGCGGTACCGGAGTGCCAAGTCTAGGTCCAAAATACTTCTCAACAGCTTCTACCCCCAAGCCATAAGACTCCTGAACAGCTAATCATGGCTACCCGGACTATTTGCACTGCCCCCCCACCTCCACCCCCCACCCCATCTTTTTTACGCTGCTGCTACTCTGTTAATTATTTATGCATAGTCGCTTTAACTTTTCCCACATGTACATATTACTTCAACTACCTCAACTAGCCGGTGCCCCCGCACATTGACTCTGCACCGGTACCCCCCTGTATATATAGCCTCCCTACTGTTATTTTATTTTACTTCTGCTCTTTTTTTCTCAACACTTTTTTGTTGTTTGTTTTATTTTACTTTTTCATAAAAAAATAAATGCACTGTTGGTTAAGGGCTGTAAGTAAGCATTTCACTGTAATGTCTGCACCTGTTGTATTCGGCACAATTTGATTTGATTTGATTTGATTGATATTCCCCTCTCCTGCAGACTCCATGCTGTTCGGGTGTGTGATTCTGTAGTGGGTGATTTGGACGGAGTCAGGCGCAGGAGGTGTAAATCCCAGAATAATGGTTTATTCGGCCAATACAGAAGTTTGCAGCAATACGTAAAACAACTACAGTGCGACTTAATGGCACACTGGGGAAAACAAAACACACGGTTGAATATCCTGCGATAAAGTACATAATGCTCCACCGAGCTATCGACACCTCCACATGGAAACAACCACACACAAAATCATTGGGGGCAAGGGAATACTTATACAGGGACTGGTGAGGGGAACCAGGTGTGTGTAATAAACAAGACAAAACAAATAGAATGATGAGAAGAGGAGTGGCTAGAAGGCCGGTGACGACGAACGCCGAAGCCTGCCCGAACAAGGAGAGGAGGCAGCTTCGGAGGAAGTTGTGACAACATCAAAGAATCCACACTTTATTTCATATCATACAAAGAAAGCATACAGTTGGGAGAACAAGTATTTGATACACTGCCGATTTTGCAGGTTTTCCTACTTACAAAGCATGTAGAGGTCTGTAATTTTTATCATAGGTACACTTCAACTGTGAGAGACAGAATCTAAAACAAAAATCCAGAAAATCCCATTGTATGATTTTTAAGTAATTAATTTGCATTTTATTGCATGACATAAGTATTTGATACATCAGAAAAGCAGAACTTAATATTTGGTACAGAAACCTTTGTTTGCAATTACAGAGATCATACATTTCCTGTAGGTCTTGACCAGGTTTGCACACACTGCAGCAGGGATTTTGGCCCACTCCTCCATACAGACCTTCTCCAGATCCTTCAGGTTTTGGGGCTGTCGCTGGGCAATACGGATTTTCAGCTCCCTCCAAAGATTTTCTATTGGGTTCAGGTCTGGAGACTGGCTAGGCCACTCCAGGACATTGAGATGCTTCTTATGGAGCCACTCCTTAGTTGCCCTGGCTGTGTGTTTCGGGTCGTTGTCATGCTGGAAGACCCAGCCACGACCTATCTTCAATGCTCTTACTGAGGGAAGGAGGTTGTTGGTCAAGATCTCGCGATACATGGCCCCATCCATCCTCCCCTCAATACGGTGCAGTCGTCCTGTCCCCTTTGCAGAAAAGCATCCCCAAAGAATGATGTTTCCACCTCCATGCTTCACGGTTGGGATGGTGTTCTTGGGGTTGTACTCATCCTTCTTCTTCCTCCAAACACGGCGAGTGGAGTTTAGACCAAAAAGCTCTATTTTTGTCTCATCAGACCACATGACCTTCTCCCATTCCTCCTCTGGAGGAATCAACAACATACAGTGCCTTGCAAAAGTATTCATCCCCCTTTGTGTTTTTCCTATTTTGTTGCATTGCAACCTGTAATTTAAATTTATTTGATTTGGATTTCATGTAATGGAAATGCACAAAATAGTCCAAATTGGTGAAGTGAAATGAAAAAAATTACTTGTTTCAAAACATTCAAAAAAATAAATAACGGAAAAGTGGTGCGTGCATATGTATTCACCCCCTTTGCTATGAAGCCCATAAATAAGATCTGGTGCAACCAATTACCTTCAGAAGTCACATAATTAGTTAAATAAAGTCCACCTGTGTGCAATCTAAGTGTCACATGATCTCAGTATATATACACCTGTTCTGAAAGGCCCCAGAGTCTGCAACACCACCAAGCAAGGGGCACCACCAAGCAAGCGGCACCATGAAGACCAAGGAGCTCTCCAAACAGGTCAGGGACAAAGTTTTGTTGAAGTACAGATCAGGGTTGGGGTATAAAAAAATATCGGAAACTTTGAACATACCACGGAGCACCATTAAATCCATTATTAAAAAATGGAAAGAAAATGGCACCACAACAAACCTGCCAAGAGAGGGCCGCCCACCAAAACCCAGGCAAGGAGGGCATTAATCAGAGAGGCAACAAAGAGACCAAAGATAACCCTGAAGGAGCTGCAAAGCTCCACAGCGGAGATTGGAGTATCTATCCATAGGACAACTTTAAGCCGTACACTCCACAGAGCTGGGCTTTACGGAAGAGTGGCCAGAAAAAAAGCCATTGCTGCAGGTTGTAAGGAAACAAAATAGGAAAAATGTCAAGGGGGGTGAATACACTCGCATGCCACTGTATGTTGGTCTACAGTGCTTCTAACAACATGTACAAATTATCTCCGCATGTGTGGTTCCCACCATGAAGCATGGAGGAGGACGTGTTATGGTGTGGGGGTGCTTTGCTGGTGACACTGTCTGTGATTTATTTACAATTCAAGGCACACTTAACCAGCATGGCTACCACAGCATTCTGCAGCGATACGCCATTCCATCTGGTTTGTGCTTAGTGGGACTATCATTTGTTTTTTAACAGGACAATGACCCAAAACACACCTCCGGGCTGTGTAAGGGCTATTTGATCAAGAATGAGAGTGATGGAGTGCTGCATCAGATGACCTGGCCTCCACAATCACCCGACCTCACCCAATTGAGATAGTTTGGGTTGAGTTGGACCGCAGAGTGAAGGAAAAGCAGCCAACAAATGCTCAGCATATGTGGGAACTCCTTCTAGACTGTTGGAATGGCATTCCTCATGAAGCTGGTTGAGAGAATGCCAAGAGTGTGCAAAGCTGTCATCAAGGCAAAGGGTGGCTACTTTGAAGAATCTCAAATATAAAATATACTTCGATTTGTTTAACACTTTTTTTGGTTACCACATGATTCCATATGTGTTTTTTCATAGTTTTGATGTCTTCACTATTATTCTACAATGTAGAAAATAGTAAAAATAAAGAAAAACCCTTGAATGAGTAGGTGTGTCCAAACTTTTCACTGGTACTCTACATCTGCAGACATGTAATTGAAAGAGGTCATGATTGAACACGAATACAAAGACATTACAGCTGAACATTCCAGGGAGGTCAAACACATATTTGTATGGTTCCTACCTGTCTGTACAGGCACAGGCAGTATGTGAACGGAGAAAGGTTGGTAACATAGTCATCATTTTAGACTTCTCTGGTTGGTTAGTGTTGACAGAGAAAGAGACTTCAGGTAAAGACTGCAGGCAAATACCAAGTCTAAACAAAAGGTCAAAGTGTAGTTATCCACCGGGACAGGCACTTGCAGGAGACCTTCTGTGTAGTTATCCATCGGGACAGGCACTTGCAGGAGACCTTCTGTGTAGTTATCCATCGGGACAGGCACTTGCAGGAGACCTTCTGTGTAGTTATCCATCGGGACAGGCACTTGCAGGAGACCTTCTGTGTAGTTATCCATCGGGACAGGCACTTTCAGGGGACCTTCTGTGTCATGGTCCGTAATTGGAGGAAATGTTTTTTTTCTTATAGACAGAGACATCCCAGCAAACAGGGGACGTCCTGAGGACATTAGGCGACATTACCATTAGGTCCCTTAGGGTCTTGGCGAGACATTATCCCACTGACGTTCTGAGAACATTCTAGGAAGATTAAAACATGACGTTAAACAGAGTCAGTCATCTGTCAGCTATGCTTTACTTTTATGATCTCCATTTACAACACAGTGCTTCCTGTCGTCATTGCTTCACATTTCTTCCTATTCGTAATGCTCAACCAGATTCATCCTATTCATGCAACCGCATGTTTAGATAATAAAACAAATTAGCAAGATAGGCCCAGCTAGGCAGAGACAAGTCCTAGAGAGGACTTAGTCTGTGTCCCAAATGGCCCCTGTTTATATTTAATTTTACTAAGCTACTTCACTTGAATTATCTAATTTGATAGAACATATTATTTTATCATATGAATTACATCTCCACTCGTAGTAGAAGCAATAACATGCGTCCCAAATGGTACCCCGTTCCTGGCTGATCCTCTGGCAAACACAGAGAGGGCAGGCCAGGGCCGGCACTGGTACCCCGTTCCTGGCTGATCTTCTGGCAAACACAGAGAGGGCAGGCCAGGGTCGGCACTGGTACCCCATTCCTGGCTGATCCTCTGGCAAACACAGAGAGGGCAGGCCAGGGCCGGCACTGGTACCCCGTTCCTGGCTGATCCTCTGGCAAACACAGAGAGGGCAGGCCAGGGCCGGCACTGGTACCCCGTTCCTGGCTGATCCTCTGGCAAACACAGAGAGGGCAGGCCAGGGCCGGCAATGGTACCCCGTTCCTGGCTGATCCTCTGGCAGACACAGAGAGGGCAGGCCAGGGCTGGCACTCGTACTCTGAGAGGCTTTGTGGATATGAGCCCAGAGATCCTGTATGTGGACCAGCTATGGAACGACTGGAGGAGGAGATTATGCTCTGGAGGACAGGAAGCTCTGGAGGACAGGAAGCTCTGGAGGACAGGAAGCTCTGGAGGACCCACTTTTCATCATAGAAATATAATCTATAGAAGGGTTTAGTTTTAGTATTCCCTATTGGGATGCACCACAGAGAGGCAGAGACTACATTTTACATTTTAGTCATTTAGCAGACACTCTTATCCAGAGCGACTTACAGTTAAGTGAGCGCATACGTTTTCATACTGGCCCCCCGTGGGAATCGAATCCACAACCCTGGCGTTGCAAACGCCATGCTCTACCAACTGAGCTACATCCCTGCCGGCCATTCCCTCCCCTACCCTGGACGACGCTGGGCCAATTGTGCGCCGCCCCATGGGGTCTCCCGGTCGCGGGCCGGCTACGACAGAGTCTGGATTCAAACCAGGATCTCTAGTGGCACAGCTAGCACTGCGATGCAGTGCCTTAGACCACTGCGCCACTCGGGAGACTAGGCCCAGGGAGGATGAGAGAGGGTCCAGCTATGCCCAAGTAGAGAACCAGGGACATCTGAGAGATCTGACTAGCCCCAGGTGGCTCTGCCAGCCAGGGTCAGAGTTAGAGCTCTTGGCTGGCTGTCTGAATCTCTCTGGTGGAATTACAGCATATTTTACACATTATGAATCATCTCTGAGGCTGGCTGTTCTGTTCTCCTCTCTCGCTCTGTCTGTTTGATTCCTGTGCCAGCCCATCTGCAGAGCATGTGATGGGACTGACAAGCTGCTTTCAACCCAGATCCTGGACCATGGTGGAATATGAAATCTGTCATGCCGCTAACATCACGCCACATCTCGCCTCACAGCATGGCTGCCAAACAGCACACAGCAGGATCCTCACACCAAACAGCATCCACCCTGCTAACGACCTGCTAAGGACTTCAAACTGAGACACACCCCCCAAAGAGGGTGTATGTGTGCTTGTGTGCGAATTGAGCTGACCTTGTCTGAAGCGGACAGTCTGGTCCAGAGTTTGTCTGCCCTGCGGTCCTGGGCCTTGGCCACCTCAACGTCATAATCCCTGCTGTTTGTTTCTGTTTCCATCTGCTGGCTGGAGCTGCGTGGAGTACCAGCGATAGCCTACGTTGCTACCAAGCCACCCAAAACTAATGGAGAGGACGGTGTTTCTTTATCACAGGTGTGTGATCTTTTCAATCCACATTAATATGTCTACAGTTGCAACAGTTGTTATAGCAACAGGTAAATAGCTTCAAGAGCTTTGTCAAAAATAATGGCGGATTCAACTAACAAAAGACGATCTGACCAGAGAGGTCCAGGACCTTATGAACAGTTTGCAGTTTTCCCAGCGAGAAGTGGTGGATGTCCTGAAAGAGGCTTGCGGCAATATGACAACAAACTGTAAGTCCACGAGAGATGACATCAACACAGTCTGTGAATTATAATTAATACCTATTATCTAGAGGGACAATCCAGATGGAATAACATTGTTGTGGTGTCACGCTCTGGCTCCGGGACTGTGTAGTTTGAGCCAGGGTGTATTCATTTGGTTGTGTTGGGTATAGGGTGTGTTCATTTGGTTGTGTTTGGTTTTGGTTGTAGTGTCTTGTCTCGTCATGTGACTCCCAATCGGAGGTAACGAGTGTCAGCTGTCGGCTCGTTATCTCTGATTGGGAGCCATATTTAAACTGTCAGTGTTCACCTTAGGGTTGTGGGTTTTTGTTCCATGTTTCAGTCTGTGTACTGAGGACTTCACTATCCGTCATTGTTTATTGTTTTCTCGTTCGTGCACTTTAACTTTAATAAAGTCATGTTCGCTACAAACGCTGCGCTTTTGGTCCACTCCTTCCGTAGACGGCCGTGACAGAAAAACCCACCAAAAAAGGACCAAGCAGCGTGTCCAGGAGCAAGGAGACTGGACATGGGGAGGAAGCGCCGGGTAAGGAGATCGAGAGGCTGGCGATGGCCCAGGTGGGCAAATCGTGGTCCTGGGAGGACATGCTCGGGGGCAAGGGACCTTGGGGGAGGATCAAGGCCCTGGCGAGAGAGGAGCAACGGCGTCAGCAGGGCCATCGTCGGAAGGACGAGAGGGAACCCCCAAAAGTTTTTTTGGGGGGGGCACATGGCTTGGGCGGCTGGGCAGCAGGAGGCTGCCACAGGGAGACGTGGAGAGAAGGCTACCGGATTACGGGAGCCATTGGCGAGTAGAGGGAGGGAAGTAGTGGAGGCACGGCGTGAGAGACTGAGGTGTGTTACCAGTCCGGTCCGGCCCGTTCCTGATCCCCGGTTAAGGCCAGTGGTGTGTGTTCCCAGTATGGACCGGCCTGTTCCTACTCCACGCACCAAGTCCACGGTGTGCGTCGACAGCCCTGTCCGGCCTGTTCCTGCTCCACGTACCAGACCTACGGTGTGCGTCGCCAGCCCAGCCCGGCCTGTTCCTGCTCCACGTACCAAGTCCACGGTGTGCGTCGACAGCCCTGTCCGGCCTGTTCCTGCTCCACGTACCAAACCTACGGTGCGCGTCGCCAGCCCGGTCCGGCCTGTTCCTGCCACCCGCACCAAGTCTACGGTGTGCGTCGCCAGCCCGACCCGGCCTGTTCCTGCCACTCGCACCAAACCTACGGTGTGCGTCGCCAGCCCGGTCCGGCCTGTTCCTGCCACCCGCACCAAGTCTACGGTGCGCGTCGCCAGCCCGACCCGGCCTGTTCCTGCCACTCGCACCAAACTGACGGTGCGCGTCGCCAGCCCGGTCGGCCTGTTCCTGCCACTCGCACCAAGCCAAGGTGTGCGAGTCGTCAGCCTGGTCCAGCCCGTTCCTGCTCCACGCACTAAACCTACGGTGTGCGTCGCCAGCCCAGCCCGGCCTGTTCCTGCTCCACGCACTAAACCTACGGTGTGCGTCGCCAGCCCAGCCCGGCCTGTTCCTGCTCCACGCACTAAACCTACGGGTGTGCGTCGCCAGCCCGACCCGGCCTGTTCCTGCCACTCGCACCAAACCTACGGTGCGCGTCGCCAGCCCGGTCCGGCCTGTTCCTGCCACCCGCACCAAGTCTACGGTGCGCGTCGCCAGCCCCGACCCGGCCTGTTCCTGTCACTCGCACCAAACCTACGGTGCGCGTCGCCAGCCCGGTCCGGCCTGTTCCTCCTGCCACCCGCACCAAGTCTACGGTGCGCGTCGCCAGCCCCGACCCGGCCTGTTCCTGCCACTCGCACCAAACTTACGGTGCGCGTCGCCAGCCCGGTCCGGCCTGTTCCTGCCACTCGCACCAAGCCAAGGGTGCGAGTCGTCAGCCTGGTCCAGCCCGTTCCTGCTACTCGCACCAAGCCAGGGGTACGAGTCGTCGGCCTGGTCCAGCCCGTTCCTGCTACTCGCACCAAGCCAAGGGTGCGAGTCGTCAGCCTGGTTCAGCTCGTCCCTGCTACTCGCACCAAGCCAAGGGTGCGAGCTGTCAGCCTGATCCAGCCCATTCCTGCTACTCGCACCAAGCCAGGGATGCGAGTCTTCAGCCTGGTGAGGCCTGTTCCGGCTCCACGCACCAGGCAAAGGGTGCGTATCGTCTGCCAGTTCGGGGCCATTCCTACCTCACGCGCCAAGCCAGGGGTGCGCGTCGGAGGTCCTGATCCAGCAAGCTGGGTCAGATCGGACCGGGGCACTACGGGGGGAGTGAAGTGGGGTGGTGGTCAAGCCCGGAGCCGGAGCCGCCTCCGAGGAGCAACACCCACCCAGCCCTCCCCTATTTTGGGGTGTAGGCGCGGTCGGAGTCCGCGCCTTTAGGGGGGGGGTACTGTCACGCTCTGGCTCCGAGACTGTGTAGTTTGAGCCAGGGTGTATTCATTTGGTTGTGTTTGGGTATAGGGTGTGTTCATTTGGTTGTGTTTGGTTTTGGTTGTAGTGTCTTGTCTCGTCATGTGACTCCCAATCGGAGGTAACGAGTGTCAGCTGTCGGCTCGTTATCTCTGATTGGGAGCCATATTTAAACTGTCAGTGTTCACCTTAGGGTTGTGGTTTTTGTTCCATGTTTCAGTCTGTGTACTGAGGACTTCACTATCCGTCATTGTTTATTGTTTTCTCGTTCGTGCACTTTAACTTTAATAAAGTCATGTTCGCTACAAACGCTGCGCTTTGGTCCACTCCTTCCGTAGACGGCCGTGACATGTGGATGGCGTACCGGAGTCTCCACGTGAGACCTGGACCGAGTCTGAGGAGAAAGTGAGAAAAAATGATCACAGAAAAGTGTAAAGATTGGAGTGGTGTAAAGATCGGAGTGGTGTAAAGATTGGAGTGGTGTAAAGATTGGAGTGGTGTAAAGATTGGAGTGGTGTAAAGATCGGAGTGGTGTAAAGATTGGAGTGGTGTAAAGATTGGAGTGGTGTAAAGATTGGAGTGGTGTAAAGCTCGCCGCCACTGGACTCTGGAGCAGTGGAAACGCGTTCTCTGGAGTGATGGATCATGCTTCACCACCTGGCAGTCCGACAGACAAATCTGGGTAAAACTGCTAGGGAAGCCAAGCCTGGACAAAGCCATATTAGAACCTATGTGTTGTGATAATTGTATTGTTTGCTCTATAACCTGTTAGTTCATATGCCTTGCCACCGTGATATATAGACCTGAAGGCCGGGACAATAAGAAACAGTGGCAGAATAAATTCAACCACATCTTTGTTTCAAAAAAACAGAGAGCAACATCTGTCTGGTTTCCGACATTTTCGGACTACTAAACAACTGTGGATTTAGAACCACTGACAGTTACCGCAAGTCGCAAAAGAAAAAGGAGCTGCCTCCACTATTCCAGAACCCATTTCAACTTCAACATTTCAACATCATCAAATCACCTCTGCTTAGTCTAACATAGGGACAATTAAAATATTCCCAAAACAATTTAGTCCAATCAAATGTAAGCTAAGTATCATGTGGCTGTCCATGGTGCTGATTTCTGTGTGTGTGTGTGTGTGTGTGTGTGTGTGTGTGTATGTGCGTAAGTAGAAAAAACCTTACTTGTAGAGAAATGCAAATGTCATCCTCTTCTCTTTCATGTTGATGAAACAGTCTATGATGTCATACAGTACACGCTTTTAGTTTTTGTTGTCTGGCTAAAATAATTGCTCACTAGCCTAACTTCCTTTCATGGGCAACGTTAGCTAGTTAACATTATCCTTCTACATCTAGCTACATATTGAACTACCATCCTCTCAGTCCAGGGGCACAATGTATGAATTAATGGTTGGATCAGAATCGCCTTTATAATCATTGGCCAGTACGGAGAATTAAGTAAAAGTCCAAACCCCTATCTCCATCCATGGCTAATTTAGGAGAGAGCCACCGGAGGACAGCAACACAACGAGATGCAACATTTCAAGTTTTTTTCTGTCAATGACGTTTGGCTTTTGATGTGATGTGATTGGTGTGAAGCCAAATCCAAACTGGCTTCCCTTGACACTTTTTTCAGTGCGCCAGGACCATTCACAGTTGAGCTCACTGAGTTTAGCTCAGTGCTGATTGGCTATTATTGTATACTTTATTTTATCAAGGGAGGCCAAATGCTCGCTGGCTTCCCTTGCATTCAACGCTATGGGTGGCATAAATATCATACATTTACTGTGGGAAAGTTGATATGTTTGATATGCTTCCATAGGACTGGTTTCACATTTGTCTCCAGCAATTATAAGGTCAAATGTATCTAAAACAAGTGTAATTTATATTTACAATTCCCACATATATTTATTTATATTCCCTTATCCAAACCGATTACTAATTAACTAATTAATTTAGCTCTTATCACGGTGTGCTGGAGATAAAATGCCCCTTCAATGCAATGGACTTCTCCCTCATTGAAAGGAGCCATCGTTCTGCTTAACTGTGGTAGAGCACGATGCCATAAAGTTGAAGACCAGTCACAGGTACATGAATCAAATACAAGCTGAGATGCATGTAGCAGAAGTGAGTTACTGGGATGATACCACAATAGGTTTTCATACAGCAAGTGTTGTATAAGGCCGTGCTTCCCTCAAGGTGGTTGAATTCATCAAAACTGGAAAACGACCAGAACTGCAGTGGAAATAGTTTACAGCGCCACGCCACAAGCTCAGGGGGCACTGCAGCCTCTTCAAGTGGGATGCTGCTCTGGTAAACCGTCCCAGGAAACAGTCAAAGAAATAGACTTGGCTCTCCATTCAACGAACCTATGGGCCAACTGTTCATATAGTCCAAGGGGCCACCCACCAAAAAAGGCTTCAGAAAAGGTGTTTCATGACCCAGGAAACGGAACTGCAAAGTTTCAACATTATCACATAGATCATTTTATGAGCATGAACAGTGTGATTCAAAACTTGTAAAAGTTGCACAAAAATATTAAATATTGATTGATTGATTATTACATGTCTTAGTATAAAGGATGGAATTAGTGCTTCACTGTCATTTCTGTTTATTATTTATTATTATTATCATTATATTATGCAAAATTTGTTGGCAAACCTTTAGTGCAAGATCTCAACATATGAAAACATGGACCAGGACTTGCTTCATTATGTTGATCTCAACATATGTCAGGTACAGTGCATTCAAATGTCCATCGTGCTATTGATGTTCTTTTGGTGTTGTCTTTGTTCCAAACTATTCTGAGGGAACCACAGATGGGCGAAGGTTACACAGAGCACAGCAAACTCTGAACATCTTGGCAAGAGATGCGAGCTGTCCTGGAATTGCTGTCTGGCAGAGAGAGATGGGTAATAGTGATTTGTAAGATGGCGTACTTGATCTTCGCCAGACAAATAACCCGTTCAGCACGGATCCGATCAGCTGCAAGTCCCGTCATTGCCTCATGTTCAGATGGATGCAGTTGCGGTTTTCATTTGGTAAAGGCAGGTATCATTAGGTGTGCACTGAACAAGCCCACAGTATCTCCTAATGTATGTTGAACCCACGATCTGCAAGGACCTTGTCTCCAGGTGACAGTTTTTCCAGGAATCCTGCTTTCAGGAATCCTGACAGAAAAGAAAACACAACCATCAACTTAGCATAAGATGAAGCAAAAGGAGGGGCTAATAAGTCTGGATGCACATCTGACTGGCTGACTTACTGCAAATTGAGACATTTTGTGACTAAACTGAACAAAAAAAAAGAAGAAACTGTATTATGAAACCAAGATAAATAATATAAAGTATGCTGGAAAAATGAAATTATGGGCAGAAAGACTAATTCAACTCCATCTTTCATTGAATCTGAAGGCTCATTCATCACAAAACCTTTTGGTATTGGAAAATATTTTAATTACTATTTAATTGGCAAAGTGAGCAAACTCCTCTGAGCTTATTCTTATTCATGCATAAAATACCTAATAATGAAATAAAAACATTGTAATTTTGAATGTTGTAAAGTTAGTGTGGGAGAGTTGGAAAGAATATTGTTGTCCGTCAATAATCAGAAACCACATGGTATTGACAATCTAGATGGAAAGCTACTGAGGATGGTAGTGGACTGTATCGCCACTCCTAATCGTCATATCTTTAATCTGAGCCTAGAGGAAAGCTACTGAGGATGGTAGTGGACTTTTTATCGCCACTCCTAATCGTCATATCTTTAATCTGAGCCTAGAGGAAAGCTACTGAGGATGGTAGTGGACTGTACGCCA
Organism: Coregonus suidteri; assembly: GCA_036851935.1. Taxonomy (NCBI): domain Eukaryota; kingdom Metazoa; phylum Chordata; class Actinopteri; order Salmoniformes; family Salmonidae; genus Coregonus; species Coregonus suidteri. The sequence continues at coordinate 2,012,131 of CM072223.1, forward strand.
CTCCTAATCGTCATATCTTTAATCTGAGCCTAGAGGGAAAGCTACTGAGGATGGTAGTGGACTGTATCGCCCACTCCTAATCGTCATGTCTTTAATCTGAGCCTAGAGGAAAGCTACTGAGGATGGTAGTGGATGTATCGCCACTCCTAATCGTCATATCTTTAATCTGAGCCTAGAGGAAAGCTACTGAGGATGGTAGTGGACTGTTATCGCCACTCCTAATCGTCATATCTTTAATCTGAGCCTAGAGGAAAGCTACTGAGGATGGTAGTGGACTGTATCGCCACTCCTAATCGTCATATCTTTAAAATCTGAGCCTAGAGGAAAGCTACTGAGGATGGTAGTGGACTGTATCGCCACTCCTAATCGTCATATCTTTAATCTGAGCCTAGAGGAAAGCTACTGAGGATGGTAGTGGACTGTATCGCCACTCCTAATCGTCATATCTTTAATCTGAGCCTAGAGGAAAGCTACTGAGGATGGTAGTGGACTGTATCGCCACTCCTAATCGTCATATCTTTAATCTGAGCCTAGAGGAAAGCTACTGAGGATGGTAGTGGACTGTATCGCCACTCCTAATCGTCATATCTTTAATCTGAGCCTAGAGGAAAGCTACTGAGGATGGTAGTGGACTGTATCGCCACTCCTAATCGTCATATCTTTAAATCTGAGCCTAGAGGAAAGCTACTGAGGATGGTAGTGGACTGTAAATCGCCACTCCTAATCGTCCATAATCTTTAATCTGAGCCTAGAGGAAAGCTACTGAGGATGGTAGTGGACTGTATCGCACATCCTAATCGTCATATCTTTAATCTGAGCCTAGAGGAAAGCTACTGAGGATGGTAGTGGACTGTATCGCCACTCCTAATCGTCATATCTTTAATCTGAGCCTAGAGGAAGCTACTGAGGATGGTAGTGAGCTGTTATCGCCACTCCTAATCGTAATATCTTTAATCTGAGCCTAGAGGAAAAGCTACGAGGATGGTAGTGGGACTGTATCGCCACTCCTAATCGTCCCATATCTTTAATCTGAGCCTAGAGGAAGCTACTGAGGATGGTAGTGGACTGTATCGCCACTCCTAATCGTCATATCTTTAATCTGAGCCTAGAGGAAAGCTACTGAGGAATGGTAGTGGACTGTATCGCCACTCCTAATCGTCATATCTTTAATCTGAGCCTAGAGGAAAGCTACTGAGGATGGTAGTGGACTGTATCGCCACTCCTAATCGTCATATCTTTAATCTGAGCCTAGAGGAAAGCTACTGAGGATGGTAGTGGACTGTATCGCCACTCCTAATCGTCATATCTTTAATCTGAGCCTAGAGGAAGCTACTGAGGATGGTAGTGGACTGTATCGCCACTCCTAATCGTCATATCTTTAATCTGAGCCTAGAGGAAAGCTACTGAGGATGGTAGTGGACTGTATCGCCACTCCTAATCGTCATATCTTTAATCTGAGCCTAGAGAAAGCTACTGAGGATGGTAGTGGACTGTATCGCCACTCCTAATCGTCATATCTTTAATCTGAGCCTAGAGGAAAGCTACTGAGGATGGTAGTGGACTGTATCGCCACTCCTAATCGTCATATCTTTATCTGAGCCTAGAGGAAAGCTACTGAGATGGTAGTGGACTGTATCGCCACTCCATAATCGTCATATCTTTAATCTGAGCCTAGAGGAAAGCTACTGAGGATGGTAGTGACTGTATCGCCACTCCTAATCGTCATATCTTTAATCTGAGCCTAGAGGAAAGCTACTGAGGATGGTAGTGGACTGTATCGCCACTCCTAATCGTCATATCTTTAATCTGAGCCTAGAGGAAAGCTACTGAGGATGGTAGTGGGACTGTATCGCCACTCCTAATCGTAATATCTTTAATCTGAGCCTAGAGGAAAAGCTACTGAGGATGGTAGTGGACTGTATCGCCACTCCTAATCGTCATATCTTAATCTGAGCCTAGTAGTGAAAGCTACTGAGGATGGTAGTGGACTGTATCGCCACTCCTAATCGTCATATCTTTAATCTGAGCCTAGAGGAAGCTACTGAGGATGGTAGTGGACTGTATCGCCACTCCTAATCGTCATATCTTTAATCTGGAGCCTAGAGGAAAGCTACTGAGGATGGTAGTGGACTGTATCGCCACTCCTAATCGTCATAAATCTTTAATCTGAGCCTAGAGGAAAGCTACTGAGGATGGTAGTGGACTGTATCGCCACTCCTAATCGTCATTATCTTTAATCTGAGCCTAGAGGAAAGCTACTGAGGATGGTAGTGGACTGTATCGCCACTCCTAATCGTCATATCTTTAATCTGAGCCTAGAGGAAAGCTACTGAGGATGGTAGTGGACTGTATCGCCACTCCTAATCGTCATATCTTTAATCTGAGCCTAGAGGAAAGCTACTGAGGATGGTAGTGGACTGTATCGCCACTCCTAATCGTCATATCTTTAATCTGAGCCTAGAGGAAAGCTACTGAGGATGGTAGTGGACTGTATCAAATCAAATCAAATCAAATCAAATTTTATTGGTCACATGCGCCCGAATACAACAGGTGCAGACATTACAGTGAAATGCTTACTTACAGCCCTTAACCAACAGTGCATTTATTTTAACAAAAAAAAAGAAATAAAACAACAACAAAAACGTGTTGAGAAAAAAGAGCAGAAGTAAAAATAAAGTGACAGTAGGGAGGCTATTATCTATACAGTAAAATAAAGTGACAGTAGGGAGGCTATATATACAGGGGGGTACCGAGCATAGTCAATGTGCGGGGGCACCCGCTAGTTGAGGTAGTTGAGGTAATATGTACATGTGGGTAGAGTTAAAGTGACTATGCATGAATACTTAACAGAGTAGCAGCAGCGTAAAAAGGATGGGGTGGGGGGGCAGTGCAAATAGTCCGGGTAGCCATGAATTAGCTGTTTCAGGAGTCTTATGGCTTGGGGGTAAAGCTGTTGAGAAGTCTTTTGGACCTAGACTTGGCACTCCGGTACCGCTTGCCGTGCGGTAGCAGAGAGACGTCTATGACTAGGGTGGCTGGAGTCTTTGACAATTTTGAGGGCCTTCCTCTGACACCGCCTGGTATAGAGGTCCTGGATGGCAGGGAGCTTTGCCCCCAGTGATGTACTGGGCCGTACGCACTACCCTCTGTAGTGCCTTGGCGGTCAGAGGCCAAGCAGTTGCCATACCAGGCGGTGATGCAACCAGTCAGGATGCTCTCGATGGTGCAGCTGTAGAATTTTTTGAGGATCTGAGGACCCATGCCAAATCTTTTTAGTCTCCTGAGGGGGAATAGGCTGTTGTCGTGTGCCCTCTTCACGACTGTCTTGGTGTGTTTGGACCATGATAGTTCGTTGGTGATGTGGACACCAGGAACTTGAAGCTCTCAACCTGTTCCACTACAGCCCCGTCGATGAGAATCGTGGGCGTGCTCAGTCCTCTCTTTTTTTTCCTGTAGTCCCACAATCATCTCCTTTGTCTTGGTCACGTTGAGGGAGAGGTTGTTGTCCTGGCACCACACGGCCAGATCTCTGACCTCCTCCCTATAGGCTGTCTCATCGTTGTCGGTGATCAGGCCTACCACTGTTTGTGTCGTCGGCAAACTTAATGATGGTGTTGGAGTCGTGCCTGGGCCATGCAGTCATGGTGAACAGAGAGTACGGAGAGGGGACTGAGCACGCACCCCTGAGGGCCCCTGTGTTGAGATCAGTGGTGGCAGAGTGTTGTTACCTACCCTTACCACCTGGGGCGGCCGTCAGGAAGTCCAGATCCAGTTTGCAGAGGGAGGTGTTTAGTCCCAGGGATCCTTAGCTTAGTGATGAGCTTAGAGGGCACTATGGTGTGAATGCTGAGCTGTAGTCAATGAATAGCATTCTCACATAGGTGTTCCTCTTGTCCAGGTGGGAAAGGGCATTGTGGAGTGCGATAGAGATTGCATCATCTGTGGGATCTGTTGGGGCGGTATGCAAATTGGAGTGGGTCTAAGGGTTTCTGGGATTATGCTATGTTGATGTGAGCCATGACCAGTCTTTCAAAGCACTTCATGCTACAGACGTCAGTGCTGGGACTGGTCGGTAGTCATTTAGGCAGGTTATCTTAGAGTTCTTGGGCACTGGGACTATGGTGGTCTGCTTGAAACATGTTGGTATTACAGACTCAGTCAGTGGACATGTTGAAAATGTCAGTGAAGACACTTGCCAGTTGGTCAGCAACATGCTCGGAGTACAAACGTCCTGGTACATCCGTCTGGCCCTGCGGCATTGTGAATGTTTTGACCTGCTTAAAAGTCTTACTCACTCGGCTACGGAGAGCGTGGATCACATAGTCGTCCGGGGTTTAACAGCTGGTGCTCTCGTGCATGCTTCAGTGTTGTCTTGCCTCGAAGCGAGCATAGAAGTGGTTTAGAGCTCGTCTGGTAGGGCTTGTGTCACTGGGCAGCTCGCGGCTGTGCTTCCCTTTGTAAGTCTGTAATAGTTTTCAGCCCTGCCACATCCGACGAGCGTCAGAGCCAGTGTAGTATGATTTCAATCTTAGACCTGTATTGACTCTTGCCTGTTTGATGGTTTCGTCGGAGGTCATAGCGGGATTCTTTCTTATAAGCGTCGCCGGTTAGAGTCCCGTTCCTTGAAAGCGGCAGCTCTACCCTTTAGCTCAGTGCGGATGTTTCCTGTAATCCATGGCTTCTGGTTGGGGTATGTACGTACAGTCAATGTGGGGACGACATCATCGATGCACTTATTGATGAAGCCAGTGACTGATGTGGTGTACTCCTCAATGCTGTCTGAAGAATCCCGGAACATGTTCCAGTCTGTGCTAGCAAAACAGTCCTGTAGCTTAGCCACTCCTAATCGTCATACTTTAATCTGAGCCTAGAGGAAAGCTACTGAGGATGGTAGTGGACTGTATCGCCACTCCTAATCGTCATATCTTTAATCTGAGCCTAGAGGAAAGCTACTGAGGATGGTAGTGGACTGTATCGCCACTCCTAATCGTCATATCTTATTAATCCCTGAGCCTAGAGGAAAGCTACTGAGGATGTAGTGGACTGTATCGCCACTCCTAATCGTCATATCTATAATCTGAGCCTAGAGGAAAGTGTTTGTCCTCAGACCTGGAGGGAAGCTAAAATATTCTGTAATTAATATATATATATATAAGTTATATTTCCCTCATTAAAATGCAAATCAATTTCTAACATTTTTGACATGCGTTTTTCTGGATTTTTTGTTGTTATTCTGTCTCTCACTGTTCAAATAAACCTACCATTAAAATTATAGACTGATCATTTCTTTGTCAGTGGGCAAACGTACAAAATCAGCAGGGGATCAAATACTTTTTTCCCTCACTGTATACAGTGTGTGCAAATGTAGCAAGTTATGGAGGTAAGGCAATAAATAGGCCATAGTGCAAAATAATTACAATTTAGTATTAACGCTGGAATGATAGATGTGCAAGAGATGATGTGCAAATAGAGATACTGGGGTGCAAATGAGCAAAATAAATAACAATATGGGGTTGAGGTAGTTGGGTGGGCTAATTTCAGATGGGCTGTGTACAGCTGCAGTGATCGGTAAGATGCTCTGACAACTGATGCTTAAAGTTAGTGAGGGAGGGATTGGAGATGCTTAATGTGAGTCTGGAAGGATAGTTTACAGTCTAACCAGACACCTAGGTATTTGTAGTTGTCCACATACTCTATGTCAGACCCGCCGAGAATAGTGATTCTAGTCGGGTGGGCGGGTGCCAGCAGCGTTCGATTGAAGAGCATGCATTTAGTTTTACTAGTGTTTAAGAGCAGTTGGAGGCTACGGAAGAGAGTGTTGTATGGCATTGAAGCTCGTTTGGAGGTTTTGTTAACACAGTGTCCAATGAAGGGGCCTGATGTATACAGAATGGTGTCGTCTGCGTAGAGGTGGATCTGAGAGTCACCAGCAGCAAGAGCGACATCATTGATATACACAGAGAAAAGAGTCGGCCCGAGAATTGAACCCTGTGGCACCCCCATAGAGACTGCCATAGATCCAGACAACAGGCCCTCCGATTTGACACATTGAACTCTATCTGAGAAGTAGTTGGTGAACCAGGCGAGGCAGTCATTTGAGAAACCAAGGCTATTTAGTCTGCCAATAAGAATGCTGTGGTTGACAGAGTCGAAAGCCTTGGCCAGGTCGATGAAGATGGCTGCACAGTACTGTCTATTATCGATCGCGGTTATAATATCGTTTAGGACCTTGAGCGTGGCTGTGGTGCACCCATGACCAGCTCAGAAACCGGATTGCATAGCGGAGAAGGTACGGTGGGATTCGAAGTGGTTGGTAATCTGTTTGTTAAGTTGGCTTTCAAAAACGTTCGAAAGGCAGGGCAGGATGGATATAGATCTGTAACAGTTTGGATCTAGAGTGTCACCACATTTGAAGAGGGGGATGACCACGGCAGCTTTCCAATCTCTGGGGATCTAAAACGTTACAAAAGAGAGGTTGAACAGGCTAGTAATAGGGGTTGCAACAATTTCGGCGGGTAATTTTTGAAAGAAAGGGTCCAGATTGTCTAGCCCAGATGATTTGTAGGGGTCCAGATTTTGCAGCTCTTTCAGAACATCAGCTGTCTGAATTTGTGTGAAGGAGAAGCAGGGGGGGGGCATGGGCAAGTTGCAGCGGAGGGTGCAGAGCTGGTGGCTGGGCTAGTGGTAGCCAGATGGAAAGCATGGCCAGCTGTAGCAAAATGCTTGTTGAAATTCTCGATTATTGTAGATTTATCGGTGGTGATAGTGTTTCCTAGCCTCAGTGCAGTGGGCTCCTGGGAGGAGGTGCTCTTATTCTCCATGGACTTTACAGTGTCCCAAAACGTTTTGG
>CM072223.1:2026480-2120856 GCA_036851935.1 Coregonus suidteri
GACCAGAGGGAGGTTTCAGTAGGAATAACAACATGGTAGGAGGACCAGAGGGAGTTTTTCAGTAGGAATAACAACATGGTGGGAGAACCAGGGGAGGTTTCAGTAGGAATAACAACATGGGGAGGACCACAGGGAGGTTTTCAGTAGGAATAACAACATGGTGGGAGGACAAGAGGGAGGTTCTTTCAGTAGGAATAAACAACATGGTGGGAGGACCAGAGGGAGGTTTTCAGTAGGAATAACAACATGGTGGGAGGACCAGAGGGAGTTTTCAGTGGGGAATAACAACATGGTGGGAGGACCAGAGGGAGGTTCCAGTAGGAATAACTCATGGTGGGGACCAGAGGGAGGTTTCAGTAGGAATAACAACATGGTGGGAGGACCCAGGGAGGTTTCAGTAGGAATTCAACTGGGGTAGGAGGACCATAGTTCTCTTTCAGTAGGAATAACAACATGGTGGGAGGACCAGAGGGGAGGTTTCAGTCATAATAACAACATCTTGGGAGGACCAGAGGGAGGTTTCAGTAGGAATTACAACATGGTAGGAGGACTCAGAGGGAGGTTTCAGTAGGAATAACAACATGGTGGGAGGACCAGAGGGAGGTTTCCAGGAATAACAACTCTATTGGGAGGACCATCATAGGGAGGTTTCAGTAGAAATTACAACATGGTGGGAGGACCATCGGGAGGTTTCAGTAGTTCTCTCTCATGGGGGAGGACCAGAGGGAGGTTTCAGTAGGATTAACAACATGGTAGAAGGACCAGAGGGAGGTTTCAGTAGGAATAACAACATGGTGGGAGGACCAGAGGGAGGTTTTCAGTAGGAGTATAACAACATGGTAGGAGGACCAGAGGGAGTTTCAGTAGGAATACAACATGGTAGGAGGACAAGAGGGAGTTTCAGTAGGAATAGTTCATGGTAGGAGGACCAGAGGGAGGTTTCAGTAGGAATTACAACATCTCAGGAGGACCATCGGGAGGTTTCAGTAGGAATAACAACATGGTGGGAGGACCAGAGGAGGTTTCAGTAGTTCTCTAACAACATGGTGGAAGGACCAGAGGGGAGGTTTCAGTAGGAATCTCAACATGGTAGGAGGACCATCATAGGTTTCAGTAGGATTAACAACATCTGGGAGGACCAGAGGGAGTTTTCAGTATAATTCTCTCTCATGGTAGGAGGACCAGAGGGAGGTTTCAGTAGTAATCAACATGGTAGAGACCAGAGGGAGGTTTCAGTAGGATTAACAACTGGGGAGGACCAGAGGGAGGTTTCAGTAGTTAATAACAACATGGTAGGAGGACCAGAGGGAGGTTTCAGTAGTAATAACAACATGGTGGGAGGACCAGAGGGAGGTTTCATCATAGGATTCTCAACATGGTGGAAGGACCAGAGGGAGTTTTCAGTGGGGAATAACAACATGGTAGGAGGACCAGAGGGAGTTCCCATTATAGTTCTCTAACAACATGGTGGGAGTTCCAGGGAGGTTTCAGTCTCTAATAACAACATGGTAGGAGGACCAGAGGGAGTTTCAGTAGTAATAACAACATGATGGGAGGACCAGAGGGAGGTTTCAGTAGGAATAACAACATGGTGGGAGGACCAGAGGGAGGTTTCAGTAGGAATTCTCAACATGGTGGGAGGACCAGAGGGAGTTTCAGTAGGAATTCCCAACATGGTGGGAGGACCAGGGGAGGTTTCAGTAGGAATAACAACATGGTGGGAGGACCAGAGTGAGGTTTCAGTAGGAATAACAACATGGTGGGAAGAAAAAAAAAAAAAAAAAAAAAAAAAAAAAGAATAACAACATGGTGGGAGGACCAGAGGGAGTTTTCAGTAGGAATTACAACATCTCTGGGGAGGACCAGAGGGAGGTTTCAGTAGGAATAACAACTCTCTGGTGGGAGGGAGGACCAGAGGGAGGTTTCAGTAGGAATAACAACATATTGGGAGGACCAGAGGGAGGTTTCAGTAGGAATTACAACATGGTAGGAGGACCAGAGGGAGGTTTCAGTAGGAAATAACAACATGGTGGGAGGACCAGAGGGAGGTTTCAGTAGGAATAACAACATATTGGGAGGACCAGAGGGAGTTTTCAGTAGGAATTACAACATGGTAGGAGGACCATCGGGAGGTTTCAGTAGGAATAACAACATGGTGGGAGGACCAGAGGGAGGTTTTTCAGTAGGATTAACAACATGGTGGAGGACCAGAGGGAGGTTTCAGTAGGAATAACAACATGGTGGGAGGACCAGAGGGAGGTTTCAGTAGGAATAACAACATGGTAGGAGGACCAGAGGGAGGTTTTCAGTAGGAATAATAACATGGTAGGAGGACAAGAGGGAGGTTTCAGTAGGAATAACAACATGGTAGGAGGACCAGAGGGAGGTTTCAGTAGGAATTACAACATGGTAGGAGGACCAGAGGGAGGTTTCAGTAGGAATAACAACATGGTGGGAGGACCAGAGGGAGGTTTCAGTAGGATTAACAACATGGTGGGAGGACCAGAGGGAGGTTTCAGTAGGAATAATAACAACATGGTAGGAGGACCAGAGGGAGGTTTCAGTAGGATTAACAACATGGTGGGAGGACCAGAGGGAGGTTTCAGTAGGAATTACAACATGGTAAGAGGACCAGAGGGAGGTTTCAGTAGGAATAACAACATGGTGGGAGGACCAGAGGGAGGTTTCAGTAGGAATAACAACATGGTAGGAGGACCAGAGGGAGGTTTCAGTAGGAATAACAACATGGTAGGAGGACCAGAGGGAGACTTCAGTAGGAATAACAACATGGTGGGAGGACCAAAGGGAGGTTTCAGTAGGAATAACAACATGGTGGGAGGACCAGAGGGAGGTTTCAGTAGGAATAACAACATGGTAGGAGGACCAGAGGGAGACTTCAGTAGTAATTACAACATGGTAGGAGGACCAGAGGGAGGTTTCAGTAGGAATATCAACATGGTAGGAGGACCAGAGGGAGACTTCAGTAGGAATAACAACATGGTAGGAGGACCAGAGGGAGGTTTCAGTAGGAATAACAACATGGTAGGAGGACCAGAGGGAGTTTCAGTAGGAATAACAACATGGTAGGAGGACCAGAGGGAGGTTTCAGTAAGAATTACACAATGGTAGGAGGACCAGAGGGAGGTTTCAGTAGGAATAACAACATGGTGGTAGGACCCAGAGGGAGGTTTCAGTAGGAATAACAACATGGTAGGAGGACCAGAGGGAGACTTCAGTAGTAATTACAAAATGGTAGGAGGACCAGAGGGATGTTTCAGTAGGAATAACAACATGGTGGGAGGACCAGAGGGAGACTTCAGTAGTAATAACAACATGGTAGGAGGACCAGAGGGAGGTTTCAGTAGGAATAACAACATGGTAGGAGGACCAGAGGGAGGTTTCAGTAGGAATAACAACATGGTGGGAGGACCAGAGGGAGGTTTCAGTAGGAATAACAACATGGTAGGAGGACCAGAGGGAGACTTCAGTAGTAATTACAACATGGTAGGAGGACCAGAGGGACGTTTCAGTAGGAATAACAACATGGTGGGAGGACCAGAGGGAGACTTCAGTAGTAATAACAACATGGTAGGAGGACCAGAGGGAGGTTTCAGTAGGAATAACAACATGGTAGGAGGACCAGAGGGAGGTTTCAGTAGGAATAACAACATGGTGGGAGGACCAGAGGGAGGTTTCAGTAGGAATAACAACATGGTGGGAGGACCAGAGGGAAACTTCAGTAGTAATAACAACATGGTAGGAGGACCAGAGGGAGGTTTCAGTAGGAATAACAACATGGTGGGAAAGGGAAAGGAGGACCAGAAGGAGGTTTCAGTAGGAATAACAACATGGTAGGAGGACCAGAGGGAGACTTCAGTAGTAATAACAACATGGTAGGAAAGGGAAAGGAGGACCAGAGGGAGGTTTCAGTAGGAATAACAACATGGTGGGAAAGATAAGGAGGACCAGAAGGAGGTTTCAGTAGTAATAACAACATGGTAGGAGGACCAGAGGGAGACTTCAGTAGGAATATCAACATGGTAGGAGGACCAGAGGGAGACTTCAGTAGGAATAACAACATGGTGGGAGGACCAGAGGGAGGTTTCAGTAGGAATAACAACATGGTGCGAGGACCAGAGGGAGGTTTCAGTAGGAATAACAACATGGTGGGAGGACCAGAGGGAAACTTCAGTAGTAATAACAACATGGTAGGAGGACCAGAGGGAGGTTTCAGTAGGAATAACAACATGGTGGGAGGACCAGAGGGAGGTTTCAGTAGGAATAACAACATGGTAGGAGGACCAGAGGGAGGTTTCAGTAGGAATAACAACATGGTGGGAGGACCAGAGGGAGGGTTTCAGTAGGAATAAACAACATGGTGGGAGGACCAGAGGGAGGTTTCAGTAGGAATAACAACATGGTAGGAGGACCAGAGGGAGGTTTCAGTAGAATAACAACATGGTGGGAGGACCAGAGGGAGGTTTCAGTAGGAATAACAACATGGTGGGAGGACCAGAGGGAGGTTTCAGTAGGAATAACAACATATTGGGAGGACCAGAGGGAGGTTTCAGTAGGAATTACAACATGGTAGGAGGACCAGAGGGAGGTTTCAGTAGGAATAACAACATGGTGGGAGGACCAGAGGGAGGTTTCAGTAGGAATAACAACATGGTGGGAGGACCAGAGGGAGGTTTCAGTAGGAATTACAACATGGTAGGAGGACCATCGGGAGGTTTCAGTAGGAATAACAACATGGTGGGAGGACCAGAGGGAGGTTTCAGTAGGATTAACAACATAGTGGAAGGACCAGAGGGAGGTTTCAGTAGGAATAACAACATGGTGGGAGGACCAGAGGGAGGTTTCAGTAGGAATAACAACATGGTAGGAGGACCAGAGGGAGGTTTCAGTAGGAATAAACAACATGGTAGGAGGACAAGAGGGAGGTTTCAGTAGGAATAACAACATGGTAGGAGGACCAGAGGGAGGTTTCAGTAGGAATTACAACATGGTAGGAGGACCAGAGGGAGGTTTCAGTAGGAATAACAACATGGTGGGAGGACCAGAGGGAGATTTCAGTAGGATTAACAACATGGTGGAAGGACCAGAGGGAGGTTTCAGTAGGAATAACAACATGGTAGGAGGACCAGAGGGAGGTTTCAGTAGGATTAACAACATGGTGGGAGGACCAGAGGGAGGTTTCAGTAGGAATTACAACATGGTAAGAGGACCAGAGGGAGGTTTCAGTAGGAATAACAACATGGTGGGAGGACCAGAGGGAGGTTTCAGTAGGAATAACAACATGGTAAGAGGACCAGAGGGAGGTTTCAGTAGGAATAACAACATGGTAGGAGGACCAGAGGGAGACTTCAGTAGGAATAACAACATGGTGGGAGGACCAGAGGGAGGTTTCAGTAGGAATAACAACATGGTGGGAGGACCAGAGGGAGGTTTCAGTAGGAATTACAACATGGTAGGAGGACCAGAGGGAGACTTCAGTAGTAATTATAACATGGTAGGAGGACCAGAGGGAGGTTTCAGTAGGAATATCAACATGGTAGGAGGACCAGAGGGAGACTTCAGTAGGAATAACAACATGGTAGGAGGACCAGAGGGAGGTTTCAGTAGGAATAACAACATGGTAGGAGGACCAGAGGGAGGTTTCAGTAGGAATAACAACATGGTAGGAGGACCAGAGGGAGGTTTCAGTAAGAATTACACACATGGTAGGAGGACCAGAGGGAGGTTTCAGTAGGAATAACAACATGGTGGGAGGACCAGAGGGAGGTTTCAGTAGGAATAACAACATGGTAGGAGGACCAGAGGGAGACTTCAGTAGTAATTACAACATGGTAGGAGGACCAGAGGGAGGTTTCAGTAGTAATAACAACATGGTGGGAGGACCAGAGGGAGACTTCAGTAGTAATAACAACATGGTAGGAGGACCAGAGGGAGGTTTCAGTAGGAATAACAACATGGTAGGAGGACCAGAGGAGGTTTCAGTAGGAATAACAACATGGTGGGAGGACCAGAGGGAGTTTCAGTAGGAATAACAACATGGTGGGAGGACCAGAGGGAGAATTCAGTAGTAATAACAACATGGTAGGAGGACCAGAGGGAGGTTTCAGTAGGAATAACAACATGGTGGGAAAGGGAAAGGAGGACCAGAAGGAGGTTTCAGTAGGAATAACAACATGGTAGGAGGACCAGAGGGAGACTTCAGTAGTAATAACAACATGGTGGGAAAGGGAAAGGAGGACCAGAAGGAGGTTTCAGTAGGAATAACAACATGGTAGGAAAGGGAAAGGAGGACCAGAGGGAGGCTTCAGTAGGAATAACAACATGGTAGGAGGACCAGAGGGAGACTTCAGTAGGAATATCAACATGGTAGGAGGACCAGAGGGAGACTTCAGTAGGAATAACAACATGGTGGGAGGACCAGAGGGAGGTTTCAGTAGGAATAACAACATGGTGCGAGGACCAGAGGGAGGTTTCAGTAGGAATAACAACATGGTAGGAAAGGGAAAGGAGGACCAGAGGGAGACTTCAGTAGGAATAACAACATGGTAGGAGGACCAGAGGGAGGTTTCAGTAGGAATAACAACATGGTGGGAGGACCAGAGGGAGGTTTCAGTAGGAATAACAACATGGTAGGAGGACCAGAGGGAGGTTTCAGTAGGAATAACAACATGGTGGGAGGACCAGAGGGAGGTTTCAGTAGGAATAACAACATGGTGGGAGGACCAGAGGGAGGTTTCAGTAGGAATAACAACATGGTAGGAGGACCAGAGGGAGGTTTCAGTAGGAATAACAACATGGTAGGAGGACCAGAGGGAGGTTTCAGTAGGAATAACAACATGGTAGGAGGACCAGAGGGAGGTTTCAGTAGGAATAACAACATGGTAGGAGGACCAGAGGGAGACTTCAGTAGGAAAGGGAAAGGAGGACCAGAGGGAGACTTCAGTAGGAATAACAACATGGTAGGAGGACCAGAGGGAGACTTCAGTAGTAATAACAACATGGTAGGAGGACCAGAGGGAGGTTTCAGTAGGAATAACAACATGGTGGGAGGACCAGAGGGAGACTTCAGTATGAATAACAACATGGTGGGAGGACCAGAGGGAGGTTTCAGTAGGAATAACAACATGGTAGGAGGACCAGAGGAGGACCAGAGGGAGACTTCAGTAGGAAAGGGAAAGGAGGACCAGTGTTAAGACAACACAATAATATAAAGTTAAGATAACAAATTAAATACATTTTCCAGAACTTTGGCGACTGAGTAGGTCTTTATTAAACCTTCCGTTTTGGGCTGGATGGGTCAATGTGTAGTTCATACACGCACAATCTATTAGTAGAATTACCGTTTTACCTCAATTAGACACAAAATCCCTAGTTTGAAAGCTACTCTTTTCCGGAAGCTGTGAGGAGCCATTTTAAGTAATGCAAGCTTGGACCACGTGGTATAATAAAAACCAGAGACTGCCTCAAAGATGGCCGACCTTTGTGTACGACGTAATCTACTCAGCACACGCCGTTTCGTGGTTGCTGACATCTTTCTTACAGGGATTACTCCGCCTGTGCACCAGCGATCAGTGCGCACTGGACAAACAACAGTATCGCGCGAGCAGAGCACGTGGACAGCTAAACAAGCCAACCGGTACTTCGCCTGGCTAGCTGGGGTCATGACCTCAGAGCATGAATATAAAATGTTTAATATCTTCGGCTGTGTGAACGGTAGAAAAAATAAACAGCATCTGTGAAAATAATTATATGGATGTTTTGTGCACAAAAGTGATTACTAAAGCGTCTCATTAGGAATTTTCTAATTTGACTTCTCTATGGGGCCATCAATGGGAATTGTCTTTCTCAGAAGTGATTCAGTTAAACTGGTGTACCGAAGCACTACTGTACGTGTTATAAAAAAGTGTGCTTCCAGACGGAACCCTGGCCCCTTGGCAAGCCCCCTAGCAATTCGAGTTCTAGCCAATGAGCTTCAGCCCCTCGCCCAGGTCTGCCAAGCGTTACCCATTGAGGTTGCAGGGCGGGCCCAACGGCTCAGTGGACACAGCAGAAAGAGATGACGTGGTACATATCTGCACATACACTTGAAGTCGGAAGTTTACATACACTTAGGTTGGAGTCATTAAAACTCGTTTTTCAACCACTCCACACATTTCTTGTTAACAAACTATAGTTTTGGCAAGTCGGTTAGGACATCTACTTTGTGCATGACACAAATAATTTTTCCAACAATTGTTTGTAGACAGATTATTTCACTTATAATTCACTGTATCACAATTCTAGTGAGTCAGAAGTTTACATACACTAAGTTGACTGTGCCTTTAAACAGCTTGGAAAATTCCAGAAAATGATGTCATGGCTTTAGAAGCTTCTTATAGGCTAATTGACATAATTTGGAGGTGTACCTGTGGATGTATTTCAAGGCCTACCTTCAAACTCAGTGCCTCTTTGCTTGACATCATGGGAAAATCAAAAGAAATCAGCCAAGACCTACAAATTGTAGACCTCCACAAGTCTGGTTCATCCTTGGGAGCAATTTCCAAATGCCTGAAGGTACCACATTCATCTGTACAAACAATAGTACGCAAGTATAAACACCATGGGACCACGCAGCCGTCATACCGCTCAGGAAGGAGATGCGTTCTGCCTCCTAGAGATGAACGTACTTTGGTGCGAAAAGTGCAAAAAAATCCCAGAACAACAGCAAAGGACCTTGTGAAGATGCTGGAGGAAACAGGTACAAAAGTATCTATATCCACAGTAAAATGAGTCCCATGTCGACATAACCTGAAAGGCCTCTCAGCAAGGAAGAAGCCACTGCTCCAAAACCGCCATAAAAAAGCCAGACACGGTTTGCAACTGCACATGGGGACAAAGATCGTACTTTTTGGAGAAATGTCCTCTGGTTTGATGAAACAAAAATATAACTGTTTGGCCATTATGACGATCGTTATGTTTGGAGGAAAAGGGGGGACTTGCAAGCCGAAGAACACCATCCCAACCGTGAAGCACGGGGGTGGCAGCATCATGCTGTGGAGGTGCTTTGCTGCAGGAGGGACTGGTGCACTTCACAAATAGATGGCATCATGAGGAAGGAAAATTATGTGGATATATTGAAGCAACATCTCAAGACATCAGTCAGAAAGTTAAAGCTTGGTCGTAAATGGATCTTCCAAATTGACAATGACCCCAAGCATACTTCCAAAGTTGAGGCAAAATGGCTGAAGGACAACAAAGTCAAGGTATCGGAGTGGCCATCACAAAGCCCTGACCTCAATCTTATAGAACATTTGTGGCCAGAACTTAAAAAGCGTGTGCGAGCAAGGAGGCCTACAAACCTGACTCAGTTACACCAGCTCTGTCAGGAGGCTTGAGCCAAAATTCACCCAACTTATTGTGGGAAGCTTGTGGAAGGCTACCCGAAACGTTTGACCCAAGTTAATTTAAAGGCAATGCTACCAAATACTAATTGAGTGTGTGTAAACATCTGACCCACTGGGAATGTGATGAAATAAATAAAAGCTGAAATAAATCATTCTCTCTACTATTATTCTGACATTTCACATTTCTTAAAATAAAGTGGTGGTCCTAACTGACCTAAGACAGGGAATTTTTACTAGGAGTAGATGTCAGGAATTGTGAAAACTGAGTTTAAATGTATTTGGCTAAGGTGTATGTAAACTTCCGACTTCAACTGTATGTGACATAGTACGCAATTTTCAGGGACTACTTTCAGAGCTGCTGGCTAAAACGGAACCTAGCTAGCTACCCTAGCTACTGGAACAACTCTCTTAGCCCCTGTAATTCTAAACCCTTACAATATGGAATCGTTTTAAGATGGTCATAAAATTGATAATTTAGCTATTTGATTTGGAGTTTTATGACCCCTGTAGGTATCCCAAAAAATATAGATAAAAAATATTTGATAAAACATTGAAATTGGCCTTTACTGCTATAGCCTACAGAAACGCATGGAATAACACATTTGTACAGTGGCTTGCGAAAATATTCACCCCCCTTGGCATTTTTCCTATTTTGTTGCCTTACAACCTGGGATTAAGATTTTTTGGGGTGTTTGTATTATTTGATTTACACAACATGCCTACCACTTTGAAGATGCAAAATATTTTTTCTTGTGAAACAAACAAGAAATAAGACAAAAAAAAAAAAGAAAACTTGAGCGTGCATAACTATTCACAACCCCAAAGTCAATACTTTGTAGAGCCACCTTTTGTAGCAATTACAGCTGCAAGTCTCTTGGGGTATGTCTCTATAAGCTTGGCACATCTAGCCACTGGGATTTTTGCCCATTCTTCAAAGCAAAACTGCTCCATTTCCTTCAAGTTGGATGGGTTCCGCTGGTGTACAGCAATCTTTAAGTCATACCACAGATTCTCAATTGGATTGAGGTCTGGGCTTTGACTAGGCCATTCCAAGACATTTAAATGTTTCCCCTTAAACCACTCAAGTGTTGCTTTAGGAGTATGCTTAGGGTCATTGTCCTGCTGGAAGGTGAACCTCCGTCCCAGTCTCAAATCTTTGGAAGACTGAAACAGGTTTCCCTCAAGAGTTTCCCTGTATTTAGTGCCATCCATCATTCCTTCAATTCTGAGCAGTTTCATTTTACATTTACATTTTAGTCATTTAGCAGACGCTCTTATCCAGAGCGACTTACAGTTTCCCAGTCCCTGCCGATGAAAAACATCCCCACACCATGATGCTGCCACAACCATGCTTCACTGTGGGGATGGTGTTCTCGGGGTGATGAGAGGTGTTGGGTTTGCGCCAGACATAGCGTTTTCCTTGATGGCCAAAAAGCTCAATTTTAGTCTCATCTGACCAGAGTACCTTCTTCCATATGTTTGGGGAGTCTCCCACATGCCTTTTGGCGAACACCAAACGTGTTTGCTTATTTTTTTCTCTAAGCAATGGCTTTTTTCTGGCCACTCTTCTGTAAAGCCCAGCTCTGTGGAGTGTACGGCTTAAAGTGGTCCTATGGACAGATACTCCAATCTCCGCTGCAGCTCCTTCAGGGTTATCTTTGGTCTCTTTGTTGCCTCTCTGATTAATGCCCTCCTTGCCTGGTCCATTAGTTTTAGTGGCAGGTTTGTTGTGGTGCCATATTCTTTAATTTTTTAATAATGGATTTAATGGTGTTCCGTGGGATGTTCAAAGTTTCTGATATTTTTTTATAACCCAACCCTGATCTGTACTTCTCCACAACTTTGTCCCTGACCTGTTTGGAGAGCTCCTTGGTCTTCGTGGTGCCGCTTGCTTGGTGGTGCCGCTTGCTTAGTGGTGTTGCAGACTCTGGGGCCTTTCAGAACAGGTGTATATATACTGAGATCATGTGACAGATCATATCACACTTAGATTGCACACAGGTGGACTTTATTTAACTAATTATGTGACTTCTGAAGGTAATTGGTTGTACCAGATCTTATTTAGGGGCTTCATAGCAATGGGTGAATACATATGCACACACCCATTTTCCATTATTTATATTTTCGAATTTATTTAAACAAGTTATTTTTTTCATTTCACTTCACCAATTTGGACTATTTTGTGTATATCCATTACATGAAATCCAAATAAAAAATCCATTTAAATTACAGGTTGTAATGCAACAAAATAGGAACAACGCCAAGGGGGATGAATACTTTTGCAAGGCACTGTAGATAGCAAAACATACAGTCAAAAAAGTATTAATTAATTCCTTAATTATTGATTAAGGTTTTGAAATGTCTGGACTATCGGTCTGTCCCCAACAACAACAAATATTGGTTGACTGGGAGTCGTCTGTGTCACACCCTGGCTCTGGGACTCTATATGTTGAGCCAGGGTGTGTTAATTCTGTTGTGTTTATTTCTATGTTGGCTAGAGTGACTCCCAATCAGAGGCAACGAGTGTCAGCTGTCGTTGGTTGTCTCTGATTGGGAGCCATATTTAAACTGTCTGTTTTCCCTTTGTGTTTTGTGGTTTTTGTTCCGTGTTGGTTATTGTTACCGTGGACTTCACGAGTCGTTTCTTGTTTTGTTGATTGTTGTCTATTATCACTAAAGATAATAAAGTTAACCATGTTCGTTCATCACGCTGCGCCTTGGTCTATTCAATACGACGATCGTGACAGTCTGTTCTTTCCATCAATCGTTTGGTCGAAATTTTTTAACGTATTTTTACATATATAGACACACTACGTGTTTTAATAAAATCAACTATATGCACTGAGCTTGTCTGATGCTTTGAGCGCACTGTTTTAATAAATAATTAAGTCACACAAATGTGGCTACTTTGCCTGTCTGCAACAAATTTGTATCAACTGGGTCTGGCCTTGCAACATTGTATCAACTATTCAGGGCCCTCAGAGTTTCCCATGCCAGTGTCAGAGCGACGTGTATGCGGTAGGCGAAGTCAAGGGCAGGACACCGAGCTACTGGCGCGTACTTTACTGAACACAGTGAATACAAAGTACAAAAACCAACCTCCTTGCAGAGAGGAACAAAATAACCCGCACACATTAGCAACTGCCGATAAGACGAAAAACAATCACACACAATACACAATGAGAGACAGAGGGTTATATAGGGAACACAATACAACATAATGGGAAACAGGTGTAAACAATAAAGACAAACAAGACAAACACTGAAACATAGATCGGTGGCAGCTAGTACTCCGGGGACGACGAACGCCGAAGCCTGCCCGAGCAAGGAGGAGGAGCAACCTCGGCTGAATCCGTGACAGCCAGTGAGCTCCAGGACAGACACAGCTGTATTTGTGGAAGGGATAAGAAGAAATCACGTATTTTATGATGTTTCCACTGGATGAAACAATGACATTTTAGAGTACAACATTTGTCTTTCTAACAATTGGCGTCACGAAATAACGGTATTCACCCTGGAAAGCAGATTTGGTTGGACTGAGAATCTGTAGTGGAGGTGGCCGGCCTTAAAAATAAAGGTACGCTTGTTCCTTACCAATGCCTCTTGCGCCCCATAAGGGCCATCTACACATTCTGATTGTATTCCAGTCGTATTTTTGTGGTTTGCTGAATCTAAAGTATCTGTTGTAGGGAAGGGAACTTTCAATTGTTTATTCACACCGGTGTGACCGGTGGGGTACCCCGAGGGTGCGGTAGTCTGGGGGTCAGTGTGACCGGTGGGGTACCCCGAGGGTGCGGTAGTCTGGGGGTCAGTGTGACCGGTGGGGTACCCCGAGGGTGCGGTAGTCTGGGGGTCAGTGTGACCGGTGGGGTACCCCGAGGGTGCGGTAGTCTGGGGGTCAGTGTGACCGATGGGGTACCCCGAGGGTGCGGTAGTCTGGGGGTCAGTGTGACCGGTGGGGTACCCCGAGGGTGCGGTAGTCTGGACACCGGTGTGACCAGTGGGGTACTCCGAGGGTGCGGTAGTCTGGACACCGGTGTGACCGGTGGGGTACCCCGAGGATGCGGTAGTCTGGACAACAGTGTGACCGGTGGGGTACCCCGAGGGTGCGGTAGTCTGGACACCGGTGTGACCGGTGGGGTACCCCGAGGGTGCGGTAGTCTGGACACCAGTGTGACCGGTGGGGTACCCCGAGGGTGCGGTAGTCTCTGGGGGTCAGTGTGACCGGTGGGTACCCCGAGGGTGCGGTAGTCTGGGGGTCAGTGTGACCGGTGGGGTACCCCGAGGGTGCGGTAGTCTGGGGGTCAGTGTGACCGGTGGGGTACCCCGAGGGTGCGGTAGTCTGGACACCGGTGTGACCGGTGGGGTACCCCGAGGGTGCGGTAGTCTGGACACCGGTGTGACCGGTGGGGTACCCCGAGGTTGCGGTAGTTTGGATAGCAGTGTGACTGGTGGGGTACCCCGAGGGTGCGGTAGTCTGGACACCGGTGTGACCGGTGGGGTACCCCGAGGGTGCGGTAGTCTGGACACCGGTGTGACCGGTGGGGTACCCCGAGGGTGCGGTAGTCTGGACACCGGTGTGACCGGTGGGGTTCCCCGAGGGTGCGGTAGTCTGGACACCAGTGTGACCGGTGGGGTACCCCGAGGGTGCGGTAGTCTGGACACCGGTGTGACCGATGGGGTACCCCGAGGGTGCGGTAGTCTGGACACCGGTGTGACCGGTGGGGTACCCCGAGGGTGCGGTAGTCTGGACACCAGTGTGATCGGTGGGGTACCCCGAGGGTGCGGTAGTCTGGACACCAGTGTGACCGGTGGGGTACCCCGAGGGTGCGGTAGCCTGGACACAAGTGTGACCGGTGGGGGTACCCCGAGGGTGCAGTAGTCTGGACACCAGTGTGACCAGTGGGGTACCCCGAAGGTGCGGTAGTCTGGACACCAGTGTGACCGGTCGAGGGTGCGGTAGTCTGGACACTGGTGTGACCGGTGGGGTACCCCGAGGGTGCGGTAGTCTGGACACCGGTGTGACCAGTGGGGTACCCCGAGGGTGCGGTAGTCTGGACACCGGTGTGACCAGTGGGGTACCCCGAGGGTGCGGTAGTCTGGACACCGGTGTGACCGGTGGGGTACCCCGAGGGTGCGGTAGTCTGGACACCGGTGTGACGGTAGGGTACCCCGAGGGTGCGGTAGTCTGGACACCAGTGTGACCAGTGGGGTACCCCGAGGGGTGGTAGTCTGGACACCAGTGTGACCGGTGGGGTACCCCGAGGGTGCGGTAGTCAGGACACCGGTGTGACCGGTCGAGGGTGCGGTAGTCTGGACACCGGTGTGACCGGTGGGGTACCCCGAGTGTGCGGTAGTCTGGACACCGGTGTGACCGGTGTGGTACCCCGAGGTTGCGGTAGTCTGGGGGTCAGTGTGACCGGTGGGGTACCCCAAGGGTGCGGTAGTCTGGACACCGGTGTGACCGGTGGGGTACACCGAGGGTGCGGTAGTCTGGACACCAGTGTGACCGGTGGGGTACCCCGAGGGTGCGGTAGTCTAGGACACCAGTGTGACCGGTGGGGTACCCCGAGGGTGCGGTAGTCTGGGGGTCAGTGTGACCGGTGGGGTACCCCGAGGGTGCGGTAGTCTGGACACCAGTGTGACCGGTGGGGTACCCCGAGGGTGCGGTAGTCTGGACACCAGTGTGACCGGTGGGGTACCCCGAGGGTGCGGTAGTCTGGGGGTCAGTGTGACCGGTGGGGTACCCCGAGGGTGCGGTAGTCTGGACACCAGTGTGACCGGTGGGGTACCCCGAGGGTGCGGTAGTCTGGACACCAGTGTGACCGGTGGGGTACCCCGAGGGTGCGGTAGTCTGGACACCAGTGTGACCGGTGGGGTACCCCGAGGGTGTGGTAGTCTGGACACCAGTGTGACCGGTGGGGTACCCCGAGGGTGCGGTAGTCTGGGGGTCAGTGTGACCGGTGGGGTACCCCGAGGGTGCGGTAGTCTGGGGGTCAGTGTGACCGGTGGGGTACCCCGAGGGTGCGGTAGTCTGTGGGTCAGGCTACTGGTTTGTGGTCCTGAGGAGGAGGCGGATGTATCTGGCCTGTGACCGGAGCAAGGTCTCCCCAGGTTGTGGGTGGTTCCCGAATGTTGCCTAATTTTTAAGACTAATCAGCGCATGGTATTTTAGGGAGGAACAGAAAAACAAGGTTGCGGGTTGTTGCCGAGTGTTGCCTCATTTTTAAAGATTCATCGGCACATGGTCTTTTGGGAGGAACAGAAAAGCAAGGTTGCGGGTGGTTCTCGAGTGTTGCCTCATTTTTAAGACTCATCAGCGCATGGTATTTAGGGAGGAACAGAAAAACAAGGTTGCGTGTGGTTCTCGAGTGTTGCCTCATTTTTAAGACTCATCAGAGCATGGTCTTTTTGGAGGAACAGAAAGTTTCCTTAACAACATTTCCTTAACATTAACTATATGCATTTGTCTTCAGCCATATTAATAGATGAGGTCTATAGTCTGTCTTGGTTCCCTGAATCAGAAATGCCTTAAAATGTTGTTCTGTCCTGTCTTCTGTCGAGGTTATGGTGATAGTGACCCCGAATGTTATCTAGAGACATGGAAGGGATAATTTGACCTAGATCAGTGTGTGCCCCATCCCCTCTAATCGTAGTGGTGGCAATGGGGTCAACCTTGCCTGTAATTTATTTGGGACTGCAAAATTGTTTATTTGGGGTGTCGTGTTGATTGTGGGGGTCTTCACACTGGGAAATGTATAATAATATAGATTTTAAAAAATACATTGAGATACTGATCTGTCTTTAACATGTCACTCACTACAGTATTAACATACCACACCACTCACTACAGTACAAATTAACATACCACTCACTACAGTATAAATTAACATACCACTCACTACAGTATAAATTAACATACCACTCACTACAGCATAAATTAACATACCACTCACTACAGTATAAATTAACATACCACTCACTACAGCATTAACATACCACTCACTACAGCATTAACATACCACTCACTACAGTATAAATTAACATACCACTCTCTACAGTATAAATTAACATACCACTCACTACAGTATAAATTAACATACCACTCACTACAGTATAAATTAACATACCACTCACTACAGTATAAATTAACATACCACTCATTACAGTATAAATTAACATACCACTACACAGTATAAAAACATAACATATAAATTAACTACCACACTACAGTATAAATTTAACATATAAATTAACACTCACTACAGTATACCACTCACTACAGTATAAATTAACATACCACTCACTACAGTATAAATTAACATACCACTCACTACAGTATAAATTAACATACCACTCACTACAGTATAAATTAACATACCACTCACTACAGTATAAATTAACATACCACTCACTACAGCATAAATTAACATACCACTCACTACAGTATAAATTAACATACCACTCACTACACATACACTCACTACAGCATTAACATACCACTCACTACAGCATTAACATACCACTCACTACAGTATAAAACATACCACTCACTACAGTATAAATTAACATACCACTCACTACACTACATAAATAGACACACTGTGTGTTTTAATAAAATCAACAATGTGCACTGAGCTTGTCTGACGCTTTGAGCGCACTATTTTATTAAATAATTAAGACTCACAAATGTGTCTACTTTGCCTGTCTCCAACAAACGTGTATCAACTGGGTCTGGCCTTGCAACATTGTATCAACTCACTACAGTATAAATTAACATGTCACTCACTACAGTATAAATTAACACACCACTCACCACAGTATAAATTAACATACCACTCACTACAGTATTAACATGTCACTCACTACAGTAGTAACATGTCACTCACTACAGTATTAGTGGTCATACACAGGTAGGCAAACAGGCAGGTGAAACAAACCAAGGACTGAAGGCTATAACCGGTTCTCACAAATGAGCTAGGAAAAGGCTTAGTAGATTCAAAACGAACAATACCTCACAAGGCACAAACAGAAAGAACTGAACTAAATAAGGAGCTGAAGAGACCAGGTGATCAATTAACAAAAATGAAAGACAGGGCTACGTTCAAGAACACAAAGAAACAGGGCTACGTTCAAGAACACAAAGAAACAGGGCTACGTTCAAGAACACAAAGAAACAGGGCTACGTTCAAGAACACAAAGAAACAGGGCTACATTCAAGAACACAAAGAAACAGGGCTATGTTCAAGAACACAAAGAAACAGGGCTACGTTCAAGAACACAAAGAAACAGTGCTACGTTCAAGAACACAAAGAAACAGGGCTACGTTCAAGAACACAAAGAAACAGGGCTACGTTCAAGAACACAAAGAAACAGGGCTACGTTCAAGAACACATAGAAACAGGGCTACGTTCAAGAACACATAGAAACAGGGCTACGTACAAGAACACATAGAAACAGGGCTACGTACAAGAACACAAAGAAACAGGGCTACGTTCAAGAACACAAAGAAACAGGGCTACGTCAAGAACACAAAGAAACAGGGCTACGTTCAAGAACACAAGTAGAACTAAGAAAACAAATACAGAACCTTACAGAAAGTTTCTTCAAGTGCAGTCGCAAAAACCATCGAGCGCTATGATAAAACTGGCTCTCATGAGGACCGCCACAGGAATGGAAGACCCAGAGTTACCTCTGCTGCAGAGGATACGTTAATTAGAGTTACCAGTCTCAGAAATTGCAGCCCACATAAATGCTTCACAGAGTTCAAGTCACAGACACATCTCAACATCAACTCTTCAGAGGAGACTGTGTGAATCAGGCCTTCATGGTCGAATTGCTGCAAAGAAACCACTATTAAAGGACACCAATAAGAAGAAGAGACCTGCTTGGGACAAGAAACACAAGCAATGGACATTAGACCGGTGGAAAATTGTCCTTTGGTCTGGAGTCGAAATTGGCGATTTTTGGTTCAAACCGCCGTGTCTTTGTGAGACGCAGTGTGGGTGAACGGATGATCTCTGCATGTGTAGTTCCCACCGTAAAGCATGGAGGAGGAGGTGTTATGGTGTGGGGGTGCTTTGCTGGTGACACTGTCTGTGATTTATTTAGAATTCAAGGCACACTTAACCAGCATGGCTACCACAGCATTCTGCAGCGATAATCCATCCCATCTGGTTTGGGCATTGTGGGACTATCATTTGTTTTTCAACAGGACAATGACCCAACACACCTCTTGGCTGTGTAAAGGCTATTTTACCAAGAAGGAGAGTGATGGAGTGCTGCATCTGATGACCTGGCCTCCACAATCCCCCAACCACAACCCAATTGAGATGGCTTGGGATGAGTCGGACGGCAGAGTGAAGGAAAAGCAGCCAACAAGTGCTCAGAATATTTGGGAACTCCTTCAAGACTGTTGGAATAGCTTTCCAGGTGAAGCTGGTTGAGAGAATGCCAAGAGTGTGTAAAGCTGTCATCAAGGCAAAGGGTGGCTATTTGATTTGTTGAACACCTTTTTGGTTACTACATGATTCCATATGTGTTATTTCATAGTTTTGATGTCTTCACTATTATTATACAATGTAGAAAATAGCAAAAATAAAGAAAAACCCTTCAATGAGTAGGTGTGTCCAAACTTTTCCAGCATGACAATGGCCATCGTAGGTGAGCATTTGCCCACTGAAGTCGGTTACGACCCCGAACTGCAGTCAGGTCAAGACCCTGGTGAGGACAACGAGCATGCAGGTGAAGAAGCCGGATGTTGAGGTCCTGGGCTGGCGTGGGTACACAGGGTCTTCGGTTGTGAGGCCGGTTGGACATAATTCCAAACTGCCAAATTCTCTAAAATGACGTTGGAGGTGGCTTATTATAGAGTAATACATTCAATTCTCTGGCAACAGCTCTGGTGGACATTCCTGCAGTCAGCATGCCAATGGCAAGCTCCCTCTAGATACAGTGGGGGAAAAAAGTATTTAGTCAGCCTCCAATTGTGCAAGTTCTCCCACTTAAAAAGATGAGAGAGGCCTGTAATTTTCATCATAGGTACACGTCAACTATGACAGACAAATTGACCAAAAAAATCCAGAAAATCACATTGTAGGATTTTTTATGAATTTATTTGCAAATTATGGTGGAAAATAAGTATTTGGTCACCTACAAACAAGCAAGATTTCTGGCTCTCACAGACCTGTAACTTCTTCTTTAAGAGGCTCCTCTGTCCTCCACTCGTTACCTGTATTAATGGCACATGTTTGAACTTGTTATCAGTATAAAAGACACCTGTCCACAACCTCAAACAGTCACACTCCAAACTCCACTATGGCCAAGACCAAAGAGCTGTCAAAGGACACCAGAAACAAAATTGTAGACCTGCACCAGGCTGGGAAGACTGAATCTGCAATAGGTAAGCAGCTTGGTTTGAAGAAATCAACTGTGGGAGCAATTATTAGGAAATGGAAGACATACAAGACCACTGATAATCTCCCTCGATCTGGGGCTCCACGCAAGATCTCACCCCGTGGGGTCAAAATGAACACAAGAACGGTGAGCAAAAATCCCAGAACCACACGGGGGGACCTAGTGAATGACCTGCAGAGAGCTGGGACCAAAGTAACAAAGCCTACCATCAGTAACACACTATGCCGCCAGGGACTCAAATCCTGCAGTGCAAGACGTGTCCCCCTGCTTAAGCCAGTACATGTCCAGGCCCATCTGAAGTTTGCTAGAGTGCATTTGGATGATTCAGAAGAGGATTGGGAGAATGTCATATGGTCAGATGAAACCAAAATATAACTTTTTGGTAAAAACTCAACTCGTCGTGTTTGAAGGACAAAGAATGCTGAGTTGCATCCAAAGAACACCATACCTACTGTGAAGCATGGGGGTGGAAACATCATGCTTTGGGGCTGTTTTTCTGCAAAGGGACCAGGACGACTGATCCGTGTAAAGGAAAGAATGAATGGGGCCATGTATCGTGAGATTTTGAGTGAAAACCTCCTTCCATCAGCAAGGGCATTGAAGATGAAACGTGGCTGGGTCTTTCAGCATGACAATGATCCCAAACACACCGCCCGGGCAACGAAGGAGTGGCTTCGTAAGAAGCATTTCAAGGTCCTGGAGTGGCCTAGCCAGTCTCCAGATCTCAACCCCATAGAAAATCTTTGGAGGGAGTTGAAAGTCCGTGTTGCCCAGCGACAGCCCCAAAACATCACTGCTCTAGAGGAGATCTGCATGGAGGAATGGGCCAAAATACCAGCAACAGTGTGTGAAAACCTTGTGAAGACTTACAGAAAACGTTTGACCTGTGTCATTGCCAACAAAGGGTATATAACAAAGTATTGAGAAACATTTGTTATTGACCACATACTTATTTTCCACCATAATTTGCAAATAAATTCATTAAAAATCCTACAATGTGATTTTCTGGAGAAAAAAAATCTCATTTTGTCTGTCATAGTTGACGTGTACCTATGATGAAAATTACAGGCCTCTCTCATCTTTTTAAGTGGGAGAACTTGCACAATTGGAGGCTGACTAAATACTTTTTTCCCCCACTGTATCTGTGGCATTGTGTTGTGTGACAAAACTGAACATTTTAGAGTGGCCTTTTTTTTCCCCCACTGTATCTGTGGCATTGTGTTGTGTGACAAAACTGCACATTTTAGAGTGGCCTTTAATTGTCCTGTGTAATGGATAAAATGCTGTTTAATCAGCTTCTTGATATGCCACACCTGTCAGGTGGATGGATTATTTTGGCAAGGGAGAAATGCTCACTAACAGGGATGTAAACAAATTTGTGGACAACATTTTAGAGAAATAAGCTTTTTGTGCGTATGGAACATTTCTGGGATCTTTCATTTCACCTCATGAAACATGGGACCAACACTTTACATGTTGCGTTTATATTTTTGTTCAGTATATATTTGTTATTCTGATTCTTTTTTTTTTTTATTCCGAAGAAAAATTGAGTTACACTGCCAAGGGGGAGATGTAGGGATCTGTTAAAGCAAAGCTGCTCCTACACATTTTGTCCAGATGTGTCATATGATTTCAGACTTGGAGATGACATCCTTCAGGGGTTTCTGAAACTAATTCAATGTTTGTAAGAATCCGTTGAGGGTTTACTCCCAAGGTCAAGAGAAAAGGCCCTGTTGCCCTGTTTCCGATAATAAGATACTCTGAGAGAAGTTGCGTTGAAAGTGTTGAGCACAAAACTCTGAGTCACGTTTCCTAATCACACTGTGCAACAGTTAACACAGACAACTTTCCCTCTGGTGAACAGGCTTCCTGTATACAGGGGTCAGTGGCCACCGGTTTATTGAAACTCTACACTCAAGCTGATGTGATATGTTGAATTTGATCACTGTAATAAATTATTGCAAGTTCATACTCTGTTGGCTACATATGAGGAGGGTTTTACTGAGGAAGGAACAATCCTTGAACGATTAGCCACAGACCCCTGTATACAGGAAGCCAGTTCACCAGAGGGAAAGTTGTCTGTGTTAACTGTTGCACAGTGTGATTAGGAAACGTGACTCAGAGTTTTGTGCTCGACACTTTCAACGCAACTTCTCTCACCTCCTTTCTGTGAACATTTGACTAAAGGTAAAAGGAAATTGTCAGAGAGTTGCTAAACAATAACCATTAGGCCCTGAAGCCTATACTGTTCATAAGATTATTTCTAGGGGGTGGGGTGGAGATAGGCCTTGGGAGGACATGAGTACTCGTAAATACTACCCGAAAATACCACTCATAGAGGCTTTAGCTGGTAGAGATTGGCGTGAGGTGAAACTGATTGAAGTGTCATGAATCCCGCTTCCTGAGCCTGTTTCTGCCTGTGTTGCCTGTTTTCTGTTCTGAAGTCTGTTTCCTGAGGTTCCTGAACGCACCTGTCTGGTTGCCAGGCGACGAAGCTAGGCGGGAGATCTCTCTATTACCCGCACCTGCATCTCATCAGCTATCTGATGATGAGCGGCAGGCGAGGTGAGTAGTCATGCTGTACTTCGCTCCGCAGGTAATATGACACATTACATTACAATGGAACGATTTGATTAGTGTAATGTTAGCTAGCTACATAGTTGTATTTGTATCAAAGATAAAGGTGTAGTATAGAGAAACTATCGAGGTTAGCTAGCCAGCTACATTCGTTCGCAGCGACGCCGTTTTTCAAACAAAGTCAACACCGCAGCCATTGCTAGCTAGCCAACACTACCAGCTAGCAGTACTGTAGCAACTAAATACAATATCCTTTTAGCCAGCTACATTCGTTCGCAGCGACGCCGTTTTTCAAACAAAGTCAACACTGCAGCCATTGCTAGCTAGCCAACGCTACCAGCTAGCAGTACTGTAGCAACTAAATACAATATAATTTTAGCCAGCTACATTCGTTCGCAGCGACGCCGTTTTTTTCAAACAAAGTCAACACCACAGCCATTGCTAGCTAGCCAACACTACCAGCTAGCAGTACTGTAGCAGCTAAATACAATATAATTTTAGTCAATGAGAATTTTCAAACATAAAGCTTCCCTTTCTGAACATTCGAGATGTGTGGTCCACTTGTGTAGCTAGCATGACTGACTTTGTGCTAGCTAGCCAACGTTTAATTATTGCTGCGTTATGAAAGGAACTAGACACGGACACGAATTATCTTTTTAGTGTGTTAACACACTATTGGTAGTTTGTTGTAACCAAGTATTGGTGCTAAACCGTGTGTTATTGGATGCTAGCATGCTAGTTAGCTATGGCGTCATAGGATACGGTGCCCTGGGCGGTTTTCATGGAAGAATACTGTACCAAGTTAGCTAGCTGAATAAAGTAAGTTAGAGTCTATTCCTAGAAACATTGAACAGCTGTAGTTTGCAACAATTATAATTTCTAAAGTGGAAGTTGGGAGAGTTATATTCGGGTGTTTCAGTGAAACAATGATAGTTTCTGAGGTGGAAGTTGGGAGAGTTATATTTGGGAGTTGTGGTGAGGGAGGCCCCGATCTCTCCTTTCCCAGATGTTTAGTTCATTTCATTCCGATCTCCTCTGCATTATTGTAGCCATTTGCTGCAGCCTGTCAACTATGCCTCTGCCTATCCCTGTTCTCATCCTCCTCTCTGCACAGGCTACACAAACGCCTCACACCGCGTGGCTGCTGCCTCTCTAACCTGGTGGTCCCTGCACGCACCACCCACCTGGAGTTCCAGGTCTCAGGCAGCCTCTGGAACTGCCGTTCTGCTGCCAACAAGGCAGAGTTCATCCCAGCCTATGCTACCCTCCAGTCCCTCGACTTCTTGGCGCTGACGGAAACATGGATTACCACTGAAAACACTGCTACTCCTACTGCTCTCTCCTCGTCTGACCATGTGTTCTCGCATACCCCGAGAGCATCTGGTCAGCGGGGTGGTGGCACAGGAATCCTCATCTCTCCCAAGTGGACATTCTCAATTTTTCCCCTAACCCATCTGTCTATCTCCTCATTTGAATTCCATGCTGTCACAGTCACTAGCCCATTTAAGCTTAATATCCTTGTCATCTATCGCCATCCAGGTTCCCTTGGAGAGTTCATCAATGAGCTTGACGCCTTGATAAGTTCCTTTCCTGAGGATGGCTCACCCCTCACACTTCTGGGGCATTTCAAACTCCCTACATCTACATTTGACTCATTTCTCTCTGCCTCCTTCTTTCCACTCCTCTCCTCTTTTGACCTCACCCTCTCACCATCCCCCCCTACTCACAAGGCAGGCAATACGCTTGACCTCATCTTTACTAGATGCTGTTCTTCTACTAATCTCACTGCAACTCCCCTCCATGTCTCCGACCACTACTTTGTATCCTTTTCTCTCTCGCTCTCCTCCAACACTACTCACTCTGCCCCTACACAGGTGGTAATGCGCCGCCGCAACCTTCGCTCTCTCTCTTCCGCTACTCTCTCCTCTTCCATCCTATCATCTCTTCCCTCTGCTCAATCCTTCTCCCTCCAATCTCCTGATTCTGCCTCCTCAACCCTCCTCTCCTCCCTTTCTGCATCCTTTGACTCTCTATGTCCCCTATCCTCCCGGCCGGCTCGGTCCTCCCCTCGGGCTCCGTGGCTTGATGACTCATTGCGAGCTCACAGAACAGAGCTCCGGGCAGCTGAGCGGAAATGGAAGAAAACTAGACCCCCAGCGGACCTGGCATCTTTTCACTCCCTCCTCTCTACATTTTCTTCATCTGTTTCTGCTGCTAAGGCCACTTTCTACCACTCTAAATTCCAAGCATCTGCCTCTAACCCTAGGAAGCTCTTTGCCACATTCTCCTCCCTCCTCCCATATTCGGTGCTACCACACAGCAGGGTTAGTGTTAGGGTTAAAGAAAAGGGTTAAGGATACAGCTAAAGGCAATGACCTTGTAAGCAGCAGAACATCAAAATGACATACCTATAACGCTAACCCTGACCTGTCCCTGCCGTGTTCTGCTGCTGACAAAGTCAATCAGGTGGACCTTCATACCTGTAACACTAACCATAATTGGGATGCAGCCCCGCAAAACCAGGATAAGAGGTAAAGTCTAAGTTTAGGATAAGAAGTAAGGGTTAGGATAAGAGGTAAGGGTTAGGATAAGAGGTAATGGTTAGGATAAGAGGTAATGGTTAGGATAAGAGGTAAGGGTTAGGATAAGAGGTAAGGGTTAGGATAAGAGGTAATGGTTAGGATAAGAGGTAAGGGATTAGGGTTAGGATAAGAAGTAAGGGTTAGGGTAAGAGGTAAGGGTTAGGATAAGAGGTAAGGGTTAGGATAAGAGGTAAGGGTTAGGATAAGGGTAAGGGTTAGGATAAGAGGTAAGGGTTAGGATAAGAAGTAAGGGTTAGGATAAGAGGTAAGGGTTAGGATAAGAGGTAAGGGTTAGGATAAGAGGTAAGGGTTAGGATAAGACGTAAGGGTTAGGATAAGACGTAAGGGTTAGGATAAGAGGTAAGGGTTAGGATAAGAGGTAAGGGTTAGGATAAGACGTAAGGGTTAGGATAAGAGGTAAGGGTTAGGATAAGAGGTAAGGGTTAGGGTTAGGATAAGAAGTAAGGGTTAGGGTAAGAGGTAAGGGTTAGGATAAGAGGAAAGGGTTAGGATAAGAGGTAAGGGTTAGGATAAGACGTAAGGGTTAGGATAAGAGGTAAGGGTTAGGATAAGAGGTAAGGGTTAGGGTTAGGATAAGAAGTAAGGGTTAGGGTAAGAGGTAAGGGTTAGGATAAGGGGTAAGAGTTAGGATAAGAGGAAAGGGTTAGGATAAGAGGTAAGGGTTAGGATAAGACGTAAGGGTTAGGATAAGAGGTAAGGGTTAGGATAAGAGGTAAGGGTTAGGATAAGACGTAAGGGTTAGGATAAGAGGTAAGGGTTAGGATAAGAGGTAAGGGTTAGGATAAGACGTAAGGGTTAGGATAAGAGGTAAGGGTTAGGATAAGAGGTAAGGGTTAAAGGTCCTGAACAGCCATTCTGAAAATTACTTTTTCTCTCATGGCTAACTACCAGGAAGTTTGAAAAGACATGCTGAGTGGGAGGGAAGCTTATATTCATGGACTTTTCCTTGACTGACAGCTCTTTGAAACGTCTATGTAAAGCAACTTGGGTGCAGTGAGCAGTGTTGCAGTAAAATCATCTCAATCTAATTTGGTGATACACAAAGCAACTCGAACAACTTTGATATTGCATCAGTGATATCATTAAAAAAATTAAAATCTACCATTTGGCATGTCTCTTGTGATACGGTTCACAGCAGCACTGACGGTTGTGTTGACTTGACAACTGCATCGGAGTTTTGAACAACCCTTTCCTCCCTTTTGTTCCATGCTGGCTGAAGACCGCTAGTAGTTTATTTTTATTTTTTTTTTTACCTTTATTTAACCAGGTAAGCCAGTTGAGAACAAGTTCTCATTTACAACTGCGACCTGGCCAAGATAAAGCAAAGCAGTGTGATAAAAACAACAACACAGAGTTACATATGGGGTAAAACAAAACATAAAGTCAAAAATACAACAGCAAATATATATACAGTGTGTGCAAATGTAGCAAGTTGTGGAGGTAAGGCAAAAAAATAGTCTATAATGCAAAATAATTACAATTAGTATTAACACTGGAATGATAGATGTGCAAGAGATGATGTGCAAATAGAGATACTGGGGTGCAAATTAGCAAAATAAATAACAATATGGGGATGAGGTAGTTGGGTGGGCTAATTTCAAATGGGCTGTGTACAGGTGCAGTGATCGGTAAGGTGCTCTGACAACTGATGCTTAAAGTTAGTGAGGGAGATAAGAGTCTCCAGCTTCAGAGATTTTTGCAATTCGTTCCTGTCATTGGCAGCAGAGAACTGGAAGGAATGGCGGCCAAAGGAGGTGTTGGCTTTTGGGGATGACCAGTGAGATATACCTGCTGGAGCGCATACTACGGGTGGGTGTTGCTATGGTGACCAATGAGCTAAGATAAGGCAGGGATTTGCCTAGCAGTGATTTATAGATGGCCTTGAGCCAGTGGGTTTGGCGACGAATATGTAGTGAGGGCCAGCCAACGAGAGCGTACAGGTCACAGTGGTGGGTAGTATTCTCCGATGTTGGTTACAAGGCGGTACTTATTTAAATTAGGTAAGAGAATATCATGTTACCATACTTAAGGAAAGCTCAGGAAATGTTTCTTTTTTTTTTACACATATTTAACCCTTTTGTTTTGTTGGCACAAAACTACCTCCATACTTACATTCATTTGTATGGGTTACCTTCAGACAAGTCCTGTGACACTTGTGGTGTTAGGGTTAGGGTCGTAGAGCAAAACGGAGAACACCATCATGTTCGTGAGAGTCTGCCCTTTCCACAGAGGGGTCATATTAGTTTGTAGACCACATGGTTCGGACGCTACAGACAGAAGTTGGTGAGTCCCGTCGGCAGTTGAAATCACAAAATATATATATCAATATAATAAATCAATATATATCATAATCAAATAACATACAACTCAGACACCCATACATACCCCACAAGACATGCCACCAGGGGTCTCTTCACAGTCCCTAAATCCAAAACGAATTCATGGCAACACACAGTATTACATGCTGACTACACCGTGCGTCTGCGTGCGCCATCGCGTGGATGTTGATTTTGATTCCACACCCAATCAGGACACACAATTTTAAAATGAACTCTGAACCAACTATATTAATTTGGTGACAGGTCGAAACACATGAAACATTCATGATCATTTAGCTAGCTAGCTTGTTGTTGCTAGATCATTTGTATATAAACATTGGGTTGCTATTTTACCTGAAAAGGTCTTTTTTTTCCCTATATCTTTGCAGAATCTCAACCCATTTTGAGTCACACAAAATCTCTACTCCGACAATTAATCCACAGATAAAAGGGGAAATGTACTTAGTTTCTAGTAATCTCTCCTCCTTCAGTCTTCTTCTTCTTCTTCTTCTTCTTCTTCTTCTTCTTCTTTTCTTCTTCTTCTTCTTCTTCTTCTTCTTCTTCTTCTTCTTCTTCTTCTTCTTCTTCTGTGGACTTTATATGGCAGTTGGCAACCAATTTTAAGGTGATTTACCATTACCAACTGGACTGGAGTGTGGACCTCAGTTCAGCTTTCAATCACACACGTGGGTATATGCACCTCAAAACCAATGAGGAGATGGGAGAGGCGGGACTTGCAGCACGTCAAGCGTGAAAAATAGAACCAGATTCTATTTTAGTGCCTGGCTAGGCAGTTTGAATAACGTGCAAATGTATTTAGCAACGCTCGCACACGTAACGCAAGCATATACAGAGCCATGATCGCATGAAACTCCCTTCCATCTCCAATTACTCAAGCAAACAGCAAAATGACCTCACATTTTATAAAACAACATCACAGTAGGGACTGTGAAGTGACACACCCACAAACACACAATCACACTAACACACACAATCTACACACACATTATTATTTAGTTGTATTGTTGTATGTTGGTTTTAAATTTGTGTGACTGTTCTTGTCTATCAGTGTATTAGTATTTTGTTACTTGTCGTGTTTTATGTTTTTTGTGTGGACCCCAGGAAGTATAGCTGCTGCTTTAGCAAAAGCTAATGGGGATCTGAATAAACCAAATTAATGGCAAATCTTTTCAGCCTGCTGAGGGGGAAGAGGCGCTGTCGTGCCCACTTCACAATTGTGCAGGTGTGTGTGGACCATTTTAATTCCTTAGTGATGTGGACACCGAGGAACTTGAAGCTCTCGACCCGCTCCACTACAGCCCCATCGATGTGGATGGGGGCGTGCTCAGCCCTCCGTTTCATGTAGTCCACGATCAGCTCCTTTTGTCTTGCTGATGTTAAGGGAGAGGTTTTTGTCCTGGCACCACACTACCAGGTCTCTGACATCCTTTAGGCTGCCTCATCGTGGTCGGTAATCAGTCGTGTCGTCAGCCAACTTGATGATGGTGTTGAGGATCAGCGTGGCAGATGTGTTGTTGCCTACCCTTACTGCCTGGACGCGGCCTGTCAGGAAGTACAGGATCCAGTTACAGAGGGAGGTGTTCAGTCCCAGGGTCCTTAGCTTAGTGACAAGCTTGGAGGGCACTATGGTGTTGAATGCTGAGCTGTAGTCAGTAAACAGCATTCTCACATACAGTGGGGAGAACAAGTATTTGATACACTGCCGATTTTGCAGGTTTTCATACTTACAAAGCATGTAGAGGTCTGTAATTTTTATCATAGGTACACTTCAACTGTGAGAGACGGAATCTAAAACAAAAATCCAGAAAATCACATTGTATTATTTTTATGTAATTAATTTGCATTTTATTGCATGACATAAGTATTTCATACATCAGAAAAGCAGAACTTAATATTTGGTACAGAAACATTTGTTTGCAATTACAGAGATCATACATTTCCTGTAGGTCTTGACCAGGTTTGCACACACTGCAGCAGGGATTTTGGCCCACTCCTCCATACAGACCTTCTCCAGATCCTTCAGGTTTCGGGGCTGTCGCTGGGCAGTACGGACTTTCAGCTCCCTCCAAAGATGTTCTATTGGGTTCAGGTCTGGAGACTGGCTAGGCCACTCCAGGACCTTGAGATGCTTCTTACGGAGCCACTCCTTAGTTGCCCTGGCTGTGTGTTTCGGGTCGTTGTCATGCTGGGAAGACCCAGCCACGACCCATCTTCAATGCTCTTACTGAGGGAAGGAGGTTGTTGGCCAAGATCTCGCGATACATGGCCCCATCCATCCTCCCCTCAATACGATGCAGTCGTCCTGTACCCTTGCAGAAAAGCATCCCCAAAGAATGATGTTTCCACCTCCATGCTTCACGGTTGGGATGGTGTTCTTGGGGTTGTACTCATCCTTCTTCTTCCTCCAAACATGGCAAGTGGAATTTAGACCAAAAAGCTATATTTTTGTCTCATCAGACCACATGACCTTCTCCCATTCCTCCTCTGGATCATCCAGATGGTCATTGGCAAACTTCAGACGGGCCTGGACATGTGCTGGCTTGAGCAGGGGGACCTTGCTTGCGCTGCAGGATTTTAATCCATGACGGCGTAGTGTGTTACTAATGGTTTTCTTTGAGACTGTGGTCCCAGCTCTCTTCAGGTCATTGACCAGGTCCTGCCGTGTAGTTCTGGGCTGATCCCTCACCTTCCTCATGATCATTGATGCCCCACGAGGTGAGATCTTACATGGAGCCCCAGACCGAGGGTGATTGACCATCATCTTGAACTTCTTCCATTTTCTAATAATTGCGCCAACAGTTGTTGCCTTCTCACCAAGCTGCTTGCCTATTGTCCTGTAGCCCATCCCAGCCTTGTGCAGGTCTACAATTTTATCCCTGATGTCCTTACACAGCTCTCTGGTCTTGGCCATTGTGGAGAGGTTGGAGTCTGTTTGATTGAGTGTGTGGACAGGTGTCTTTTATACAGGTAACGAGTTCAAACAGGTGCAGTTAATACAGGTAATGAGTGGAGAACAGGAGGGCTTCTTAAAGAAAAACTAACAGGTCTGTGAGAGACGGAATTCTTACTGGTTGGTAGGTGATCAAATACTTATGTCATGCAAAAGATGGCAAATTAATTACTTAAAAATCATACAATGTGATTTTCTGGATTTTTGTTTTAGATTCCGTCTCTCACAGTTGAAGTGTACCTATGATAAAAATTACAGACCTCTACATGCTTTGTAAGTAGGAAAACCTGCAAAATCGGCAGTGTATCAAATACTTGTTCTCCCCACTGTAGGTATTCCTCTTGTTCTGGTGGGCAAGGGCAGTGTGGAGTGGAATAGAGATTGTGCCTCTGTGGATCTGTTGGGGTGGCAAACAAATTGTAGTGGGTGTCTGGGAGATGGTGTTGATGTGAGCCATGACCAGCCTTTCAAATCATTTTATGGCTACAGATGTGCGTGCTATGGGGCGACAGTCATTTAGACAGGTTACCTTGGCGTTTTTGGGCACAGAGACTATGGTGGTCTGCTTGAAACATGTAGGTATTACAGACTGGGTCAGGGAAGATTAAAAATGTCAGTGAAGACACTTGCCAGCTGGTCAATGCATGCTCTGAGTCCTGGTAATCTGTCTGGCCCTGAATGTTAACCTGTCCTAAGGTCTAACTCACATCAGCTACAGAGAGTGTGATCACACAGTTTTCCAGAACAGCTAGTGCTCTCATGCATGGTTCAGTGTTGCTTTCCTCAAAGCGAGCATAAAATGCATTTAGTTTGTCTGATATGCTCGCGTCACAGCTTCTACCCCCAAGCCATAAGACTGCTAAATAGCCAGACTGCTAAATAGTCAATTAATGGTACCCAAACTATTGCACTGACTCTATCTTGCACTGACCCTACGCACACTAGGGTCAGAGCGTCTGCAACCTTCCGTCCCTGCTCTGGATCGAGCAAACTAATAGTTTCGCCGCCCTGGAGCCTGAACTTTCTGCACCTTTGTCGCTGTGTCTGCAGCCTCTGTGCCTACTCCTACTCCTTCCCCTACGATTTCGAAGTCGATGTCAGCAACCTTCTGTCCCTGCTCTGGATCGAGCAGGGCTTCTCCATCTGTTGGAGGCACCAGGCGCCGGGAGCTACGGGCTCAAGTTATACTGCGTCTCGCCCGTCCTTGAAGGGTTCTCTGAATCCTGTGAAACGTGGGAGTGGACGGATTTCCTTGTCCTTCTCGCCAGCTGTGATTTTGGGCAGCTCCATGGTAAGAAATTTGACTGTTCTTGGTGCAAAAAACAATGTCCTATCCTGGAGCTCGAGTAAATGACATTACTAAGCTGCTCCCGAATGTACTACGCCAGGACATGGACAACGATTCTATCGTAGTCCATGTGGGTTTTAATGACATTATAAAGGGCAGCTTTGAAGAGTTGAAACTAGATTTTAAAGAGCTGATTGACTCTGCTAGACACTAATAAAAAAAACATAATATCTGGCCCTGTGCCCTCTCTGAATCGTGGTATTAAACGCTTTAGCAGGATTCTTTCTCTTCACAACTGGCAACGTGATTATTGCAGCTCAATGGGTGTAACTTTTGTTGACAATTTTGATACCTTTTGGAAAGAAAACACGTTTTATAAGGAAGCTGGGATCCACCCAAATCATTTCGGTTCCTGGATCCTTTCACTGCATTATAAGGCTGTGTTGAGACAATTACTTATCAATGACCCAAGCCCAGCTTTGTTAATCCCTACCATTGTGTCGCTGAGTCATCAGAATGCATTAGCAAGTGTACATTATACCAGGGACATTGGTAGACACTATGTAAGTAACCTAATTTATGTCCCTCTAACTGCCCTGAATGCAATCATGTGCCTATGAACCAGATTTATACTGTTAGAACTGAGGGGGTGTGCCCTAGTAGGAAGTCCACTGTGAGCAGCTCACCCTGCACTAACATAAATAACATGAGAATATCTACTTCAGCTAAGCTTCCCAGTAAAGCAATGAAAACATGCAAGCATCCCAGAAAAGTGCTCAAAATAGCCCACGTTAACATATGTAGCTTAAGAAACAAGGTTAATGAAATTAATAACATGCTAGAAAACAGATGACATTCATATTCTGACTATCTCTGAAACTGGTTCAGGTTATCAGTCAACCTACCAGGGTAGTTACAAACAGCACAGGAATGAAATCATCAACATGTACTGATCACAGCTTTACTAATGCTGCAGTATCCAGATCCATCGGATGTAGTGATCACAATATAGTAGCCATATCTAAGAAAACCAAAGTTCCAAAGGCTGGGCCTAATATAGTGTATAAGAGGTCATACAATTTGTTTCGTAGTGATTCCTAAGTTGTTAATGTTCTGAATATTTGTTGGTCCGTGGTGTGTAATGAGGAGCAAACAGACGTTGAACTTGACACGTTTATGAAATTGCTTATCCCAGTTACTAATAAGCATTAAGAAAATGACTGTAAAAACTGTCCAATCCCTGTGGATTGATGATGAATTCAAAAATTGTATGGTTGAGAGGGATGAGGCAAAAGGAATGGCAAATAAGTCTGGCTGCACAACCGATTGGCCAACGTGTACTGCAAATTGAGAAATCATGTGACTAAACTGAATAAAAGGAAGAAGAAACTACACTATGAAACAAAGATAGATTACATAAATAATGATAGTAAAAAGCTTTAATGACATTTTGGGAGAAAAGGCAAACTCAGCTCCATCAT
This sequence comes from Coregonus suidteri, assembly GCA_036851935.1. NCBI lineage: Eukaryota > Metazoa > Chordata > Actinopteri > Salmoniformes > Salmonidae > Coregonus > Coregonus suidteri. The sequence continues at coordinate 2,059,536 of CM072223.1, forward strand.
TCTTTGAATCAGATGGCTCATTCATCACAAAGCCGACTGATATTACCAACTACTTTAATTATTTTTTCATTGGCAAGATTAGCAAACTTAGCCATGACATGCCAGCAACAAACACTGACATAAACATCTATAATATAATATAATAATATAATATGCCATTTAGCAGACGCTTTTATCCAAAGCGACTTACAGTCGTGCGTGCATACATTTTTGTGTATGGAAAAGTATATCTGACCAAATTATGAAAGAGAAGAATTGTAATTTTTTATTCCGTAAAGTGAGTGTGGAAGAGGTGAAAAAAATATTGTTGTCTATCAACAATGACAAGCCACTGGGGTCTGACAACTTGGATGTAAAATTACTGAGGATAATAATGGACGATATTGCCACTCCTATTTGCCATATCTTCAATTTAAGCCTACTAGAAAGTGTGTGTCCTCAGGCCTGGAGGGAAGCAAAAATCATTCCGCTACCTAAGAATAGTAAAGCCCCCTTTTACTGGCTCAAATAGCCGACCAATCAGCCTGTTACCAACCCTTAGTAAAGTTCTGGAAAGAATAGTGTTTGATCAGATACAATGCTATTTTACAGTAAACAAATTGTCAACAGACTTTCAGCACGCTTATAGGGAAGGACATTCAACAAACACAGCACTTACACAAATGACTGATGATTGGCAGTGAGAAATTGATTATACAAATATTGTGGGGGCTGTTTTGTTAGACTTCAGTGCAGCTTTTGACATTATCGATCATAGTCTGCTGATGGAAAAAGTATATGTTATGGCTTTACATCCCCTGCTATATTGTGGATAAAGCGTTACCAGTCTAACAGAACACAAAGGGTGTTCTTTAATGGAAGCCTATCTAACATAATCCAGGTAGAATCAGGAATTCCCCAGGGCAGCTGTCTAGGCCCCTAACCTTTGTCAATCTTTACATTTACATTTACATTTACATTTTAGTCATTTAGCAGACACTCTTATCCAGAGCGATTTACAGTTAGTGAGTACATGCATTTTCCATACTAACGACAGTGTATCTATGTATGCGGATGACTCAACACAACACACGTCAGCTACCACAGCGACTGAAATGACTGCAACACTTAACAAAGAGCTGCAGTTAGTTTCAGAATGGGTGGCAAGGAATAAGTTAGTCCTAAATATTTCTAAAACTAAAAGTATTGTATTTGGGACAAATCATTCACTAAACCCTGAACCTCAACTAAATCTTGTAATGAATAATGTGGAAATTGAGCAAGTGACAAAACTGCTTGGAGTAACCCTGGATTGTAAACTGTCATGGTCACAACATATTGATACAACAGTAGCTAAAATGGGCAGAAGTCCGTCCATAATGAAGTGCTGCTCTCCCTTCTTAACAGCATTATCAACAAGGCAGGTCCTGCATGCTCTAGTTTTGTCTTACCTGGACTACTGTTCAGTCGTGTGGTCAGGTGCCACAAAAAGGGACTCAGGAAAATTGCAATTGGCTCAGAACATGGCAGCACGACTGGCCCTTGGATGTACACAGATAGCAAACATTAATAATATGCATGTCAATCTCTCTTGGCTCAAAGTGGAGGAGAGATTGACTTCATCACTACTTGTATTTGTGAGAGGTATTGACATTTTCAAAGCACTGAGCTGTCTGTTTAAACGACTAGCACACAACTCAGACACCCATGCACACCCCACAAGACATGCCACCAGAGGTCTCTTCACAGTCCCCAAGTCTAGAACAGACTATGGGAGGCACACAGTACTACATAGAGCCATGACTACATGGAACTCTATTCCACATCAGGTAACTGATGCAGGCAGTAAAGTTAGATTTAAAAAACAGATAAAAATACACCTCATGGAACAGCGGGGACTGTGAAGCAACACAAACATAGGCACAGACACATGCATATACACACATGATAACATACGCACTATACACACACGTACACATGGATTTTGTACTGTAGATATGTGGTAGTGGAGTAGGGGCCTGAGGGCTCACAGTGTGTTGTGAAGTCTGCTGTGAATGTATTGTAATGTTTATTAAATTGTATAACTGCCTTAAATTTGCCGGATCCCAGGAAGAGTAGCTGCTACCTTGGCAGCAGCTAATGGGGATCCATAATAAATACAAATACACTATATACACTGAGTGTACAAAACATTAAGAACACCTTCCTAATATTGAGTTGCACCCCCTTTTGCCCTCAGAACAGCCTCAATTCATTGGGGCATGGACTCTAGAAGGTGTTGAAAGCATTCCACGTGGTCCTCTGTAGCTCAGCTGGTAGAGCACGGCGCTTGTAACGCCAAGGTAGTGGGTTCGATCCCCGGGACCACCCAATACACACAAAAATACAAATAAAATGTATGCACGCATGACTGTAAGTCGCTTTGGATAAAAGCGTCTGCTAAATGGCATATTATTATATTATATTATATGTTGGTTCATGTTGACTCCAAGGCTTCTCACAGTTGTGCCAAGTTGGCTGGATGTCTTTTGGGTGGTGGACCATTCTTGATACACACGGGTAACTGTTGAGCGTGAAAAATCGAGCAGCGTTGCATTTCTTGACACACTCAAACTGGTACACCTGGAAACTACTACCATACCCTGTTCAACGACACTTAAATATTTTGTCTTGTCCATTCACCCTCTGAATGGCACACATACACAATCCATGTCTCAATTGTCTCCAAGGCTTAAGAATCCTTCTTTAACCTGTCTCCTCCCCTTCATCTACACTTATTGAAGTGGATTTAACAATCACCAAATTGTACTGTACTGAACAACACTGACTCGGTTAAAAGATAACTTATATTGCTAGCTAGCTACCGACAGCAAAACAACTTCCTCGTTTGTCATTTACCCTCCCAAGTCCAGGTCCAGCTGGTCTAGGCCGCTGCTTCCTGTTTATCGCCTTCTCAACTCCTCTTCAGTGTATTCTGACTCAAATAAATAGGGCTGTATGTTCCTCTGTAACAAAACAAAAAATGTTGTCCAGCTCTGTTGGAAAGAGGAATCATCAGAAGCAGCCATTTTAGCTAATTATTTAGCAGTCTAGATAGACAGTGCACAGTAAAACATAGCTCCTGTGAAACTGTAAACTAGTACCGCCCCTGTTTTGAAAAGCCTTCGAAGTAGGGCTCCCGTCAGGCTGTAGTCTTGGGGAAATGACCTGGCAGATAGCAACACCCTTACGAAAAGAGATTGCAGTCAAAGTGCAGTATGCTGAAGATAATGCGTCCAAAATAACATAGTTTTTTTTACTCCAGTAATTTTGCAGTGTAACAGTGCAGTACACTGCAGTTATTCTGCAATTACTGCGTCCAAAATACCACAGTCAGCAGTTACTGCACTTTTACTACAGTTTAAAAACTGCAATCTTTTTTTGTAAGGGCATCGTTGAGACAAGTCCAATGTCTCTATTGAACAAGGACAACCAAATCTACTTCTGTGATTGCGTGATTGTGCAATCGGTGAAACACAAAGGCCACAATAGTTGCTACAAAACACGACTCCATTCATTTTTTGATCAGACAGCAGGCTCAAACAATCAATTATGTAATTGGTTGAACTCTCCCGTTGCAATAATTCTAAAGTACAGCTATAGTGCAGAATTATGTCTGAAACACCCTTTCATCACTCATAATGATGTAGGGAGACTGGAAAAACACCCAAAATAGTGTCTAGCGGCGAAATGTCCCTTTAACCTATTTTGTGGTCTTTGCATTCACATTGCAATGTTTAGAAAGGAACTAAAATCTTTCTCCAACATTCACTCAATGCATTCTGGGTTTTTACAAAGTGCAGGACAAGCCATTCCATCAGAACGTGTTATCGGACAGCCTTCAGAAAGTATTTAAACCCCTTGACTTATTCCACATTTTGTTGTGTCACAGCCTGAAGTCAAAATATATTACATTATTTATTTTTTCTCACCCAGCTACACACAATACCCCATAATGACAAAGTGAAAACATGTTTTTAGACATTTTAACAAATTTATTGAAAATGAAATAGATAAATATCTCATTTATATAAGTATTCACACCCCTTTGCTATGATGCTCCAAATTGAGCTCAGGTGTGTCCAATTTACTTTGATCTTCATTGAGATGTCACTACAACTTGATTGGAGTCCACTTGTGGCCAATTGTTTGGACATGATTTAGAAAGAAAAACACTGTGTATATAAGGTCCCACAGTTGACAGTGCATGTCAAAGCAGAAACTATACCATGAAGTCCAAGGAACTGTCCGAGATACAATTGTGATGAGGCATGTATCTGGGGAAGGGTATAAAACTATTTCTAGAGTGTTGAAGGTTAACAAGAGCACAGTGGTCTCCATCATTGGGAAAAAAGTAGTGTACAGTGAGGGGGAAAAAGTATTTGATCCCCTGCTGATTTTGTACGTTTGCCCACTGACAAAGAAATGATCAGTCTATAATGTTAATGGTAGGTTTATTTGAACAGTGAGAGACAGAATAACAACAAAAAAATCCAGAAAAATGCATGTCAAAAATGTTATTAATTTATTTGCATTTTAATGAGGGAAATAAGTATTTGACCCCCTCTCAATCGGAAAGATTTCTGGCTCCCAGGTGTCTTTTATACAGGTAACGAGCTGAGATTAGGAGCACACTCTTAAAGGGAGTGCTCCTAATCTCAGTTTGTTACCTGTATAAAAGACACCTGTCCACAGAAGCAATCAATCAATCAGATTCCAAACTCTCCACCATGGCCAAGACCAAAGAGCTCTCCAAGGATGTCAGGGACAAGATTGTAGACCTACACAAGGCTGGAATGGGCTACAAGACCATTGCCAAGCAGCTTGGTGAGAAGGTGAAAACAGTTTGTGCGATTATTCGCAAATGGAAGAAACACAAAAGAACTGTCAATCTCCCTCGGCCTGGGGCTCCATGCAAGATCTCACCTTGTGGAGTTGCAATGATCATGAGAACGGTGAGGAATCAGCCCAGAACTACACGGGAGGATCTTGTCAATGATCTCAAGGCAGCTGGGACCATAGTCACCAAGAAAACAATTGGTAACACACTACGCCGTGAAGGACTGAAATCCTGCAGCGCCCGCAAGGTCCCCTGCTCAAGAAAGGACATATACAGGCCTGTCTGAAGTTTGCCAATGAACATCTGAATGATTCAGAGAAGAACTGGGTGAAAGTGTTGTGGTCAGATGAGACCAAAATGGAGCTCTTTGGCATCAACTCAACCCGCCGTGTTTGGAGGAGGAGGAATGCTGCCTATGACCCCAAGAACACCATTCTCACCGTCAAACATGGAGATGGAAACATTATGCTTTGGGGGTGTTTTTCTGCTAAGGGGACAGCACAACTTCACCGCATCAAAGGGACGATGGACGGGGCCATGTATCGTCAAATCTTGGGTGAGAACCTCCTTCCCTCAGCCAGGGCATTGAAAATGGGTCGTGGATGGGTATTCTAGCATGACAATGACCCAAAACACACGGCCAAGGCAACAAAGGAGTGGCTCAAGAAGAAGCTCATTAAGGTCCTGGAGTGGCCTAGCCAGTCTCCAGACCTTAATCCCATAGAAAATCTGTGGAGGGAGCTGAAGGTTCGAGTTGCCAAACGTCAGCCTTGAAACCTTAATGACTTGGAGAAGATCTGCAAAGAGGAGTGGGACAAAATCCCTCCTGAGATGTGTGCAAACCTGGTGGCCAACTACAAGAAACGTCTGACCTCTGTGATTGCCAACAAGGGTTTTGCCACCAAGTACTAAGTCATGTTTTGCAGAGGGGTCAAATACTTATTTCCCTCATTAAAATGCAAATCAATTCATAAAAATTTTCACATGCGTTTTTATGGATTTTGTTGTTGTTATTCTGTCTCTCACTGTTCAAATAAACCTACCATTAAAATTATAGACTGATCATGTCTTTGTCAGTGGGCAAACGTACAAAATCAGCAGGGGATCAAATACTTTTCCCCCTCACTGTATGGAACTACCGAGACTCTGCCTAGAGCTGTCCATCCAACCAAACTGAGCAACCGGGCCAGTGTTCCATTCAGGGAGGTGACCAAGAACCCAATGATCACTCTGACAGAAATACAGAGTTCCTTGGCTGAGATGGGAGAACCTGCCAGAAGGACCACAGTCTCTACACCACTTCACCAATCTGGGCTTTATGGGAGAGTGGCCAGTCGGAAGCCACAAGAGTGCAAATGACCTAGGACTAGGAAGAAGATTTACGTTCCAACAGGACAATGACCCCAAGCATACAGCCCAAATCAATGCTGGAATGGCTTCAGAACAAGAATGTGAAAGTCCTTGAGTGGCCCAGCCAAAGCCCAGACTTGAATCCCATTGAAAATCTGTGGAAAGACTTAAAGAGTGCTGTTCACCACCGCTCCCCATCTAACTTAACAAGAAAAAAAAATAGAAAATCTGCAAGGAAGAATAGGAGAAAATCCCAAAATCCAGATGTCCAAAGCTGATACAGACATACACAAGACGGCAAAGTGTCACGCTCTGGCTCCGGGACTGTGTATTTTGAGCCAGGGTGTGTTCATTTGGTTGTGTTTGGTATTGGTTGTGTTGTATTTGGTTGTGTTTCTTTGTTTGGTCGTGTGACTCCCAATCAGTGGTAACGAGTGTCAGCTGTCGGCTCGTTATCTCTGATTGGGAGCCATATTTAAACTGTCAGTGTTCACCTTAGTGTTGTGGGTTTTTGTTCCTTGTCAGTCATTGTAACGGAGGACTTCACGTTTCGTCATTGTTTGTTGTTTTCGTGTTTAGGCTTTAATTTAATAAAGTCATGTTCACCTTCAACGCTGCGCATTGGTCCTCCTCATTAGACGATCGTGACAGAAAAACCCACCAAGATGGGACCAAGCAGCGTGTCCAGGAGCCGTCGCCAGGGAGATCCCTCACAGATCTCCTTCGCCTCCTGGACTGGGTCAAGCCGAGTGAGGAGGAGAAGGGCTTGACACTATGGCAGAAGGGCGAGAGGCTGGCGAGGGATATGGAGACCTGGTCCACGGGTAGGAGAGACGCCCCGAAAATTTTTAGGGGGGGGCTCACGACGTCGGACCAGCAGGAGGCCGCGATAGAGCGGCCCAGTGGGTTGCCGGAGAAGGCCGCCGGGTTACGGGGGCCACTGGTCGAAGAGGGGATGGAGGAAGTAGAGGCACGGCGAGAGGTACTGGCGTGTGTTGCCAGTCCGGTCCGGCCCGTTCCAGATCCCGGTGTAGGACCAGTGGTGTGTGTCCCCAGTACAGTCCGGCCCATCCAAGCTTCCCGCACCAAGCCAGTGGTGTGCGTCGTCAGCCCGGCTCTGCCCGTGCCTGCTCTCCGCATCAAGCCTGTGGTGCGTCTCGTCAGCCCGGCTCTGCCCGTTCCTGCTCTCCGCACCAGGTCTGTGGGTGCACGTCGCCAGCCCAGTCCGGCCCATTCCTGCTACTCGCAACAAGCCAAGGGTGCGAGTCGTCAGCCGGATTCAGCCCATTCCTGCTACTCGCACCAAGCCAAGGGTGCGAGTCGTCAGCCGGATTCAGCCCATTCCTGCTACTCGCACCAAGCCAAGGGTGCGAGTCGTCAGCCGGATTCAGCCCATTCCTGCCACTCGCACCAAGTCAAGGGTGCGAGTCGTCAGCCGGATTCAGCCCATTCCTGCTACTCGCACCAAGTCAAGGGTGCGAGTCGTCAGCCGGATTCTGCCTGTTCCTGCCACTCGCACCAAGTCAAGGGTGCGAGTCGTAAGCCGGAATCAGCCCAGTCCTGCTACTCGCACCAAGCCAGGGATGCGAGTCTTCAGCCTGGTGAGGCCTGTTCCGGCTCCACGCACCATGCAAAGGGTGCGTATCGTCTGCCAGGTCCGGTCCATTCCTGCCTCACGCGCCAAGCCAGGGGTGCGCGTCGGCAGTCCTGATCCAGCTAACTGGGTCAGATCGGACTGGGGGCACTACGGTGGGGATTGTAGTAGGGTGGTGGTCAAGCCCGGAGCCGGAGCCGCCTCCGAGGAGCAATACCCACCCAGCCCTTCCCTATTTGGGGTGTAGGCGCGGTCGGAGTCCGCGCCTTTAGGGGGGGGGGTACTGTCACGCTCTGGCTCCGGGACTGTGTATTTTGAGCCAGGGTGTGTTCATTTGGTTGTGTTTGGTATGGGTTGTGTTGTATTTGGTTGTGTTTTTCTTTTTGGTCGTGTGACTCCCAATCAGTGGTAACGAGTGTCAGCTGTCGGCTCGTTATCTCTGATTGGGAGCCATATTTAAACTGTCAGTGTTCACCTTAGTGTTGTGGGTTTTTGTTCCTTGTCAGTCATTGTAACGGAGGACTTCACGTTTCGTCATTGTTTGTTGTTTTCGTGTTTAGGCTTTAATTTAATAAAGTCATGTTCACCTTCAACGCTGCGCATTGGTCCTCCTCATTAGACGATCGTAACAGAAAAAACCCACCAAGATGGGACCAAGCAGCGTGTCCAGGAGCCGTCGCCAGGGAGATCCCTCACAGATCTCCTTCGCCTCCTGGACTGGGTCAAGCCGAGTGAGGAGGAGAAGGGCTTGACACTATGGCAGAATGGGGCGAGAGGCTGGCGAGGGATATGGAGACCTGGTCCACGGGTAGGAGAGACGCCCCGAAAAATTTTTAGGGGGGGGCTCACGACGTCGGACCAGCAGGAGGCCGCGATAGAGCGGCCCAGTGGGTTGCCGGAGAAGGCCGCCGGGTTACGGGGGCCACTGGTCGAAAGGGGATGGAGGAAGTAGAGGCACGGCGAGAGGTACTGGCGTGTGTTGCCAGTCCGGTCCCGGCCCGTTCCAGATCCCGGTGTAGGACCAGTGGTGTGTGTCCCCAGTACAGTCCGGCCCATCCAAGCTTCCCGCACCAAGCCAGTGGTGTGCGTCGTCAGCCCGGCTCTGCCCGTGCCTGCTCTCCGCATCAAGCCTGTGGTGCGTCTCGTCAGCCCGGCTCTGCCCGTTCCTGCTCTCCGCACCAGGTCTGTGGTGCACGTCGCCAGCCCAGTCCGGCCCATTCCTGCTACTCGCAACAAGCCAAGGGTGCGAGTCGTCAGCCGGATTCAGCCCATTCCTGCTACTCGCACCAAGCCAAGGGTGCGAGTCGTCAGCCGGATTCAGCCCATTCCTGCTACTCGCACCAAGCCAAGGGTGCGAGTCGTCAGCCGGATTCAGCCCATTCCTGCCACTCGCACCAAGTCAAGGGTGCGAGTCGTCAGCCGGATTCAGCCCATTCCTGCTACTCGCACCAAGTCAAGGGTGCGAGTCGTCAGCCGGATTCTGCCTGTTCCTGCCACTCGCACCAAGTCAAGGGTGCGAGTCGTAAGCCGGAATCAGCCCAGTCCTGCTACTCGCACCAAGCCAGGGATGCGAGTCTTCAGCCTGGTGAGGCCTGTTCCGGCTCCACGCACCATGCAAAGGGTGCGTATCGTCTGCCAGGTCCGGTCCATTCCTGCCTCACGCGCCAAGCCAGGGGTGCGCGTCGGCAGTCCTGATCCAGCTAACTGGGTTCAGATCGGACTGGGGGGCACTACGGGGGGATTGTAGTAGGGTGGTGGTCAAAGCCCGGAGCCGGAGCCCGCCTCCGAGGAGCAATACCCACCCAGCCCTTCCCTATTTGGGGTGTAGGCGCGGTCGGAGTCCGCGCCTTTAGGGGGGGGTACTGTCACGCTCTGGCTCCGGGACTGTGTATTTTGAGCCAGGGTGTGTTCATTTGGTTGTGTTTGGTATTGGTTGTGTTGTATTTGGTTGTGTTTCTTTGTTTGGTCGTGTGACTCCCAATCAGTGGTAACGAGTGTCAGCTGTCGGCTCGTTATCTCTGATTGGGAGCCATATTTAAACTGTCAGTGTTCACCTTAGTGTTGTGGGTTTTTGTTCCTTGTCAGTCATTGTAACGGAGGACTTCACGTTTTGTCATTGTTTGTTGTTTTCGTGTTTAGGCTTTAATTTAATAAAGTCATGTTCACCTTCAACGCTGCGCATTGGTCCTCCTCATTAGACGATCGTGACACAAAGCTGTAATCGCCGCCAAAGGTGCTTCTACAAAGTATTGACTCAGGGGTGTGAATAGTTACGTAAATTAAATATTTCTGTATTTAATTTTTCAATCAATTTTAAAACATTTCTAAAAAAACATGTTTTTTTACTTTGTCATTATGGGGTATTGTGTGTAGATGGTTGAGATACTTATCTATTTAATTCAGGCTGTAACACAGCAATATGTGAAATAAGTCAAGGGGTATGAATACTTTCTGAAGGCACCGTATGCCTACTTCCATGTTGGAAGCGAATAGATTGCATTTAGTTAAAATATATGATAATTGTAATCAGAAGATACTGCTGACCAACAGCCCACCTGCTTCCAGAGATTCTTGCTCCTTCATCCTCTACCCTGTCTCCTGAGGGTCTGGTTCATAACTGGTTCAGAACTGGTTTGAACTGGTTCAGAACTGGTTCGAACTGGTTCAGAACTGGTTAATAACTGGTTCATCACTGGTTCAGAACTGGTTCGAACTGGTTCAGAACTGGTTAATAACTGGTTCATAACTGGTTCATAACTGGTTCAGAACTGGTTCAGAACTGGTTCCGAACTGGTTCAGAACTGGTTCGAACTGGTTCAGAACTGGTTCAGAACTGGTTAATAACTGGTTAATAACTGGTTCAGAACTGGTTCAGAACTGGTTCAGAACTGGTTCATAACTGGTTCAGAACTTGTTCATAACTGTTTCAGAACTTGTTCATAACTGGTTCATAACTGGTTCATAACTGGTTCAGAACTGGTTTGAACTGGTTAAGAACTGGTTCATAACTGGTTCAGAACTGGTTCGAACTGGTTCAGAACTGATTCAGAACTGGTTCATAACTGGTTCAGAACTGGTTAAGAACTGGTTCAGAACTGGTTCAAACTGGTTCATAACTGGTTCGGTACTGGTTCAGAACTGGTTCGAACTGGTTCAGAACTGGTTCAGAACTGGTTCGAACTGGTTCATAACTGGTTCAGAACTGGTTCGAACTGGTTCATAACTGGTTCAGAACTGGCCCAGCCAAAGCCCAGACTTGAACTGGTTAATAACTGGTTCAGAACTGGTTCAGTTAAGAACTGGTTAATAACTGGTTAATAACTGGTTCAGAACTGGTTCAGAACTTGTTCATAACTGGTTCAGAACTGGTTCAGAACTGGTTCAGAACTGGTTTGAACTGGTTAAGAACTGGTTCAGAACTGGTTCAGAACTGGTTCGAACTGGTTCGAACTGGTTCAGAAATGGTTCAGAAATGGTTCGAACTGGTTCAGAACTGGTTCAGAACTGGTTCGAACTGGTTCATAACTGGTTCATAACTGGTTCATAACTGGTTTTTAGAACGGGTCGAACTGGTTCAGAACTGGTTCGAACTGGTTCAGAACTGGTTCAGAACTGGTTCGAACTGGTTCAGATCTGGTTAATAACTGGTTAATAACTGGTTCAGAACTGGTTCAGAACTGGTTCAGAACTGGTTCAGAACTTGTTCAAAACTGTTTCAGAACTGGTACTAAGTACTAAGTCATGTTTTGCAGAGGGGTCAAATACTTATTTCCCTCATTAAAATGCAAATCAATTCATAAAATTTTTCACATGCGTTTTTCTGGATTTTTTTGTTGTTATTCTGTCTCTCACTGTTCAAATAAACCTACCATTAAAATTATAGACTGATCATGTCTTTGTCAGTGGGCAAAAGTACAAAATCAGCAGGGTATCAAATACTTTTTCCCCTCACTGTATGGAACTACCCAGACTCTGCCTAGAGCTGTCCATCCAACCAAACTGAGCAACCGGGCAAGAAGGACCTTGTTCAGGGAGGTGACCAAGAACCCAATGATCACTCTGACAGAAATACAGAGTTCCTTGGCTGAGATGGGAGAACCTGCCAGAAGGACCACAGTCTCTACACCACTTCACCAATCTGGGCTTTATGGGAGAGTGGCCAGTCGGAAGCCACAAGAGTGCAAATGACCTAGGACTAGGAAGAAGATTTACGTTCCAACAGGACAATGACCCCAAGCATACAGCCAAATCAATGCTGGAATGGCTTCAGAACAAGAATGTGAAAGTCCTTGAGTGGCCCAGCCAAAGCCCAGACTTGAATCCCATTGAAAATCTGTGGAAAGACTTAAAGAGTGCTGTTCACCACCGCTCCCCATCTAACTTAACAAGAAAAAAAAAAAGAAAATCTGCAAGGAAGAATAGGAGAAAATCCCAAAATCCAGATGTCCAAAGCTGATACAGACATACACAAGACGGCAAAGCTGTAATCGCCGCCAAAGGTGCTTCTACAAAGTATTGACTCAGGGGTGTGAATAGTTACGTGAATTAAATATTTCTGTATTTCATTTTCAATCAATTTTAAAACATTTCTAAAAACATGTTTTTACTTTGTCATTATGGGGTATTGTGTGTAGATGGTTGAGAGACTTATCTATTTAATTCAGGCTGTAACACAACAATATGTGAAATAAGTCAAGGGGTATGAATACTTTCTGAAGGCACCGTATGCCTACTTCCATGTTGGAAGCGAATAGATTGCATTTAGTTAAAATATATGACAATTGTAATCAGAAGATACTGCTGACCAACAGCCCACCTGCTTCCAGAGATTCTTGCTCCTTCATCCTCTACCCTGTCTCCTGAGGGTCTGGTTCATAACTGGTTCAGAACTGGTTCGAACTTGTTCAGAACTGGTTCGAACTGGTTCAGAACTGGTTAATAACTGGTTCATAACTGGTTCATCACTGGTTCAGAACTGGTTCAGAACTGGTTCGAACTGGTTCAGAACTGGTTAATAACTGGTTCATAACTGGTTCATAACTGGTTCAGAACTGGTTCATAACTGGTTCAGAACTGGTTCATAACTGGTTCAGAACTTGTTCATAACTGTTTCAGAACTTGTTCATAACTGGTTCATAACTGGTTCATAACTGGTTCATAACTGGTTCGAACTGGTTCGAACTGGTTCAGAACTGGTTCAGAACTGGTTCAGAACTGGTTTGAACTGGTTAAGAACTGGTTCATAACTGGTTCATAACTGGTTCATAACTGGGTCGAACTGGTTCAGAACTGGTTCAGAACTGGTTCAGAACTGGTTCAGAACTGGTTTGAACTGGCTCAGAACTGGTTCACAATTGGTTCAGAACTGGTTCGAACTGGTTCAGAGCTGGTTCGAACTGGTTCAGAACTGGTTCAGAACTTGTTGGAACAGGTTCAGAATTGGTTCAGAACTGGTTCAGAACTGGTACAGAACTGGTTTGAACTGGTTCATAACTGGTTCATAACTGGTTCATAACTGGTTCATAACTGGTTCAGAACAGGTTCGAACTGGTTCAGAACTAGTTCAGAACTGGTTCAGAACTGGTTCGAACTGGTTCAGAACTGGTTCAGAACTGGTTCGAACTGGTTCAGAACTGGTTCAGAACTGGTTCGAACTGGTTCAGAACTGGTTCAGAACTGGTTCAGAACTGGTTCAGAACTGGTTAAGAACTGGTTCAGAACTGGTTCAAACTGGTTCAAACTGGTTCATAACTGGTTCGGTACTGGTTCAGAATTGGTTCGAACTGGTTCATAACTGGTTCAGAACTGGCCCAGCCAAAGCCCAGACTTGAACTGGTTAATAACTGTCTCCTGGTTCAGAACTGGTTCAGTTAAGAACTGGTTAATAACTGGTTCAGAACTGGTTCATAACTGGTTCAGGACTTGTTCTTAACTGGTTCAGAACTGGTTCAGAACTGGTTCAGAACTGGTTCAGAACTGGTTTGAACTGGTTAAGAACTGGTTCATAACTGGTTCAGAACTGGTTCGAACGGGTTCAGAACTGGTTCAGAAATGGTTCGAACTGGTTCAGAACTGGTTCAGAACTGGTTCGAACTGGTTCATAACTGGTTCATAACTGGTTCATAACTGGTTCGAAACTGGTTCGAACTGGTTCAGAACTGGTTCAGAACTGGTTCAGAACTGGTTTGAACTGGTTAAGAACTGGTTCATAACTGGTTCATAACTGGTTCATAACTGGGTCGAACTGGTTCAGAACTGGTTCAGAACTGGTTCAGAACTGGTTCAGAACTGGTTTGAACTGGCTCAGAACTGGTTCACAATTGGTTCAGAACTGGTTCGAACTGGTTCAGAGCTGGTTCGAACTGGTTCAGAACTGGTTCAGAACTTGTTGGAACAGGTTCAGAAATTGGTTCAGAACTGGTTCAGAACTGGTACAGAACTGGTTTGAACTGGTTCATAACTGGTTCATAACTGGTTCATAACTGGTTCATAACTGGTTCAGAACAGGTTCGAACTGGTTCAGAACTAGTTCAGAACTGGTTCAGAACTGGTTCGAACTGGTTCAGAACTGGTTCAGAACTGGTTCGAACTGGTTCAGAACTGGTTCAGAAGAACTGGTTCGAACTGGTTCAGAACTGGTTCAGAACTGGTTCAGAACTGGTTCAGAACTGGTTAAGAACTGGTTCAGAACTGGTTCAAACTGGTTCAAACTGGTTCATAACTGGTTCGGTACTGGTTCAGAATTGGTTCGAACTGGTTCATAACTGGTTCAGAACTGGCCCAGCCAAAGCCCAGACTTGAACTGGTTAATAACTGGTTCAGAACTGGTTCAGTTAAGAACTGGTTAATAACTGGTTCAGAACTGGTTCATAACTGGTTCAGGACTTGTTCTTAACTGGTTCAGAACTGGTTCAGAACTGGTTCAGAACTGGTTCAGAACTGGTTTGAACTGGTTAAGAACTGGTTCATAACTGGTTCAGAACTGGTTCGAACGGGTTCAGAACTGGTTCAGAAATGGTTCGAACTGGTTCAGAACTGGTTCAGAACTGGTTCGAACTGGTTCATAACTGGTTCATAACTGGTTCATAACTGGTTCAGAACTGGTTCGAACTGGTTCAGAACTGGTTCAGAACTGGTTCAGAACTGGTTCATAACTGTTTCAGAACTTGTTCATAACTGTTTCAGAACTGGTTCAGAACTGGTTCATAACTGGTTTGAACTGGTTCATAACTGGTTCATAACTGGTTCTGAACTGGTTCGAACTGGTTCAGAACTGGTTCAGAGCTGGTTTGAACTGGTTAAGAACTGGTTCAGAACTGGTTCAGAACTGGTTCATAACTGGTTCATAACTGGTTCAGAAATGGTTCGAACTGGTTCAGAACTGGTTCAGAACTGGTTCAGAACTAGTTCATAACTGGTTTGAACTGGTTCATAACTGGTTCATAACTGGTTCATAACTGGTTCAGAACTGGTTTGAACTGGCTCAGAACTGGTTCATAACTGGTTCATAACTGGTTCGAACTGGTTCAGAGCTGGTTCGAACTGGTTCAGAACTGGTTCAGAACTTGTTGGAACAGGTTCGAACTGGTTCAGAACTGGTACAGAACTGGTTTGAACTGGTTTATAACTGGTTCATAACTGGTTCATAACTGGTTCATAACTGGTTCATACCTGGTTCGAACTGGTTCAGAACTGGTTCAGAACTGGTTCGAACTGGTTCAGAACTGGTTCGAACTGGTTCAGAACTGGTTCAGAGCTGGTTCAGAACTTGTTGGAAAAGGTTTGAACTGGTTCAGAACTGGTTCAGAACTGGTTTGAACTGGTTCATAACTGGTTCATAACTGGTTCATAACTGGTTCAGAAATGGTTCAGAACTGGTTCGAACTGGTTCAGAACTGGTTAATAACTGGTTCAGAACTGGTTCAGAACTGGTTCAGAACTGGTTCAAAACTGGTTCGAACGGGTTCAGAACTGGTTCAGAAATGGTTCGAACTGGTTCAGAACTGGTTCAGAATTGGTTCGAACTGGTTCATAACTGGTTCATAACTGGTTCATAACTGGTTCAGAACTGGTTCGAACTGGTTCAGAACTGGTTCAGAACTGGTTCAGAACTGGTTTGAACTGGCTCAGAACTGGTTCATAACTGGTTCATAACTGGTTCGAACTGGTTCAGAGCTGGTTCGAACTGGTTCAGAACTGGTTCAGAACTTGTTGGAACAGGTTCGAACTGGTTCAGAACTGGTACAGAACTGGTTTGAACTGGTTTATAACTGGTTCATAACTGGTTCATAACTGGTTCATAACTGGTTCATACCTGGTTCGAACTGGTTCAGAACTGGTTCGAACTGGTTCAGAACTGGTTCGAACTGGTTCAGAACTGGTTCAGAGCTGGTTCAGAACTTGTTGGAACAGGTTCGAACTGGTTCAGAACTGGTTCAGAACTGGGTTGAACTGGTTCATAACTGGTTCATAACTGGTTCATAACTGGTTCAGAAATGGTTCAGAACTGGTTCGAACTGGTTAATAACTGGTTCAGAACTGGTTCAGAACTGGTTCAGAACTGGTTCAGAACTGGTTCGAACGGGTTCAGAACTGGTTCAGAAATGGTTCGAACTGGTTCAGAACTGGTTCAGAATTGGTTCGAACTGGTTCATAACTGGTTCATAACTGGTTCATAACTGGTTCAGAACTGGTTCGAACTGGTTCAGAACTGGTTCAGAACTGGTTCAGAACTGGTTCAGAACTGGTTCAGAACTGTTTCAGAACTTGTTCATAACTGTTTCAGAACTGGTTCAGAACTGGTTCAGAACTGGTTTGAACTGGTTCATAACTGGTTCTGAACTGGTTCGAACTGGTTCAGAACTGGTTCAGAGCTGGTTTTTAACTGGTTCAGAACTGGTTCATAACTGGTTCATAACTGGTTCATAACTGGTTCAGAAATGGTTCGAACTGGTTCAGAACTGGTTCAGAACTGGTTCAGATCTAGTTCATAACTGGTTTGAAATGGTTCATAACTGGTTCATAACTGGTTCATAACTGGTTCAGAACTGGTTTGAACTGGCTCAGAACTGGTTCATAACTGGTTCATAACTGGTTCGAACTGGTTCAGAGCTGGTTCGAACTGGTTCAGAACTGGTTCAGAACTTGTTGGAACAGGTTCGAACTGGTTCAGAACTGGTACAGAACTGGTTTGAACTGGTTTATAACTGGTTCATAACTGGTTCATAACTGGTTCATACATGGTTCGAACTGGTTCAGAACTGGTTCAGAACTGGTTCGAACTGGTTCAGAACTGGTTCGAACTGGTTCAGAACTGGTTCAGAGCTGGTTCAGAACTTGTTGGAACAGGTTCGAACTGGTTCAGAACTGGTTCAGAACTGGTTTGAACTGGTTCATAACTGGTTCATAACTGGTTCATAACTGGTTCAGAAATGGTTCAGAACTGGTTCGAACTGGTTCAGAACTGGTTCATAACTGGTTCAGAACTTGTTCAGAACTGGTTTGAACTGGTTCATAACTGGTTCAGAACTCGTTTAGAACTGGTTCATAACTGGTTCATAACTGGTTCAGAACTGGTTCAGAACTGATTTCAACTGGTTCAGAACTGGTTCAGAACTGGTTCAGAACTGGTTCAGAACTGGTTCGACTGGTTCAGATCTGGTTCAGAACTGGTTTGAACTGGTTCTGGTTCATAACTGGTTCATAACTGGTTCAGAACTGGTTCATAACTGGTTCAGAACTGGTTCAGAACTGGTTCGAACTGGTTCAGAACTGGTTCAGAACTGGTTCGAACTGGTTCAGAACTGGTTCATAACTGGTTCGAACTGGTTCAGAACTGGTTCAGAACTTGTTCGAACTGGTTCAGAACTGGTTCATAACTGGTTCGAACTGGTTCAGAACTGGTTCAGAACTGGTTCGGTACTGGTTCAGAACTGGTTCAGAACTGGTTCGAACTGGTTTTTTAACTGGTTCAGAACAGGTTCAGAACTGGTTGAGAACTGGTTCATAACTGGTTCGAACTGGTTCAGAACTAGTACATAACTGGTTCATAACTGGTTCATAACTGGTTCGAACTGGTTCAGAACTGGTTCAGAACTGGTTCGAACTGGTTCAGAACTGGTTCATAACTGGTTCGAATTGGTTCAGAACTGGTTCAGAACTGGTTCGAACTGGTTCAGAACTGGTTCATAACTGGTTCGAACTGGTTCAGAACTGGTTCAGAACTGGTTCGGTACTGGTTCAGAACTGGTTCAGAACTGGTTCGAACTGGTTTTTAACTGGTTCAGAACTGGTTCAGAACTGGTTGAGAACTGGTTCATAACTGGTTCGAACTGGTTCAGAACTGGTACATAACTGGTTCATAACTGGTTCATAACTGGTTCGAACTGGTTTCAGAACTGGTTCAGAACTGGTTCGAACTGGTTCAGAACTGGTTCAGAACTGGTTCGAACTGGTTCAGAACTGGTTCAGAACTGGTTCAACTGAACTTTGCTGGTCGGAACAGTGGAACGAAACCAAAAAAATTGTGGTTCTGTTCAGAACCAAACAATGAGAAAATAATTTTGTTTCCAACTCCTGATGGGTATGCTTGTCATCGGGAAGGACTAGGGAGTTCTTTAAGAAAAAAAAAAGAAATTAATGGAATAGAGCTCAGCACAGGCAAAATCCCAGAGGAAAACCTGGTTCAGTCTGCTTTCCACCAGACACTGGGAGACAAATTCACCTTTCAGCAGGTCAATAACCTAAAACAAATGGACACTGGAGTTGCTTTCCAAGACGACATTGAATGTTCCTAAGTGGCTTAGTTACAGTTTTGACTTAAATCGGCTTGAAAACCTATGGCAAGAATTGAAAATTGGAGGCTCCTCAGAGTAGGAGGGAGAGGACCATCCTCCTTAGTGAATTTCATAAAAATGTAAATTGTAAAACATTAAAAAAGTTATCATTTTTAGCTAAAACTACTAAATATAATCACGTCACGTCACCAAAAAGTTGATTAAAACACATGATTTAGAAAATAAGGTCTACAGTAGCCTCAACAGAACTCTGTAGGGTAGCACCATGGTGTAGCCGGAGGACAGCTAGCTTCCGTCCTCCTCTGGGTACATTGACTTCAATACAACACCTAGGAGGCTCATGATTCTCACCCCTTTCCATAGACTTCCAGAGGACGTCCTCCAGACTATCAGAGCTCTTGAAGCATGAACTGACATGTTGTCCACCCATTCAAAGTCTCAGAGAATGAATCTAGTACTGAAAGCATATGCTACAGCTAGCTAGCACAGCAGTGTATAAAATGTGGTGAGTAGTTGACTCAAAGAGAGAGAAAAAACATAGTTGAACAGTTTTGAACAAATTAATTTCTTCCAAAATGGAAGAGAGAGAGAGAGAGAGAGAGAGAGAGAGAGAGAGAAAGAGAGAGAGAGACTCATTTTTTCCACTTTCTGTTTCACTTACTTAGCAAATGCAGCTAGCTAGTTTAGCCTACTGAAACACCCTGCTCAAACAGAGGGATGCTATGTTAGCTAGCTGGCTATGACTTTCCGACACAACATTGGAACTCTTCCAAGTCAAGGTAAGCTTTTGGTATTACACATTTATTGCCACCGGGGTCCGCCGGTGTAACTGCTTACATGATTACACTGTAACGTTACTGCATGATTGTAGCCGGTTTACTAAAGCGTTAGTTCTATTATCTATGCTGACTATGACGTTACTTTAGCTGATATGGTGACAACGATGTAGGCTGTGTGTAGCGGTTTGGCTTGGAAAGGTTTTTTCACCTGGTCACTTACAGCTGATGTGTTGTGCATTGAAGTCCACAAGCGAAGGGAAAAGGTGAGAGGAGGAGAGTTGTGAGAAGGAATACAACGTGGCTGCTATGAAAGTGAACTGTGAAGAAAACGGAAGAAAACGGGGATAAACATACCTGAATTTTGTCCAACAGAAACTCACGTTTGCAACTATTGGACAAATGATTACATCCTATACACCCACGTGTCACTGTCTGTCACCTCAAATGTGTCTCTCGACCTGTGTGCACCTACGTTGTAAACTTTAATTCATAGGCTAGGTTGTAGCAACCTCATGATGGGTAGATTCCAGTATCATGTAGTAGCCCAAACCTATCACTGTTACGTTGAACTGGGTGAATATGAATGAGAGTCATCCATTACACTGTAATAAAACAAAAAGGTAATGCTCATGAAAATAAATCGTCCTCCCTCATCTTAAACGACACTGACCGCCACCGCTGTCTAGCAATGATCAACAACCAACTTGACAGAGCTTGAAGAGTTTAAAATATAATAACGTAAATATTGTACAATCCCGCTGTGCAAAGCTCTTAGAGACTTACCAGAAAGACTCACAGCTGTAATCACTACCCAAGGTGATTCTAACATGTATTGACTCAGGGGTGTGAATACTTATGTAATCTGTGAATAATTATGTAAATGAGATACTTCTATGTTTACTTTTCAATAAATTTACAAAAATTTCTAAAACATGTTTTCACTTTGTCATTATGGGGTATTGTGTTGGTTATTGTACGTAGATGGATGAGGAATGGATGGATGAGGAATGGATGGATGAGGAATTCAGCCTGTAATACAACAACAATGTGCTCTATCATAATCAGTCACATTGACCCCAAAACACATTTGGAGTTTTATACTGTGCTGGAAAGAAGAGAACGCTTTCTAATGAGACCAACATGCTGAACCACCAAACCATGTTTTAGAGAAATACGCAGTCAAAGTTTGCCCCCTTTACACTCAATAACTGGTTGTGCCACCTTTAGCTACAATGACTCCAACCAAATGCTTCCTGTGGAATTACTGGAACCATGTCGTCCAAAAAGTTATACTTTTGAATCATCTGTCCATAGAACGTTCTTCCAAGAGTCTTGATGATCATCCAGGTGCTTTTTGGCAAACTTGAGTCAACTTTTTGGACGAGATGGGTCCCATTATGCCTGCCGAAAACCAAACACTGCATTCCACAGTAAGAACATCATACCAAAGGTCAAGCATGGTGGTGGTGGAGTGATGGTTTGGGGATGCTTTGCTGCCTCAGGACCTGGATGACTTGCCTTAATAGAAGGAACCATGAATTCTGCTCTGTATCAGAGAATTCTACAGGAGAATGTCAGACCATCCGTCTGTGAGCTGAAGCTGAAGCGCAGCTGGGTCATGCAGCAAGACAATGATCCAAAACACACAATCAAGTCTACATGAAAATTGCTAAAAAGCAACAAATTGGAAGTTTTGGAATGGCCTAGTCAAAGTCCAGACCTAATCCCAATTGAGATGTGGCAGGACTTGAAACGAGCAGTTCATGCTTGAAAACCCACACGTCACTGAGTTAAAGCAGTTCTGCATGGAAGAGTGGGCCAAAATTCCTCCACAGCTACGTGAGAGACTGATCAACAACCACAGGAAGCATTTGGTTGGAGTCATTGCAGCTAAATGTGGCACAACCAGTTATTGAGTGTAAGGGGGCAATTACTTTTTCACACAGGGGAATTGGGTGTTGCATAACTTTGTTTATGAAATAAATATGTAATTGTTGTGTTATTTGTACACTTATGTTCCCTTTATCTAATATTAGGTCTTGGTTGAAGATCTGATAACATTCAGTATCACAAATATGCAAAAGTAGAGAAAATTAGAAAGGGGGCAAATACTTTTATATAGCACTGTAGCTAGCTAGCTAGTTTGTAATTCCTTTATGATTTCAGAATAAGGGTTGTGTGATACATGCTCTGTTGATATGTTTTCCTCCTGCGGTTTTAAGATTACAAACTATATTTATACTCTGAATTTGGTACAATGAGACATATTATAAAAGCAATGATATTGTTTTGTTAAAACCAGATGAAATGTTTACAAAAAACACAATTTATATGCAAATTAGCCTTCCGACTGATTATGATAGAGCATGTCACAAATGTTGAATATGTCAAGGAATACTTTCTGAAGGCACTGTAGTTTCTCTCTCACGCTGAGAAAAGGACCGGTGAGGATGGTTGTAGTGTGAGTCAGCAGGCTGTGTTGTGGCTGTGTTGTGGCTGTGTTGTGGCTGTGTTGTGGCTGTGTTGTGGCTGTGTAGTGGCTGTGTAGTGGCTGTGTTGTGGCTGTGTAGTGGCTGTGTAGTGGCTGTGTTGTGGCTGTGTTGTGGCTACGTAGTGGCTGTGTAGTGGCTGTGTTGTGGCTGTGTAGTGGCTGTGTAGTGGCTGTGTAGTGGCTGTGTTGTGGCTGTGTAGTGGCTGTGTAGTGGCTGTGTTGTGGCTGTGTAGTGGCTGTGTTGTGGCTGTGTAGTGGCTGTGTAGTGGCTGTGTAGTGGCTGTGTTGTGGCTACGTAGTGGCTGTGTTGTGGCTGTGGCTACGTAGTGGCTGTGTTGTGGTTGTGTTGTGGCTGTGTAGTGACTGTGTTGTGGCTGTGGCTACGTAGTGGCTGTGTTGTGGCTGTGTTGTGGCTGTGTTGTGGCTATGGCTGTGGCTGTGTTGTGGCTGTGTTGTGGCTATGGCTGTGGCCGTGTTGTGGCTGTGTTGTGGCTACGTAGTGGCTGTGTAGTGGCTGTGTTGTGGCTGTGTAGTGGCTGTGTAGTGGCTGTGTAGTGGCTGTGTTGTGGCTGTGTAGTGGCTGTGTAGTGGCTGTGTTGTGGCTGTGTAGTGGCTGTGTTGTGGCTGTGTAGTGGCTGTGTAGTGGCTGTGTAGTGGCTGTGTTGTGGCTACGTTGTGGCTGTGTTGTGGCTGTGGCTACGTAGTGGCTGTGTTGTGGTTGTGTTGTGGCTGTGTAGTGGCTGTGTAGTGGCTGTGTTGTGGCTGTGTAGTGGCTGTGTAGTGGCTGTGCTGTGGCTGTGTTGTGGCTACGTAGTGGCTGTGTAGTGGCTGTGTTGTGGCTGTGTAGTGGCTGTGTAGTGGCTGTGTAGTGGCTGTGTTGTGGCTGTGTAGTGGCTGTGTAGTGGCTGTGTTGTGGCTGTGTAGTGGCTGTGTTGTGGCTGTGTAGTGGCTGTGTAGTGGCTGTGTAGTGGCTGTGTTGTGGCTACGTAGTGGCTGTGTTGTGGCTGTGGCTACGTAGTGGCTGTGTTGTGGTTGTGTTGTGGCTGTGTAGTGACTGTGTTGTGGCTGTGGCTACGTAGTGGCTGTGTTGTGGCTGTGTTGTGGCTGTGTGTGGTGGCTGTGGCTGTGTTGTGGCTGTGTTGTGGCTATGGCTGTGGCCGTGTTGTGGCTGTGTAGTGGCTGTGTTGTGGCTGTGTAGTGGCTGTGTTGTTTGTGGCTGTGTTGTGGCTGTGTTGTGGCTGTGTTGTGGCTGTGTTGTGGCTGTGTTGTGGCTGTGTAGTGGCTGTGTTGTGGTTCTTGCTGTGTTTTGGCTGTGGTGTGACTGTGGCCGTGTTGTGACTCTAGCTGTGTTGTGGCTGTGTTGTGGCTGTGTTGTGGCTGTGTTGTGGCCGTGTAGTGGCTGTGTAGTGGCTGTGTTGTGGTTCTTGCTCTGTTTTGGCTGTGGTGTGACTGTGGCTGTGTTGTGACTGTGGCTGTGTTGTGGCTGTGTTGTGGCTGTGTTGTGGCTGTGTTTGTGGCTGTGTGTGGCTGTGTTGTGGTTCTTGCTGTGTTTTGGCTGTGGTGTGACTGTGGCTGTGTTGTGACTGTAGCTGTGTTGTGTTGTGGCTGTGTAGTGGCTGTGTTGTGGCTACGTTGTGGCTACGTAGTGGCTGTGTAGTGGCTGTGTTGTTGCTGTGGCTGTGTTGTGGCTGTGTAGTGGTGTGTTGTGGCTGTGTTGTGGCTGTGTAGTGGTGTGTTGTGGCTGTGTAGTGGTTGTTGCTGTGTTTTGGCTGTGGTGTGATTGTGGCTGTGTTGTGGCTGTGGCTGTGACTGTGGCTGTGTTGTGACTGTGGCTGTGTTGTGACTGTAGCTGTGTTGTGGCTGTGGCTGTGTTGTGACTGTGTTGTGGCTGTGTAGTAGCTGTGTAGTGGCCGTATTGTGGCTATGTATTCGCTGTGTTGTGGCTGTGTTGTGGCTGTGTTGTGGCTACGTAGTGACTGTGTTGTGGCTGTGGCTACGTTGTGGCTGTGTTGTGGCTGTGTTGTGGCTGTGTAGTGGCTGTGTTGTGGCTACATTGTGGCTACGTAGTGGCTGTGTAGTGGCTGTGTTGTGGCTGTGGCTGTGTTTTGGCTGTGGTGTGACTGTGTAGTGGTGTGTTGTGGCTGTGTTGTGGCTGTGTAGTGTGTTGTGGCTGTGTTGTGGCTGTGTGTGGCTGTGTTGTGGGCTGTGTTGTGGCTGTGTGGCTGTGTAGTGGCTGTGTTGTGGCTGTGTGTGTGGCTGTGTAGTGGCTGTGTAGTGGCTGTGTTGTGGCTGTGTAGTGTGTGGTGTAGTGGGCTGTGTTGTGGCTGTGTGTGTGCTGTGTTGTGGCTGTGTAGTGGCTGTGTGTGTGGCTTTGTAGTGGCTGTGTTGTGGCTACGTGTGTGGCTGTGTTGTGGCTGTGGTGTAGTGGCTGTGTGTTGTTGTGGTTGTGTTGTGGCTGTGTAGTGTAGTGTGTGTTTGTGGCTGTGGCTGTGTGGCTGTGGTTGTGGCTGTGTTGTGGCTGTGTGTGGCTGTGGCTGTGGCTGTGTTGTGGCTGTGTTGTGGCTATGGCTGTGGCGTGTTGTGGCTGTGTGTGGCTGTGTTGTGGCTGTGTAGTGGCTGTGTTGTTGCTGTGGCTGTGTTGTGGCTGTGTTGTGGCTGTGTTGTGGCTGTGTTGTGGCTGTGTTGTGGCTGTGTAGTGGCTGTGTTGTGTTCTTGCTGTGTTGTGGCTGTGGTGTGACTGTGCCGTGTTGTGCTGTGTTGTGGCTGTGTTGTGGCTGTGTTGTGGCTGTGTTGTGGCCTGTGTAGTGGCTGTGTAGTGTGCTGTGTTGTGGTGTTTGTATGTTCTTGCTGTGTTTGGCTGGCTGTGTGTGCTGTGGCTGTGTTGTGACTGTGGCTGTGTTGTGGCTGTGTTGTGGCTGTGTTGTGGCTGTGTTGTGCTGTGTGTTTGTTGTGTGTTGTGGTTCTTGCTGTGTTTGGCTGGCGTGTGGTGTGGCTGTGTTGTGACTGGCTGTGTGTTGTGTTGTGGCTGTGTAGTGGCTGTGTTGTGGCTACGTTGTGGCTACGTAGTGGCTGTGTAGTGGCTGTGTTGTTTGTGGCTGTGTTGTGGCTGTGTAGTGGTGTGTTGTGGCTGTGTTGTGTGGCTGTGTAGTGGTGTGTTGTGGCTGTGTATTGTTGCTGTGTGGCTGTGGTGTGATTGTGGCTGTGTGTGCTGGACTGTGGCTGTGTTGTGACTGTGGCTGTGTTGTGACTGTACTGTGTTGTGGCTGTGCTGTGTTGGACTGTGTTGTGGCTGTGTTGTGGCTGCGTAGTGGCCGTATTGTGGCTATGTATTGCTGTGTTGTGGCTGTGTTGTGCTGTGTTGTAGTGGCTGTGTTGTGGCTGTTGGCTACGGTTGTGGCTGTGTTGTGGCTGTGTTGTGGCTGTGTAGTGGCTGTGTTTGTGGATTGTGGCTGTAGTGGCTGTGTTGCTGTGTTGTGGCTGTGTGTTTTGGCTGTGGTGTGACTGTGTAGTGGTGTGTTGTGGCTGTGTAGTGGCTGTGTTGTGGCTGTGTTGTGACTGTGGCTGTGTTGCGGCTGTGTTGCGGCTGTGTTGTGGCTGTGGCTGTGTTGTGACTGTGGCTGTGTTGCGGCTGTGTTGCGGCTGTGTTGTGGGAGTGTTGTGACTGTGGCTGTGTTGTGACTGTGGCTGTGTTGTGGCTGTGTTGTGGCTGTGTTGTGGCTGTGGCTGTGTTGTGGCTGTGTTGTGGCTGTGGCTGTGTTGTGGCTGTGGCTGTGTTGTGGCTGTGGCTGTGGCTGTGTTGTGGCTGTGGCTGTGTGTGTGTTGTGGCTGTGGCTGTGTTGTGGCTGTGGCTGTGTTGTGGCTGTGGCTGTGTTGTGGCTGTGGCTGTGGCTGTGGCTGTGTTGTGGCTGTGGCTGTGTTGTGGCTGTGTTGTGGCTGTGGCTGTGGCTGTGTTGCGGCTGTGTTGTGGCAGTGTTGTGACTGTGGCTGTGTTGTGACTGTGGCTGTGTTGTGGCTGTGTTGTGGCTGTGGCTGTGTTGTGGCTGTGGCTGTGTTGTGGCTGTGTTGTGGCTGTGTTGTGGCTGTGGCTGTGTTGTGGCTGTGTTGTGGCTGTGGCTGTGTTGTGGCTGTGGCTGTGTTGTGGCTGTGGCTGTGTTGTGGCCCCCAGCTTCATGATGCACTGGCCTGGATAACCAACCCAATCCTGCACACACAGGTTGAAGTCTGCTTGACAGAGCCGCTAACCAAGCTAAGCTGCTAGCCATCAAGCTAATGAAGTTAGTACAAGATGAGTTTTACAATGGAGCCCTCTTTGTCTGGAGAAATAAATGAACAGTTCCAGCGCTGTAGGTGCTGTATTTACTATGATTTGTTTTGGGACAAACTGGATAACTCAGAGTTCCAATGCGGCAATTGTTTGCTTGTCGAGGATTATAGGCTTGAGGTGGCTTCCTTGATCACGCAGGTCGCCAGCCTACGTAAGAAACTGGGGAAAACTGAGTGGAATGTTTACCATTTCTACGCCTGGCTGGATGGCGTTCGCGCTTGTTGGATGCATCTCCGCCTTGTCGTTTGTCGTTATCCGACTGGCCGGTGTTGCCCGGAGTTCATTCGCCAGGGGAGCCATCTCCTGCCTCTCCTCCCCCATCTGATAGCGGAGTCGAAGGAGCACAGCAAGAGGAGGATGGCAATCAACGACGGTCGCATGTCACGAGCCGTGGAAGCCAAAGACAGCGGCCTCCAGCAAAGCAGTCTACACTCCCAACGAGAGGCCCGGAGCGGATACAAACAACAAATAGTTTCGCCGCCCTGGAGCCTGAACTTCCTGCACCTTCGTCGCTGGGGGTACCTGTGTCTGCAGCCGCTGTGCCTACTCCTACTCCTTCCTGTCACACCCTGGCTCTGGGACTCTATATGTTGAGCCAGGGTGTGTTCATTCTTTGTGTTTATTTCTATGTTGGTAGTTCTAGTTGGGTTTATTTCTATGTTGGCTAGAGTGACTCCCAATCAGAGGCAACGAGTGTCAGCTGTCGTTGGTTGTCTCTGATTGGGAGCCATATTTAAACTGTCTGTTTTCCCTTTGTGTTTGTGGGTTCTTGTTCCGTGTTGGTCATTGTTACCGTGGACGTTACGAGTAGTTTGTTGTTTTGTTGGTTGTGTATGTTATCACTGAAGATAATAAATACCATGTTCGTTCAACACGCTGCGCATTGGTCTCTCCCTGACGATCGTGACAGAAGAACCCACCCTACAAGGACCAAGCAGCGTGTCCAGGGCAGGCAGCCTGGACATGGGAGGAGATATTGGACGGTAAAGGGTCCTGGACTTGGGAGGAAATCCTGGCCGGGATAGATCGCCGGCCATGGAGTGAGACAGTGGAGAGGCGACGGAGAGAGGAGCAACGGCGTGATCAGGGTCGTCGTCGGACGGTCGGGAGGCAACCCCAGAACATTTTTAGGGGGGGGCACATGGCATGGACGACGGGGCTGACGGAGGCAGAAAAGGGGCGGATTCAGAAGGCCACCAGGTTACGGGGGCCACTGGTCAAAGCAGGGAAGGAAGATGTAGAGGCACGGCGAGAGGTACTGGGGTGTGTAACCAGTCCGGTCCGGCCCGTTCCAGATCCCGAGGTAGAGCCAGTGGTGTGTGTCCCCAGTACGGTCCGGCCTGTTCCGGCCCCTCGCACCAAGTGTACGGTGTGCGTCGCCAGCCCAGTCCGGCCTGTCCCTGCTCCATGCACCCAGCCTACGGTGTGCGTCGCCAGCCCGGTCCGGCCTGTCCCTGTTCCACGCACCAAGCCTACGGTGTGCGTCGCCAGCCCAGTCCGGCCTGTCCCTGCTCCACGCACCAAGCCTACGGTGTGCGTCGCCAGCCCAGTCCGGCCTGTCCCTGCTCCACGCACCAAGCCTACGGTGTGCGTCGCCAGCCCAGTCCGGCCTGTCCCTGCTCCACGCACCATGCCTACGGTGTGCGTCGCCAGCCCAGTCCGGCCTGTCCCTGCTCCACGCACCAAGCCTACGGTGTGCGTCGCCAGCCCAGTCCGGCCTGTCCCTGCTCCACGCACCAAGTCTACGGTGCGCGTCGCCAGCCCGGCCCGGCCTGTTCCTGCCACTCGCACCAAGTATACGGTGCGCGTCGCCAGCCGGCCCGGCCTGTTTCCTGCCACTCGCACCAAGTCTACGGTGCGCGTCGCCAGCCCGGCCCGGCCTGTTCCTGCCACTCGCATCAAGTATACGGTGCGCGTCGCCAGCCCGGCCCAGCCTGTTCCTGCCACTCGCACCAAGTCTACGGTGCGCGTCGCCAGCCCGGCCCGGCCTGTTCCTGCCACTCGCACCAAGTATACGGTGGCGCGTCGCCAGCCGGCCCGGCCTGTTCCTGCCACTCGCACCAAGTCTACGGTGCGCGTCGCCAGCCCGGCCCGGCCTGTTCCTGCCACTCGCATCAAGTATACGGTGCGCGTCGCCAGCCCGGCCCGGCCTGTTCCTGCCACTCGCACCAAGTCTACGGTGCGCGTCGCCAGCCCGGCCCGGCCTGTTCCTGCCACTCGCACCAAGTCTACGGTGCGCGTCGCCAGCCCGGCCCGGCCTGTTCCTGCCACTCGCACCAAGTCTACGGTGCGCGTCGCCAGCCCGGCCCGGCCTGTTCCTGCCACTCGCACCAAGTATACGGTGCGCGTCGCCAGCCCGGCCCGGCCTGTTCCTGCCACTCGCACCAAGTCTACGGTGCACGTCGCCAGCCCGGCCCGGCCTGTTCCTGCCACTCGCACTAAGCCAGGGGGGTGCGAGACGTCAGCCTGGTAAGGCCCGTTCCTCCTCCACGCACCAAGCCAGGGGTGCGAGTCGTCAGCCTGGTAAGGCCCGTTCCTCCTCCACGCACCAAGCCAGGGGTGCGCGTCGTCAGCCTGGTAAGGCCCGTTCCTCCTCCACGCACCAAGCCAGGGGTGCGCGTCGTCAGTCCAGCACAACCCGTGCCTGGGTCACCGGTGCCTGGTAAGGTACCGGTCAACTGCTCCCCTACGGAGCTGAAGCTAACCGCTCCTGCTAAGTCCAGTTCAGCTCCAGCCAGCGGGGCCAGACTGGACCAGGGGCGCTATGGGGGGCTTATTGGAGGGTGGTGGGCAAGGCCGGAGCCAGAGAACCGCCGCCGAGGAGGTATGCCCACCCAGCCCTCCCCTGTTTTGTTCAAGTTGAGGCGCGGTCGCGGTCGCAGTCCGCGCCTTTAGGGGGGGGTACTGTCACACCCTGGCTCTGGGACTCTATATGTTGAGCCAGGGTGTGTTCATTCTTTGTGTTTATTTCTATGTTGGTAGTTCTAGTTGGGTTTATTTCTATGTTGGCTAGAGTGACTCCCAATCAGAGGCAACGAGTGTCAGCTGTCGTTGGTTGTCTCTGATTGGGAGCCATATTTAAACTGTCTGTTTTCCCTTTGTGTTTGTGGGTTCTTGTTCCGTGTTGGTCATTGTTACCGTGGACGTTACGAGTCGTTTGTTGTTTTGTTGGTTGTGTATGTTATCACTGAAGATAATAAATACCATGTTCGTTCAACACGCTGCGCATTGGTCTCTCCCTGACGATCGTGACACTTCCCCTACAATTTCAAAGTCGACGTCGGCAACCTTCTGTCCCTGCTCTGGATCTAGCGGGGCTTCTCCATCTGTCGGAGGCACCAGGCGCCGGGAGAAACGGGCTCAAGTTATCCTGCCTCTCACCCGTCCTTGAAGGGTTCTCTGAATCCTGTGATGCGTGGGAGTGGGTGGATTTCCTTGTCCTCACCAGCCGTGATTTTGGGCAGCTCCATGGTAAGAAATGTGACTGTTCCTGGACATCTGATGGGACACTGACAAGGACTTCAACACACTTCTAAACAATCTCGATGTAAAATTAGTGCCTTGATCCGTCTGTACGATTTTTGGAAATCCAAAAGTAGAGAAATACTTAATAAGCGCCTTCACAATTGCCTTACTGGTGATTTTACGCATAGGAATCGCCTCTGGGTACCTTGTAGCCGTGCACATTATCGTTAACAAGAATTGATTACCCGACTTAGTCCTGGGTAATGGACCAACACAATCGATTATTACTTTCTCAAACGGCTCTCCCATGACCGGAATCGGGCAGAGAGGAGCCGGGGAAATTACCTGGTTAGGCTTCCCCACCACTTGGCACGTACTACATGTACGGCAATAACGAGCCACATCCCGTTTCATTAACCAGCCAGAAGAAATGATGGAGGATTCGATCATAGGTTTTAGTCACCCCTAGATGACCAGACCAGGGAATATCAGGAGCTAGGAACAACACCTTCGTCTGAAACGTGGCAGGAACTACAATCTGGAAAACGGAACTCCAATCATTTTCTAGGTCAGCAGAGTCCATTTTCTCATCAAAAGACCCTTCTCAAGGAAATATGTCACACCTTTCCTTTTTGCCTCACTGAAAGGTAACATGGAGGAAAAACATTTGGCCAAGCCCATATCCTCTTTCTGGGCAGCTATTAGCTTCTCCCGAGTAACTGGCAACCTTAAACAGTCCACCGAGGAAGCCATTATCTTGTCTTTATTACCATCGTCATAATCAGAACTCACTGGGAACACAGGAGTAGAACACTGGATATCTTCCCCATTCAACATACTGGAGGTGCAAGCACAGAGTCAGTTAAGTCTACCATGGTACCTAAGCGACGCGACCGCGCACACATAATGGCACACGATGGAAATGTTTCGGGAAACGTAGTGGCCAAAACATCAGCACCAGGCTTGTCTAGCACTTCTAACATAGGCACAACTTTGCCTCCTGCTAGATCATTACCCATGATTAGAGCAACCCCATTTACGGGAAGCTCTGACTGGACACCGATTCTGAAACATCCACTCACTAGATCAGAAGTCAACCCCAGGACTCTCCTTTACAGAGCTCTTAGTGGTTACCTTAATCAAACCCACACTTTTATGGAGTTTAGGGGTTGAAGGTGTTGACTTGCGTTTTTAAAGACATACATTCCGAAATTACGTGTCCGACTTTATGACAGTAAAAACACGTGCATTCCTCCTTTGTAGTCAGCCGTGTACTTCCTGAGTAACAGGAGAGGATACAACCGGTCTATTTTCACTACGGTGTGTGGGAAACACCGATTTATGTGTTAACACAAATTCATCTGCAAGCACCGCGGCTTCAGATAACTTTAACACTTTCTGTTCATTAATGTATACAACCAACCGCTCTGGGAGGCTGTTTTTAAATTCTTCCAATAACAATAATTCAAGAAGACCTTCAAAGTCATTGAACTAACCCAAAACTTTACACAACGTTAGACACGGACACGAATGATCTGCTTGGCGTGTTAACACACTGGTGGTTTGTTGTAACCGAGTATTGGTGCTAAACCGTGTTATTGGAGGCTGGCATGCTAGTTGGCTATGGCGTCATAGGATTCGGTGCCCTGGAAGGTTTTCACGGAAGAATACTGTACCAAGTTAGCTAGCTGAATAAACTAAGTTAGAGTCTATTCCTAGAAAACATTGAACCGCTGTAGTTTACAACAATTATAATTTCTAAAGTGGAAGTTGGGAGAGTTTGAGTGTTTCAGTGAAACTTAAGTGAGGGAGGCCCCGCTCTCTCGCGTTTCCCAGATGTTTAGTTCATTTCATTACAATCTCCTTTCCATTATTGTAGCCTTTTTCTGTACCCTGTCAACTATGTGTCTGTCTATCCCTGTTCTCTCCTCTCAGCACAGGCCATACAAACGCTTCACACCGCATGGCTGCTGCAACTTTAATCTGGTGGTCGACCCACGTGGAGTTCCAGGTCTCCGGCAGCCTCTGGATCTGCCATTCTGCGGCCACCAAGGCAGAGTTCATCTCAGCCTATGCTACCCTCCAGTCCCTCGACTTCTTGGCGCTGACGGAAACATGGATTACCACAGAAAACCCTGCTACTCCTACTGCTCTTTCCTCGTCTGACCATGTGTTCTCGCATACCCCGAGAGCATCTGGTCAGCGCGGTGGTGGCACAGGAATCCTCATCTCTGCCAAGTGGACATTCGCTCTTTTTCCCCTGACCCATCTGTCTATCTCCTCATTTGAATTCCATGCTGTCACAGTCACTAGCCCATTCAAGCTTAACATCCTTGTCATTTATCGCCCTCCAGGTTCCCTTGGAGAGTTCATCAATGAGCTTGACACCTTAATAAGTTCCTTTCCTGAGGATGGCTCACCCCTCACAGTTCTGGGTGACTTTAACCTCCCTACGTCTGCCTTCGACTCATTTCTCTCTGCCTCCTTCTTTCCACTCCTTTCCTCTTTTGACCTCACCCTCTCACCGTCCCCCCCTACTCACAAGGCAGGCAATACGCTTGACCTCATCTTTAATAGATGCTGTTCTTCTACTAATCTCACTGCAACTCTCCTCCAACACTACTCACTCTGCCCCTACTCAGATGGTAATGTGCCGTCGCAACCTTCGCTCTCTCTCCCCCGCTACTCTCTCCTCTTCCATCCTATCATCTCTTCCCTCTGCTAAATCCTTCTCCCTCCGATCTCCTGATTCTGCCTCCTCAACCCTCCTCTCCTCCCTTTCTGCATCTTTTGACTCTCTATGTCCCCTATCCTCCCGGCCGGCTCGGTCCTCCCCTCCTGCTCCGTGGCTTGACGACTCATTGCGAGCTCACAGAAGAGGGCTCGGGGCAGCCGAGCGGAAATTGAGGAAAACTAGACTCCCTGCGGACCTGTCATCTTTTCACTCCCTCCTCTCTACATTCTCTTCCTCTGTTTCCGCTGCTAAAGCCACTTTCTACCACTCTAAATTACAAGCCTCTGCCTCTAACCCTAGGAAGCTCTTTGCCACCTTCTCCTCCCTGCTGAATCCTCCTCCTCCTCCCCCTCCCTCATCCCTCTCTGTGGATGACTTCGTCAACCATTTTGAAAAGAAGGTTGACGACATCCGATACTCATTTTGTAAATCAAATGACACCGCTGGTCCTGCTCACACTGCCCTACCCTATGCTTTGACTTCTTTCTCCCCCTCTCTCTCCAGATGAAATCTTGCGACTTGTGACGGCCGGCCACCCAACAACCTGCCCGTTTGACCCTATCCCCTCCTCTCTTCTCCAGACCATTTCCGGAGACCTTCATCCTTACCTCACCTCGCTCATCAACTCATCCTTGACCGCTGGCCATGTCCCTTCCGTCTTCAAGAGAGCGAGAGTTGCACCCCTCCTCAAAAAACCTACACTCGATCCCTCCGATGTCAACAACTACAAACCAGTATCCCTTCTTTTTTTTCTCTCCAAAACTCTTGAGCGTGCCGTCTCTAGCCAACTCTCCTAATATCTCTCTCAGAATGACCTTCTAGATCCAAACCAGTCAGGTTTCAAGACTGGTCATTCAACTGAGACTGCTCTTCTCTGTGTCACGGAGGCTCTCCGCACTGCTAAAGCTAACTCTCTATCCTCTGCTCTTATCCTTCTAGACCTATCTGCTGCCTTTGATACTGTGAACCATCAGATCCTCCTCTCCACCCTCTCCGAGTTGGGCATCTCCGGCGCTGCTCACTCTTGGATTGCGTCCTACCTGACAGGTCGCTCCTACCATGTGGCGTGGCGAGAATCTGCCTCCGCACCACGTGCTCTCACCACTGGTGTCCCCCAGGGCTCAGTTCTAGGCCCTCTCCTATTTTCTCTATACACCAAGTCACTTGGATCTGTCATATCCTCACATGGTCTCTCCTATCATTGCTACGCAGACGACACACAATTAATTTTCTCCTTTCCCCCTTCTGTTAACCAGGTGGCGAATCGCATCTCTGCATGTCTGGCAAACATATCAGTGTGGATGTCGGATCACCACCTCAAGCTGAAACTCGGCAAAACGGAGCTGCTCTTCCTCCCGGGGAAGGACTGCCCGCTCCATGATCTCGTCATCACGGTTGACAACTCCATTACGTCCCTCCTCCCAGAGTGCAAAGAACCTTGGCGTGACCCTGGACAACACCCTGTCATCCTCCGCTAACATCAAAGCGGTGACCCGATCCTGCAGGTTCATGCTCTACAACATTCACAGAGTACGACCCTACCTTACACAGAAAGCGGCACAGGTCCTAATCCAGGCACTTGTCATCTCCCGCCTGGATTACTGCAACTCGCTGCTGGCTGGGCTCCCTGCCTGTGCCATTAAAAACCCCTACAACTTATCCAGAACGCTGCAGCCCATCTGGTGTTCAACCTTCCCAAGTTCTCTCATGTCACCCCGCTCCTCCGCACACTCCACTGGCTTCCAGTTGAGGCTCGCATCTACTACAAGACCATGGTGCTTGCCTACAGAGCTGTGAGGGGAATGGCACCTCCTTACCTTCAGGCTCTGATCAGACCCTACACCCAAAAGAGGGCACTACGTTCCTCCACCTCTGGCCTGCTAGCTCCCCTACCTCTGCGGAAGCACAGTTCCCGCTCAGCCCAGTCAAAGCTATTCGCTGCTCTGGCACCCCAATGGTGGAACAAGCTCCCCCACGACGCCAGGACAGCGGAGTCACTGACCACCTTCCGGAGACACTTGAAACCCTACCTCTTTAAGGAATACCTGGAATAGTATAAATTAATCCTTCTTCCCCCACCCCACATAAAAAAAGGAAAAAAAAGTGGTTGTCCCACTGGCTATCATGAGTTGAATGCATCAATTTGTAAGTCGCTTTGGATAAGAGCGTCTGCTAAATGATGTAAATGTAAAATGTAAAAATGTTACTCGCTGAGCACCATTTGTCAAAGAGAGACTCCTTCTCTCTAGCGAATTCAACAAACATTTTTATAGAGAATTTGGAGTGCTTTCTAAACTTTTGTCTATAAGCCTCCGGCACAAGCTCATACCCACGGAGCACAGTAGCCTTAACAACGTCGTAATTAAGACTATCAGCGAGAGAGAGAGTACCCATCACCTCCTGCGCTTTACCGGACAATTTACACTGCAGTAACAGCGGCCACACATCCCTAGGGCAAGTCAAAGCCACTGCTATACGTTCGAATGCACAAAGTAAGAGTCAACCTCAGACTCACGGAATTGTGGAACTAAAGCAATATGCCGGCTAATGTCAAAGGTAGAGGCAGATCCTGGGGTAGAAAACACACTAGTGGAAATGGCAGGGACAGCAGCCAGCCTCGCCGTCTCTAATTCCAATTTTGCGCATTTCAAAGTCCATCTGCCTTATCTTAATATCTGCTTCCAACTCTAGTCGGCGCATCTCAAACTTGAGATCCTTTCGGATTTACATTTTTATCCAGTGACTGCATACATTTTGTTTTTGTTTTTTTCTTCCATACTGGCCCCCCCGTGGGAATCGAACCCACAACCCTGCCGTTGCAAATTCCATGCTCTACCAACTGAGCTACATCCCTGCCGGCCATTCCCTCCCCTACCCTGGACGACGCTGGGGCCAATTGTGCACCGCCCCATGGGTCTCCCCGGTCGCTGCCGGCTACGACAGAGACTGGATTCGAACCAGGTTCTCTAGTGGCAAAGCAATGCAGTGCCTTAGACCACTGCGCCATTCGGATTTGTGCTCTCTCTTCTGCCTCCAGCTGCAAGTGTACAGCCGTAGGCATAGGAGAGAGAGGGTCAAATCGAGGCAAGGTGGCCCGGGGCCTTATACTCGACCTCATCGTCGGGCCTATACGGGGTACCCGGAGCATCCACCCCCCCTCCAACCGCAGGCAGAGGCAAAACCAACACCTGCTGTTCAATCAGCGCCGCTAACACCAATGCCCTTACTCCCTCCGCCTTAACAAAACCCCTTGGCACGATTATATCTACTACTGCAAAGTGTGCGGGCACAAGCTGGATCAAAGATCCCGGACCAGCCCCCATGTTACATTCTCCCCTCGGGTGTAGCTCGTCTGAGGAGGAGATGTAAATGCCCGTGCCTTCGCACACAGGGTAAACTAGATGGATGGGGAAGAAATGTGGGGTGTAACGAACTAAAATAACCAGACAACAACCAGAACTCAATGTTAGCCCTCGGGGATGTTTAGTAAGGTACTAAACAAAATAATATACAAAAACCAATCAAACAAACCAGGGAAGGTAAGAGAAGGGAATGTTTGGGAACGGGGTCCAATCAATGAAAATAAACAAAAGGTCCCTCTTCTACACACCTAATCCTTCCTAACACACTCTAAGCCCTAACCAGCTTTCCTACCTGTTACCACAAATACAGGGGTGACACCCGCGCGGCTAACCTAGTGTGTAAAACAGTGGGTTATCTACGTGTGAATGGGCAGAACTACCTTTCCCTTCTCCAGGACCCAGGTAGGGTGGAATACAGCAGGAGGCCAGGCTGTAACACAAACAAAGATAAATTAAAACAACCAATAACCAAATCCTCAGCCAAATAAAAAGTACCCCATCTTTCTCTCGAGCTCACATGGCAAACAGTTAATACTCTAGATTGGGAGAAAGAAAAACATGTCACACGTAACAGTGACTATGAACCAGATTTTATGCTGTTAGCACTGAGGCGGTGTGCCTTAGTAGGAAGTCCACTGTGTGCATCTCACCCTGCACTAACATAAATAACATGAGAATATCTACTTCTGCTAAGCTTCCCAGTAAAGTAATGAAAACCAGCAAGCATCCCAGAAAAGTGCTAAAAATAGCCCACGTTAACATATGTAGCTTAAAACCTCTTAAGGAACGGTCCCTTTTTTTCAATTTTCGCCTAAAATGACATACCCAAATGTAACTGCCTGTAGTTTAGGACCGGAAGCAAGGATATGCATATTCTTGATACCATTTGAAAGGAAACACTTTGAAGTTTGTGGAAATGTGAAATTAATGTAGGAGAATATAACACCTTAGATCTGGGAAGGAGGAAAAAGTAAGGAACATGTCTGTCGGCCTTGCATTAAAGAACATAATTGGTTAAAGAAAATTGTGATACATTTCATTTAAGGACCAAAAGATTGACAGCCGTCCCATATAGATTGCAAAATAGTTGGGAAGAGATTTCTTGACGTACCAATTCCATGGCATAGTGTTTATGAACTGATACGCAAAATGACGCCGCATTCAAAACTTAGAATTTTTCAATTTAAATTATTATATGAAATTCTTGCTACCAATAGAATGTTATTTGTATCGGGGATACAATCTTCCCAGCTCTGCAGATTTGGCTGTGAAGAGACAGAATCATTAGATCATTTGTTGTTTGGTACTGTCCATTTGTAGCTTGTTTCTGGACACAGGTCCAGGAATGGCTGAAGGATTGAAATATTTGCATGGAGCTGACCCTGCAGATAGCACTACTGGGTGATCTGAAAAGTCATAGTCAATCGATCAATAATATAATAATACTTTTAGCAAAGATGTATATTTTCAATCACAAACTGTAGAAACAATGAGAATAGAAAAGTTCAGAACTTTTGTAAAACATCACAGTACAGTTGAAAAATATATGGCAAATAGAAATCCAATATGGATGGTGTTAAGAGATAGATGGGAGGTGTTGAATGGAGCTGAAGGATGGGACTAATAACAAACAACTAATAACAACAAGATAACTAGTGTAAGACATGCTGTGTCCATAATAAGTGTATAGCTTATATATTGTGAGCTTTTGTGAAAGAGCACAGTTAGAAAGATATGGCATATAGAAGCATACCAGATGGACATCATGAAAATTATCGGAGGAAGTTCAGGAGTAAAAACAATCAAAATAGAATTAGTGACTGTGTCCATAAAATGTATATAGTATGTATAAGCATGAAGTAGAGGCCTAAGCATTGTTGTTCACTAGTTTACTCCAATTAGGGAAGGGATGGTGGGGTTGGAAAGTAATAAAGGGAAATATATTATTTTTAAAAGGATATGTATGTATCTATATATGTATGTATGTGTATACATATATATATATAATATAATATGCCATTTAGCAGACGCTTTTATCCAAAGCGACTTACAGTCATGCGTGCATAATTTTTTTTTGTGTATGGGGTGGTCCGGGGATCGAAACCCAATACCTTGGCGTTACAAGCACCGTGCTCTACCAGCTGAGCTACAGAGGACCACGATTGACGTATATATATACAGTGGGGAGAACAAGTATTTGATACACTGCCGATTTTGCAGGTTTTCCTACTTACAAAGCATGTAGAGGTCTGTAATTTTTTATCATAGGGTACACTTCAACTGTGAGTGACGGAATCTACAAAAACAGAAATCCATAAAATCACATTGTATGATTTTTAAGTAATTAATTTGCATTTTATTGCATGACATAAGTATTTGATACATCAGAAAACTCACTTAGATAATACCTTTGATGATACAGTGGTAGAAATACAAGTTATAACATTTACAGAAAATACAGAAATGCCAGTGGTGGAGGTGTTGCTGTTTATATTCAGAACCGCATTCCTGTAAAGATTAGAGATGATCTCAAGTTAAATACTGTTGAAGTAATATGGCTACAGGTTCATCTGCCTCACCTAAAGCCCATTCTGGTGGGAAGCTGCTATAGACCACCAAGTGCTAACAGTCAGTATCTGGATAACATGTGTGAAATGCTTGATAATGTATGTGATAAACAGAGATGTATATTTTCTGGGTGATTAAAAAATTGACTGACTTTCATCAAGCTGCCCAAAGCTTCAAACTGTAACCAGTGGCTGCAACCTGGTTCAGGTTATCAGTCAACCTACCAGGGTAGTTACAAACAGCACAGGAATGAATGAATGTATTTATCACATCTTTACTAATGCTGCAGAAATGTGCTTTAAAGTAGCATCCAGATCCATCGGATGAGGTGATCACAATATAGTAGCCATATCTAGGAAAAACCAAAGTAAAAAAAGCTGGGCCTAATATAGTGTATAAGAGGTCATACAATACGTTTTGTAGTGATTCCTATGTTGTTGATGTTCTGAATATTTGTTGGTCCGTGGTGTGTAATGAGGAGCAAACAGACGCTGCACTTAACACATTTATGAAATTGCTTATCCCAGTTACTAATAAGCATGCACCCATTAAGAAAATGGACTGTAAAAACTGTTAAATCCCCTTGGATTGACGAGGAATTGAAAAAACTGCATGGTTGAGAGGGATGAGGCAAAAGGATGGCAAATAAGTCTGGCTGCACAACCGATTGGCAAACGTATTGCAAATTGAGAAATCATGTGACTAAACTGAATAAAAAGAAGAAGAAAACTCCACTATGAAACAAAGATAAATGACACAAAGAATGATAGTAAAAAGCTTTGGAGCAGCTTTAATGACATTTTGGGAAAGGAAGCAAACTCACCTCCATCATTCATTGAATCAGATGGCTCATTCATCAGAAAAACCCACTGACATTGCCAACTACTTTAATTATTTTTTCATTAGCAAGATTAGCAAATTAGGCATGACATGCCAGCAACAAACACTGACACTACACATCCAAGTATATCTGACCAAATTATGAAAGACAAGCATTGTAATTTTGAATTCCGTAAATTGAGTGTGGAAGAGGTGAAAAAATTATTGTTGTCTATCAACAATGACAAGCCCACCTGGGTCTGACAACTTGGATGTAAAATTACTGAGGATAATAGTGGATGATATTGCCACTCCTATTTGCCATATCTTCAATTTAAGCCTACTAGAAAGTGTGTGCCCTCAGGCCTGGAGGGAAGCAAAAGTCATTCCGCTACCTAAGAATAGTAAAGCCCCCTTTACTGGCTCAAATAGCCGACCAATCAGCCTGAGTTACCAACCCTTAGTTAACTTTTGGTAAAGATTGTGTTTGACCAGATACAATGCTATTTTACAGTAAACAAATTGACAACAGACTTTCAGGATGCTTGTAGGAAAGGACATTCAACAAGCACAACACTTACACAAATGACTGATGATTGGAAGAGATAAATGATGATAAAAAGATTGTGGGGGCTGTTTTGTTAAGACTTCAGTGCGGCTTTGACATTATCGATCATAGTCTGCTGCTGGAAAAACGTATGTGTTATGGCTTTACACCCCCTGCTATGATGTGGATAAAGAGTTACCTGTCTAACAGAACACAGAGGGTGTTCTTTAATGGAAGCCTCTCCAACATAATCCAGGTAGAATCAGGAATTCCCCAGGGCAGCTGTCGTGACCCATTACTTTTTTCAATCTTTACTAACGACATGCCACATGCTTTGAGTAAAGCCAGTGTGTCTATGTATGCGGATGACTCAACACTATACACGTCAGCTACTACAGCGACTGAAATGACTGCAACACTTAACAAAGAGCTGCAGTTAGTTTCAGAATCGGTGGCAAGGAATAAGTTAGTCCTAAATATTTCGAAAACTACAATAATTGTATTTGGGACAAATCATTCACTAAACCCTAAACCTCAACTAAATCTTGTAATAAATAATGTGGAAATTGAGCATGTTGAG
The DNA here is from genome assembly GCA_036851935.1 of Coregonus suidteri. NCBI lineage: Eukaryota > Metazoa > Chordata > Actinopteri > Salmoniformes > Salmonidae > Coregonus > Coregonus suidteri. The sequence goes on from CM072223.1 coordinate 2,099,803, forward strand.
GTGACTAAACTGCTTGGAGTAACCCTGGATTGTAAACTGTCATGGTCAAAACATGTTGCTGCAACAGTAGCTAAGATGGGAGAAGTCTGTCCATAATAAAGCGCTGCTCTGCCTTCTTAACAACACTATCAACAAGGCAGGTTCTACAGGCCCTTGTTTTGTCGCACCTGGACTACTGTTCAGTCGTGTGGTCAGGTGACACAAAGAGGGACTCAGGAAAATCTCTCCTGGCTCAAAGTGGAGGAGAGATTGACTTCATCACTACTTGTATTTATGAGAGGTATTGACATGTTGAATGTACCGAGCTGTCTGTTTGAACTACTGGCACACAGCTCAGACACCCATGCATACCCCACAAGACATGCCACCAGAGGTCTCTTCACAGTCCCCAAGTCCAGAACAGACTATGGGAGGTGCAAAGTACTACATAGAGCCATGACTACATGGAACTCTATTCCACATCAGGTAACTGATGCAAGCAGTAGAATCAGATTTTAAAAAACAGATCAAGACCAACGTAGTCCGCTGAGCATCAAGACCAACGTAGTCCGCTGAGAATCAAGACCAATGTAGTCCTCTGAGGATCAAGACCAACGTAGTCCTCTGAGGATCAAGACCAACGTAGTCCGCTGAGGATCAAAGACCAACGTAGTCCTCTGAGGATCAAGCCCAACGTAGTCCTCTGAGGATCAAGACCAACGTAGTCCTCTGAGGATCAAGACCAACGTAGTCCTCTGAGGATCAAGACCAACGTAGTCCTCTGAGGATCAAGACCAACGTAGTCCCTCTGAGCATCAAGACCAACATAGTCCTCTGAGGATCAAGACCAACGTAGTCCGCTGAGGATCAAGACCAACGTAGTCCTCTGAGGATCAAGCCCAACGTAGTCCGCTGAGAATCAAGACCAACGTAGTCCTCTGAGGATCAAGACCAACGTAGTCCTCTGAGGGATCAAGACCAATGTAGTCCGCTGAGGATCAAGACCAACGTAGTCCTCTGAGGATCAAGCCCAACGTAGTCCTCTGAGGATCAAGACCAACGTAGTCCTCTGAGGATCAAGACCAACGTAGTCCTCTGAGGATCAAGACCAACGTAGTCCTCTGAGGATCAAGACCAACGTAGTCCTCTGAGCATCAAGACCAACGTAGTCCTCTGAGGATCAAGACCAACGTAGTCCTCTGAGCATCAAGACCAACGTAGTCCTCTGAGGATCAAGACCAACGTAGTCCTCTGAGGATCAAGACCAACGTAGTCCTCTGAGGATCAAGACCAACGTAGTCCTCTGAGCATCAAGACCAACGTAGTCCTCTGAGCATCAAGACCAACGTAGTCCTCTGAGCATCAAGACCAACGTAGTCCTCTGAGCATCAAGACCAACGTAGTCCTCTGAGCATCAAGACCAAACGTAGTCCGCTGAGCATCAAGACCAACGTAGTCCGCTGAGCATCAAGCCCAACGTAGTCCTCTGAGGATCAGACCAACGTAGTCCTCTGAGCATCAAGCCCAACGTAGTCCGCTGAGAATCAAGACCAACGTAGTCCTCTGAGGATCAAGACCAACGTAGTCCTCTGAGGATCAAGACCAACGTAGTCCGCTGAGGATCAAGACCAACGTAGTCCTCTGAGGATCAAGCCCAACGTAGTCCTCTGAGGATCAAGACCAACGTAGTCCTCTGAGGATCAAGACCAACGTAGTCCTCTGAGGATCAAGACCAACGTAGTCCTCTGAGCATCAAAACCAACGTAGTCCTCTGAGGATGAAGACCAACGTAGTCCGCTGAGGATCAAGACCAACGTAGTCCTCTGAGGATCAAGACCAACGTAGTCCGCTGAGAATCAAGACCAACGTAGTCCTCTGAGGATCAAGACCAACGTAGTCCTCTGAGGATCAAGACCACGTAGTCCGCTGAGGATCAAGACCAACGTAGTCCTCTGAGGATCAAGCCCAACGTAGTTCTCTGAGGATCAAGACCAACGTAGTCCTCTGAGGATCAAGACCAACGTAGTCCTCTGAGGATCAAGACCAACGTAGTCCTCTGAGGATCAAGACCAACGTAGTCCTCTGAGCATCAAGACCAACGTAGTCCTCTGAGGATCAAGACCAACATAGTCCTCTGAGGATCAAGACCAACGTAGTCCTCAGAGCATCATGACAAACGTAGTCCTCTGAGGATCAAGACCAACGTAGTCCTCTGAGGATCAAGACCAACGTAGTCCTCTGAGCATCAAGACCAACATAGTCCTCTGAGCATCAAGACCAACGTAGTCCTCTGAGCATCAAGACCAACGTAGTCCTCTGAGCATCAAGACCAACGTAGTCCTCTGAGCATCAAGACCAACGTAGTCCTCTGAGCATCAAGACCAACGTAGTCCGCTGAGCATCAAGACCAACGTAGTCCGCTGAGCATCAAGACCAACGTAGTCCTCTGAGCATCAAGACCAACGTAGTCCGCTGAGCATCAAGACCAACGTAGTCCGCTGAGAAGAAAAGTCAAGCATGAAATGTGTTCCAAACACAGGAGGCTGGTGCCATCTTAATTGGGGAGGACATGCTGGGGAGGACATGTTGGGGAGGACATGTTGGGGAGGACATGTTGGGGAGGACATGTTGGGGAGGACATGCTGGGGAGGGACATGCTGGGGAGGACATGCTGGGGAGGACATGCTGGGGAGGACATGCTGGGGAGGACATGTTGGGGAGGACGGGCTCGTGGTTGGAGCGGAATGGGTGGAACATTTACGTCATTTAGCAGACGCTCTTATCCAGAGCGACTTACAGATAGTGAGTGCATACATAATTTTATTTTTCATACCCCCCGTGGGAATCTAACCCACAACACTGGCGTTGCAAACGCCATGCTCTACCAACTGAGCTACCTCCCTGCCGGCCATCCCTCCCCTCCCCTACACTGGACCAATTGTGCACCTCCCCATGGGTCTCCCGGTCGCGGCCGGCTACGACAGAGCCTGGATTCGAACCAGGATCTCTAGTGGCACAGCTAGCACTGCGATGCAGTGCCTTAGACCACTGCGCCACTCGGGAGATATGGTATCAGATACATGGTTCCCATGGTTTCCATGTGTTTGATGCCATTCCATTTGCACTGTTCCTGCCATTATTATGAGCCCTCAGCAGCCAACACTGTGATCATCAAACCCTGTGTTGTCCTCATTGTTTCCGCTATATGGCTGTCATCATCCACCTAGCTGAACCCTACTCACATATCCAGCCTTTATGCTTCAATATCAGTGGTAGATAGAGTGCCTTTAGAAAAGTATTCACACCCTTAAACTTTTTCTACATTTTTGTTGTGTTACAGCCTGAATTTAAAATGTATTAAATTGAGATTTTGTGTCACTGGCCTACACACAACACCCCATAATGTCAAAGTGGTAATATGTTTGACAAATGGTTTACAAATTAATAAAAATGTAATGCTGAAATATCGTGAGTCAATAAGTATTCAACCCCTTTGTAATGGAAGCCTAAATAAGTTCAGGAGTAAAAAATAATGCTTAACAAGTCACATAATAAGTTGAATGGACTCACTGTGTGCAATAATAGTGTTTAACAGGATTTTTGAATAACTACCCCATCTCTGTACCCCACACATACAATTATCTGTAAGGACCCTCAGTCAAGCAGTGGATTTCAAACACAGATTCAACCACAAAGACCAGGAATGTTTTCCAATGCCTTGCAAAAGAAGGGGCACCCTATTGGTAGATGGGTAAAAAAAAAAGACACAAAAAACATGTTTTGACTTTTTGGCATTATGGGGTATTGTAAAAAAAAAGACACAAACAGTTTTAGATGGGTGAGTGAAAAAAAAAACTATGTTTTAATCCATTTTGAATTCAGGCTGTAACACAACAAAATGTGGAATAGGTCAAGGGGTATGAATACTTTCTGAAGGCACTGTATGATTCCCCCCAGCTGCCTGTCACCAATCATCCAGCCTGGGGAACACTGCCAGGAGAGAGGAGGTTATGAGGTTAATCATTTGGAATAAGTTTATGTGCCCTGGTCAAAGTTCTGCACTATAGGGCTCCCGAGAGGCGCAGCGGTGCTTGAGGTGTCACTACAGCCCCGGGTTTGATCCCAGCCAGCGCATGACCGGGAGACCCTTGAGGCAGCACCCTAATCCCTACAAGACCAAATGGCACCCTATTCCCTACACAGTGCACTACTTTTGACCATGGCCCATAGGGAGATATATCTCTCTCTCTCTCTCTCTCTCTCTCTCTCCTCTCTCTCTCCTCTCTCTCTCTCTCTCTCTCTCTCTCTCTCTCTCTCTCTCTCTCTCTCTCTCTCTCTCTCTCTCTCTCTCTCTCTCTCTCTCTCTCTCTCTCTCTCTCTCTTCTCTCTCTCTCTCTCTCTCTCTCGCTCTCTCTCTCTCTCTCCTCTCTCTCTCTCTCGTCTCTCTCTTCTCTCTCTCTCTCTCTCTCTCTCTCTCTCTCTTCTCTCTCTCTCTCTTCTCTCTCTCTCTCTCTCTCTCTCTCCTCTCTCTCTCTCCTCTCTCTCTCTCTCTCTCTCTCTCTCTATCTCTCTCTCTATATATTATAGATATATATATATATATATATATACTGTATATGGACTATGCAGCTGAGGTATAGGGATCCAAAATGCGTATTAATGGTAACAATGTTTAAAAACAGAGCAATCCGCTGCTTTCTTGGTGTTCCAAACCTGGCCATCTGTGCAGATATGGGTTGGGAACCTTGTGTAGTTATGGGGCAAAAAGGTGACATTGTACGTTTATGGAAATTATAAATAGAAATATGCCAGAACACAGAATCACTAAAAAAAGTAGATAGAGATAGCAGCTCCATAGGTCATACCACCGGATAGTAACTGGGATGTTACTCATAACTATCCGGGGGCTAGAGAATTGTTATGTATTCTTTGTGAAACTGATTTGCTGTATGTATATATTAATAAACAAATTAAGATGTGGTGTTAGCTTTTCTGATCCACAAGGAAAAACTAAATCCATTAGTGTTTTATGGCCCTCTGTACGGTGATCTGAGACATGTTCTTTTTTTTTTTTTTTTTAATGTAGGGAGTTGTGATGAGGTTGGAGGGGGTTTAGGAGGTTGAAAGGGTTGGGAGGGCTAAGAGAGATAGGAGGTTAGAGTGGTTGGAGGGTTAGGAGGGCTAAGAGAGATAGGAGGGTTTAGAGTGGTTGGAGGGTTAGGAGGGCTAAGAGAGATAGGAGGGTTTAGAGTGGTTGGAGGGTTAGGAGGGCTAAGAGAGATAGGAGGGTTAGAGTGGTTGGAGGGTAGGAGGGCTAAGAGAGATATGAGGGTTTAGAGTGGTTGGAGGTTAGGAGGGCTAAGAGAGATAGGAGGTTTAGAGTGGTTGGAGGGTTAGGAGGGCTAAGAGAGATAGGAGGGGTTTAGAGTGTTGGAGGGTTAGGAGGGCTAAGAGAGATAGGAGGGTTAGAGTGGTTGGAGGGTTAGGAGGGCTAAGAGAGATAGGAGGGTTTAGAGTGGTTGGAGGGTTAGGAGGGCTAAGAGAGATAGGAGGGTTTAGAGTGGTTGGAGGGTTAGGAGGGCTAAGAGAGATAGGAGGGTTTAGAGTGGTTGGAGGTTAGGAGGCTAAGAGAGATAGAGAGGGTTTAGAGTGGTTGGAGGGTTAGGAGGGGTAGAAGGGCTAGCAGCATTAGGAGGGGGGGTTAGGTGGGGTGGGGGAGGAGGGGTAGAAGGGCTAGCAGCATTAGGAGTGGGGGTTAGGGGGGTGGGGTGGGGGAGGAGGGGTTAGAAGGGCTAGAGCATTAGGAGGGAGGGTTAGGTGGGGTGGGGGAGGAGGGATAGAAGGGCTAGGAGCATTAGGAGGGAGGGTTAGGTGGGGTGGGGGAGGAGGGGGAGAAGGGCTAGGGCATTAGGAGGAGGGTTAGGTGGAGGGGTAGGAGGGGCTAGGAGTGGAGGTTAGGTGGGTAGGAGGGGTTGGCGGAGTTAGGAAGGTTTAGGAGGGAAGATTAGAGAGGTTGAGGTTTTTTAAGATGGTTAAGAGAGGGTTGGAGGGTTTGGAGGGTTAGGAGGGTTGGAGGGTTAGGAGGGGATTGGAGGGTTAGGAGGGGATGGAGGGTTAGGAGGGTTAGGAGGGGTGGGAGGGTTAGGAGGGGGTGGAGGGTTAGGAGGGTTAGGAGGGGATGGAGGGTTAGGAGGGTTAGGAGGGGGGTGGAGGGTTAGGAGGGGGTGGAGGTTAGGAGGGGATGGAGGGTTAGGAGGGTTAGAGAGGGATGGAGGGTTAGGAGGGTTAGGAGGGGGTGGAGGGTTAGGAGGGGGTGGAGGGTTTAGGAGGGTTAGGAGGGGGTGGAGGGTTAGGAGGGCTAGGAGGGGGTGGAGGGTTAGGAGGGGGTGGAGGGTAGGAGGGGATGGAGGGTTAGGAGGGTTAGGAGGGGTTGGGTGAGGGTTAGGAGGGTTAGGAGGGGGTTGGCGGGTTATGAGGGGGTGGAGGGTTAGGAGGGGTTGGAGGGTTAGGATGGGGGATGGAGGGTTAGGAGGGTTAGGAGGGTTGAGAGGGTTAGAGTGAGGGTTAGGCTGGGGGGGTGGAGGGTTAGGAGGGGATTGGAGGGTTAGGAGGGGTTGGAGGGTTGGAGGGTTAGGAGGGTTAGGAGGGGGTGGAGGGTTAGGAGGGGATGGAGGGTTAGGAGGGTTAGGAGGGATGGAGGGTTAGGAGGGTTAGGAGGGGTTGGAGGGTTAGGAGGGGTTAGGAGTGAGGGTTAGGAGGGTTAGGAGGGGTTGGAGGGTTAGGGGTTCGAGGGTTTGGAACGTTAGGAGGGGTTAAAGGGTTAGGATGGAGGGGTAGGAGGGTTTAGGATGGGATGGAGTAGTTTGTAGTGAGGAGTAGAAGGGTTAGCAGGGGTAGGAGGGGTAGGAGGGGTTGGGGGAGGGGGTAGGAGGGGGAGGGAGGGGTTGGAGGGGTTGGAGGGGTAGGAGGGGGAGGAGGGGTTGGAGGGGTAGGAGGGGTTGGAGGGGTAGGAGGGGTTGGAGGGGTTGGAGGGGTTTTGGAGGGGGTAGGAGGGGTTGGAGGGGTAGGAGGGGTTGGAGGGTTGGAGGGGTTGGAGGGTTAGGAGGGGTTGGAGGATTAGGAGGGGTTGGAGGGGTTGGTTGGTTATGTTGGAGAGGTAGAAGGGATATGATGGGTTAGATGGGTTGGAGGTTTATCAGGGTTAGGAGGGTTTGATTGGTTAGGGGTGGTTGGAGGGGTTGGAGGGTTGGCACAGGCATCTCGCTGTTGGCTGGGCTCCCTGCCTGTGCCATTAAACCCCTACAACTCACACAGAACACTTTAGCCCGTCTGGTGTTCAACCTCCCAAGTTCTCTCAAGTCACCCCGCTCCTCCGCACACTCCTCTGGCTTCCAGTTGAAACTCGCATCTGCTACAAGACAATGTTGCTTGCCAACGGAGCTGTGCCGGGGAACGGCACCTCAGGCTCTGATCCGTCCCTACACCCAAACGAGGGCATTGCGTTCATCCACCTCTGGCCTGCTGGATCCCCTTCCTCTGCGGAAGCATAGTTCCCGCTCAGCCCAGTCAAAAACTGTTTGCTGCTCTGGCATCCCCAATGGTGGAAACAAGCTCCCTCACGACGCCAGGACAGCGGAGTCACTCACCACCTTCCGGAGACACTTGAAAACCCACCTCTTTAAGGAATACCTGGGATAGGATAAAAGTAATCCCTCCCCCCAACCCCCCCCCCCCACCAAAAAAATAATATTATATATATTATATATATATATATATATACAGTGGGGAGAACAAGTATTTGATACACTGCCGATTTTGCAGGTTTTCCTACTTACAAAGCATGTAGTGGTCTGTAAATTTTATCATAGGTACACGTCAACTGTGAGAGACGGAATCTAAAACAAAAAATCCAGAAAATCACATTGTATGATTTTTATGTAATTAATTTGCATTTTATTGCATGACATAAGTATTTGATACATCAGAAAAGCAGAACATAATATTTGGTACAGAAACCTTTGTTTGCAATTACAGAGACCATACGTTTTCCTTTAAGGTCTTGACCAGGTTTGCACACACTGCAGCGGGATTTTGGCCCACTCCTCCATACAGACCTTCTCCATATCCTTCAGGTTTCGGGGCTGTAGTCGTCTGGCAATACGGACTTTCAGCTCCCTCCCAAAGATTTTCTATTGGGTTCAGGTCTGTGAGACTGGCTATGCCACTCCAGGACCTTGAGATGCTTCTTACGGAGCCACTCCTTAGTTGCCCTGGCTGTGTGTTTCGGGTCGTTGTCATGCTGAATACCCAGCCACGACCCATCTTCAATGCTCTTACTTGAGGGAAGGAGGTTGTTGGCCAAGATCTCGCGATACATGGCCCCATCAATCCTCCCCTCAATACGGTGCAGTCGTCCTGTCCCCTTTGCAGAAAAAGCATCCCAAATAATGATGTTTTCACTCCATGCTTCACGGTTGGGATGGTGTTCTTGGGGTTTGTACTCATCTTCTTCTTCCTCCAAACATGGCGAGTGGAGTTTTAGACCAAAAAGCTCTATTTCTGTCTCATCAGGACACATGACCTTCTCCCATTCCTCCTCTGGATCATCCAGATGGTCTTTGGAAAACTTCAGATTGAGTTTGAGTTTGAGTTTGAGTTTATATTTACAGGGACAGTGCACATTAATCAACGTTTCAGTAAAAAAGTGCCGGTTTTAGCCAGCCGGCTAATTTTTTCAACCGCAGTCCCTGGGCAGGTTATTTAAAACAATTACATATAGACAATAACAACATAGAACAAGGACATAGCTTACAGAACATAGCAACAGATGACAAGCAAGACGTAGCATACAACCCGAGCAAACATAGAACAAAAGCAGCAAGACGAAAATTCATAAAAGCAACAAAGTGTTTGCCACACCTCACAAGTTACAGACACACAGACCTGGGAAAGCGGCAGACACACAGCTAGGGACCATGTTCACAAATCTAATTGACCTTTAGGCCATGTCTTCAAGCATTTTGTGGAAAGTGTGATATGTGGTGCAGTGGTGTGTGTCTGATGGCAGTGTATTCCGACATGGGAAGCTCTCACAGAAAAAAGCAGATTTACTAAAGGTGCTTTTCCTTAGTGGAACTACACAGTCAACCTCTCATGGCAGACCTTGATGGCTCGGCCCTGCCGATATGTTTGGGTTTTCTGTTTAACAAAAATACTGAGTGGAGGGGTAGCAGGTTCCATTAGGATCTTGAATACAAAGACATGCATCGGTGTATTGACCAACAAGATTTTTCCCAACTCAGGAGCTCATGCTTTCTAAGGATGTGACAGTGATATGGCTATTGGGCTTCTATCAAGCACTTTGAGACTGTTGTAAACAGACTGAATAGGTCTTACTGTTGTACAGCAAGCTTGGGCCCAACTATCAAGCAGTATGTTAAGTGGGGGAGTATCATAGATTTGAAGTACATTTTGCTACCGTCTGTAGTCCAAACCATTTCGTATAAATCGAAATTAGCCTGGTTGAAATTTGGGTTTTTTTTTTTTGTTTTTTGTTTTGTGGTTTTTTTATTTCACTTACCTTTGTTCACTCTTTTTAAAGAGAGGTTGGAATCAAGTATGATAGCCACGTTACTTAAAATCAGATACCACCTGGAGCTTCTCCCCGGACACATAGACTTCTGGCTCAGTAGCATCTGTTGCCCTCTTTGTGAGAAATGCAAACAGTTTTTTTTCACATTGAGATGCAAACACTATCACTGAGCCACTTTGTAACCTGACCATTACAGTATGAGTTCCTTGTGCCAGCTGTTGTTGTTTGCTATTGCATGCAGGATATATGCACCTGTATCATCTGCCATACATTGAACTTCAGACCCAGTACCGACATAAGGCAGATCATTAATGTACAGGCTGAACAGGAGGGGGCCCAAGTATTGACACTTGGGCACACCCCATCATAGCTAAGAGGGGCGCTAGCTCATGCTCACTTGGAGTTTCCTGCCTTTTCAAGGGTAAATGAATTAAGTCTACCCCATCCCATCTCCCAAGGGCATTCGGGGGTAAAAAAAGTTTGGATACTTGGCAACAATTGATTTGTGGGGATGAGTAGAAGTCTCCTTGTTAACAGTAAATCAAAATGCCTTCTACAAAAACACCTGATTCCCCACGACAAAACCGCCGCCCCAACAACCGCCACCCCCTATTTTTGGTACCAGCTTTGGAATCTTCAACATTTTGTCCAGGAAAAAAGCATTTGGCCCCCATTTTTTCTTGTGGGAGTTTTGTTTCGCTCCTGAAGCCCACCTGCATGGAAGTAAGTGGTGAAGGGCTGTTGTTTGAGGTGGGCAATCAGTTGTTCTGCTACCTACACTTTTCAAACAACCTTTGCACCACAGGTAGTATACTAATGGGCCTGGAGTTACTCACAGTCAGCAGGGTCGCCTATTTAAAAAGATGGCCTTATTATGGCCGACTTCCATACCTTGGAAACACCCCGAGACCATAGATGTGTTTGGTGCCTTAGTATGGGCCAATGAGTGACTCTTTGTAGTTTTTTTAAGTAAAGGTAGAGCTCCATCCAAACACATCTTTCGGCTTTAGAGTTACTTTTAGTGAGCTATCACCTTGTTCTAATACCTTTGACTCAGACCTCCTTATGGATGAAGACAGGTTAGCAATCTTTACTAGCACTGAGCCCAAAAACCAGTGGAGGTTCTGTGTCAGTACCCTGACAGAGTCATAAGTAGGAACTTGAAGGCTCATTGCTAATTTCGACGGCATCCGTGTTAGATTGTTATTCACCATGATTTCTAGTCTTTTTGCAGTGTTACTATGGTCTTTCCCTGTTAACTTTTTTAGATTCTCCCAGATCAGTTTAGAATTTCCCTTTGCTTCACCAATTATGTTAATAAAAAGTTTGCCTTGCCTGTCTGATTTCTTTCATCACCTTATTTCTCAACATGGTAAACCTACGTCTGTCATGCTCTAATTTGGATCTTAGGGCTATTTTTAGATAATAATCTCGTTCTTTCATCAATTTCCAGATTTCTCCATTTAGCCAGGAAGAGTGCTCTTTTGGCCAGGTTTGATTTGATTTTCTTTAGGAAACCATTTAATGTAGTCTGGATAGAAAACTTGACTATCAGCTTCCACGTCTGCATAGGACAAGAGATCATTCCAGTTAATTCCCTTAATTGCATTTTCAAAATAGCTTAATTCACTCTTAGTATTCTTAGTTGATCAGGCTTTCTAACAGTAGAGAGGTTAACCTGCTCTTAGACAGCTTTCTGGCTATAGTGTCAGATTATGATCAGATAGCCCAGTAACCATATTGAATGATTTAGTCACTCTCTCTGGTTTATTACTGAACACCAAATCAATCTGTGTTTTAGAGCACAAGTCACCCTGGTTGGCCCTTTAACTAGCTGTGTAAGGTCAAAGGTATTAGTGATCCGTTTGAGGGTTTTCCTACAACACTTGTCTTCATAATTAATGGGCCTGGACATGCGCTGGCTTGAGCAGGGGGACCTTGCGTGCGCTGCAGGATTTTAATCCATGACGGCATAGTGTGTTACTAATGGTTTTCTTTGAGACTGTGGTCCCAGCTCTCGTCAGGTCATTGACCAGGTCCTGCCGTGTAGTTCTGGGCTGATCCCTCACCTTCCTCATGATCATTGATGCCCCACGAGGTGAGATCTTGCATGGAGCCCCAGACCGAGGGTGATTGACCGTCATCTTGAACTTCTTCCTTTTCTAATAATTGCGCCAACAGTTGTTGCCTTCTCACCAAGCTGCTGTGCCTATTGTCCTGTAGCCCATCCCAGCTTGTGCAGGTCTACAATTTTTATCCCTGATGTCCTTACACAGCTCTCTGTCTTGGTCATTGTAGAGAGGTTGGAGTCTGTTTGATTGAGTGTGTGGACAGGTGTCTTTTATACAGGTAACGAGTTCAACAGGTGCAGTTAATACAGGTAATGAGTGGAGAACAGGAGGGCTTCTTAAAGAAAAACTAACAGGTCTGTGAGAGCCGGAATTTACTGGTTGGTAGGTGATCAAATACTTATGTCATGCAATAAAATGCAAATTAATTACTTAAAAATCACACAATGTGATTTTCTGGGCTTTTGTTTTAGATTCCGTCTCTCACAGTTGAAGTGTACCTATGATAAAAATTACAGACCTCTACATGCTTTGTAGTAGGGAAAACCTGCAAAATCGACAGTGTATCAATACTTGTTCTCCCCACTGTATATATATATATACACACTGCTCAAAAAATAAAGGGAACACTTAAACAACACATCCTAGATCTGAATGAGTGAAATAATCGTATTAAATATGTTACGAACCCGTGGCTCTAAAACATCTAGGGTGGATGGACATGAGACCCGTAACATAAATTCATGTAACTTATAAGTGTGGCAGGGAACAGTGAGAACCAAAAATGACACAACAACCATGAACTACGTCAAACACAAAGTGTTTATTTGCTGAACACACGGTAAGGGTTTGGGAAAAGGGCTGAGCAGGACCCAAGAAATGAAACAATAGTGTAAAACCCCCTAACTGATCTTGCCTGCCTCAAGAACCGCTAGGCTACTGCTACCATACAAAAATACAGTGGGTGGTCCGCTCAGGTCTCACTAGTTTTATAGACAGAGTTCTTCCTACGGTAATGTACGCCCAAGGGCAACTAGCTTAAACTCCCCTTTTCCCATAAACACACAAAGCTACCAAACAGGGTAATCAGCAATTATATAAGTACACACACACAGGATACAACAGTATCCACACTCAGGTAAAGAAATATATTCTAATACAGTTACCAATAGGGTAACCAACAACTTAGTGAGTACACAACACACAGGACACCACCGTGTCCATACTCACATATGTAAAAGGTCTCTCTCTTTCTCAACAAACACAAGACTGGTTTTTATACATGGGCTGTGTGATTCAACAACGAGTAACAGGTGGTGCTATTCACAGGAATGTTCACTGATTGGTCCATCAGCAGACACCTCAATGACCACCAATCAGGAACATACAGGACACCTGTGATTAGGGCAGAAGGAGAGAAACACACAAAAACACAGGATACCTGTATCCGTACACTCCCACCCTTAAAAGAGCAAACCAAAATGGTTTGCGACACACGTACTATCACAACACCCAAAATTCAATAATCATCCTGCCGGGATAACAACAAAAACCTAGATCATCAAACACGAGACAAGCATCTGCCATCACATTATCTAACCCCTTTTTGTGGCGGACCTCTATCAGGAGTCTGTATCACGTAGTCAGTTTCAGTTAGTTTCTTTTCAATGACATAAGGACCAGAGAAACGTGCTGACAATGACGCTCCTGGCACAGGCAACAACACAAGAACTCGGTCACCTGGCTGCAGTGAACGAGAAACAGCCTGTGTGTCATAGTGTCGTTTCATCCGTTTCTGTGAGGAAGACAGCGCTTCCTTTGCTAGAGCACAGGCAGCATGTAGGCGCTCACGAAAGCGACTAACGTAGTCCAACACATTTTCTTTCACACACAACTCTTGTGACAAAACTGATCCTTAGGACTTTCATAGGTCCTCTCATGGTGTGTCCAAACACCAGTTCAGCTGGGCTGAACCCTAGGGATTCCTGTACTGTCTCACGGACAGCAAACAACATTTAGAGGAACTCCCTCATCCCAATTTTTCCCTCAGATTCCAAGCAATATTTACGGAGCATAGACTTCAGGGTCTGATCCCAAACCCGTTCAAGCGCACCCTAGACTCTGGGTGATATGCGCTTGACACACGTGTATAACTGACAAGGATTTTAACACTTGTTTGAAAAGTTTAGAAAGGAAATTCGTACCCTGATCTTTTTGTATCACCTTAGGTAATCCAAAAGTTGAGAAGAATTTGATCAACGCTTTACTCACCACCGGAGCAGTAATCCTTCGCAGAGGAAGGGCCCCTCTGGGTACCTGGTGGCCACACACATAATTGTCAACATAAACTGGTTTACCAGTTTTTGGGTTTTGGTAATGGTCCAACACAATCAACCATCACATGTTCGAATGGTTCACCTATGGCCGGTATGGACAAAGGGGCGCGGGGGAAATAACCTGGTTCGGTTTCCCAACTACTTGACAGGTGTGGAAATTTCCGACAGAACTGAGCCACATTTTTGTTTTAAGCCAGGCCAAAGAAATGTGGGCAAAACACGATCATAAGTTCTTGGTGACTCCCAGATGCCCCGGACCACTGTGATCATGAGCGAGGGATAAAACATTTTGCCGAAAGGCTGTAGGAATCACTATTTGGTAAACAGCATTCCAATCTCCGCCGGCGTCAACATGGGATGTCCATTTACGCATGAGGAGATTACCATCAATGAAATATGCCATGTTTTTCTTCTTTAGCTCGTCCTCTGAGACAACACTAGAAAACATTTAGCCAGGCTAATGTCAACCTGTTGGTTACGTCAGCTGCCCCACGAGTAACTGGTAACTGTATTGCCTCAGCAACAAGTTTCCACATCCTTATTCCTTTCCCTGGGCTGTTGGTCACTGCACCAGCTTACCAAGGTAGCACCCGAACTATCCTCTGGGTCACACTCTCTGATAAATCGTGTCTGAAAAATCTACCACTTCACCCCACTTGTCGTGCTTGACCCACGTGTGACAGCACAAGCGGGAACACATCTGGATAACCCTGTGCCCCTCCTGGGAGAGAGACTGGTCACTTTTATCCATTACCTCCAAATACGGGAAATCACCCTTTCCTCCGGCAATATCGTTGCCCATTATAAATTCACACCTTTTACTGGCCCAACATAGGACGTACGCCAAACTCTGAACAACCCACTGACTAACTCAGAGTGTACTTTTCACAAAGTGCAATGGCACGGGAAACAAACCCCATTTCAATTCCTTGTACTAACACACTGGAACCACAATTGTATTATTAGACAAGGGCAACACATCAGCTAGTATAAACGACTGCGCCGCACCAGTATCCCCTGAGATTCTAACTGGACGCTGAGACGCTTCGTCATCTGATATAGAAACAACCCCTCAAAAATGAACGGTTCATACTGTGATCTGGGACAGGGATTTTCAAACCATATTCACTATGAGGCTCTGTCTTGATTCCGGCCTTACAACCGGGACGAATCAGCCCAAAAACCCGTTGGGGGCCCTTTGGCGTGCTGAGGCATCCCCGGTTTGCGTTTTAGCAAAAGAAATCATTAACCTTTTTGTCCCACCTTATGACAATAGAAACAGTGACCACATCTTTTGGGCGCGCTGGATGTACTGCTGGTCGACTAGGACAAAAAGTTAGCAACTCCGCAGCCCTGCTCTCCGTACGAGCCGAAAACACGCTTTTATGCGTCAACACAACTCGTCTGCAATAAAACCCTTTCCGACAGTGAGGATACTTTCTGTTCGTTCAGATAAACTACAATGCGTTCGGGTAACCCAATTTTTAACTCTTCTAACAAGATTAACTCTCGTAGAGAGTTAAAATCAGTTACCTTACTAGCACTGTGCCATTTGTCGAACAGATTTCCTTTGTCTCTAGCAAACTCCACATAAGTCCCGAGTAGGAACTTTTTATGAGACCTAAATCTTTGTCGATATGCCTCAGGGAAAAAGCTCATAGGCACGAAGAACAGTAAACTTTGACCACTTTTTAATTTCAAACTGTCTTCAAGAGGTAGCGCTGCCAGAACCTCTTGGGCTTTACCTGTTAGCTTTACACTGAAGTAAAAGGCACCATACCTCGTCGGGCCATTTCAATGCTACCGCTATAAAAAAGTTTCAAACACACTGAAATAGGAATCAACCTCTGACTCCCTAAACACAGTACCAAGGTATCTGTCTACTAATATCAAAAGTAGCAGACTTTACAGCTGGTGAGGACGGCTCACTAGCAGGCATAGTATTAGCAGAGACTAACCTCGCTGTTTTCTGCCTCTAGTTTTCCCTTTTAACCCCACCTCCAGTTCCATCTTACGCATCTCCAGTTCCATCCTACCGTCTCCCCGTTCTGCCTCTAGCTTACCGTCTCCTGTTTCTGCCTCTACTTACGCATCTCCAGCTTGTCTTGCCTGATTTGTGCCCCTCTTTTCCGCCTCCTTGGAGCCGTGTCGAGCGGACCCTCGATCCTGGCATCACTGTCAGTCAGTGGGGAGAGTGGGTCATAACGGGCAATGTGGCTGGGCCTTAGCCTCGTCCTCAGACACTGATGGGCTTACAGGAACAGCAACCACATCCCCTACAGGAGCAGCAGACTTTAGGCGGCGGTAAAATCAGCACTCGCTCGTTTAAAAATATCGCTAACACTACTTTTCCCTAACTTCTGCTTTCCTAAACCCCTCGGTATGGGTACAGAAAAATGGTCAGCCAAAACCTGTAGATCCACTCTACGGCAAATTTTCAAAAACCCCCCACGTAGGGTTTTTCCAAAATGCCTCCAACTCAAAGTAGCCATCCTACAGCAACACGAGCCGTCGACTACTGAACACACAAAAAAAACAGGTAGTTACAGCTGCCAACTCAACCTGAACCAGACACTGACTATTTACATGAGTATCATGGATAGATAGTATCCCGGACGAACCCCCACTTTTTGTTACGAACCCCGTGGCTCTAAACATCTAGGGGGGATGGACATGGGGACCCGTAACATAAATTCATGTAACTTATAAGTGTGGCAGGGAACAGTGAGAACCAAAAAAGACACAACAACCATGAACTACCCTCAAACACAAGTGTTTATTGCTGAACACACGGTAGGGTTTGGGAAAAAGGGGTGAGCAGGACCCAAGAAATGAAACAATAGTGTAAAACCCCCTAACTGATCTTGCCTGCCTCAAGAACCCGCTAGGCTACTGCTACCATACAAAATAACAGTGGTGGTCCGCTCAGGTCTCACTAGTGTTTATAGACAGAGTCTTCCTACGGGTAAAGTACGCCCAAGGGCACTAGCTTAAACTCCCCCTTTTCCCATAAACACACAAAGCTACCAAACAGGGTAATCAGCAATTATATAAGTACACACCACACAGGATACAACAGTATCCACACTCAGGTAAAGAAATATATTCTAAAAAAGTTACCAATAGGGTAAACCCAAAAACTTAGTGGTACACAACACACAGGACACCACCGTGTCCATACTCACATATGTAAAAAGGGCCCCCTCTTTCTCAACAAACACAAGACTGGTTTTTATACAATGGGCTGTGTGATTCAACAAAAGAGTAACAGGTGGTGCTATTCACAGGAAAAGTTTTACTGATTGGTCCAAACAGCAGACACCTCAATGACCCACCAATCAGGAACATACAGGACACCTGTGATTTAGGGCAGAAGGAGAGAAACACACAAAACACAGGATACCTGTATCCGTAAAAAAATACTTTTTCTTTACATAGTTTTAAAGTGCTGACAACAAAATCACACAAAAATTATCATGGAATCAAAAGTATCAACCCCTGGAGGTCTGGATTTGGAGTCACCCTCAAATTAAGTGGAAACCACACCCACAAAAGGGTGTCCCAAATTTGATGTTTACCTTAAACCCAAATCAAAATGAGGCCAGTAGTGTGTGTGGCCTCCTGGGCCTGTAGACCCCCCCTACAACGCCTTGGGGATTTCCCTGTTAGGTGGCGGGGTCCCCCCTGAAAGGGGTCTCCTCCCGACCTGGACTCCCCGTGCCTGTATGACCCCCCTACCAAAAGCCGGGGATTTCCCGATGAGGGGGCGGATGGGGCCCCCTGAGGGATTTTCCTCCCCGACCCTTGGGCTCCCGTGCCTGTATGACCTCCCTACAACCCTGGGCAGCTCCTGAGGGGGTGGCGGATGGTCTCCCGAGGGATTCCTCCCCAAACCCGGCTAAAACATCCGCCCCAAATCCTGGACAGTCTGTGGTCCCAAAGTGGCTGTCACAATCGTTAACCCCATGGAAAGCGGAAAAAAAGGCGGCAGCGTGGTAAACTACACTTTATTACTTGGGAACACAAAAAAACCCAAAAAAATAAATACTTGAATTTCCCAGGTTAAATACACAAACCTTTTCCCAACAAAATCCCCAAATAACTAGTGCCAAAAGGCTTCCTAAGTATGGTTCCCAAACAAAGACAAAGAGGAAACAGCTGCCCCTGATTGGGAACCCACCCTGGCCAAAAAAAAACAAAGAACTAGAAAAACAACATAAAAAAACAACATAGAAAAACCACACCCTGGCTCAACATATAAAGTCCCCGGGGCCAGGGGGGACAGTACCCCCCCCCCCCCCCAAAAAGGGGCGGGCTACGACCGCGCCAACCCAAAACCCCAAAAGGGGGGGGGCCGGGTGGGCAAATTTCCCCCTCGGGAGGCGGATCCGGCTCCCGGGGGTGACCCCCACTCTCTCGCTAAACCCCCCCGGGAGCGCCCCTGGTCGGTTTCCCCCGGGCCCCACTGGACTGGGGCAACCGGGGTGGAATGCTCCCGGCTCCGGTGTGGAGGCACGGCGTTTTCCCGGGACTGACGACGCCACCACGGGCTTGGGCGGGGAGCGGAAAACGGCCGGCCGGCTGGCGACGCGCACCACTGGCTTGGTGCGGGACAGGAAGGCCGGCCCGGGCTGGCGACGCGCACCACGGGCTTGGTGCGGGGAGCGGTAGGGGCCGGACCGGGCGAACGCGCACCCCCTGGTTTGGGGGGGGTGAGCAGGAACCCCGGACTGGGCTGACGAGCGCCCCACGGGTTTGGGTGGGGGGGGCGGAACGGGCTGGCCCCGGGCTGACACGCGCACCACTGGTTGGTGGGGTGACAGGAACGGGGCCGGACGGGGGGCTGGCGCGCCCCACTGGTTTGGTGGGGGGGGGGGGGGGGGGGGGAGCAGGAACGGCCGGACCGGGCTGAAGCGCGCACCCTGACTTGTGGGGGGAGCGGGAAACGGCCGGCCCGGGGCTGACGAGGGCCACCAAGGCTGATCGAGGGACGGAACGGGCCGGACCGTACTGGGAACACACCCCCACTGCCTTGTGCGGGGATCAGAAGGGGCCGGACCGGCTGGTAAACCCCCCGTACCTCTCGCCGTCCCTCCTCCCTTCCCCCTCATGACCAAGGGCCCCCCGAACCCTTTGGGGGCCTCCTCCCCTAGTCCGCAAACTCCCCTGACTCCCTCCAGCACCCCCTCGTCCTCCGTTGCCCCCCCAAAAAAAATGATTGGGGTTGCCTCTCGCCTGTCCGCAGGGCCCGGTTGCGATTTCCCTCCCTGCTTGGCACCCCCTCATCGCCTCCGGTAGCGAGCCTCCTCCCCTGATCTTCCCCCCAACCGGGAGGACATCCACTAGAGTAACCTCCTTTTCCTTACCCGCTTTTTCCTGAACACGCTGCTTGGCCCGTTTTGGGGGGATTTTCTGCATACTTTTACCGATAAAAAGCGGACCGGCGCAGCGTGATAACGTACAATTTTATTATTTTGCCCCCAACGAACCAAAAAAATAACGATACTTAAAGTCCGGGTTTAAATACCAACCTTCGAACAAGATCCCACAAATAACTAGTGCAAAAAGGCTGCCTAAGTTGGCTCCCAATCAAGACAACGAGAAACAGCTGCCTCTGATTTTGGAAAAAAAACCCCCCTGGCCAAAATAGAAACACGAACTAGAACACAAAATAGAAAATCAACATGAAAACCCCCCCCTGGCTCAAAATAAGAGTCCCCAGGCCAGGGCGTGACAGTGGCGTTGGTGGATGGAGCGAGACATATTCCCCAAATTTCTCAATTGATCAGGTCTGGGGAACGGGGGGGGCCAGTCCATAGCATCAATGCCCTTCCCTTGCGGAACTCTGACACACTCCAGCCCCCTGAGGTCTACATTGTCTTGCATTGGAGAACCCGGGCCAACCGCACCCGCATATGGTCTCACAAGGGGGCTGAGGATCTCATCTCGGTCCCTTGGCGTCGGCTACCTTGTGGCGAGCACATGGGGGGCCCTGTGCAGCCCCCCAAAAAAATCCACCCCAAAACCAGACTACCCCACCCCCCAAAACCCCGGGTTTCATCCCTGGGGGATGTTGAAAGGCAGCAAAATTTTTCTTCACGGCGTCTCCAGACTATCCGTCTGTCACATGTGCTCAGTGGAACCTGTTTCCCCATCTGTGAAAAACAAGGGCGCCCATTGGCAAATTTTTGCCAATTTTGGGGGAAAAAAACGCCCCTGCACGTTTGTTGGGGGGTAAGCACAAACCCCCCCCACCTTTGGACGTCGGGCCCTCTACACCCCCCAGGGGAGCTTTTTTTCTGACCGTTTGGGCAAAACACAGGGCACTTTTGTGGCCTGCGGGAAAGGTCATTTTTTCAGTGGGTCCCGGGAGTGCTCCTCCGCTCCTCCTTGCACAAAGGCAGAGGGACGGGCCCCGCTGGCTGGGTTGTTGCCCTCCTTTCGGCCCCCCTCCCTCTCTTTATGTACTGGGGCTGTTTTTCTGGTACGCCTCCATGCTCTGGACACTACCTGACAGACCAGCAACCTTCTTGCCACACTCGCATTGATGTGGGCCATCCCGGATGAGCTGGGACTACCCGAGCCACTTGTGTGGGGTTTTAAAACCCCCGTCTCAAAGTAACCAAATAGAGTTGAAAACACCCCAGCATTCAAAAATGACCCAAAAAATCAGCCAGGAAACATAGGAACTGAGAAATGGTCCTGTGGGCACCACCTGGGAAAAACCCTTTTCCTTTTTTTGGGGGGTCTTTTCTAATTGCCTATCATTTTTTCCCCCTGGGGTCTATTCCATTTGCCCAAAAAAGCATGTGAAAAGTTTGTCATCATTGTTTTCTTCCCAAATGGACAGTTTTTTTATTTCAGAGAAGGGGGTTTTTGGGGTTTACTTTGGAGTTTTTTTTTTTTCATAGTTTTTTAATTTTTTTTATTTTTTTTTTAAAAAAAATATATATATATATATATATATATATATATATATTTTTAAAATGCTTGTCCCCGGGGTATCATAAGGGGAATGCCCCCAATTTTAATTTGCTCTGGTAAAAGCGTCTTCCCAAAAGCGAAAAAATTTAAAAGG
>CM072223.1:2121356-2273856 GCA_036851935.1 Coregonus suidteri
TTCTGCTGCTGACAAATAAATAGGTGGACCTTCATACCTGTAACACTAACCATAATTGGGATGCAGCCCCGCAAAACCAGAAAAGGGGAAAAGTCAAAGTTTAGGATAAAAGTAAGGGGTTAGGAAATTTAAGAGGAAAGGGGTTGGATAAGAGGAAAGGGGTTAGGATAAGGGGAAAATGGTTAGGATAAAGGTAAAGGGTTGGGAAAAAGAGGAAAGGGTTGGGATAAGAGGAAAGGTTAGGAAAGAGGTAAGGGTGGGTTAGGATAAGAAGAAAGGGGTTGGGGTAAGAGGAAAGGGGTTAGGAAAAGGGGAAAGGGGGTTAGGGAAAGAGGTAAGGGGGGTTAGGTAAGGGTAAGGTTAGGAAAAGAGGAAAGGGGTTTAGGATAAAAAAAAAGGGGGTTAGGATAAGAGGGTAAGGGTTGGGGATAAGTTTAAGTTAGAATTAAGAAGAGAAGTTTTTTAGGAGATAGGTTTTAGAAGAACGTTTTTTTTTTATTTTTTTTATTAGGAAAGTTTATATAGGATAGATAGAAGAATAGGATATAATAATATAGTTAGATAAGTTAGTAAAGAGGGTAGGAGTATCTAAGTAAGAAATATAGAAATTTAGTTTTGAAGATAGTTTTTAGGAATTATAGATTTAGATTTTTAGGTTAGAGTTAGAATAAGAAGTAAGGGTTTAGGATTAGACGTAGAGGTTAAGATTAGAAGTTTTAAGTTTTTGATTTTAGATATTTTAAGAGTTTAGATTAGTATTATAGATAGTTAGAGAGAATTAAAAGAATATTTATTATAGAAAGAGTTAAATTTAATTAGAATTTTAGGTTTAATATAAGATAGATAGTAGAATTAGTTAGATAGATAAAGAAGAATTATTAGATACAGAAGAGAAGATAAGTAAAGATTAGATAGATTTTAAAAAGTTAGGATTTAGTATTATTAGAAGGCTGATTTTAGAAGAAATAGAATTTAGATTTTAGAGTAGATGATATTTAAGAAGAAAGCCATTATGAAAAGTATTATTATTTAGAGATGGCTAAAGACCAGTAAATTGATTTAAGGATATGCTGAGTGGGAAAGAAGAGTATAAGATGGAAATTATCCTTGACTTGATAGCTCTTTAGAACGTCTATGTAAAGCACACTTGGGTGCACGTGAGCGTGATGCCCGTAAAAATCCTATATATTATTTGGTGATACACAAAGCAACTAGATATTTTTTTTTATGCATCAGTTATCTCATAGAAGAAAATAGAAATTACCATTGGGCAAGTCTTATAGAACGGATTCACAGCAGCAACTGACGTTAGATATGGATTGACAAATGCCCTAGGAGTTGTTTATAGAACCGTGTCCTAGTATAGAAGTATATGCTGGGAAGGGGACCACGCGCTAGTCATAAGTAGTTTATTGTTATTTTATTTTATAGATAGATCTTACCAGGTAGCCAGTTTAGAAGACATGTTCAGGATTACAATTGCTACCGGCCAAGATAAAGAATATTAGAGACGAATAGATAGATTAGGAGAGAGTTACATATGAAGTAGAAACCAAAAGACATAAGTTAGAAATACAACAGCCAAAATAGATACAGTGTGTGCAATTTAGCAAAGTGGTGGAGGTAAATGCAAATATCGAATTTAATTTTAAGATAATTACAATTAGTATTAAGAATGAAAGATAGAAAGCATAGATGAAGTGCAGAAGAGAGATACTAAGTGCCATTTGAGTAAAGTAAGTATTTATATTATAGATAATAGTTAGTTTTTTTAGTAAGTTTCAGATTTTAAGTGTATAGGAGAAGTGAAAAGTAGGTATTAAGTAGATTTTTTAGAGATAAAATAAGATAAGTAGATAAGAGTCTCCAGCTTCAGTAGAAATTAGCAATTAATTAGTAGAGATTGCGGAATGTTTACTGGAAAGAAGTTGCCGCCCAAAGAAGGTGGTAGCTTATGGGGATGGGAAATTTGTTATTAGACCTGATGGAGCGCAACTACGATTTATGTAGCATGGTTACCCAATTAGATTTTATTAGGCCAGGGATTTTATTAGCAGTTTTATATAGATATAGGATAATATTATTTTTTTTAGTTTAAAGAATATGAAGAAGATAGAAGTTATATTAGAGCGTTTTAGTTTTAGTGTTGATTAAGGTAATCTAAGATGTAGATTAAGATTAGGGTTACTTATATTAGAGTACTAAGAGAAATCATGATATTTTTCTTAAGGATAGATAAGGAAATGTTATAGGATTTTGAGAATATTTAGAGATTATATAGTATTGTTAAGCTATAGATAGTAAGAAGAGATAGAAGATTAGCAGATAGAGATTAGATTCAGATAAGTCCTGAGACACTTAGATTTTATTAAGATAGATAGAGTTAAGATTAGAAGGAGAGCAATATAGTATAGTAGATTATTAGAGTTAGTAGTAGAAGATTGATTAAAGAGATATATTATATTATAGAAGATATAAGAAGTATAGATAGTTAGAGCCGATATATTATTTAGATTATTTAGATATTTGTATATTTTATATAAAGTTAAATAGATTAGAGAAGAAGATTAGATTTTAGAAGCAGAGTAGATAATTTATAAGAAGAAGTAGTTAGTTTAACTAGGATAAGATTAGATTAGGTACAAGACAGCTTTTAGAAGTGTATAGATAGGCCCTAGAGAGAGGAGATTCATAGCAAGATAAAGTAGAGAACATTATGATTTATTAGTTTAGGATCCCTAGCCGAGTTAATCGCGTAGTTATTTTAGTTTTTAGATTCCAAGACAATTTAGAGTTAAATTAAACATATATTAAAAATTAGGTAAACTCTGAACCAGACTATATTATTTGGTGACAGGTCGAAACACATGAAACATTCATGATCGAGTTTTAAGCTAGATAGCTTGTTGATTGCTAGATCATTTGAAATATTAGAAACATTGGCCGTTGCTATTTTTACCTGAAAGAGTTTTTTTTTCCCTATAGTTCTTTGCAGAATTTCAAGTAGATTTTGAGTCACACAAATCCTCTAGCTCCGACAATTAATCCGCAGATAAAAGGGAATAGATACGTATTTTCTAGTAATCATACTCCTACCTTCAGTTTCTTCTTTCTTCTTCCTTCTTCTCTTCTCTTCTTCTTCTTCTTCTTTCTTCTGATTCTTCTTCTTACTTCTTCTTCGTCTTCTGTGGACTTTAATATGGCAGGAGGAGACCAGTTTTAGGTGATTACCATTTCCCAACTGGCTGGAGTCTGTGGGCTCAGTTCAGCTTTCTTGTCCACACAGTTCTGGGTATTTTCACCTCAAAAAACCAATGAGGACCGCATGTGAATTAGATGCGGGACTTGCAGCACGTCAAGGCGTGAAAAGTAGAACCAGTATCTCCAGTGTTGTGCTGGCTAGGCAGTTTTTGAATAACGTCCCAATGTATTTAGCAACGCTCGCACAGCCGTACGCAAGCGGTGTACGAGTGTCCATGATCGCATGAAACTACCTTGCATCTTCCAATTACTCAAGCAAACATCCGAAAATGACCTCACTGTTTTATTAAAAAAAACATCACAGTAGGGGACTGTGAAAGTGACACACCCACCACCACACAATCACAACTAACACACACAATCTACGCACAAAGCATTATTATTTAGTTGTATGGTTGTATGTTGGTTTTAAATTTGGTGCGACTGTTCTTTTCTAGCAGTTGTGATAGTAGTTATGTTACTTGTCCGGTAGGTTTTAAGTGTTTTTGTGAGCACGCCCAAGAAGAGCAAGGTCGTATGGGCATGTGATGGGAGTGCATTTAGCGACAGGATGGGAATGGGAATGAGTCAAGAAGGACAAAGACTAAGGCTCTAATAGAATGGTGAAAATTCCACAAATCAGCTTTCATCAGGCTTTTACCTTTGAAAATAGGACCATGAACGGTGGTGCAGAAGAGGCGTAGCTGTCGGGTAGGCCCTGGTACCACAAGCTTGTTTGAAGAGCTGTGATTGTGTGGACCATTTTACCACCGCCCTTAGTGATGTGGACGTCCCGAGGAATTTTTGAAGCTCGCGACCCGCTCACTACAGCCCATCGATGGAGATTGGGCGTGCTCAGCCACCGTTTCATGTAGTCCACGATCAGCTCCTTTCGTCTTCACGATGTTAAGGGAGAGTCTTTTTGGTCCTGGCCACCACACTACCAGGTCTTCTGACATAGGCTGCCTCCATCGTGGTCGGGTAATCAGGTCGTGTAGTCTACAACTTGATGATGCGAAATTTCAGGACATCAGCGTGAACCGTTTGTGTGTCTGCCTACCGTTACTTGATTTGACGCGGACTGTCAGAATGTACAGGATCCAGTTACAGAGGGAGTTGTTCAGTCCCAGGGTCCTTAGCTTAGTGACAAGCTTGGAGGGACACTATGGTGTTGAATGCTGAGGCTGTAGTCAGTAATACAGCATTCTCACATACAGTGGGGAGAACACGTATTTTGATACACTGGCACGATTTTGCAGTTTCCATACTTACAAAGCATGTAGAAGGTCTGTAATTTTTATCATAGGTACACTTCAACTGTGAGAGACCGAATCTAAACAAAAATCCAGAAAATCACATTGTATTATTTTCTATGTAATTAATTTACAATTTATTGCATGACATAAGTATTTCATACATCAGAAAAAGCAGAGACTTAATATTTGGTACAGAAACATTGTTTGCAATTACAGAGATCATACATTTCCTGTAGGTCTTGACCAGGGTTTGCACACACTGCAGCACCGGGATTTTGGCCCACTCCTCATACAGACCTTCTCCAGATCCTTCAGGTTTCGGGGCTGTCGCTGGGCAGATACGTACTTTTCAGCTCCCTCCAAAGATTTCTATTGGGTTCAGGTCTGGAGACTGGCTAGGCCACTCCAGGACCTTGAGATGCTTCTTACGGAGCCACTCCTTAGTTGCCCTGGCTGTGTGTTTCGGGTCGTTGTCATGCTGGAAGACCCAGCCACGACCCATCTTCAATGCTCTTACTGAGGGAAGGAGGTTTGTTGGCCAAGATCTCGCGATACATGGCCCCATCCATCCATCCCCTCAATACGATGCAGTCGTCCTGTACCCTTGCACAGAAAAAGCATCCCCAAAGAATGATGTTTCCACCTCCATGCTTCACGGTTTGGATGGTGTTCTTTGGGTTTGTACTCAATCCTTCTTCTTCCTCCAACACATGGCAAGTGGAATTTAGACCAAAAAGCTATATTTTTGTCTCATCAGACCACATGACCTTCTCCCATTCCTCCTCTGGATCATCCAGATGGTCATTGGCAAACTTCAGACGGGCCTGGGACATGTGCTGGCTTGAGCATGGGGGACCTTGCTTGCGCTGCAGGATTTTAAATCCATGACGGCGTAGTGTGTTACTAATGGTTTTCTTTGAGACTGTGGTCCCAGCTCTCTTCAGGTCATTGACCAGGTCCTGCCGTGTAGTTCGTGGGCTGATCCCTCACCTTCCTCATGATCATTGATGCCCCACGAGGTGAGATCTTACATGGAGCCCCAGACCGAGGGTGATTGACCATCATCTTGAACTTCTTCCCTTTTCTAATAATTGCGCCAACAGTTGTTGCCTTCTCACCAAGCTGCTTGCCTATTGTCCTGTAGCCCATCCCAGCCTTGTGCAAGGTCTACAATTTTATCCCTGATGTCCGTTACATACACAGCCTCTCTTGGTCCTTGGCCATTGTGGAGAGGTTGGAGTCTGTTTGATTGAGTGTGTGGACAGGTGTCTTTTTATACAGGTAACGAGTTCAAACAGGTGCAGTTATACGGGTAATGAGTGGAGAACAGGAGGGCTTCTTTAAAGAAAACTAACAGGTCGTGAGAGACGAATTCTTACTGGTTGGTAGGTGATCAAATACTTATGTCATGCAAAAAGATGGCAAATTAATTACTTAAAAATCATACAATGTGATTTTCTGGATTTTTGTTTTAGATTCGTCTCTCACAGTTGAAGTGTTACCTATGATAAAAAATTACAGACCTCTACATGTTTGTAAGTAGGAAAACCTGCAAAATCGGCAGTGTATCAAATACTTGTTCTCCCCACTGTAGGTATTCCTCTTGTCTGGTGGGCAAGGCAGTGTGGAGTGGAATAGAGATTGTGCCTCTGTGGATCTGTTGGGGGTGGCAAACAAATTGTAGTGGGTGTCTGGGAGATGGTGTTGATGTGAGCCATGACCAGCCTTTCAAATCATTTTATGGCTACAGATGTGCGTGCTATGGGGCGACAGTCATTTAGACAGGTTACCTTGGCGTTTTTGGGCACAGAGACTATGGTGGTCTGCTTGAAACATGTAGGTATTACAGACTGGGTCAGTGGAAGATTAAAAAATGTCAGTGAAGACACTTGCCAGCTGGTCAATGCATGCTCTGAGTCCTGGTAATCTGTCTGGCCCTGAATGTTAACCTGTCCTAAGGGTCTAACTCACATCAGCTACAGAGAGTGTGATCACACAGTTTTCCAGAACAGCTATTGCTCTCATGCATGGTTCAGTGTTGCTTTTCCGTCAAAGCGAGCATAAAATGCATTTAGTTTGGTCTGATATGCTCGCGTCACAAGCTTCTACCCCCAAGCCATAAGACTGCTAAATAGCCAGACTGCTAAATAGTCAATTAATGGTACCCAAAAACTATTGCACTGACTCTATCTTGCACTGACCCTACGCACACTAGGGTCAGAGCGTCTGCAACCTTCCGTCCCTGCTCTGGATTCGAGCAACTACATAGGTTTTTTCGCGCGCCCTGGAGCCTGAGGCTTTCTGCCCCTTTGTCGCTGTGTCTGCAGCCTCTGTGCCTACTCCTACTCCTTCCCCTACGATTTTCGAAGTCGATGTCAGCAACCTTCTGTGTCCCTGCTCTGGATCGAGCAGGGCTTCTCCATCTGGTGGAGGCACCAGGCGCCCGGGAGCTACGGGCTCAAGGTTATACTGCGTCTCGCCCGTCCTTGAAGGGTTCTCTGAATCCTTGTGAAACGTGGGAGTGGACGGATTTCCTTGTCCTTCTCGCCAGCTGTGATTTTGGGCAGCTCCATGGTAAGAAATTTGACTGTTCTTGGTGCAAAAAACAATGTCCCCTATCCTGGAGCTCGAGTAAATAGACATTACTAAGCTGCTCCCGAATGTACTACTACCAGGACATGGACAACGATGATTCTATCGTAGTCCATTGTGGGGTTTTAATGACATTATAAAGGGCAGCTTTGAAGAGTTGAAACTAGATTTTAAAGAGCTGATGACTCTGCTAGACACTAATAAAAAAAACATAATATCTGGCCCTGTGCCCTCTCTGAATCGTGGTATTAAACGCTTTAGCAGGATTCTTCTCTTCACAACTGGCAACGTGATTATTGCAAGCTCAATGGTGTAACTTTTGTTGACAATTTTTGATACCTTTTTGGAAAGAAAACACGTTTTATAAGGAAGCTGGGATCCACCCAAATCATTTCGGTTCCTGTATCCTTTCACTGCATTATAAGGCTGTGTTGAGGACAATTACTTATCAATGACCCAAGCCCAGCTTTGTTAATCCTACCATTGTGGTCGCTGAGTCATCAGAATGCATTAGCAAGTGTACATTATACCAGGGACATTGGTAGACACTATGTAAGTAACCTAATTTATGTCCCTCTAACTGCCCTGAATGCCAATCATGGGCCTATGAACCAGATTTATACTGTTAGAACTGAGGGGGTGTGCCCTAGTAGGAAGTCCACTGTGAGCAGCTCACCCTGCACTAACATAAATAACCATTGAGGAATATCTACTATCAGCTAAGCTTCCCAGTAAAGCAATGAAAAACATGCAAGCATCCCAGAAAGTGCTCAAAATAGCCCACGTTAACATATGTAGCTTAAAGAAACAAGGTTAATGAAATTAATAACATGCTAGAAAACAGATGACATTCATATTCTGACTATCTCTGAAACTGGTTCAGGTTATCAGTCAACCTACCAGGGTAGTTACAAAACAGCACAGGAATGAAATCATCAACATGTACTGATCACAGCTTTACTAATGCTGCAGTATCCAGATCCATCGGAGTGTAGTGATCACAATATAGTAGCCATATCTAAGGAAAACCAAAGTTTCCAAAGGCTGGGCCTAATATAGTGTATAAGAGGTCATACAATTTGTTTCGTAGTGATTCCTAAGTTTGTTAATGTTCTGAATATTTGTTGGTCCGTGGTGTGTAATGAGGAGCAAACAGACGTTGAAACTTGACACGTTTATGAAATTGCTTATCCCAGTTATAATAAGCATTAAGAAATGACTGTAAAAACTGTCCAATCCCTGTGGATTGATGATGAATTCAAAAATTGTATGGTTGAGAGGGATGAGGCAAAGGAATGCAAATAAGTTGGCTGCACAACCGATTGGCCAACGTGTACTGCAAATTGAGAAATAATGTGACTAAAAACTGAATAAAAAGGAAGAAGAAACTACACTATGAAACAAAGATAGATTACATAAATAATGATAGTAAAAAGCTTTAATGACATTTTGGGAGAAAAGGCAAACTCAGCTCCATCATTCTTTGAATCAGATGGCTCATTCATCACAAAGCCGACTGATATTACCAACTACTTTAACTTATTTTTTCATTGGCAAAGATTAGCCAACACTTAGCCATGGACATGCCAGCCAACAAACACTGACATAAACATCTATAATATAATATAATAATATAATATGCCATTTAGCAGACGCTTTTATCCAAAGCGACTTACAGTCGTGCGTTGCATTACATTTTGTGTATGGAAAAAGTATATCTGACCAAATTATGACGAGAGAGAGAATTGTAATTTTTTTATTCCGTAATAAAGTGAGTGTGGAAGAGGTGAAAAAAAATATTGTGTCTATCCAACAATGACAAGCCACTGGGGTCTGACAACTTAGATGTAAAATTAACTGAGGATAATAATGCGACGATTTATTGCCACTCCTATTTGCCCATATCTTCAATTTAAGCCTACTAGTAAAGTGTGTGTCCTCAGGCCTGGAGGGAAGCAAAAATCATTTCCGCTACCTAAGAATAGTAAAGCCCCCCTTTTACTGGCTCAAATAGCCGACCAATCAGCCTGTTACAACACCTTAGTAAAGTTCTGGAAAGAATAGTGTTTGATCAGATACAATGCTATTTTAACAGTAAACAAATTGTCAACAGACTGTCAGCACGCTTATAGGGAAGGGACATTCAACAAACAGCAGCACTTACACAAATGACTGATAGATTGGCAGTGAGAAATTGATTATACAAATATTGTTAGGGGGCTGTTTTGTTAGACTTTCAGTGCAGCTTCTTGACAATTAGCGATCATTAGTATGCTGATGGAAAAAAGTATATGTTATGGCTTTACACTCCCCTGCTATATTGTGGATAAAGCGTTACCAGTCTAACAGAAACACAAAGGTGTGTTCTTTAATGGAAGCCTATCTAACATAATCCAGGTAGAATCAGGAATTCCCCAGGGCAGCTGTCTAGGCCCCTAACCTTTGTCAATCTTTACATTTACATTTACATTTACATTTTAGTCATTTAGCAGACACTCTTATCCAGAGCGATTTACAGTTTAGTGAGTACACATGCATTTTCCATACTAACGACAGTGTAATCTATGTATGCGGTTCGATGACTCAACACAACACAACGTCAGCTACCACAAGCGACTGAAAAAATGACTGCAACACTTAACAAAGAGCTGCAGTTAGTTTTCAGGAATGGGTGGCAAGGAATAAGTTAGTTCCTAAATATTTCTAACTCTAAAAGTATTGTATTTGGGACAAATACATTCACTAAACCCTGAACCTCAACTAAATCTTGTAATGAATATGTGGAAATGAGCAAGTGACAAAACTGCTTGGAGTACCCTGGATTGTAAAAAACTGTCATGGTCACAACATATTGATACAACAGTAGCTTAAAATGGGCAGAAGTCCGTCCAATAATGAAGTG
Organism: Coregonus suidteri; assembly: GCA_036851935.1. Classification (NCBI taxonomy): domain Eukaryota; kingdom Metazoa; phylum Chordata; class Actinopteri; order Salmoniformes; family Salmonidae; genus Coregonus; species Coregonus suidteri. Next base: position 2,131,347 of record CM072223.1, read on the forward strand.
CTGCTCTCCCTTCTTAACAGCATTATCAACAAGGCAGGTCCTGCATGCTATAGTTTTGTCTTACCTGGACTTACTGTTCAGTCGTGTGGTCAGGTGCCACAAAAAGGGACTCAGGAAAATTGCAATTGGCTCAGAACATGGCAGCACGACTGGCCCTTGGATGTACACAGATAGCAAACATTAATAATATGCATGTCACTTATCTCTTGGCTCAAAGTGATTGGAGGAGAGATGGACTTCAGCACTACTTGTATTTGTGAGAGGTATTGACATTTCTCAAAAGCACTGATCTGTCTTGTTTAAACGACTAGCCACACAACTCAGGACACCCATGCACCACCCACAAGGAAATTGCCACCAGACGGTCTCTTCACAGTCCCCAAGTCTGAACAAGACTATGGGAGGCACACAATACTACATAGAAGGCCATGGAACTACATGGGAACTCCCTATTTCCACATCAGGTAAACTGTGAGCAGGGCAAGTAAAGTTAGATTTAAGAAAACAGGATAAAACAACACCTCATGGAACAGCGGGGGTGGGACTGTGAAGCAACACAAACATAGGCACAGACACATGCATATACACAACATGTGAAACATACGCACATATACACACACGTACACAGGGATTTTGTAATGTAGATAGGTGTGTAGTGGAAGCAGTAGGAGCCTGAGTGGCTCACAGGGTGTTGTGAAGTCTGCTGTGAATGTATTGTAATGTTTATTTCAATTGTATAACTGCCTTAAAATTGCCGGATCCCAAGGCAAAGAGTAGCTGCTATACTTGGCGGCAAGCTAATGGGGAGGATCCATAATAAATACAAATTACACTATATACACTGAGTGTACCAAAATTAAGAACACCTGACTAATATTGAGTTGCCCCCCCGTTTGCCTCAGAACAGCCATCAAGTTCATTGGCGCATGGATCTAGGAGGTGTTGATTGAAAGCATTCCACGTGGTCCTCTGTAGGCTCAAGCTGGTAGAGCACGGCGCTGTAACATATATAAAAATATTTAATAAAGCAAGGTAGTGGGGTTCGTCCCCAGGGACCCACCCACTATACACACTAAAAATACAAATTAAAATGTATACAAGCATGACTGTAAGTCGCTTTGGATAAAAGCGTCTGCTAAATGGCATTATTATTATATTATCTTATATGTTGGTTATGTTGACTCCAAGGCTTCTCACAGTGTCTGTGCCAAGTTGGCTGATGTCTTTTTGGGTGGTGGACACATTCTTGATACACAAGGGCTAACTGTTGAAATCGTGAATTAAATCGAAAGCAGCGTTGCATTTCTTGACACACTCAGAATGAGTACACCTGGAAACTACTACATAAACCTGTTTCAAACGACAATTAAATATTATGGCTTTGTCCCATTCACCCTCTGAATGGCCACACCATACAACAATCCATGTCTCAATTGTCTCAAGGCTGAAGAATACCTTCTTGAACTGGTTCCTCCCATTCAATATACACTTATCTGAAGTGGATTTAACAATCACCAAATTGTACTGTACTGAACAACAATGACTCGGTTAAAGATAATTGATATGGCTAGCTAGCTACGACAGCAAAACAACTTCCTCGTTTGTAATTTACCCTCCAAGTCCAGGTCCAGCTGCGTTTAGGACGCTGCTTCCTGTTTATCCGCTTGCTCAAATCCTTATTCAGGGGTATTCTGAATCAAATAAAATAGGCGCTGACTGTTTCCTCTGTAACAAAACAACAAACTGTTTGCCAGCTCTGTTGGAAAGAGGAATCATCAGAAGCAGCCATTTTAGCTAATTATTTAGCAGTATAGATAGGACAACGTGACCACAGTAAAAACCATAGAAGCTCCTGTGAAACTGTAAAAACAAAAACTAGATACTCGCCCCCCGTTTTGAAAAGCCCTTCGAAGTAGGGCTCACCGTCAAGGTGTATCATGGTCTTGGGGGAAAGGGACCTCGGCACGATAGCAACACCCTGACGATAAAAGAGATTGCAAGTCAAAGTTGCAGTATTGCTGAAGCTACTGCGTCCACAATAACATAGTTTTTTTTACGCCAGTAATTTTGCAGTGTAACCGTGCATTACACTGCAGTTATCTGCATTACAGGCGTCAAAAAAACCACCAGCTACAGTCAGTTACTGCATTGTCACTAACAGTTTAAAAAACACTGCAATCTTTTCTTGTAAGGGTCAGTCGGTGAGTACCAGTCCAGTGCTTCGATTGAACAAGGGACAACCAATCCTAATTCTGTGATTATTGCGTGATGTGCAATCGGTGAAACCCAAAGGCCAAAATAGTTGCCTACAAAACACGACTCCATTTCATTTTGTGTTCAGACAGCAGGCAAAACAATCCTCACTATGTAACTTGGTTTGAACTCTCGCGTTGCAATATTTCTAAAGTACAGCTATAGTAAACTGCGAAATTATGGTATCTGGAAACACCCTTCTCACTCATTCATAATGATGTTGGGAGATGTTGGAAAAAAACAACCCAAAATAGTGTCTAGCGGCGAAATGGTCCCTTTAACCTATTTTGTGGTCTTTGCATATTCACATTGCCAAGGTTTTAGAAAGGGAAAACTAATATCTTTCTCCAACATTCATCAAGAATTCTGGTTGTTTACATACGTGAAGGACAAAGCCATTCCATCAGAACGTGTTATTCGGGACAGCCCATTCAGAAAGTATTTAAAACCCCTTGACGTAATTCCCACATTGTGTTGTGTCACAGCCTTGAATTCACAAATATATTACATTATTTATTTTTTCTCACCAGCTACACACAATACCCCAAATGACAAAGTGAAAACAGTGTTTAGACATTTTAAACAAATTTATGAAATGAAATAGAAAATATCTCATTTAATAAGTATTCACACACCTTTGCTATGATGATCCAAATTGAGGCTCAAGGTGTGTCAATTTAACTTTGGATATCATTGAGATGTCACTTAATCAACTTGATTGGGAGTCCACTTGTGGCCAATTTTTGGACATGATTAGAAAGAAAAAAAACTGTGTATATAAGGTCCCACAGTTGACAGTGCATGTCAAAGCAGAAACCTATACCATTGAAGTCCAAGGGAACTGTCACGAGATACAATTGTGATGAGGCATGTATTGGGTGAAGGGTATAAAACTATTCTAGAGTGTTGAAGGTTAACAAAGAACAGTGGTCTCCATCATTGGGAAAAAAGTAGGTGTACAGTGAGGGGGAAAAAGTATTTGATCCCCTGCTGATTTTGTACGTTTGCCCACTGACAAAGAAATGACAGTCTATAATGTTAATGGTAGGTTTATTTGAACGTGAGAGACAGAATAACAACAAAAAAATCCAGAAAAATGCATGTCAAAAAGTTATTAATTTATTTGCATTTAATGAGGGAAATAAGTATTTGACCCTCTCAATGGGAAAGATTTCTGGCTCCCGGGTGTCTTTTATACAGGTAACGAGCTAGATTAGGAGCAACTCTTAAAGGGAGTGCTCCTAATCTCAGTTGGTTTACCTGTTAAAAGAAAACCTGTCCCGAAGAAAATCAATCAATCAGATTCCCAAATTTCCACCATGGCCAAGACCAAAGAGCTCTCCAAGGATTTTCGGGAAAAGATTGTAGACCTACACAAGGCTGGAATGGGCTACAAGACCATTGCCAAGCAGCTTGGTGAGAAGGTGGAAAACAGTTTGGGGCGTTTATTCGCAAATGGAAGAAACACAAAAGAACTGTCAATCTCCCTCGGCCTGGGGCTCCATGCAAGATCTCACCTTGTGGAGTTGCAATGATCATGAGAACGGTGAGGAATCACCCCAGAACTACACAGGGAGGATTTTGTCAATGATCTCAAGGCAGCTGGGACCATAGTCACCAAGAAAACAATTGGTAACACACTACGCCGGGAAGGACTGAAATCCTGCAGGCCCGCAAGGTCCCCTGCTCAAGAAAGGACATATACAGGCCTGTCTGAAGTTTCCCAAAAGAACATCTGAATGATTCAGAGAAGAACTGGGTGGAAAGTGTTGTGGTCAGATGAGACCAAAATGGGCTCTTTGGCATCAACTCAACCCGCCGTGTTTGGGAGGGGGGAGGAATGCTGCCTAGGGACCCCAAAGAACACCATTCTCACCGTAAAACATGGAGATGGAACATTATGCTTTGGGGGTGTTTTTCTGCTAAGGGACGGGACAACTTCACCGCATCAAAGGGACGATGGACGGGGGCCATGTATCGTCAAATCTTGGGTGAGAACCTCCTTCCTCAGCCAGGGCATTGAAAAGGGTCGTGGATGGGTATTCTAGCATGACAATGACCCAAAACACCCCGGCCAAGGCAACCAAAGGAGTGGCTCAAGAAGAAGCTCATTAAGGTCCTGGAGTGGCCTACCCAAGTCTCCAGACCTTAATCCCATAGAAAATCTGTGGAGGGAGCTGAAGGTTCGAGTTGCCAAACGTCAGCCTTGAAACCTTAATGACTTGGAGAAGATCTGCAAAGAGGAGTGGGACAAAACCCCTCCTGAAAATGTGTGCAAACCGGTGGCCAACTACAAGAAACGTCTGACCTCTGTGATTGCCAACAATTTTTTTGCCACCAAGTACTAAGTCATGTTTTGCAGAGGGGTCAAATATTTATTTCCCTCATTAAAATGCAAATCAATTCAAAAAAATTTTCACATGCGTTTTTATGGATTTTTGTTGTTATTCTGTCTCTCACTGTTCAAATAAACCTACCATTAAAATTATAGACTGATCATGTCTTTGTCAGTGGGCAAACGTACAAAATCAGCAGGGGATCAAATACTTTTCCCCCTCACTGTATGGAAACTACCCAGACTCTGCCTAGAGCTGTCCATCAAACCAAACTGAGCAACCGGGCCGGGTGTCCATTCAGGGAGGTAAACCAAAAACCCCAATGATCACTCTGACAGAAATACAGAGTTCCTTGGTTTGAGATGGGAGAACCTGCCAGAAGGACCACATTTCTCTAAACCACTTCACCAATCTGGGCTTTATGGGAGAGTGGCCAGTCGGGAAGCCACAAGAGTGCAAATGACCTAGGACTAGGAAGAAGATTTAGTTCCAACGGGGACAATGACCCCAAGCATACAGCCAAATCATGCGGGAATGGCTTCAGAACAAAGAATGTGAAAGTCCTTGGAGTGGCCCAGCCAAAGCCCAGACTTGAATCCCATGAAAATCTGTGGAAAGACTTAAAGAGTGCTGTTCACCACCGTCCCCATCTAACTTAAAAAGGGAAAAAAAAATAGAAAATCTGCAAGGAAGAATAGGAGAAAATTTCCCAAAATCCCGATGTCCAAAGTGATTTCAGACATACACAAGACGGCAAAGTGTCACGCTCTGGCTCCGGGACTGTGTATTTTGAGCCAGGGTGTGTTCATTTGGTTGGGTTTGGTATTTGGGTTTTTGTATTTGGTTGTGTTTCTTTTGTTTGGTCGTGTGACTCCCAATCAGTGGAACGAGTGTCAGCTGTCGGGTCGTTATCTCTGATTGGGGGCCATATTTAAACTGTCAGTGTTCACCTTAGTGTTTTGGGTTTTTGTTCCTTGTCCCGTCATTGTAACGGAGGACTTCACGTTTCGTCATTGTTTTTTTGTTTTCGGTTTAGGCTTTAATTTAATAAAGTCATGTTCACCTTCAACGCTGCGCATTGGTCCTCCTCATTAGACGATCGTGACAGAAAAAAAACCCCCCAAGATGGGACCAAGCAGCGTGTCCAGGAGCCGTCGCCAGGGAGATCCCTCACAGATCTCCTTCGCCTCCTGGACTGGGTCAAAGCCGAGTGAGGAGGAAGGAAGGGCTTGACACTATGGCGAAGGGCGAGAGGCTGGCGAGGGATATGGAGACCTGGTCCACGGGTAGGAGAGACGCCCCGAAAATTTTTTTAGGGGGGGGGCTCACGACGTCGGACCAGCAGGAGGCCGCGTTTTTTAGAGCGGCCCAGTGGGTTGGGCCGGGGGAAGGCCGCCGGGTTACGGGGGCCACTGGTCGAAGAGGGGATGGAGGAAGTAGAGGCACGGCGAGAGGTACTGGCGTGTGTTGCCAGTCCGGTCCGGCCCGTTCCAGATCCCCGGGGTAGGAAACCCGTGGTGTTTTGTCCCCAGTACAGTCCGGCCCATCCAAGCTTCCCGCACAAGCCAGTGATGTGCGTCGGTCAGCCCGGCTTGCCCACAGTCGCCGTGCTATCCGCATCAAGCCTGTGAGTGCGTACGTCAGCCCGCGCTCTGACCGTTAACTGCTCTCCGCACCAGGTACTGTGGTAGCACGTCGAACAAGCCCAAGTCACCGAGGCCACATTCCATGCTACTCGCAACAAGGCCAAGGTGCGAGGCGTTCAGCCGGACTTCAGCCCATTCCTGACTACTCGCACCAAAGCCAAGGGGTGCGAGTCGTAAGCCGGGATTCAGCACCCATTCCTGCTACTCGCACCAAGTCAAGGGTGCGAGTCGTCAGCCGGATTCAGCCATTCATGCCACTCGCACCAAGTCAAGGGTGCGAGTTCGTCAGCCGGATTCAGCCCATCCCTTCCTGCAACTCGCACCAAGTCAAGGGTGCAGAGTCGTCAGCCGGATTCAGCCCATTCCTGCTACTCTCACCAAGTCAAGGGTGCGAGTCGTCAGCCGGATTCTGCCTGTTCCTGCCACTTGTTCGACCAAGTCAGGGTTCAGTCGTAAGCCGGAATCAGCCCAGTCCTGCTACTCGCACCAAGCCAGGGATGCGAGTCTTTCAGCCTGGTGAGGCCTGTTCCGGCTCCACGCACCATGCAAAGGGTGCGTATTGTCTGCCAGGTCCGGTCCATTCCTGCCTCACGCGCCAAGCCAGGGGTGCGCGTCGGCAAGTCCTGATCCAGCTAACTGGGGTCAGATCGGACTGGGGGCACTACGGGGGGATTGTATATGGGTGGTGGTCAAGCCCGGAGCCGGAGCCGCCTCCGAGGAGCAATACCCACCCAGCCCTTCCCTATTTGGGGTTTATTGCACCGGGTCGGAGTCCGCGCCTTTAGGGGGGGTACCTGTTCACGCTCTTGGCTCCGGACTGTGTATTGAGCCCAGGGTGTGTTCATTTGGTTGGTGTTTTGGTATGGTTGTGTTTGTATTTGGTTGGATTTCTTTGTTTGGTCGTGTGACTCCCAAATCAGTGTAACGAGTGTCAGCTGTCGGCTCGTTATCTCTGATTGGGAGCCATATTTAAACTGTCAGTGTTTCACCTTAGTGTGTTGGGGTTTTTTGTTCCTTGTCAGTCATTGTAACGGAGGACTTCACGTTTTGTCATTTGTTTGTTGTTTTACCGTGTTTAGGCTTTAAGTTAATAAAGTCATGTTCACCTTCAACGAAAGTGCTGCGCTGCGCATTGGTCCTCCTCATTAGACGAATCGTGCCACAAGCTGTGGAATCGCCGCAGAAAAAGGGTGCTTCTACAAAGTATTGACTCAGGGGTGTGAATAGTTACGTAAATTAAATATTTCTGTATTTGAACGTTTGAATCCTTTTCAATCAATTTTAAAACATTTCTAAAAACATGTTTTTACTTTGTCATTATGGGGTATTGTGTGTAGATGGTTGAGAGACTTATCTATTTAATTCAGGCTGTAACACAGCAATATGTGAAATAAGTCAAGGGGTCATAGATACTTTCTGAAAGGCACCGTATGACTAACTTCCATGTTGGAAGCGAATAGATTGCATTTAGTTAAATATATGATAATGTGTAATCAGAAGATACTGCTGACCCAACAGCCCACCTGCTTCCAGAGATTCTTGCTTCCTTCATCCTCTACCCTGTCTCCTGAGGGTCCTGGTTCATAACTGGTTCAGAACTGGTTCGAAAACCTGGTTCAGAAACTGGTTCGAACTGGTTCAGAACTGGTTAATAAACTGGTTCATCACTGGTTCAGAAACTGGTTCGAACTGGTTCAGAAACTGGTTAATAACTGGTTCACATAACTGGTTCAGAACTGGTTTCAGAACTGGTTCAGAACTGGTTCAGAACTGGTTCCGTAACTGGTTCAGAACTGGTTCGAAACTGGTTCAGAACTGGTTCAGAACTGGTTACATAACTGGTTAATAACTGGTTCAGAACTGGTTTCAGAACTGGTTCAGAACTGGTTCATAACTGGTTCAGAACTTGTTCATAAAACTGTTTCAGAACTTGTTCATAACTGGTTCATACTTGTTCATAACTGTTTCATAAACTGGTTCAGAACTGGTTTGAACTGGTTAAGAACTGTTCATGACTGGTTCAGAACTGGTTCGAACTGGTTCAGAACTGATTCAGAACTGGTTCATAACTGGTTCCGAAACTGGTTAAGAACTGGTTCAGATCAACTGGTTCTAGACTGGTTCAACACTGGTTCATAACTGTTCGGTACTGGTTCAGAACTGATTCGAACTGGTTCATAAACTGGTTCAGAAAACTGGTTTCGAACTGGTTCATAACTGGGTTCAGAACTTGGTTCTAACTGGTTCATAGAAAAACTGGTTCAAGAACTGGCCCAGCCAAAGCCCAGACTTGAACTGGTTAATAACTGGTTTCAGAACTGGTTCAGTTAAGAACTTGGTTAATAACTGGTTAATCCAACTGGTTCATAACTGGTTCAGAACTTGTTCATAACTGGTTCAGAACTGGTTCAAAGACTGGTTCCAGAACTGGTTTGAACTGGTTAAGAACTGGTTCATAACTGGTTCAGAAACTGGTTCGAACTGGTTTTTCGGACTGGTTTCAGAAATGGTTCAGAAATGGTTCGAACTGGTTTCAGAACTTGGTTCATTAACTGGGTTCGAACTGGTTCATAACTGGTTCATACCTGGTTCATACTGGTTTAGAACGTGTCGAACAACTGGTTCAGAACTGGTTCGAACTGGTTCAGAACTGGTTCAGAACTGGTTCGAACTGGTTCAGATCTGGTTAATAACTGGTTCAGAACGGTTTCAGAACTTGTTTCAGACACTGGTTTGCAATTTGTTCAAAACTGTTTCATAACTGGTACTAAGTACTAAGAGTCATGTTTTGCATAGGGGTCAAATACTTATTTCCCTCATTAAAAATGCAATTCAATTTCCTAAAATTTTTCCGATGAGTTTTTCTGGATTTTTTTGTTGTTATTCTGTCTCTCACTGTTCAAATACACCTACCATTAAAATTTATAGACTGATCAGGAGTCTTGTCAGTGGGGGCAATTAACAAAATCATCAGGTAACCACATACATTTTTTCCCCTCACGGTATTGAACTACCCAAACTCTGCCTAGAGCTGTCCCATTCCAACCAAACTGAGCAAACCGGGCAAAGACGGAACTTGGTTTCAGGGAGGTGACTCAAGAACCCAATGATCACTCTGACAGAAATACAGAGTTCCTTGGCTGAGATGGAAGAACCTGCCGGACGGACCCACAGTCTCGACACACCACTTCACCAATCTCGGGCTTTTATGGGAGAGTGGGCCAGTCGGAAGCCACAAGAGTGCAAATGACCTAGGACCTAGGAAGAAGATTTAACGTTCCACACAGTACCATGACACCCAAGTCAGTACAGCCAAATCATGGCGGGACTGGCTTTTCAGAAACAAGAATTGTGCAAGTCCTTGGATCTGGCCAGGCCAAAGCCCATACCTTGAATCCCCATTGGAAATCTGTGGAAAGACTGAAGAGTGCTGTTCACCCCACCGCTCCCCATCTACTATAACAAGAAAAAAAATAGAAAATCTGCAAGGAAGATGGAAGAAAATCCCAAAATCCAGATGTTCCAAAGCCTGAGACCAGACATACACAATACTGTACAGGCTGTAATCGCCGCCAAAGGTCTGTCTCTAAACAAAGTATTGACTCAGGGTTGTGAATAGTTTACGTGGAATTAAATCTTTCCCTGTATTTTCATTTTCAATCAATTTTAAAACATTTCTAAAAACATGTTTTTACTTTGTCCATTATGGTGTATTGTGTGTAGATGGTTGAGAGACTTATCTATTTAATTCAGGGCTGTCAACACACAGGCAATATGTGAAATAAGTCAAGGGGTATTAATACTTTCTGAAGGCACCGTATGCCTCACTTCCACTGTTTGAAAGCGAATAGATTGCATTTAGTTTAAAAATATGACAATTGTAATCAGAAGATACTGCTAGACCAACAGGCCCACCTGCTTCCAGAGATTCTTGCTCCTTCATCCTCTATACCCTGTCTCCCTGAGGGTCTTGTTCATAACTGGTTCAGAGCTGGTTCGAACTTGTTCAGAACTGGTTCGAACTGGTTTCAGAACTGGTTAATAACTGGTTTCATAACTGGTTCATCACTGGTTCAGAACTGGTTCAGAACTGGTTCGAACTGGTTCGAACTGGTTAATAACTGGTTCATTCACTGTTTCATAACTGGTTCAGAACTGGTTTCTAACTGGTTTCAGAACTGGGTTCATAACTGGTTCAGGAACTTGTTTCATAACTGTTTCAGACTTGTTTCATAACTGGTTTCATAACTGGTTCGTATAACTGGTGCCTAACTGGTTCGAACTGGTTTCCATAACTGGTTTCATAACTGGTTCGAACTGGTTCGAACTTGGTGTCAGAACTGGTTCAGAACTGGTTCAGAACTGGTTTGAACTGGTTAAGAACTGGTTCATAACTGGTTTTCATAACTGGTTCATAAACTGGGTCGAACTGGTTTCAATAACTGGTTCAGGAACTGGTTTTCAGAACTGGTTCAGAACTGTTTCAGCAACTGGTTTGAACTTGCTCATAACGGGTTCATAATTAATTGGTTCAGAACTGGTTCGAACTGGTTCAGACGCTGGTTCGAACTGGTTTCGAACTGGTTCCGTAACTTGTTGGAACAGGTTGCAGAATTGGTTCCGAACTGGTTCAGAACTGGTACAGAACTGGTTTGAACTGGTTCCTAACTGGTTCATAACTGTTCATCAACGGGTTTCATAACTGTTTTCAGAACAGGTTCGACATGGTTCAGACACGGTTTCAACTGGTTCAGAACTGGTTTGCGAACTGGTTCCCGAACTGGTTTCAGAACTGGTTCGAACTGGGTTCAGAAACTGGTTCAGAAACTGGTTTTCAACTGGTTCAAGACTGGTTTCATGAACTCTGGTTTCCGCAACTGGTTTTAAGAACTGGTTCAGAACTAGGTCAGAACTGGTTCAAACTGTTTCATAACTGGGTTCGGTACTGTGTCCGAATGGGTTCAACCTGGTTCATAACTGGTTCAGAACTGGGCCTCACCAGCAAAGCCCCGACTTGAACACAACTGGTTAATACTGGTTCATACTGTGTTCAGTTAAGAACTGGTAATAAGTGTTTTTTTGCTGTTTTTGGTTTTTTTTTTGTTTTTTTTTTTTTTTTTTTTTTTTTTTTTTTTTTTTTTGTTTTCAGAACTGGTTCATAACTGGTTCAGGCCTTGTTCTTAAACTGGTTCATGAACTAGGTTCAGAACTGGTTCAGAACTTGTGTCAGACGGTTTTTGAACTGGTTCAGAACTGGTTCATAACTGTTCAGAACTGGTTTCGAACGGGTTCATAACTGGATCAGAAATGAACGTTCGAGGACTTGGTTCAGAACTGGTTCAGAACTGGTTTCGAACTGGTTCATAACTGGTTCATAACTGTTATCATTAACGGTTTCAGATACTGTGTTCGAACTGTTTCATAACTGTTTCCTCAACTGGTTCAATAACTGGTTCATAACTGTTTTCCAGAAACTTGGTTCATTGAACTGTATTCAGATAATCTTGTTCAGAACTGGTTCATAACTGGTTTGAACTGTGTTTCTACTGGTTTCATAACTGGTTCTGACACTGGGTCGCACTGGTTCAGAACTGGTTTCGAAAGCTTGGGTTTTGAATCTGTGTTAACTACAACACTGGATTCAGAACTGTGTTTCCGAACTTGGTTCCATAAATGGTTCATAACTGGTTCATAAATGGTTCGAACTGGTTTTTCGAACTGGTTCAGACACTGGTTCCGAACTAGTTTCATACTGTTTGAAAGCTGGATTCATGAACTGGTTTTTCATAAACTGGTTCAGAACTGGTTTTCAGAAACTGGTTTTTGAACTGGCCTCATAAATACTGGTTACATAACGGTTTCATACTGTTCAGAAAGGCTTGTTTGTAACAGGTTTTTTTCAACTGGTTTCAGAAAGCTGTGTACAGAACTTGTTGGTACTGGTTTATATACTGTTTTCATAACTGGGTTCTAACTGGAACATACTGTTTGCGATGTAATCCGTTTTTCATACTGGTTCCGAACTGGTTTCAGAACTGGTTTCAGAACTGGTTCAAACTGGTTCGCACTGGTTCAGAACTGGTTCAGCTGGGTTCAGGAACTTTGTTGGTAATATCAGGTTTCACACATGGTTCAGAACTGGGTTCAGAACTGGTTTGAACTGGTTCATAACTGGTTCAGAACTGGTTCATACCTGGTTCAGAAATGGTTTCGCAGAACTGGTTTCTGACTGGTTTCAGAACTGGTTAATATAACTGGTTCAGAACTGGTTCAGAACTGTTTCAGAACTGGTTTCGAACGGGATCTCAGGACCTGCTTTCGAATTGTTTACGAACTGGTTCAGAACTGGTTCCAGAATTGGTTTCGAACTGGTTCATGGACTGGTTCCTAACTGGTTCAGAACTGGTTCGCACCTGGTTCAGAACTGGTTCAGAAACTGTTCAGAACTGTGGTTTCAGAACTGTTTTCAGACCTTGTTCAGGTACTGTTTCACGAACTGGTTTCAGAGACGGGTTTCAGACACTGGTTTGAACTGGTGCATAACTGGTTCTCGACTGGTTTCTGAACTTGTTACAGAACTGGTTCATAGCTGGTTTGAACTGTTCAGGGAACTTGGTTTGCAGAACTGGTTCATAAACTGGTTCATAACTGGTTCATACCGTGTGTTTCTGTAACTGTTTTGTGCAGAGCTGGTTCGAACTGGTGTCAGACTTGGTTCAGAAACTTGTTGGAACAGGTTCGAACTGGTTTCCGACTAGGTACAAACTCTGGTTTGAACTGGTTTATAACTGGTTCATAACTGTGGTGTTTGCATAACTGGTTCATACCTGTTTCGAACTGGTTCAGAACTGGTTCAGAAACTGGTATTCGCACTGGTTCAGTAACTGGTTCGAACTGGTTCAGAACTGTTCAGAGCTGGTTCATGAACTTGTTGGAACAGGTTCGATACTGGGTTAAGACTGGTTTCAGAACTGGTTTGCACTGGTTCGATCATATACTATGGTTCCTAACTGTTATTGAGACTGGTTCAGAATTGTTTCAGACTGTTCCGACTGGTTTCAGAACTGGTTCATAACTGGTTCAGAACGTGTTCAGAACTGTTTTTTTGAAACTGGTTCATAACTGGTTCCAGAACGTCGTTTAGAACTGGTTCATAACTGGTTTTTTTTTTTTTCATACTGGTTGCAGAATCTTTTCACATAACTGATTTCAACGTGGTTTCAGAACTGTTTTCAGAACTGGTTCAGTACTGTTTCCGAACTGGTTCGACTGGTTTCTCGATCTGGTTTCAGAACTCTGTTTGAACCTGGTTCATAACTGGTTCATAACTGGTTCATAACTGGTTTTCGGAACTGTTCACATACCTGGTTCAGAACTGGTTCAGAACTGGTTCCGAACTGGTTCAGAACTGGTTTTCAGAACTGGTTCGACCTGGTTTCAGGAACTGGTTCATAACTGGTTCGACCTGGTTTCAGAACTGGTTTTCAGAACGTGGTTCGAACTGGTTTCAGAACTGTTCATATAAACTTGGTTCGAACTTGTTCAGAACTTGTTTCATAACCTGATTTCGGATCACTGGTTCAGAACTGGTTTCATAACTGGTTCGAACTGGTTTTTACTGGTTCAGGAACTGGTTTCCGAACTTGGTTGAGAACATGTGGTTCATGTGAGCTGGTTCAGAAGACTGAGTTCAGAACTAGTACGAATAACTGGTTCATAACTTGTTCATATACTGTTCGAACTGGTTTCAGAACTTGAGTTCAGAACTGGTTTCGAACTGGTTTCAGAACTGGTTCATAACTGGTTCAAATTGGTTCAGAACTGGTTCAGAACTGGTTTCGAACTGGTTTAGAACTGGTTCATAAAGCTGGTTCGAACTGGTTCAGAACTGGTTCAAAACTGGTTCAGAACTGGTTAAGAACTGGTTCAGAACTGGTTCAGAAAACTGGTTCAAACTGGTTCATAACTGGTTCGGTACTTGGTTCAGAATATGTTTCAAACTGGTTTCATAACTGGTTCAGAACGGCCCAGCCAACAGCCCATAAGACTTGAACTGGTTAATACCTGGATTCAAGTAACTGTTGAATTTTTCCGTTTAAGAACTGGTTAATAACTGGTTCAAACTGGTTCATAACTGGTTCAGGACTTGTTCTTAAAACTGGTTCAGAACTGGTTTCGAACTGTTGTAAAAAAAAAAAGAGAGAAAGGGGGGATCAGAACTGGTTCAGAACTGGTTCCGAACTGGTTTGAACTGGTTATAACTTGTTCATAACTGGTTCAGAACTGGTTCCGAACGGGTTCAAACTGTTTCAGAAATGGTTCGAACTGGTTCAGAACTGGTTCAGAACTGGTTCGAACTGGTTCATAACCTGGTTCATAACTGGTTCATAACTGGTTCAGAAACTGGTTCGGGGACTGGTTCATAACTGGGTTCATAACTGGGTTCATACTGGGTTCAATAACTGTTTTCAGAACTGGTTCATAAACTTGTTCTTAACTGTTTTTGAACTGGTTCATAACTGGTTCATACTGGTGTTCTGAACTGGTTCGCACTGGTTCAGAACTGGTTTCAGTAGCTGGTTTGAACTGGTTAAGAACTGGTTCAGAACTGGTTCAGAACTGGTTCATAACTGTTTCCTAAATGGTTTCAGAAATGGTTTCAAACTGGTTCAGAACTGGGTTCAGAACTGGGTTTCGAACTAGTTCATACTGGTTTGGAACTGGTTCATAACTGGTTTCATACCTGTTTCATAACTGGTTAAGTCCTGGTTTGAACTGGCTGGCTCAGAAACTGGTTCAAACTGGTTCATAACTGGTTCAGAACTTGGTTGGAACTGTTCGAACTGGTTCAGAACTGGTTACGAGTAACTGGTTTTAACTGGTTTATAACTGGTTTCATACTGGTTTCATAACTGGTTCATAACTGGTTTCATACCTGGTTTCGAACTCGGTTCAGAAATGGTTCAGAAACTGGTTCATAACTGGTTCAGAGAATGGTTCGCACTGGTTCAGAACTGGTTTCAGGAGCTTGGGTCAGAACTTGTTGGAACAGGTTCGAACTGGTTTTTTTTTTTTTTTTCCCCAAAAACTGGTTTCAGAACTGGTTTTGAAACTGGTTCATAACTGGTTTTCTTAACTGGTTTCATAACTGGTTCAGAAATTGTTAGATGAACTGGTTCGAACTGTTTCAGAACTGGTTAATTAATAACTGGTTCAGAACTAGGTTCAGAACTGGTTCACAACTCTGTTTCGAAACGGTTCAGAACTGGTTCCAGAAAGGGTTCGCAACTGGTTCAGAACTGGTTCAGCATTGGTTCGAACTGGTTCATAACTGGTTCATAACTTGGATCAGAAACTCTGGTTCGAACTTGTTCAGACTGGGTTCAGAACTCGGTTCAGAACTGGTTCAGCACTGTGTCAGAACTTGTTTCATAACTGTTTGCAGAACTGTTTTCAGAACTGGTTTCAGAACTGGTTTGAACTGGTTCATAACTGGATTCTGGACTGGTTCGAAATGGTTCAAGAGACTGGTTCAGAAGCTGGTTTTGAACTGGTTCAGAACTGGTTCAGAACTGGTTCATCACTGGTTCATAACTGGTTCATAACTGTTTCGAACTGTTTCAGGAGCTGGGTTCGAACTGGTTCAGAAACTGGTTCATAACTTGTTGGAACAGGTTCGACCTGGTTTCAGACTGGTAACAGAACTGGTTTTGAACGGTTTATAATACTGGTTCATAACTGGTTCCATAACTGGTTTCATTCCTGGTTCGAACTGGTTCAGAAACTGGTTTCAGAACTGGTTCGAACTGGTTCAAACTGGTTCGAACTGGGTTACAGAACTGTTTCAGAACTTTGTTGGAACAGGTTCGAACTGGTTAAAGACTGGTTCCAGAAACTGGTTTGAACTGGTTCATGAACTGGGTCATAACTGGTTCAAACTGGTTTCAGGAATTGGTCATAACTGGTTCGAACTGGTTCAGCACTTGGTTCATAACTGTTTCATAACTTGTTCAGGGGAAACTGGTTTGAAACTGGTTTCATAACTGGTTTCAGAACTGAGTTGTAGAACTGGTTTCATAACTGGTTTCAATAACTGGTTTCAGACCTGGTTCAGAACTGATTTCAACTGTTTCAGAACTGGTTCATAACTGGTTCAGCAACTGGTTTCATAACCTGGGTTTTTCGAACTGGTTCAGATCTGGTTCAGAACTGGTTTGAACTGGTTCATAACTGGTTCAATAACTGGTTCATTACTTGTTCATATACTGTTTTTCTAACTGGTTCAGAACTGGTTTCAGAACTGGTTTCGAAACTGGTTTCAGAACTGGTTCAGAAACTGGTTCGAACTGGTTTCAGAACTGGTTCAGAACTGGTTACGAACTGTTCCAGAACTGGTTTTCAGAACTTGTTCGAACCTGGGTTTTTCAGAACTGGTTCATAACTTGTTCTAACTGGTTTCAGAGAACTGGTTCAGAACTTGTTCGGTACTGGTTCAGAACTGGTTCAGACTGGTTCGAACTGTTTTTTAACTGTTCAGAACTGGTTCAGAACATGGTTGAGAACTGGTTCATAACTGGTTCGAACTGGTTCAGAACTAGTACATAACTTGGTTTCATAACTTGTTCATAACTGGTTCGAACTGGTTCGAACTGGGTTCAACAACTGGTTTCGAACTTGTTCAGAACTGGTTCATAACTGGTTCGAAATTGGTTCAGAACTGTTCAGAAAAAAAAACTGGTTCGAACTGGTTTTAGAACCTGGTTCATAACTACTGGGTTCGAACTGGTTCAGACTGGTGTCAAAACTGGTTCGGTACTGGGGGGGGGGTTCAGAACTAGGTTCAGAACAGAACTGGTTTCGAACTGGTTTTTTAACTGTTTCAGAACTGGTTCAGAACTGGTTGAGAACTGGTTTCATAACTGGTTCGCCCTGGTTCCAGAACTGGTTAGCTAACTGGTTCATACTGGTTCATAACTGGTTTTCGAACTGGTTCAGAACTGGTTCAGAACTGGTTCGAACTGGTCCAGAACTGGTTCCGAAACTGGTTCGAACTGGTTTCAGAACTGTTCAGAACTGGTTCAACTGAACTTTTGCTGGATCGGAAACGTGTACCGAAACCAAAAAAATGTGGTTCTGTTCAGAACCAAACAATGAGAAAATTAATTTTGTTTCCAATCCTGATGGGTATGCTTGTCATCGGGAAGGACTAGGGGGAGGGGGGGGGGGGGGGGGGGGGGTTTCTTTAGAAAAAAAAAGGAAATTAATGGAATAGAGCTCAGCAGCAGCAAAAATCTCAGAGGAAAACTGGTTCAGTAATGCTTTCCACCAGACACTGGGAGACAAAATTCACGCTTTCAGCAGGTCCAATAACCTAAACACATGGACAACTGGGTTTGCTTTCCCAAGACGACTTGAATGATTTTCTAAGTGGCGTTGTTTACAGTTTGTTGACTTAAATCGGCTTGGAAAACTATGGCAAGAATTGACAATTGGAGGCTCCTCAAGTAGGCGGTTATAGGGAGAGGACCATCCTCCCTAGTGAATTTTCATAAAAAATGTAAAATTTGGTAACAATTAAAAAAGTTATCATTTTTAGCTAAAACACTACTAATATAATCCACGTCACGTCACCAAAAGTTGATTAAAAACATGATTTAGAAAATAAGGTTCTACAGTAGGCCCCCCCAGCTCAACAGAACTCCTGTAGGGTAGCACCATGGTGTAGCCGGAGGACATGCTAGCTTTTCCGTCCTCACTCTGGGTACATTGACCTTCAATACAACACCTATGTAGGGCTCATGATTCTCACACCCTTTCCATCGACCTTCCAGAAGACGTCCTTCCAGACTATCAGAGCTCGTGAAGCATGAACTGACATGTTGTCCACCTAAATAAATATTAAAATAAAAGAAAAAAAAAAATCCACCCATCCAAAGTCTCAGAGAATGAATCTAGTACTGAAAGCATATGCTACAGCTAGCTAGCACAGCAGTGTATAAAATGTGGTGAGTAGTTTTGACCTCAAAGAGAGAGAAAAAACATTAGTTGAACAGTTTTACACATTAATTTCTTCCAAAATGGAAGAGGAGAGAGGAGAGAGCGAGAGAGAGAGAGAGAGAGAGAAAGATAGAGAGAGACTCATTTTTTTCCACTTTGACCTGTGTCAATTACTTAGCAAATGCAGCTAGCTAGTTTAGCCTACTGAACAAAACACCTGCTCAAACAGAGGGATGCTAATGTTAGCTAGCGTGGCTGATGACTTTCAACGACACACCATTGGAACTCTTCCAAGTCATAGGTAAGCTTTTGGTATTACACATTTATAGCCACCAGGGGTCCGCCGGTGTAGGCTGCTTACATGATTACACTGGTAAACGGTCCTGCATGATTGTAGCCGGTTTACTAACGCGTTAGTTCTATTATCTATTGGCTGACTATAGGACGTTACTGTTTAGGCTGATATGGTGACAACGTGTAGGCTGTGTGTATCGGTTTGGCTTTGGAAAGGGTTTTTTTCACCCTGTCAATTACAGCTGAATGTGTTGTTGCAATTGAAGTCCCCAAGCGAAGGGAAAAGGTGAGTAGGCGGAGAGTTGTGAGAAGGAATTACAAACGTGGCTGCTATGAAAAGTGAAACCTGTGAAGAAAACGAAGAAACGGGGATACACATACCTGAATTTTGTCAACAGAAACTCACGTTTGCAACTATTGGACAAATGTTACATCCTATATCCCCACGTGTCCACTGTCATGTCACCTCCAAATGTGTCCTCTCGACCTGTGTTGCACCTACTTTTTAAACTTTAATTCATAGGCTAGGTTTTGTAGCACCTCATGATGGGTATATTCCCCAGTCTCATGTAGTAGCCCAAACCTATCAACTGTTTAGTTGAACTGGGTGAATATGAATGAGAGTCATCCATTACACTTGTAATAAACAAAAAGGTAATGCTCCTGAAAATAAATCGGTCCTCCCTCATCTTCAAACGCAATGGGCCCCCACGACAGCTGTCTAGCAATGATCAACAACCAACTTGGACAGAAGCTTGAAGAGTTTAGAAATATAATAACGTAAATATTGTACAAATCCCCGCTGTGATCAAAGCTCTTAGATACTTTACAGAAAGACTCACAGCTGTCTAATCACTACCCCAAGGTGATTCTAACATGTATTGACTCAGGGGTGTGAATACTTATGTAATCTGTTTGAATAATTTATGTAAATGAGATACTTCTATTTTACTTTTTCATAAATATTACAAAACTTTCTAAAACATGTTTTTCCCACTTTGTCATTAATGGGTCTTGTGTTGTTTATTGTACGTAGATGGATGAAGGAATGGATGGATGAGGACTGGATGGATGATGGATCAGCCTGTATTACGAACAACAATGTGCTCTATCATAA
Source organism: Coregonus suidteri (assembly GCA_036851935.1). Lineage (NCBI taxonomy): Eukaryota > Metazoa > Chordata > Actinopteri > Salmoniformes > Salmonidae > Coregonus > Coregonus suidteri. Next base: position 2,150,990 of record CM072223.1, read on the forward strand.
TCCAGTCCACATTGACCCCAAACACCTTTGGAGTTTTATACTGTGGCTTGAAGAAGAGGAAGCTTTCTAATGAGCCCAACATGCGGACCCACCAAACCATGTTTTTAGAGAAATACGTCAGTCAATAGTTTGCCCCCTTTACACTCAATAACTGGTTGCTGCCACCTTTAGCTACAATGACTCCAACCAATGGCTTCCTGTGGAATTACTGGAACCATGTCCGTCCAAAAATTTATACTTTTTTGAATCATCGGTCCATATAACGTTCTGCCAAGCGTCTCGATGATCATCCATGTGCTTTTTGGCAAACTTGAGGTCCACTTTTTTGGACGAGCTGGTCCCTTTATGCCGTGCCGAAAACCAACACATGCATTCCACATTCAGACCAATCATACAAAGGTCAAGCATGGTGGTGGTGGAGTGATGTTTTGGGATGCTTTGCCTGCCTCAGACCTGGATGCCTTGCCTTTACTAGAATGACCCATGAATTCCTGCTCTGTATCAGAGAATTCTACCAGGAGAATGTCAGAACCATCCGTCTGTGAGCTGACGCTGAAGCGCAGCTGGTCATCAGCATAGACAATGATACCAACACACACAATCAAGTCTTAACCTGAAAATTGTCTAAAAGCAACAAAATTGAAGTTTTGGAATGGCCTAGTCAAAGTCCAGACCTAATCCCAATTTGAGATGTGGCAGGACTTGAACACGAGCAGTTTCATATGCCTTGAAAACCCACACGGATCACTGAGTTAACGAAGCATGTCTTCATGGAAGAGTGGGCCAAAAATTCCTCCACAGCTACGTGCGATACACTGATCAACACCACAGGAAGCATTTTGGTTGGAGTCATTGCGACTAAATGTGGCACAACCAGTTATTGATTGTAAGGGGGGCAATTACTTTTTCACACAGGGAATTGGGTGTTGGCATAACCTTTGTTTATGAAATAAATATGTAATTGTTGTGTTATTTGTTTCACTTATGTTCCCTTTATCCTAATATTGTTAAAGGTCTTGGTTGAAGATCTGATAACATTCAGTATCATCAAATATGCAAAAGTAGAGAAAATTAGAAAGGGGGCAAATACTTTTATATAGCACTGTAGCTAGCTAGCTAGTTTTGTAATTCCTTAATGATTTCAGAATAAGGGTTGGGTGATCACATGGCTCTGGTGATATGTTTTCCCTCCTGCGGTTTTAAGATTACAAACTATCATTTATACTCTGAATTTGGTACAGATGAGACATATTATAAAAGCATGATATTGTTTTGTTTAAACCAGATGAAATGTTTACACACAACACAATTTATATGCAATTTAGTCCTCCGACTGATAATGATAGTAGCCTGTTTCACAAATGTTGAATATTTCAAGGAATACATTTCTGAAGGCACTAGGTAGTTTCCTCCTCTCACTCTGGAGAAAGGACGGTGAGGATGGTTTTTGTCGTGTGATTCCAGCAGGCTGTGTTTGTCGCCTGTGTGTGGCTGTGTTGTGGCTGTGTTTTGGCTGGTTTGTGGCTGTTGTTGTGGCTGTGTAGTGCTGTGTTTAGTGGCTGTGTTGTGGGCTGTGTAGTGGCTGTGTTTTGGCTGTGTAGTGGCTACGTAGTGGCTGTGTAGTGGCTGTGTTTGTGGCTGTGTAGTGGCTGTGGTCGTGGCTGTGTAGTGGCTGTGTTGTGGCGGTTATAGTGGCTGTGTAGTGGCTGTGTAGTGGCTGTGTAGTGGGCTGTGTTGTGGCTGTGTAGTGGCTGTATAGTGGATGTGTAGTGGGGCTGTGTTTTGGCTGTGTAGTGGCTGTGTTGTGGACTGTGGCTACGTAGTGGGCTGTGTTGGGCTGTGGTAGTGGCTGTTTAGTGGCTGTGTGGTGGCTGTGTCTACTTAGCTGGCTGTGTTGTGGCTGTGTTGTGGCTGTGTGTGGCTACGTAATGGCTGTGTTGTGGCTGGGTTGTGGTTTTGGCTGTGCCGTGTTGTGACTGTGTTGTGGCTACGTTGTGGCTGTTGTAGTGGCTGTGTTGTTACAGTGCTTGGATTGTTGTGCTGTGTGTGTGTGGTCTGTTATGCTGTGATGGCTGTGTTGGTTTAGTTGGCTGTGTTGTGGCTATGGCTGTGTAGTGGCTGTGTAGTGGCTGTGTTGTGGCTACGTAGTGGCTGTGTTGTGGCTGTGTAGTGGCTGTGTTGTGGCTGTGTAGTGGCTGGGTATGGCTGTGTTGTAGTGGCTGTGTAAGTAGTGTGCTGTGGTTGTTGTGGCTAACGTAGTGTGCTGTGTAGTGGCTGTGTTTGTGGCTGTTGTCAGTGAGCGCGCTGTTGAAAGTGGTGTGTAGTGGTGCCTTTGTGGCTGTTTAGTGGCTGTGTAGTGGCATGGTTGTGGCTGTGTAAGTGGCTGTGTAGTGGCGGTGTAGTGGCTGTGTAGGGCTGTGTCTGTGGCTACGTAGTGGCTGTGACTGTGGCTGTGGCTACGTAGTGGCTTGTGTTGTGGCTGTGTTGTGGCTGTGTAGTGACTGTGTTGTGGCTGTGGATACAGTAGTGGCTGTGTTGTGGCTGTGCTGTGGCTGTGTGTGCTATGGCTGTCGGCTGTGTAGTGGCTGTGTGGCTATGGTGGGCGTGTTGTGGCTGTGTAGTGGCTGTGTGTGGCTGTGTAGTGGCTGTGTTGTTGCTTGTGGCTGTGTTGTGCTGTGTTTGTGGCTGTGTTGTGGCTGTGTTGTGGCTGTGTTGTTGGCTGTGTAGTGTGTGTTGTGCGTTCGTGTGTGTAGTGGCTGTGTGTATCTGTGGCTGGTGTTGTGACCTCTAGCATGTGTAGTGGCTTGCGGGTTGTGGCCTGTGTTTGGTGTGTTTTGTGGGGCTGTCAGTGGCTGTGTAGTGGCTGTGTTGTGGTTCTTTCTGTTTTGGCTGTGTGTAATGTGGATGTGTTGTTGCTGTTGGCTGTGTAGTGGCTGTGTTGTGGCTGTGTTGTGGCTGTGTTGTGGTCTTGCTATGGCTGTTGTGGTTCTTGGCTGTGTTGTGGCTTGGGGTGTTGTGGCCGTGTTGTGACTGTAGCATGTGGCCGTGTTGTGGCTGTGTATTGGCTGTGTTGTGGGCGTTGTGGGTACGTCAGTGGCTTTGTAGTGGACTGTTTTGTTGCTGTGGCTGTGTTGTGGCTGTGTAGTGGTGTGCTTTGTGGCTGTGTCTGTGGCTGTGTAGTGGTTGTTTGTGGCTGTAGTGGGTTGTTGGTGTTTTGGCTGTGGTGTGATTGTGGCCTGGTGTTGTGGTGTCTTGCTGTGTGTGTTGGACTGTGCTGTGTTGTGACTGTAGCTTGTGTTGTGGCTTTGGCTGTGTTGTGACTGTGTTGTGTGCTGTTTGGTAGCTGTGTTGGCGTAATTGGGCTCTTGTGTTGCTGTTTGTGGCTGTGTTGTGGCTGTGTTGTGGCTAAGTAGTGACTGTGTTGTGGCTGTGGGTACGTTGTGGCTGTGTTGTCGGGTCTGTGTTTGGGCTTGTGTCTTGTTGGCTGTGTGTGCTTGTTTGGCTGTGTTAGTGGTCTGTGTAGTGCTTTTTTTTGTTGTGGCTTGTGGCCTGTGGCTGTGCGTGTGAATGTGTAGTGGTGTGTTGTGGCTGTGGTTGTGGCTGTTGTTAGTGGTTGTGTTGTAGGCTGTGTTTTGTGTAGTGGCTGTGTGTGGCTGTGTTGTGGTTCGTAGTGGCTGATGTGTGGTGTTGTGGCTGTGTAGTGATTGTTGTAGTGGGTGTGGTAGTGGCTTGTGTTGTGGCTGTAGTGGCTGTGTAGTGGCTGTGTGTTGTGGCTGTGTAGTTGTACTGTGTTGTGGCTGTGTAGTGGCTGTGAGTTGGCTTTTGTAGTGGCTGTGCGTTGTGGCTACGTAGTGGCTGTGTTTGGCTGTGTACGTAGTGGCTGTGTAGTGTTGTGCTGTGGCTGTTGTGTGTGTGGCTGTGGTACGTATTGGCTGTTGTTGTGGCTGTGTTGTGGCTGTGGCTTGGGCTGGGCTGTGTGTAGCTGTGTTGTGGGCTATGGTGTGCCGTGTTGTGGTGTGTAGTGTGCTGTGTTGGGCTGTGTAGTGCTCTGTTTGGCTGTTGGCTGTGTTGTGGCTGTGTTGTGGCTGTGTTGTGGCTGTGTTGTGCTGTGTTGTGGCTGTGAGTTGCCTGTGTTGGGTTTTGCTGTGTTTTGGCTGTGGTGTGTATCAATGGTGTGTTGTGACTGTAGCTGTGTTTGGTGTGAACCTGCTGTGCTTTTGTGGCTTGTTGTGGCTGTGTTGTGGCGTGTGTAGGTGGCTGTGTAGTAGCTTTGTTGTTTGTTTTATGTGTTCCTGCTGTGTTTTGGCTGTGTGTGTGTGTGGCTGTGTGTTGTGGCTGTGTTGTGGCTGTGTTGTGGATGTGTTGTGGCTAGCGTAGTGGCTGTGTTGTGGTTCTGCTGGTTTTGCCTGTGGTGTGACTGTGGCTGTGTTTGACTGTGTGCTGTGTTGTGTTGTTGGCTGTGTAGTGGCTGTGTTGTGGCTACGTTGTGGCTACGTAATGGCTGTGTAGTGCTCGTGTTGTTTGTGGCTGTGGTTGTGGCTGTGTAATGGTTTGTTGTGGCTATTGTTGTGGTGTCGTAGTGTTGTGTTGTGGCTGTGTAGTGTTTCTTTGACTTGTGTTTGTCTGTTGGTGTTGGCTGTGGTGTGTTTTTCTGTGGCTGTGGACTGTGGCTGTTTTTGTGACTGTGGCTGTGTTGTGACTTGCTTGTTGCTTGGCTGCGCTGTGTTGTGACTGTCTGTGTGGTTGTGTGCTCTAGCTGTGTGTGCCTTGTGTGCTTTGTACTCGCTGTGTCTGTTGTGCTGTGCTGTGGCTGTGTTTTGGCGTGTTGTGCTGTGTTGTGCTGTGTTGTGTGTGGGTTGTGTTGGCTTGTGTGGCTGTGTTGTGCTTGTTGTAGTGGCTTGGTTTGCTACATTGCTGCTTATTTAGTGTGTGTGTGTGGCTGTGTTGTGGCTGTGTGGCTGTCCTTGTGGCTTTGCGTTTGACTGTGTAGTGTGTGTTGTGTTGTGTGTGGCTGTGTTGTGCTTGTTTGTTGACTGTGGTGTTTGTTGGTGGCTGTGACTGCGGCTGCTTTGTGTGTGGGCTGTGTTGTGTGTTGTGGCTGTGTTGCTGGCTAGCTGTTGTGGCTGTGTTGTGAACCCAGTTTTGTGGTGAGCTGTGTTGTGACTGTTTGCTGTGTCGTTGGCTGTGTTGTGGCTGTGTTGTGGCTGTGCTGCTTGTGGCTGTGTTTGGTGTCTACTGTAGTTGTGGCGTGGTGTGCTGATTGGCTGTGCTGGCTGTGTTTGTTGGCTGTGGCTGTGTTGTGGCTGATTTTGCGTGGCTGTGATGTGTTTCCTGCTATGTGTTGGTGGCTGTGGCTGTGGCTTGTGGCTGTGTTGTGGCTTGACTGCTGTTTGTGGTGTGAATGATGTGGGCTTGTTTGTGGCTGTTTTGGTGCTTGTTTGTGTGTTGTGCTTGTGATTGTGTTGTTTGTGTTGCACTGACTCTGTGCTTGTGGCTTGTGTTGTTGCTTTTGGCTGTGTTGTGTGCTGTGGCTGTGTTGTGGCGTTGTGTTGGCTGTGTTGTGGCTGTTGCTGTTTTGTTGTGTGGCTGTGGCTGTGTTTGGTGCTGTGCTGTGTGTGTGTGCTGGCCTGTGTTGTGGCCCCCAAGCTTCATGATGGCACTGGCCTGGATAACCAACCCAATCCTGCACACACAGGTTGAAGTCTGCTTGACAGAGCCGCTAACCAAGCTAAGCTGCTAGCCATCAAGCTAATGAAGTTAGTACAAGATGAGTTTTACAATGGAGCCCTCTTTGTCTGGAGAAAATAAATGAACAGTTCCAGCGCTGTAGGTGCTGTATTTTATATGATTTGTTTTGGGACAAACTGGATAACTCAGAGTTCCAATGCGGCAATTGTTTGCTTGTCGAGGATTATAGGCTTGAGGTGGCTTCCTTGATCACGCAGGTCGCCAGCCTACGTAAGAAACTGTGGGAAAAACTGAGTGGAATGTTTACCATTTCTACGCCTGGCTGGATGGCGTTCGCGCTTGTTGGATGCATCTCCGCCTTGTCGTTTGTCGTTATCCGACTGGCCTCCCCGGTGTTGCCCGGAGTTCATTCGCCAGGGGAGCCATCTCCTGCCTCTCTCTCCCCATCTGATAGCGGAGTCGAAGGAGCACAGCAAGAGGAGGATGGCAATCACGACGGTCGCATGTCAACGAGCCGTGGAAGCCAAAGACAGCGGCCTCCAGCAAGCAGTCTACACTCCCAACGAGAGGCCCGGCAGCGGATACAAATACAACAAATAGTTTTCGCCGCCCTGGAGCCTGAACTTCCTGCACCTTCGTCGCTGGGGGTACCTGTGTCTGCAGCCGCTGTGCCTACTCCTACTCCTTCCTGTCCACACCCTGGCTCTGGGACTCTATATGTTGAGCAGGGTGTGTTCATTCTTTGTGTTTATTTCTATGTTTGGTAGTTCTAGTTGGGTTTATTTCTATGTTGGCTAGAGTGACTCCCACTCAGAGGCAACGAGTGTCAGCTGTCGTTGGTTGTCTCTGATTGGGAGCCATATTTAAACTGTCTGTTTTCCCTTTGTGTTTGTGGGTTCTTGTTCCGTGTTGGTCATTGTTTACCGTGGACGTTACGAGTAGTGTTTGTTGTTTTGTTGGTTGTGTATGTTATCACTGAAGATAATAAATACCATGTTCGTTTCAACACGCTGCGCATTGGTCTCTCCCTGACGATCGTGACAGAAAGAACCCACCCTACAAGGACCAAGCAGCGTGTCCAGGAGCAGGCAGCCCTGGACATGGACATGAGGAGATATTGGACTGGTAAAAGGGTCCTGGACTTGGGAGGAAATCCTGGCCGGGATAGATCGTTCCGGCCATGGAGTGAGACAGTGGAAGAGGCGACGGAGAGAGGAGCAACGGCGTGATCAGGGTCGTCGTCGGACGGTCGGGATGAGGCAACCCCAGAAAATTTTTAGGGGGGGGCACATGGCATGGACGACGGGGCTGACGGAGGCAGAAAGGGGGCGGATTCAGAAGGCCACCAGGTTACGGGGGGCCACTGGTCAAAGCAGGGAGGAAGATGTAGTAGGCACGGCGAGAGGTACTGTGGGGTGTGTAACCAGTCCGGTCCGGCCCGTTCCAGATTCCCGAGGTAGAGCCAGATGTGTGTGTGTCCCCAGTACGGTCCGGCCTGTTCCGGCCCCTCGCACCAAGGTTACGGTGTGCGTCGCCAGCCCAGTCCGGCCTGTCCCCCTGCTCCATGCACCCAGCCTACGGTGTGCGTCGCCAGCCCCGGTCCGGCCTGTCCCTGTTCCACGCACCAAGCCTACGGTGTGCAGTCCTCGCCCACCCAGTCCGGCCTGTCCCTGCTCCACGCACCAAGCCTACGGTGTGCGTCGCCAGCCCAGTCCGGCCTGTCCCTGCTCCACGCACCAAGCCCTACGGTGTGCGTCGCCAGCCCAGTCCGGCCTGTCCACTGCTCCACGCACCATGCCTACGGTGTGCGTCGCCAGCCCAGTCCGGCCTGTCCCTGCTCCACGGCACCAAGCCTACGGTGTGCGTCGCCAGCCCAGTCCGGCCTGTCCCTGCTCCACGCACCAAGTCTACGGTGCGCGTCGCCAGCCCCGGCCCCGGCCTGTTCCTGCCCACTTCGACACCAAGTATACGGTGCGCGTCGCCAGCCCGGCCCGGCCTGTTCCTGCCACTCGCACCAAGTCTACGGTGCGCGTCGCCAGCCCCCGCCCGGCCTGTTCCTGCCCACTCGCATCAAGTATACGGTGCGCGTCGCCAGCCCGTCCCGGCCTGATCCTGCCACTCGCACCAAGTCTACGGTGCGCGTCGCCAGCCCGGCCCGGCCTGTTCCTGCCACTCGCACCAAGTATACGGTGCGCGTCGCCAGCCGGCCCGGCCTGTTCCTGCCACTCGCACCAAGTCTACGGTGCGCGTCGCCAGCCCGGCCCGGCCTGTTCCTGCCACTCGCATCAAGTATACGGTGCGCGTCGCCAGCCCGGCCCGGCCTGTTCCTGCCACTCGCACCAAGTCTACGGTGCGCGTCGCCAGCCCGGCCCGGCCTGTTCCTGCCACTCGCAACCAAGTCTACGGTGCGCGTCGCCAAGCCCGGCCCGGCCTGTTCCTGCGACTCGCACCAAGTCTACGGTGCGCGTCGCCAGCCCGGCCCGGCCTGTTCCTGCCACTCGCAACCAAGTATACGGTGCGCGTCGCCCAGCCCGGCCCGGCCTGTTTTCCTGCCACTCGCACCAAGTCTACGGTGCACGTCGCCAGCCCGGCCCGGCCTGTTCCTGCCACTCGCACTAAGCCAGGGGTGCGAGACGTCAGCCTGGTAAGGCCCGTTCCTCCTCCACGCACCAAGCCAGGGGTGCGAGTCGTCAGCCTGGTAAGGCCCCCGTTCCTCCTCCACGCACCAAGCCAGGGGTGCGCGTCGTCAGCCTGGTAAGGCCCGTTTCCTCCTCCACGCACCAAGCCAGGGGTGCGCGTCGTCAGTCCAGCACAACCCGTGCCTGGGTCACCGGTGCCTGGTAAGGTACCGGTCAACTGCTCCCCTACGGAGCTGAAGCTAACCGCTCCTGCTAAGTCCAGTTCAGCTCCAGCCAGCGGGCCAGACTGGACCAGGGGCGCTATGGGGGGCTTATTGGAGGGTGGTGGGCAAGGCCGGAGCCAGAACCGCCGCCGAGGAGGTATGCCCACCCAGCCCTCCCCTGTTTTGTTCAAGTTGAGGCGCGGTCGCGGTCGCAGTCCGCGCCTTTAGGGGGGGGTACTGTCACACCCTGGCTCTGGGACTCTATATGTTGAGCCAGGGTGTGTTCATTCTTTGTGTTTATTTCTATGTTGGTAGTTCTAGTTGGGTTTATTTCTATGTTGGCTAGAGTGACTCCCAATCAGAGGCAATCAGTGTCAGCTGTCGTTGGTTGTCTCTGATTGGGAGCCATATTTAAACTGTCTGTTTTTCCCTTTGTGTTTGTGGGTTCTTGTTCCGTGTTGGTCATTGTTACCGTGGACGTTACGAGTCGTTTGTTGTTTTTGTTGGTTGTGTATGTTATCACTGAAGATAATAAATACCATGTTCGTTCAACACGCTGCGCATTGGTCTCTCCCTGACGATCGTGACACTTCCCCTACAATTTCAAAGTCGACGTCGGCAACCTTCTGTCCCTGCTCTGGATCTAGCGGGGCTTCTCCATCTGTCGGAGGCACCAGGCGCCGGGAGAAAACGGGCTCAGTTATCCTGCCTCTCACCCGTCCTTGAAGGGTTCTCTGAATCCTGTGATGCGTGGGAGTGGGTGGATTTCCTTGTCCTCACCAGCCGTGATTTTGGGCAGCTCCATGGTAAGAAATGTGACTGTTCCTGGACATCTGATGGGACACTGACAAGGACTTCAACACACTTCTAAACAATCTCGATGTAAAATTAGTGCCTTGATCCGTCTGTACGATTTTTGGAAATCCAAAAGTAGAGAAAATACTTAATAAGCGCCTTCACAATTGCCTTACTGGTGATTTTACGCATAGGAATCGCCTCTGGGTACCTTGTAGCCGTGCACATTATCGTTAACAAGAATTGATTACCCGACTTAGTCCTGGGTAATGGACCAACACAATCGATTATTACTTTCTCAAACGGCTCTCCCATGACCGGAATCGGGCAGAGAGGAGCCGGGGAAATTACCTGGTTAGGCTTCCCCACCACTTGGCACGTACTACATGTACGGCAATAACGAGCCACATCCCGTTTCATTAACCAGCCAGAAGAAATGATGGAGGATTCGATCATAGGTTTTAGTCACCCCTAGATGACCAGACCAGGGAATATCAGGAGCTAGGAACAACACCTTCGTCTGAAACGTGGCAGGAACTACAATCTGGAAAAAACGGAACTCCAATCATTTTCTAGGTCAGCAGAGTCCATTTTCTCATCAAAAGACCCTTCTCAAGGAAATATGTCACACCTTTCCTTTTTGCCTCACTGAAAGGTAACATGGAGGAAAAACATTTGGCCAAGCCCATATCCTCTTTCTGGGCAGCTATTAGCTTCTCCCGAGTAACTGGCAACCTTAAACAGTCCACCGAGGAAGCCATTATCTTGTCTTTATTACCATCGTCATAATCAGAACTCACTGGGAACACAGGAGTAGAACACTGGATATCTTCCCCATTCAACATACTGTAGGTGCAAGCACAGAGTCAGTTAAGTCTACCATGGTACCTAAGCGACGCGACCGCGCACACATAATGGCACACGATGGAAATGTTTCGGGAAACGTAGTGGCCAAAACATCAGCACCAGGCTTGTCTAGCACTTCTAACATAGGCACAACTTTGCCTCCTGCTAGATCATTACCCATGATTAGAGCAACCCCATTTACGGGAAGCTCTGACTGGACACCGATTCTGAAACATCCACTCACTAGATCAGAAGTCAACCCCAGGACTCTCCTTTACAGAGCTCTTAGTGGTTACCTTAATCAAACCCACACTTTTATGGAGTTTAGGGGTTGAAGGTGTTGACTTGCGTTTTAAAGACATACATTCCGAAATTACGTGTCCGACTTTATGACAGTAAAAACACGTGCATTCCTCCTTTGGAGTCAGCCGTGTACTTCCTGAGTAACAGGAGAGGATACAACCGGTCTATTTTCACTACGGTGTGTGGGAAACACCGATTTATGTGTTAACACAAATTCATCTGCAAGCACCGCGGCTTCAGATAACTTTAACACTTTCTGTTCATTAATGTATACAACCAACCGCTCTGGGAGGCTGTTTTTAAATTCTTCCAATAACAATAATTCAAGAAGACCTTCAAAGTCATTGAACTAACCCAAAACTTTTACACAACGTTAGACACGGACACGAATGATCTGCTTGGCGTGTTAACACACTGGTGGTTTGTTGTAACCGAGTATTGGTGCTAAACCGTGTTATTGGAGGCTGGCATGCTAGTTGGCTATGGCGTCATAGGATTCGGTGCCCTGGAAGGTTTTCACGGAAGAATACTGTACCAAGTTAGCTAGCTGAATAAACTAAGTTAGAGTCTATTCCTAGAAAACATTGAACCGCTGTAGTTTACAACAATTATAATTTCTAAAGTGGAAGTTGGGAGAGTTTGAGTGTTTCAGTGAAACTTAAGTGAGGGAGGCCCCGCTCTCTCGCGTTCCCAGATGTTTAGTTCATTTCATTCCAATCTCCTTTCCATTATTGTAGCCTTTTTCTGTACCCTGTCAACTATGTGTCTGTCTATCCCTGTTCTCTCCTCTCAGCACAGGCCATACAAACGCTTCACACCGCATGGCTGCTGCAACTTTAATCTGGTGGTCGACCCACGTGGAGTTCCAGGTCTCCGGCAGCCTCTGGATCTGCCATTCTGCGGCCAACAAGGCAGAGTTCATCTCAGCCTATGCTACCCTCCAGTCCCTCGACTTCTTGGCGCTGACGGAAACATGGATTACCACAGAAAACCCTGCTACTCCTACTGCTCTTTTCCTCGTCTGACCATGTGTTCTCGCATACCCCGAGAGCATCTGGTCAGCGCGGTGGTGGCACAGGAATCCTCATCTCTGCCAAGTGGACATTCGCTCTTTTTCCCCCTGACCCATCTGTCTATCTCCTCATTTGAATTCCATGCTGTCACAGTCACTAGCCCATTCAAGCTTAACATCCTTGTCATTTATCGCCCTCCAGGTTCCCTTGGAGAGTTCATCAATGAGCTTGACACCTTAATAAGTTCCTTTCCTGAGGATGGCTCACCCCTCACAGTTCTGGGTGACTTTAACCTCCCTACGTCTGCCTTCGACTCATTTCTCTCTGCCTCCTTCTTTCCACTCCTTTCCTCTTTTGACCTCACCCTCTCACCGTCCCCCCCTACTCACAAGGCAGGCAATACGCTTGACCTCATCTTTAATAGATGCTGTTCTTCTACTAATCTCACTGCAACTCTCCTCCAACACTACTCACTCTGCCCCTACTCAGATGGTAATGTGCCGTCGCAACCTTCGCTCTCTCTCCCCCGCTACTCTCTCCTCTTCCATCCTATCATCTCTTCCCTCTGCTAAATCCTTCTCCCTCCGATCTCCTGATTCTGCCTCCTCAACCCTCCTCTCCTCCCTTTTCTGCATCTTTTGACTCTCTATGTCCCCTATCCTCCCGGCCGGCTCGGTCCTCCCCTCCTGCTCCGTGGCTTGACGACTCATTGCGAGCTCACAGAAGAGGGCTCGGGGCAGCCGAGCGGAAATTGAGGAAACTAGACTCCCTGCGGACCTGTCATCTTTTCACTCCCTCCTCTCTACATTCTCTTCCTCTGTTTCCGCTGCTAAAGCCACTTTCTACCACTCTAAATTACAAGCCTCTGCCTCTAACCCTAGGAAGCTCTTTGCCACCTTCTCCTCCCTGCTGAATCCTCCTCCTCCTCCCCCTCCCTCATCCCTCTCTGTGGATGACTTCGTCAACCATTTTGAAAAGAAGGTTGACGACATCCGATACTCATTTTGTAAATCAAATGACACCGCTGGTCCTGCTCACACTGCCCTACCCTATGCTTTGACTTCTTTCTCCCCTCTCTCTCCAGATGAAATCTTGCGACTTGTGACGGCCGGCCACCCAACAACCTGCCCGTTTGACCCTATCCCCTCCTCTCTTCTCCAGACCATTTCCGGAGACCTTCATCCTTACCTCACCTCGCTCATCAACTCATCCTTGACCGCTGGCCATGTCCCTTCCGTCTTCAAGAGAGCGAGAGTTGCACCCCTCCTCAAAAAACCTACACTCGATCCCTCCGATGTCAACAACTACAAACCAGTATCCCTTCTTTTTTTTCTCTCCAAAACTCTTGAGCGTGCCGTCTCTAGCCAACTCTCCTAATATCTCTCTCAGAATGACCTTCTAGATCCAAACCAGTCAGGTTTCAAGACTGGTCATTCAACTGAGACTGCTCTTCTCTGTGTCACGGAGGCTCTCCGCACTGCTAAAGCTAACTCTCTATCCTCTGCTCTTATCCTTCTAGACCTATCTGCTGCCTTTGATACTGTGAACCATCAGATCCTCCTCTCCACCCTCTCCGAGTTGGGCATCTCCGGCGCTGCTCACATCTTGGATTGCGTCCTACCTGACAGGTCGCTCCTACCATGTGGCGTGGCGAGAATCTGCCTCCGCACCACGTGCTCTCACCACTGGTGTCCCCCAGGGCTCAGTTCTAGGACCTCTCCTATTCTCTCTATACACCAAGTCACTTGGCTCTGTCATATCCTCACATGGTCTCTCCTATCATTGCTACGCAGACGACACACAATTAATTTTTTCTCCTTTCCCCCTTCTGTTAACCAGGTGGCGAATCGCATCTCTGCATGTCTGGCAAACATATCAGTGTGGATGTCGGATCACCACCTCAAGCTGAAACTCGGCAAAACGGAGCTGCTCTTCCTCCCGGGGAAGGACTGCCCGCTCCATGATCTCGTCATCACGGTTGACAACTCCATTACGTCCTCCTCCCAGAGTGCAAAGAACCTTGGCGTGACCCTGGACAACACCCTGTCATCCTCCGCTAACATCAAAGCGGTGACCCGATCCTGCAGGTTCATGCTCTACAACATTCACAGAGTACGACCCTACCTCACACAGAAAGCGGCACAGGTCCTAATCCAGGCACTTGTCATCTCCCGCCTGGATTACTGCAACTCGCTGCTGGCTGGGCTCCCTGCCTGTGCCATTAAACCCCTACAACTTATCCAGAACGCTGCAGCCCATCTGGTGTTCAACCTTCCCAAGTTCTCTCATGTCACCCCGCTCCTCCGCACACTCCACTGGCTTCCAGTTGAGGCTCGCATCTACTACAAGACCATGGTGCTTGCCTACAGAGCTGTGAGGGGAATGGCACCTCCTTACCTTCAGGCTCTGATCAGACCCTACACCCAAAAGAGGGCACTACGTTCCTCCACCTCTGGCCTGCTAGCTCCCCTACCTCTGCGGAAGCACAGTTCCCGCTCAGCCCAGTCAAAGCTATTCGCTGCTCTGGCACCCCAATGGTGGAACAAGCTCCCCCACGACGCCAGGACAGCGGAGTCACTGACCACCTTCCGGAGACACTTGAAACCCTACCTCTTTAAGGAATACCTGGAATAGTATAAATTAATCCTTCTTCCCCCACCCCACATAAAAAAAAGGAAAAAAAAGTGGTTGTCCCACTGGCTATCATGAGTTGAATGCATCAATTTGTAAGTCGCTTTGGATAAGAGAGTCTGCTAAATGATGTAAATGTAAAATGTAAAAATGTTACTCGCTGAGCACCATTTGTCAAAGAGAGACTCCTTCTCTCTAGCGAATTCAACAAACATTTTTATAGAGAATTTGGAGTGCTTTTCTAAACTTTTGTCTATAAGCCTCCGGCACAAGCTCATACCCACGGAGCACAGTAGCCTTAACAACGTCGTAATTAAGACTATCAGCGAGAGAGAGAGTACCCATCACCTCCTGCGCTTTACCGGACAATTTACACTGCAGTAACAGCGGCCACACATCCCTAGGGCAAGTCAAAGCCACTACTATACGTTCGAATGCACAAAGTAAGAGTCAACCTCAGACTCACGGAATTGTGGAACTAAAGCAATATGCCGGCTAATGTCAAAGGTAGAGGCAGATCCTGGGGTAGAAAACACACTAGTGGAAATGGCAGGGACAGCAGCCGTCTCTAATTCCAATTTGCGCATTTCAAAGTCCATCTGCCTTATCTTAATATCTGCTTCCAACTCTAGTCGGCGCATCTCGAACTTGAGATCCTTTCGGATTTACATTTTTTATCCAGTGACTGCATACATTTTGTTTTGTTTTTTTCTTCCATACTGGCCCCCCGTGGGAATCGAACCCACAACCCTGCCGTTGCAAATTCCATGCTCTACCAACTGAGCTACATCCCTGCCGGCCATTCCCTCCCCTACCCTGGACGACGCTGGGCCAATTGTGCACCGCCCCATGGGTCTCCCGGTCGCTGCCGGCTACGACAGAGACTGGATTCGAACCAGGTTCTCTAGTGGCAAAGCAATGCAGTGCCTTAGACCACTGCGCCATTCGGATTTGTGCTCTCTCTTCTGCCTCCAGCTGCAAGTGTACAGCCGTAGGCATAGGAGAGAGAGGGTCAAATCGAGGCAAGGTGGCCCGGGGCCTTATACTCGACCTCATCGTCGGGCCTATACGGGGTACCCGGAGCATCCACCCCCCCTCCAACCGCAGGCAGAGGCAAAACCAACACCTGCTGTTCAATCAGCGCCGCTAACACCAATGCCCTTACCTCCGCCTTAACAAAACCCCTTGGCACGATTATATCTACTACTGCCAAAGTGTGCGGGCACAAGCTGGATCAAAGATCCCGGACCAGCCCCCATGTTACATTCTCCCCTCGGGTGTAGCTCGTCTGAGGAGGAGATGTAAATGCCCGTGCCTTCGCACACAGGGTAAACTAGATGGATGGGGAAGAAATGTGGGGTGTAACGAACTAAAATAACCAGACACAACAACCAGAACTCAATGTTAGCCCTCGGGGACGTTTAGTAAGGTACTAAACAAAATAATATACAAAAACCAATCAAACAAACCAGGGAAGGTAAGAGAAGGGAATGTTTGGGAACGGGGTCCAATCAATGAAAATAAACAAAAGGTCCCTCTTCTACACACCTAATCCTTCCTAACACACTCTAAGCCCTAACCAGCTTTCCTACCTGTTACCACAAATACAGGGGTGACACCCGCGCGGCTAACCTAGTGTGTAAAACAGTGGGTTATCTACGTGTGAATGGGCAGAACTACCTTTCCCTTCTCCAGGACCCAGGTAGGGTGGAATACAGCAGGAGGCCAGGCTGTAACACAAACAAAGATAAATTAAAACAACCAATAACCAAATCCTCAGCCAAATAAAAAGTACCCCATCTTTCTCTCGAGCTCACATGGCAAACAGTTAATACTCTAGATTGGGAGAAAGAAAAACATGTCACACGTAACAGTGACTATGAACCAGATTTATGCTGTTAGCACTGAGGCGGTGTGCCTTAGTAGGAAGTCCACTGTGTGCATCTCACCCTGCACTAACATAAATAACATGAGAATATCTACTTCTGCTAAGCTTCCCAGTAAAGTAATGAAAACCAGCAAGCATCCCAGAAAAGTGCTAAAAATAGCCCACGTTAACATATGTAGCTTAAAAACCTCTTAAGGAACGGTCCCCTTTTTTTCAATTTTCGCCTAAAATGACATACCCAAATGTAACTGCCTGTAGTTTAGGACCGGAAGCAAGGATATGCATATTCTTGATACCATTTGAAAGGAAACACTTTGAAGTTTGTGGAAATGTGAAATTAATGTAGGAGAATATAACACCTTAGATCTGGGAAGGAGGAAAAAGTAAGGAACTTGTCTGTCGGCCTTGCATTAAAGAACATAATTGGTTAAAGAAAATTGTGATACATTTCATTTAAGGACCAAAAGATTGACAGCCGTCCCATATAGATTGCAAAATAGTTGGGAAGAGATTTCTTGACGTACCAATTCCATGGCATAGTGTTTATGAACTGATACGCAAAATGACGCCGCATTCAAAACTTAGAATTTTTCAATTTAAATTATTATATGAAATTCTTGCTACCAATAGAATGTTATTTGTATCGGGGATACAATCTTCCCAGCTCTGCAGATTTGGCTGTGAAGAGACAGAATCATTAGATCATTTGTTTTGGTACTGTCCATTTGTAGCTTGTTTCTGGACACAGGTCCAGGAATGGCTGAAGGATTGAAATATTTGCATGGAGCTGACCCTGCAGATAGCACTACTGGGTGATCTGAAAAGTCATAGTCAATCGATCAATAATATAATAATACTTTTAGCAAAGATGTCTATTTTCAATTCACAAACTGTAGAAACAATGAGAATAGAAAAGTTCAGAACTTTTGTAAAACATCACAGTACAGTTGAAAAATATATGGCAAATAGAAATCCAATATGGATGGTGTTAAGAGATAGATGGGAGGTGTTGAATGGAGCTGAAGGATGGGACTAATAACAACAACTAATAACAACAAGATAACTAGTGTAAAGACATGCTGTGTCCATAATAAGTGTATAGCTTATATATTGTGAGCTTTTGTGAAAGAGCACAGTTAGAAAGATATGGCATATAGAAGCATACCAGATGGACATCATGAAAATTATCGGAGGGAAGTTCAGGAGTAAAAACAAACAAAATAGAATTAGTGACTGTGTCCATAAAATGTATATAGTATGTATAAGCATGAAGTAGAGGCCTAAGCATTGTTGTTCACTAGTTTACTCCAATTAGGGAAGGGATGGTGGGGTTGGAAAGTAATAAAGGGAAATATATTATTTTTTTAAAGGATATGTATGTATCTATATATGTATGTATGTGTATACATATATATATATAATATAATATGCCATTTAGCAGACGCTTTTATCCAAAGCGACTTACAGTCATGCGTGCATACATTTTTTTTTGTGTATGGGTGGTCCCGGGGATCGAACCCAATACCTTGGCGTTACAAGCACCGTGCTCTACCAGCTGAGCTACAGAGGACCACGATTGACGTATATATATACAGTGGGGAGAACAAGTATTTGATACACTGCCGATTTTGCAGGTTCTCCTACTTACAAAGCATGTAGAGGTCTGTAATTTTTTATCATAGGTACACTTCAACTGTGAGTGACGGAATCTAAAACAGAAATCCATAAAATCACATTGTATGATTTTTAAGTAATTAATTTGCATTTTATTGCATGACATAAGTATTTGATACATCAGAAAACTCACTTAGATAATACCTTTGATGATACAGTGGTAGAAATACAAGTTATAACATTTACAGAAAATACAGAAATGCCAGTGGTGGAGGTGTTGCTGTTTATATTCAGAACCGCATTCCTGTAAAGATTAGAGATGATCTCAAGTTAAATACTGTTGAAGTAATATGGCTACAGGTTCATCTGCCTCACCTAAAGCCCATTCTGGTGGGAAGCTGCTATAGACCACCAAGTGCTAACAGTCAGTATCTGGATAACATGTGTGAAATGCTTGATAATGTATGTGATAAACAGAGATGTATATTTTCTGGTGATTAAAAATTGACTGACTTTCATCAAGCTGCCCACTCAAGAGAAGCTTCAAACTGTAACCAGTGGCTGCAACCTGGTTCAGGTTATCAGTCAACCTACCAGGGTAGTTACAAACAGCACAGGAATGAATGAATGTATTTATCACATCTTTACTAATGCTGCAGAAATGTGCTTTAAAGTAGCATCCAGATCCATCGGATGAGGTGATCACAATATAGTAGCCATATCTAGGAAAACCAAAGTAAAAAAAGCTGGGCCTAATATAGTGTATAAGAGGTCATACAATACGTTTTGTAGTGATTCCTATGTTGTTGATGTTCTGAATATTTGTTGGTCCGTGGTGTGTAATGAGGAGCAAACAGACGCTGCACTTAACACATTTATGAAATTGCTCATCCCAGTTACTAATAAGCATGCACCCATTAAGAAAATGGCTGTACAAACTGTTAAATCCCCTTGGATTGACGAGGAATTGAAAAACTGTATGGTTGAGAGGGATGAGGCAAAAGGAATGGCAAATAAGTCTGGCTGCACAACCGATTGGCAAACGTACTGCAAATTGAGAAATCATGTGACTAAACTGAATAAAAAGAAGAAGAAACTATACTATGAAACAAAGATAAATGACACAAAGAATGATAGTAAAAAGCTTTGGAGCAGCTTTAATGACATTTTGGGAAAGGAAGCAAACTCACCTCCATCATTCATTGAATCAGATGGCTCATTCATCAGAAAACCCACTGACATTGCCAACTACTTTAATTATTTTTTCATTAGCAAGATTAGCAAATTAGGCATGACATGCCAGCAACAAACACTGACACTACACATCCAAGTATATCTGACCAAATTATGAAAGACAAGCATTGTAATTTTGAATTCCGTAAATTGAGTGTGGAAGAGGTGAAAAAATTATTGTTGTCTATCAACAATGACAAGCCACCTGGGTCTGACAACTTGGATGTAAAATTACTGAGGATAATAGTGGATGATATTGCCACTCCTATTTGCCATATCTTCAATTTAAGCCTACTAGAAAGTGTGTGCCCTCAGGCCTGGAGGGAAGCAAAAGTCATTCCGCTACCTAAGAATAGTAAAGCCCCCTTTACTGGCTCAAATAGCCGACCAATCAGCCTGTTACCAACCCTTAGTTAACTTTTGGTAAAGATTGTGTTTGACCAGATACAATGCTATTTTACAGTAAACAAATTGACAACAGACTTTCAGGATGCTTGTAGGAAAGGACATTCAACAAGCACAACACTTACACAAATGACTGATGATTGGAAGAGATAAATGATGATAAAAAGATTGTGGGGGCTGTTTTGTTAAGACTTCAGTGCGGCTTTTGACATTATCGATCATAGTCTGCTGCTGGAAAAACGTATGTGTTATGGCTTTACACCCCCTGCTATGATGTGGATAAAGAGTTACCTGTCTAACAGAACACAGAGGGTGTTCTTTAATGGAAGCCTCTCCAACATAATCCAGGTAGAATCAGGAATTCCCCAGGCAGCTGTCGTGACCCATTACTTTTTTCAATCTTTACTAACGACATGCCACATGCTTTGAGTAAAGCCAGTGTGTCTATGTATGCGGATGACTCAACACTATACACGTCAG
Organism: Coregonus suidteri; assembly: GCA_036851935.1. Lineage (NCBI taxonomy): Eukaryota > Metazoa > Chordata > Actinopteri > Salmoniformes > Salmonidae > Coregonus > Coregonus suidteri. The sequence goes on from CM072223.1 coordinate 2,170,728, forward strand.
CTACTACAGCGACTGAAATGACTGCAACACTTAACAAAGAGCTGCAGTTAGTTTCAGAATCGGTGGCAAGGAATAAGTTAGTCCTAAATATTTCGAAAACTACAATAATTGTATTTGGGACAAATCATTCACTAAACCCTAAACCTCAACTAAATCTTGTAATAAATAATGTGGAAATTGAGCATGTTGAGGTGACTAAACTGCTTGGAGTAACCCTGGATTGTAAACTGTCATGGTCAAAACATGTTGCTGCAACAGTAGCTAAGATGGGGAGAAGTCTGTCCATAATAAAGCGCTGCTCTGCCTTCTTAACAACACTATCAACAAGGCAGGTTCTACAGGCCCTTGTTTTTGTCGCACCTGGACTACTGTTCAGTCGTGTGGTCAGGTGACACAAAGAGGGACTCAGGAAAATCTCTCCTGGCTCAAAGTGGAGGAGAGATTGACTTCATCACTACTTGTATTTATGAGAGGTATTGACATGTTGAATGTACCGAGCTGTCTGTTTGAACTACTGGCACACAGCTCAGACACCCATGCATACCCCACAAGACATGCCACCAGAGGTCTCTTCACAGTCCCCCAAGTCCAGAACAGACTATGGGAGGTGCACAGTACTACATAGAGCCATGACTACATGGAACTCTATTCCACATCAGGTAACTGATGCAAGCAGTAGAATCAGATTTTAAAAAACAGATCAAGACCAACGTAGTCCGCTGAGCATCAAGACCAACGTAGTCCGCTGAGAATCAAGACCAATGTAGTCCTCTGAGGATCAAGACCAACGTAGTCCTCTGAGGATCAAGACCAACGTAGTCTGCTGAGGATCAAGACCAACGTAGTCCTCTGAGGATCAAGCCCAACGTAGTCCTCTGAGGATCAAGACCAACGTAGTCCTCTGAGGATCAAGACCAACGTAGTCCTCTGAGCATCAAGACCAACATAGTCCTCTGAGGATCAAGACCAACGTAGTCCTCTGCTCAAGACCAACATAGTCCTCTGAGGATCAAGACCAACGTAGTCCGCTGAGGATCAAGACCAACGTAGTCCTCTGAGGATCAAGCCCAACGTAGTCCGCTGAGGAATCAAGACCAACGTAGTCCTCTGAGGATCAAGACCAACGTAGTCCCGCTGAGGATCAAGACCAACGTAGTCCTCTGAGGATCAAGACCAACGTAGTCCTCTGAGGATCAAGACCAACGTAGTCCTCTGAGGATCAAGACCAACGTAGTCCTCTGAGGATCAAGACCAACGTAGTCCTCTGAGGATCAAGACCAACGTAGTCCTCTGAGGATCAAGACCAACGTAGTCCTCTGAGCATCAAGACCAACGTAGTCCTCTGAGGATCAAGACCAACGTAGTCCTCTGAGGATCAAGACCAACGTAGTCCTCTGAGGATCAAGACCAACGTAGTCCTCTGAGGATCAAGACCAACGTAGTCCTCTGAGCATCAAGACCAACGTAGTCCTCTGAGCATCAAGACCAACGTAGTCCTCTGAGCATCAAGACCAACGTAGTCCTCTGAGCATCAAGACCAACGTAGTCCTCTGAGCATCAAGACCAACGTAGTCCTCTGAGCATCAAGACCAACGTAGTCCGCTGAGCATCAAGACCAACGTAGTCCGCTGAGCATCAAGCCCAACGTAGTCCTCTGAGGATCAAGACCAACGTAGTCCTCTGAGCATCAAGCCCAACGTAGTCCGCTGAGAATCAAGACCAACGTAGTCCTCTGAGGATCAAGACCAACGTAGTCCTCTGAGGATCAAGACCAACGTAGTCCGCTGAGGATCAAGACCAACGTAGTCCTCTGAGGATCAAGCCCAACGTAGTCCTCTGAGGATCAAGACCAACGTAGTCCTCTGAGGATCAAGACCAACGTAGTCCTCTGAGGATCAAGACCAACGTAGTCCTCTGAGCATCAAAACCAACGTAGTCCTCTGAGGATCAAGACCAACGTAGTCCGCTGAGGATCAAGACCAACGTAGTCCTCTGAGGATCAAGACCAACGTAGTCCGCTGAGAATCAAGACCAACGTAGTCCTCTGAGGATCAAGACCAACGTAGTCCTCTGAGGATCAAGACCAACGTAGTCCGCTGAGGATCAAGACCAACGTAGTCCTCTGAGGATCAAGCCCAACGTAGTTCTCTGAGGATCAAGACCAACGTAGTCCTCTGAGGATCAAGACCAACGTAGTCCTCTGAGGATCAAGACCAACGTAGTCCTCTGAGGATCAAGACCAACGTAGTCCTCTGAGCATCAAGACCAACGTAGTCCTCTGAGGATCAAGACCAACATAGTCCTCTGAGGATCAAGACCAACGTAGTCCTCTGAGCATCATGACCAACGTAGTCCTCTGAGGATCAAGACCAACGTAGTCCTCTGAGGATCAAGACCAACGTAGTCCTCTGAGCATCAAGACCAACGTAGTCCTCTGAGCATCAAGACCAACGTAGTCCTCTGAGCATCAAGACCAACGTAGTCCTCTGAGCATCAAGACCAACGTAGTCCTCTGAGCATCAAGACCAACGTAGTCCGCTGAGCATCAAGACCAACGTAGTCCGCTGAGCATCAAGACCAACGTAGTCCTCTGAGCATCAAGACCAACGTAGTCCGCTGAGCATCAAGACCAACGTAGTCCGCTGAGAAGAAAAGTCAAGCATGAAATGTGTTCCAAACACAGGAGGCTGGTGCCATCTTAATTGGGGAGGACATGCTGGGGAGGACATGTTGGGGAGGACATGTTGGGGAGGACATGTTGGGGAGGACATGTTGGGGAGGACATGCTGGGGAGGACATGTTGGGGAGGACATGCTGGGGAGGACATGTTGGGGAGGACATGCTGGGGATGACATGTTGGGGGAGGACGGGCTCGTGGTTGGAGCGGAATGGGTGGAACATTTACGTCATTTAGCAGACGCTCTTATCCAGAGCGACTTACAGTTAGTGAGTACATACATTATTTTTTCATACCCCCCGTGGGAATCTAACCCACAACACTGGCGTTGCAAACGCCATGCTCTACCAACTGAGCTACCTCCCTGCCGGCCATTCCCTCCCTCCCCTACGACCTGGACCAATTGTGCACCTCCCCATGGGTCTCCCGGTCGCGGCCGGCTACGACAGAGCCTGGATTCGAACCAGGATCTCTAGTGGCACAGCTAGCACTGCGATGCAGTGCCTTAGACCACTGCGCCACTCGGGAGATATGGTATCAGATACATGGTTCCCATGGTTTCCATGTGTTTGATGCCATTCCATTTGCACTGTTCCTGCCATTATTATGAGCCCTCAGCAGCCAACACTGTGATCATCAAACCCTGTTTGTCCTCATTGTTTCCGCTATATGGCTGTCATCATCCACCTAGCTGAACCCTACTCACATATCCAGCCTTTATGCTTCAATATCAGTGGTAGATAGAGTGCCTTTAGAAAAGTATTCACACCCTTTAACTTTTTCTACATTTTGTTGTGTTACAGCCTGAATTTAAAATGTATTAAATTGAGATTTTGTGTCACTGGCCTACACACAACACCCCATAATGTCAAAGTGGTAATATGTTTGACAAATGTTTACAAATTAATAAAAAATGTAATGCTGAAATATCGTGAGTCAATAAGTATTCAACCCCTTTGTAATGGAAGCCTAAATAAGTTCAGGAGTAAAATAATGCTTAACAAGTCACATAATAAGTTGAATGGACTCACTGTGTGCAATAATAGTGTTTAACAGGATTTTTGAATAACTACCCCATCTCTGTACCCCACACATACAATTATCTGTAAGGACCCTCAGTCAAGCAGTGGATTTCAAACACAGATTCAACCACAAAGACCAGGAATGTTTTCCAATGCCTTGCAAAGAAGGGCACCTATTGGTAGATGGGTAAAAAAAAAAGACACAAAAACATGTTTTGACTTTGGCATTATGGGGTATTGTGTTTAGATGGGTGAGAAAAAAAACTATGTTTAATCCATTTTGAATTCAGGCTGTAACACAACAAAATGTGGAATAGGTCAAGGGGTATGAATACTTTCTGAAGGCACTGTATGATTCCCCCCAGCTGCCTGTCACCAATCATCCAGCCTGGGGAACACTGCCAGGAGAGAGGAGGTTATGAGGTTAATCATTTGGAATAAGTTATGTGCCCTGGTCAAAGTTCTGCACTATAGGGCTCCCGAGAGGCGCAGCGGTGCTTGAGGTGTCACTACAGCCCCGGGTTTGATCCCAGCCAGCCATGACCGGGAGACCCTTGAGGCAGCACCCTAATCCCTACAAGACCAAATGGCACCCTATTCCCTACACAGTGCACTACTTTTGACCATGGCCCATAGGGAGATATCTCTCTCTCTCTCTCTCTCTCTCTCTCTCTCTCTCTCTCTCCTCTCTCTCTCTCTCTCTCTCTCTCTCTCTCTCTCTCTCTCTCTCTCTCTCTCTCTCTCTCTCTCTCTCTCTCTCTCTCTCTCTCTCTCTCTCTCTCTCTCTCTCTCTCTCTCTCTCTCTCTCTCTCTCTCTCTCTCTCTCTCGGTCCTCTCTCTCTCTCTCTCTCTCTCTCTCTCTCTCTCTCTCTCTCTCTCTCTCTCTCTCTCTCTCTCTCTCTCTCTCTCTCTCTCTCTCTCTCTCTCTCTCTCTCTCTCTCTCTCTCTCTCTCTCTCTATATATATATATATATATATATATATGGACTGTATATGGACTATGCAGCTGAGGTATAGGGATCCAAAATGCGTATTAATGGTAACAATGTTTAAAACAGAGCAATCCGCTGCTTTCTTGGTGTTCCAAACCTGGCCATCTGTGCAGATATGGGTTGGGAACCTTGTGTAGTTAGGCAAAAAGGTGACATTGTACGTTTATGGAAATTATAAATAGAAATATGCCAGAACACAGAATCACTAAAAAAGTAGATAGAGATAGCAGCTCCATAGGTCATACCACCGGATAGTAACTGGGATGTTACTCATAACTATCCGGGGGCTAGAGAATTGTTATGTATTCTTTGTGAAACTGATTTGCTGTATGTATATATTAATAAACAAATTAAGATGTGGTGTTAGCTTTTCTGATCCACAAGGAAAAACTAAATCCATTAGTGTTTTATGGCCCTCTGTACGGTGATCTGAGACATGTTCTTTTTTTTTTTTTTTTATGTTTGTGATGTAGGAGTGGTTGGAGGGGGGTTTAGGAGGGTTTGAAGGGTTGGGAGGGCTAAGAGAGATAGGAGGGTTTAGAGTGGTTGGAGGGTTAGGAGGGCTAAGAGAGATAGGAGGGTTTAGAGTGGTTGGAGGGTTAGGAGGGCTAAGAGAGATAGGAGGGTTTAGAGTGGTTGGAGGGTTAGGAGGGCTAGAAGAGGATAGGAGGGTTTAGAGTGGTTGGAGGTTAGGAGGGCTAAGAGAGATATGGGGGTTTAGAGGAGGTTAGGAGGGCTAAGAGAGATAGGAGGGTTTAGAGTGGTTGGAGGGTTAGGGAGGGCTAAGAGAGATAGGAGGGTTTAGAGTGGTTTGAGGTTAGGAGGGCTAAGAGAGATAGGAGGGTTTAGAGTGGTTGGAGGGTTAGGAGGGCTAAGAGAGATAGGAGGGTTTAGAGAGCATGTAGGAGGGCTAAGAGAGATAGGAGGGTTTAGAGTGGGGAGGGTTAGGAGGGCTAAGAGAGAGGAGGGTTTAGAGTGGTTGGAGGGTTAGGAGGGCTAAGAGAGATAGGAGGGTTTAGAGTGGTTGGAGGGTTAGGAGGGGTAGAAGGGCTAGCAGCATTAGGAGGGGGGGTTAGGTGGGGTGGGGGAGGAGGGGTAGAAGGGCTAGCAGCATTAGGAGTGGGGGTTAGGTGGGGTGGGGGGGGGGAGGAGGGGTAGAAGGGCTAGGAGCATTAGGAGGGAGGGTTAGGTGGGGTGGGGGAGGAGGGATAGAAGGGCTAGGAGCATTAGGAGGGAGGGTTAGGTGGGGTGGGGGAGGAGGGGTAGAAGGGCTAGGAGCATTAGGAGGGAGGGTTAGGTGGGGTGGGGGAGGAGGGGTTGGCGAGTTAGGAAGGGTAGGAGGGAAGATTAGGAGAGGTTGAGTTTTAAGATGGTTAAGAGGGGTTGGAGGGGTTGGAGGGTTAGGAGGGGTTGGAGGGTTAGGAGGGGATGGAGGGTTAGGAGGGGATGGAGGGTTAGGAGGGTTAGGAGGGGGTGGAGGGTTAGGAGGGGGTGGAGGGTTAGGAGGTTAGGAGGGGATGGAGGGTTAGGAGGGTTAGGAGGGGTGGAGGGTTAGGAGGGGGTGGAGGGTTAGGAGGGGATGGAGGGTTAGGAGGGTTAGGAGGGGATGGAGGGTTAGGAGGGTTAGGAGGGGGTGGGGTTGGGAGGGTGGAGGGGAGGAGGGTTAGGAGGGGGTGGAGGGTTAGGAGGGCTAGGAGGGGGTGGGGTTAGGAGGGGGTGGAGGGTAGGAGGGGATGGAGGGTTAGGAGGGTTAGGAGGGGGTGGAGGGTTAGGAGGGTTTAGGAGGGGTTGGAGGGTTAGGAGGGGGTGGAGGGTTAGGAGGGGTTGGAGGGTTAGGAGGGGATGGAGGGTTAGGAGGGTTAGGAGGGGTTGGAGGGTAGGAGTGGTTAGGAGGGGGTGGAGGGTTAGGAGGGGATGGAGGGTTAGGAGGGGTTGGAGGGGTTGGAGGGTTAGGAGGGTTAGGAGGGGGTGGAGGGTTAGGAGGGGATGGAGGGTTAGGAGGGTTAGGAGGGGATGGAGGGTTAGGAGGGTTAGGAGGGGTTGGAGGGTTAGGAGGGTTAGGAGTGAGGGTTAGGAGGGTTAGGAGGGGTTGGAGGGTTAGGGGTTCGAGGGTTTGGAACGTTAGGAGGGGTTAAAGGGTTAGGAGGGAGGGGTAGGAGGTTTAGGATGGGATGGAGTAGTTGTAGTGAGGAGTAGAAGGGTTAGCAGGGGTAGGAGGGGTTGGAGGGGTTGGAGGGGTAGGAGGGGGAGGAGGGGTTGGAGGGGTTGGAGGGGTAGGAGGGGGAGGAGGGGTTGGAGGGGTAGGAGGGGTTGGAGGGGTAGGAGGGGTTGGAGGGGTTTGGAGGGGTTGGAGGGGTAGGAGGGGTTGGAGGGGTAGGAGGGGTTGGAGGGGTTGGAGGGGTTGGAGGGTTAGGAGGGGTTGGAGGGTTAGGAGGGGTTGGAGGGGTTGGAGGGGTTGGTTGGTTATGTTGGAGAGGTAGAAGGGATATGATGGGTTAGATGGGTTGGAGGTTTATCAGGGTTAGGAGGGTTTGATTGGTTAGGGGTGGTTGGAGGGGTTGGAGGGTTGGCACAGGCATCTCGCTGTTGGCTGGGCTCCCTGCCTGTGCCATTAAACCCCTACAACTCATCCAGAACACTTTAGCCCGTCTGGTGTTCAACCTTCCCAAGTTCTCTCACGTCACCCCGCTCCTCCGCACACTCCTCTGGCTTCCAGTTGAAACTCGCATCTGCTACAAGACAATGTTGCTTGCCAACGGAGCTGTGAGGGGAACGGCACCTCCAGGCTCTGATCCGTCCCTACACCCAAACGAGGGCATTGCGTTCATCCACCTCTGGCCTGCTGGATCCCCTTCCTCTGCGGAAGCATAGTTCCCGCTCAGCCCAGTCAAAACTGTTTGCTGCTCTGGCACCCCAATGGTGGAACAAGCTCCCTCACGACGCCAGGACAGCGGAGTCACTCACCACCTTCCGGAGACACTTGAAACCCCACCTCTTTAAGGAATACCTGGGATAGGATAAAAGTAATCCTTCAACCCCCCCCCCCCAAAAAAAATAATATATATATATATATATATATATATATATATATATATATATATATACAGTGGGGAGAACAAGTATTTGATACACTGCCGATTTTGCAGGTTTTCCTACTTACAAAGCATGTAGTGGTCTGTAAATTTTATCATAGGTACACGTCAACTGTGAGAGACGGAATCTAAAACAAAAATCCAGAAAATCACATTGTATGATTTTTTATGTAATTAATTTGCATTTTATTGCATGACATAAGTATTTGATACATCAGAAAAGCAGAACATAATATTTGGTACAGAAACCTTTGTTTGCAATTACAGAGACCATACGTTTCCTTTAGGTCTTGACCAGGTTTTGCACACACTGCAGCAGGGATTTTGGCCCACTCCTCCATACAGACCTTCTCCATATCCTTCAGGTTTCGGGGCTGTCGCTGGGCAATACGGACTTTCAGCTCCCTCCCAAAGATTTTCTATTGGGTTCAGGTCTGGAGACTGGCTAGGCCACTCCAGGACCTTGAGATGCTTCTTACGGAGCCACTCCTTAGTTGCCCTGGCTGTGTGTTTCGGGTCGTTGTCATGCTGGAATACCCAGCCACGACCCATCTTCAATGCTCTTACTGAGGGGAAGGAGGTTGTTGGCCAAGATCTCGCGATACATGGCCCCATCAATCCTCCCCTCAATACGGTGCAGTCGTCCTGTCCCCTTTGCAGAAAAGCATCCCCAAATAATGATGTTTTCACCTCCATGCTTCACGGTTGGGATGGTGTTCTTGGGGTTGTACTCATCCTTCTTCTTCCTCCAAACATGGCGAGTGGAGTTTAGACCAAAAAGCTCTATTTCTGTCTCATCAGACCACATGACCTTCTCCCATTCCTCCTCTGGATCATCCAGATGGTCTTTGGAAAACTTCAGATTGAGTTTGAGTTTGAGTTTGAGTTTATATTTACAGGGACAGTGCACATTAATCAACGTTTCAGTAAAAGTGCCGGTTTTAGCCAGCCGGCTAATTTTCAACCGCAGTCCCTGGGCAGGTTATTAAAAACAATTACAATATAGACAATAACAACATAGAACAAGACATAGCATACAGACATAGCAACATAGGACAAGCAAGACGTAGCATACAGACCGAGCAACATAGAACAAAAAGCAGCAAGACAAAATTCATAAAAGCAACAAAGTGTTTCCACACCTCACAAGTTACAGACAACAGACATGGAAAGCGGCAACACACAGCTAGGGACCATGTTCACAAATCTGATTGACCTTTAGCCATGTCTTCAAGCATTTTGTGAAAGTGTGATATGTGGTGCAGTTGTGTGTGTCTGATGGCAGTGTATTCCAGACATGGGAAGCTCTCACAGAAAGCAGCAGATTTACTAAAGGTGCTTTTCCTTAGGGGAACTACACAGTCACCTCTCATGGCAGACCTTGTGGATCTGCTGCCATATGTTTGGGTTTTCTGTTTAACAAAAATACTGAGTGGAGGGGGAGCCAAGCCATTTAGGATCTTGAATACAAGACATGCATCGGTGTATTGCACAAGATTTTCCCAACTCAGGAGCTCATGCTTTCTAAGGATGTGACAGTGATGATGGCTATTGGGCTTCCTATCAAGCACTTTGAGAGCCTGTTTGTAGACAGACTGAATAGGTCTTACTGTTGTACAGCAAGCTTGGGCCCAACTAGTCAAGCAGTATGTTAAGTGGGGGAGTATCATAGATTTGAAGTACAGTTTTGCTACCTCTGTAGTCAAACAATTTCGTATAAATCGGAAATTAGCTAGGTTGAATTTGGTTATTTCAATTACCTTTTTCACATGCTTTTTTAAAAGAGAGGTTGGAATCAAGTATGATGCCAAGGTACTTAAAATCAGATACCCCCTGGAGCTTCTCCCCTGACACATAGACTTCTGGCTCAGTAGCATCTGTTGCCCTCTTTGTGAAGAACATACAAACAGTTTTTTTCACATTGAGATGCAAACACGAGTCACTGAGCCACTTTGTAACCTGGACCATTACAGTAGTGAGTTCTTGTGCAGCTTGTTGTTTGCTCTTTGCATGCACATATATCACTGTATCATCTGCATACATTTGAACTTCAGACCCAGTACAGACAGAAGGCAGATCATTAATGTACAGGCTGAACAGGAGGGGCCCCAGTATTGACCCTTGGGGCACACCCACATCATAGCTAAGAGTGGGCGATAGCTCATTGCTCACTCTGACACACTGAGTTCTGCCTTCAAGGTATGATTTCATCCATCTCAAGGCATCGGGGGAAAAGTTGAACTTGGACAATTTTTGTGATGAGAATCTCATGGTTAACAGTATCAAAAGCCTTCCTTAGGTCCAGAAACACAGCCCCAACAACGCCCCCTTTGTCCATCTTGGACTTCACATTTTCCAGAAAAAAGCAGTTGGCCATTTCTGTGGAGTGTTTCGCTCTGAAGCCAAACTGCATGGAATGTAATGTGAAGGGGCTGTTGTTGAGGTGGGCAATCAGTTGTTCTGCTACACACTTTTCAACAACCTTTGACACCACAGGTAGTATACTAATGGGCCTGTAGTTACTCACGTCAGCAGGGTCGCCTGATTTAAAGATGGCCGTTATTATGGCCGACTTCCATACCCTTGGAAACACCCCGAGACCAATAGATGTGTTGGTGACCTTAGTAATGGGGCCAATGAGTGACTCTTTGTAGTTTTTAAGAAAGGTAGAGTCCATCCCAAACACATCTTTGGCTTTAGAGTTCTTTAGTGAGCTAATCACCTTGTCTACCTTTGACTCAGAAACCTCCCTTATGATGAAGACAGGTTGAGCATCATTTACTAGCACTGAGCCCAAGAAACCAGTGGAGGGGTTCTGTGTCAGTACCCTGACAGAGTCAATAAAGTAGGAATTGAAGGCTATTGCTATTTCGACGGCATCCTGTGTTAGATTGTTATTCACCATGATTTCTAGTCTTTTTGCAGTGTTACTATGGTCTTTCCCTGTTAACTTTTTTTAGATTCTCCCAGATCAGTTTAGAATTTCCCTTTGCTTCACCAATTATGTTAATAAAAAAGTTTGCCTTGGCCTGTCTGATTTCTTTCATCACCTTATTTCTCAACATGGTAAACCTACGTCTGTCATGCTCTAATTTGGATCTTAGGGCTATTTTTAGATAATAATCTCGTTCTTTCATCAATTTCCAGATTTCTCCATTTAGCCAAGGAAGAGTGCTCTTTTGGCCAGGTTTGGATTTGATTTTCTTTAGGAAACCATTTAATGTAGTCTGGATAGAAAAACTTGACTATCAGCTTCCACGTCTGCATAGGACAAGAGATCATTCCAGTTAATTCCCTTAATTGCATTTTCAAAATAGCTTAATTCACTCTTAGGTATTCTTAGTTGATCAGGCTTTCTAACAGTAGAGAGGTTAAACCTGCTCTTAGACAGCTTTCTGGCTATAAGTGTCAGATTATGATCAGATAGCCCAGTAACCATATTGAATGATTTAGTCACTCTCTCTGGTTTATTACTGAACACCAAATCAATCTGTGTTTTAGAGCAACAAGTCACCCTGGTTGGCCCTTTAACTAGCTGTGTAAGGTCAAAGGTATTAGTGATCCGTTTGAGGGTTTTCCTACAACACTTGTCTTCATAATTAATGGGCCTGGACATGCGCTGGCTTGAGCAGGGGGACCTTGCGTGCGCTGCAGGATTTTAATCCATGACGGCATAGTGTGTTACTAATGGTTTTCTTTGAGACTGTGGTCCCAGCTCTCGTCAGGTCATTGACCAGGTCCTGCCGTGTAGTTCTGGGCTGATCCCTCACCTTCCTCATGATCATTGATGCCCCACGAGGTGAGATCTTGCATGGAGCCCCAGACCGAGGGTGATTGACCGTCATCTTGAACTTCTTCCATTTTCTAATAATTGCGCCAACAGTTGTTGCCTTCTCACCAAGCTGCTTGCCTATTGTCCTGTAGCCCATCCCAGCCTTGTGCAGGTCTACAATTTTATCCCTGATGTCCTTACACAGCTCTCTGGTCTTGGTCATTGTAGAGAGGTTGGAGTCTGTTTGATTGAGTGTGTGGACAGGTGTCTTTTATACAGGTAACGAGTTCAAACAGGTGCAGTTAATACAGGTAATGAGTGGAGAACAGGAGGGCTTCTTAAAGAAAAACTAACAGGTCTGTGAGAGCCGGAATTCTTACTGGTTGGTAGGTGATCAAATACTTATGTCATGCAATAAAATGCAAATTAATTACTTAAAAATCACACAATGTGATTTTCTGGGCTTTTGTTTTAGATTCCGTCTCTCACAGTTGAAGTGTACCTATGATAAAAATTACAGACCTCTACATGCTTTGTAAGTAGGAAAACCTGCAAAATCGACAGTGTATCAAATACTTGTTCTCCCCACTGTATATATATATATACACACTGCTCAAAAAAATAAAGGGAACACTTAAACAACACATCCTAGATCTGAATGAGTGAAATAATCGTATTAAATATGTTACGAACCCCGTGGCTCTAAACATCTAGGGTGGATGGACATGAGACCCGTAACATAAATTCATGTAACTTATAAGTGTGGCAGGGAACAGTGAGAACCAAAAATGACACAACAACCATGAACTACCGTCAAACACAAAGTGTTTATTGCTGAACACACGGTAAGGGTTTGGGAAAAAGGGCTGAGCAGGACCCAAGAAATGAAACAATAGTGTAAAACCCCCTAAACTGATCTTGCCTGCCTCAAGAACCGCTAGGCTACTGCTACCATACAAAAATACAGTGGGTGGTCCGCTCAGGTCTCACTAGTGTTTATAGACAGAGTTCTTCCTACGGGTAATGTACGCCCAAGGGCAACTAGCTTAAACTCCCCTTTTCCCATAAACACACAAAGCTACCAAACAGGGTAATCAGCAATTATATAAGTACACACCACACAGGATACAACAGTATCCACACTCAGGTAAAGAAATATATTCTAATAAAGTTACCAATAGGGTAACCAACAACTTAGTGAGTACACAACACACAGGACACCACCGTGTCCATACTCACATATGTAAAAGGTCTCTCTCTTTCTCAACAAACACAAGACTGCCTTTTTATACAATGGGCTGTGTGATTCAACAAACGAGTAACAGGTGGTGCTATTCACAGGAATGTTCACTGATTGGTCCAATCAGCAGACACCTCAACGACCACCAATCAGGAACATACAGGACACCTGTGATTAGGGCAGAAGGAGAGAAACACACAAAAACACAGGATACCTGTATCCGTAACACTCCCACCCTTAAAAGAGCAAACCAAAATGGTTTGCGACACACGTACTATCACAACACCCAAAATTCAATAATCATCCTGCCGGGATAACAAAAAAAACCTAGATCATCAAACACGAGACAAAGCATCTGCCATCACATTATCTAACCCCTTTTTGTGGCGGACCTCTATCAGGAGTCTGTATCACGTAGTCAGTTTCAGTTAGTTTCTTTTCAATGACATAAGGACCAGAGAAACGTGCTGACAATGACGCTCCTGGCACAGGCAACAACACAAGAACTCGGTCACCTGGCTGCAGTGAACGAGAAACAGCCTGTGTGTCATAGTGTCGTTTCATCCGTTTCTGTGAGGAAGACAGCGCTTCCTTTGCTAGAGCACAGGCAGCATGTAGGCGCTCACGAAAGCGACTAACGTAGTCCAACACATTTTCTTTCACACACAACTCTTGTGACAAAAACTGATCCTTAAGGACTTTCATAGGTCCTCTCATGGTGTGTCCAAACACCAGTTCAGCTGGGCTGAACCCTAGGGATTCCTGTACTGTCTCACGGACAGCAAACAACACTAGAGGAACTCCCTCATCCCAATCTTTCTCAGATTCCAAGCAATATTTACAGAGCATAGCCTTCAGGGTCTGATGCCAACGTTCAAGCGCACCCTGAGACTCTGGGTGATATGCGCTTGACACACGGTGTATAACTGACAAGGATTTTAACACTTGTTTGAAAAGTTTAGAAAGGAAATTCGTACCCTGATCAGTTTGTATCACCTTAGGTAATCCAAAAGTTGAGAAGAATTTGATCAACGCTTTACTCACCACCGGAGCAGTAATCCTTCGCAGAGGAATGGCCTCTGGGTACCTGGTGGCCACACACATAATTGTCAACATAAACTGGTTACCAGATTTTGTTTTTGGTAATGGTCCAACACAATCAACCATCACATGTTCGAATGGTTCACCTATGGCCGGTATGGGACAAAGAGGCGCGGGGGAAATAACCTGGTTCGGTTTCCCAACTACTTGACAGGTGTGGCAAGTCCGACAGAACTGAGCCACATCTTGTTTTAAGCCAGGCCAAAAGAAATGTCGCAAAACACGATCATAAGTCTTGGTGACTCCCAGATGTCCGGACCACTGGTGATCATGAGCGAGGGATAAAACATTTTGCCGAAAGGCTGTAGGAATCACTATTTGGTAAACAGCATTCCAATCTCCGCCAGCGTCAACATGGGATGTCCATTTACGCATGAGGAGATTACCATCAATGAAATATGCCATGTTTTTCTTCTTTAGCTCGTCCTCTGAGACAACACTAGAAAAACATTTAGCCAGGCTAATGTCAACCTGTTGGTTAGCGATCAGCTGCTCACGAGTAACTGGTAACTGTATTGCCTCAGCAACAAGTTCCACATCCTTATTCCTTTCTCTGGGCTGTTGGTCAGACTGCACCAGCTTACCAGAGGTAGCACCCGAACTATCCTCTGGGTCACACTCTCTGAATAGAATCGTGTCTGACAAATCTACCACTTCACCCACTTGTCGTGCTTGAGCACGTGTGACAGCACAAGCGGGGAACACATCTGGATAACCCTGTGCCAGCTCCTCGGAGAGAGACTGGTCACTTTTATCCATTACCTCCAATACGGGTATCACCTTTCCTCCGGCAATATCGTTGCCCATTATAAATGTCACACCTTTTACTGGCAACATAGGACGTACGCCAACTCTGAACAATCCACTGACTAACTCAGAGTGTACGTTCACAAAGTGCAATGGCACTGGAACAAACCCCATTTCAATTCCTTGTACTAACACACTGGAACCACAATATGTATTATTAGACAAGGGCAACACATCAGCTAGTATGAACGACTGCGCCGCACCAGTATCTCTGAGGATTCTAACTGGACGCTGAGACGCTTCGTCATCTGATATAGAAACAAACCCCTCAAAAATGAACGGTTCATAACTGTGATCTGGGACAGGGACTTTCAAACCATATTCACTATGAGGCTTCTGTCTTGATTCCGGCCTTACAACCGTACGAATCAGCCCAACACCCGTTGGCGGCCTGGCGTGCTGAGGCATCCCCGGTTTGCGTTTTAGCAGAAAGCAATCATTAACCTTATGTCCCACCTTATGACAATAGAAACAGTGACGCACATCTTTTGGGCGCGCTGGATGTACTGCTGGTCGACTAGGACTAAAAGTTAGCAACTCCGCAGCCCTGCTCTCCGTACGAGCCGAAAACACGCTCTTATGCGTCAACACAAACTCGTCTGCCAATACAGACGCTTCCGACAGTGAGGATACTTTCTGTTCGTTCAGATAAACTACAATGCATTCGGGTAAGCAATTTTTAAACTCTTCTAACAAGATTAACTCTCGTAGAGAGTTAAAATCAGTTACCTTACTAGCACTGTGCCATTTGTCGAACAGATTTCCTTTGTCTCTAGCAAACTCCACATAAGTCTGAGTAGGAGACTTTTTATGAGACCTAAATCTTTGTCGATATGCCTCAGGAACAAGCTCATAGGCACGAAGAACAGTAGCTTTGACCACTTCATAATTCAAACTGTCTTCAAGAGGTAGCGCTGCCAGAACCTCTTGGGCTTTACCTGTTAGCTTACACTGAAGTAATAGGCACCATACCTCGTCGGGCCATTTCAATGCTACCGCTATACGTTCAAACACACTGAAATAGGAATCAACCTCTGACTCCCTGAACACAGGTACCAAGGTGATCTGTCTACTAATATCAAAAGTAGCAGACGTCACAGCTGGTGAGGACGGCTCACTAGCAGGCATAGTATTAGCAGAGACTAACCTCGCTGTTTCTGCCTCTAGTTCCATTTTACGCACCTCCAGTTCCATCTTACGCATCTCCAGTTCCATCCTACGCGTCTCCAGTTCTGCCTCTAGCTTACGCGTCTCCTGTTCTGCCTCTAGCTTACGCATCTCCAGCTTGTCTTGCCTGATTTGTGCCCGCTCTTCCGCCTCCATTTGGAGCCGTGTCGAGCGGACATCGATCCTGGCATCACTGTCAGTCAGTGGGGAGAGTGGGTCATAACGGGGCAATGTGGCTGGAGCCTTAGCCTCGTCCTCAGACACTGATGGGCTTACAGGAACAGCAACCACATCCCCTACAGGAGCAGCAGACTCAGGCGGCGGTAACTCAAGCACTCGCTCGTTTAACAATATCGCTAACACTACTTCCCTAACTTCTGCTTTCACTAAACCCCTCGGTATGGGTACAGAAAAGTGGTCAGCCAAAACCTGTAGATCCACTCTACGGCAATTATCAAAAACCTCCCACGTAGGGTTTTCAAAAATGCCTCCAACTCAAAAGTAGCCATCCTACTAGCAACACGAGCCGTCGACTACTGAACACACAAAAAAAAACAGGTAGTTACAGCTGCCAAGCTCAACACTGAACCAGACACTGACTAATTTACATGAGTATCATGGGATAGATAGTATCCCGGACGAACCCCCACTTTATGTTACGAACCCCGTGGCTCTAAACATCTAGGGTGGATGGACATGAGACCCGTAACATAAATTCATGTAACTTATAAGTGTGGCAGGGAACAGTGAGAACCAAAAGACACAACAACCATGAACTACCGTCAAACACAAAGTGTTTATTGCTGAACACACGGTAAGGGTTTGGGAAAAAGGGCTGAGCAGGACCCAAGAAATGAAACAATAGTGTAAAACCCCCTAAACTGATCTTGCCTGCCTCAAGAACCGCTAGGCTACTGCTACCATACAAAAATACAGTGGGTGGTCCGCTCAGGTCTCACTAGTGTTTATAGACAGAGTTCTTCCTACGGGTAATGTACGCCCAAGGGCAACTAGCTTAAACTCCCCTTTTCCCATAAACACACAAAGCTACCAAACAGGGTAATCAGCAATTATATAAGTACACACCACACAGGATACAACAGTATCCACACTCAGGTAAAGAAATATATTCTAATAAAGTTACCAATAGGGTAACCAACAACTTAGTGAGTACACAACACACAGGACACCACCGTGTCCATACTCACATATGTAAAAGGTCTCTCTCTTTCTCAACAAACACAAGACTGGTTTTTATACAATGGGCTGTGTGATTCAACAAACGAGTAACAGGTGGTGCTATTCACAGGAATGTTCACTGATTGGTCCAATCAGCAGACACCTCAATGACCACCAATCAGGAACATACAGGACACCTGTGATTAGGGCAGAAGGAGAGAAACACACAAAAACACAGGATACCTGTATCCGTAACAAAATACTTTTTTCTTTACATAGTTGAAAGTGCTGACAACAAAATCACACAAAAATTATCAATGGAAATCAAATGTATCAACCCATGGAGGTCTGGATTTGGAGTCACCCTCAAAATTAAAGTGGAAAACCACACTACAGGCTGATCCAACTTTGATGTAATGACCTTAAAACAAGTCAAAATGAGGCTCAGTAGTGTGTGTGGCCTCCATGTGCCTGTATGACCTCCCTACAACGCCTGGGCATGCTCCTGATGAGGTGGCGGATGGTCTCCTGAGGGATCTCCTCCCAGACCTGGACTCCACGTGCCTGTATGACCTCCCTACAACGCCTGGGCATGCTCCTGATGAGGTGGCGGATGGTCTCCTGAGGGATCTCCTCCCAGACCTGGACTCCACGTGCCTGTATGACCTCCCTACAACGCCTGGGCATGCTCCTGATGAGGTGGCGGATGGTCTCCTGAGGGATCTCCTCCCAGACCTGGACTAAAGCATCCGCCAACTCCTGGACAGTCTGTGGTGCAACGTGGCTGTCACAATCGTTACACGATGAAGAAGCGGACAAAGGCGCAGCGTGATAAGCGTACATCTTTATTACTTGTACACACAACGAACCAAAACAATAAACGATACGTGAAGTCCTAGGTTAAATACACAAACCTTCCGGAACAAGATCCCACAAATAACTAGTGCCAACAGGCTGCCTAAGTATGGTTCCCAATCAGAGACAACGAGAATCAGCTGCCTCTGATTGGGAACCACCCTGGCCAACATAGAAAACACGAACTAGAACACAACATAGAAAATCACACATAGAAAATCCACACCCTGGCTCAACATATAAGAGTCCCCAGAGCCAGGGCGTGACAGTACCCCCCCCCACCCCCAAAGGCGCGGACTACGACCGCGCCAACCAAACCCAACAGGGGAGGGGCCGGGTGGGCATTCCGCCTCGGAGGCGGATCCGGCTCCGGGCGTGACCACCACTCTCTCGCTACCCCCCCGTAGCGCCCCTGGTCTGGTCCCGCTGGCCGGAGCTGGACTGGACACCGGTGGAGTGGAATGCTCAGGCTCCGGTGTGGAGGCACGGGCTGTGCCGGACTGACGACGCGCACCACTGGCTTGGTGCGGGGAGCAGGAACAGGCCGGACCGGGCTGGCGACGCGCACCACTGGCTTGGTGCGGGGAGCAGGAACGGGCCGGACCGGGCTGGCGACGCGCACCACTGGCTTGGTGCGGGGAGCAGGTACGGGCCGGACCGGGCTGACGACGCGCACCACTGGCTTGGTGCGGGGAGCAGGAACAGGCCGGACTGGGCTGACGACGCGCACCACTGGCTTGGTGCGGGGAGCAGGAACGGGCTGGACCGGGCTGACGACGCGCACCACTGGCTTGGTGCGGTGAGCAGGAACAGGCCGGACTGGGCTGGCGACGCGCACCACTGGCTTGGTGCGGGGAGCAGGAACGGGCCGGACCGGGCTGAAGACGCGCACCACTGACTTGGTGCGGGGAGCAGGAACAGGCCGGACCGGGCTGACGACGCGCACCACAGGCTTGATGCGAGGGACAGGAACAGGCCGGACCGTACTGGGAACACACACCACTGGCCTTGTGCGGGGATCAGGAACGGGCCGGACCGGACTGGTAACACACCCCAGTACCTCTCGCCGTGCCTCTACACTCTCCTTCCCCCTCATGACCAATGGCCCCCGTAACCTGGTGGCCTCCTCTCCTAGTCCGCAAACTCGCCCTGTAGCTGCCTCCAGCAGCCCCGTCGTCCATGCCGTGTGCCCCCCCCAAAAAATGTATTGGGGTTGCCTCTCGCCTGTCCGACGACGGCCCGGTTGGCGTAGCTTCTCCTCTCCTGCCTTGGCATCCTCCCTCATCGTCCTCCGGTAGCGGACGGCCTCCTCCTCCGTGATCTTCCCCCAACCGAGGAGGACATCCACTAGAGTAACCTCCTGTTCCTTACCCGGCGTTTGTTCCTGAACACGCTGCTTGGTCCTGTTTTGGTGGGATCTTCTGTCATGATCGTTACACGATGAAGAAGCGGACCAAGGCGCAGCGTGATAAGCGTACAACTTTATTACTTGTACACACAACGAACCAAAACAATAAACGATACTTGAAGTCCTAGGTTAAATACACAAACCTTCCTGAACAAGATCCCACAAATAACTAGTGCCAACAGGCTGCCTAAGTATGGCTCCCAATCAGAGACAACGAGAATCAGCTGCCTCTGATTGGGAACCACCCTGGCCAACATAGAAAACACGAACTAGAACACAACATAGAAAATCACACATAGAAAATCCACACCCTGGCTCAACATATAAGAGTCCCCAGAGCCAGGGCGTGACAGTGGCGTTGGTGGATGGAGCGAGACATGATGTCCCAGATGTGCTCAATTGGATTCAGGTCTGGGGAACGGGCGGGCCAGTCCATAGCATCAATGCCTTCCTCTTGCAGGAACTGCTGACACACTCCAGCCACATGAGGTCTAGCATTGTCTTGCATTAGGAGGAACCCAGGGCCAACCGCACCAGCATATGGTCTCACAAGGGGTCTGAGGATCTCATCTCGGTACCTAATGGCAGTCAGGCTACCTCTGGCGAGCACATGGAGGGCTGTGCAGCCCCCCAAAGAAATGCCACCCCACACCATGACTGACCCACCGCCAAACCGGTCATGCTGGAGGATGTTGCAGGCAGCAGAAATGTTCTTCACGGCGTCTCCAGACTATCACGTCTGTCACATGTGCTCAGTGTGAACCTGCTTTCATCTGTGAAGAGCACAGGGCGCCAGTGGCGAATTTGCCAATCTTGGTGCCAAACGTCCTGCACGATGTTGGGCTGTAAGCACAACCCCCACCTGTGGACGTCGGGCCCTCATACCACCCTCATGGAGTCTGTTTCTGACCGTTTGAGCAGACACATGCACATTTGTGGCCTGCTGGAGGTCATTTTGCAGTGCTCTGGCAGTGCTCCTCCTGCTCCTCCTTGCACAAAGGCAGAGGTAGCGGTCCTGCTGCTGGGTTGTTGCCCTCCTACGGCCTCCTCCACGTCTCTTGATGTACTGGTCTGTCTTCTGGTAGCGCCTCCATGCTCTGGACACTACGCTGACAGACACAGCAAACCTTCTTGCCACAGCTCGCATTGATGTGCCATCCTGGATGAGCTGCACTACCTGAGCCACTTGTGTGGGTTGTAGACTCCGTCTCATGGTACCACTAGAGTGAAAGCACCGCCAGCATTCAAAAGTGACCAAAACATCAGCCAGGAAGCATAGGAACTGAGAAGTGGTCTGTGGTCACCACCTGCAGAACCTTTCCTTTATTGGGGGTGTCTTGCTAATTGCCTATCATTTCCACCTGTTGTCTATTCCATTTGCAAAACAGCATGTGAAATGTATTGTCAATCAGTGTTGCTTCTAAGTGGACAGTTTGATTTCAGAGAAGTGTGATTGACTTGGAGTTACATTGTGTTGTTTAAGTGTTCCCTTTATTTTTTTTTGCAGTATATATATATATATATATATATATATATATATATATATATATATATAT
Organism: Coregonus suidteri; assembly: GCA_036851935.1. Taxonomy (NCBI): domain Eukaryota; kingdom Metazoa; phylum Chordata; class Actinopteri; order Salmoniformes; family Salmonidae; genus Coregonus; species Coregonus suidteri. The sequence continues at coordinate 2,191,596 of CM072223.1, forward strand.
ATATATATATATATATATATATATATATATATATATATATATATATATTGTAAAGTGCTTGTCCCACTGGCTATCATAAGGTGAATGCACCAATTTGTAAGTCGCTCTGGATAAGAGCGTCTGCTAAATGACGAAAATTTAAAAAGTAAAATGTTAAACGTGTTAGGAATTTTTGGAAGGGTTAGAGTGTTAGTAGGGGTTGGAGGGTTAGGAGAGGTTGGAGGGGTTGGAGTGGTTGGAGGGTTAGGAGGGGTTGGAGGGGTTGGAGAGGTTGGAGAGGTTGGAGAGTTAGGAGGGGTTGAGGGTTAGGAGGGGTTGGAGGGGTTGGAGAGGTTGGAGGGGTTGGAGGGTTAGGAGGGGTTGGAGGGGTTGGAGGGTTAGGAGGGGTTGGAGGGTTAGGAGGGGGTTGGAGGGGTTTGGAGGGGTTGGAGAGGCTGGAGAGGTTGGAGGGTTAGGAGGGGTTGGAGGGTTGGAGAGGTTGGGAGGGGTTGGAGGGTTAGGAGGGGTTGGAGGGTTGGAGGGTTAGGAGGGGTTGGAGGGTTAGGAGGGGTTGGAGAGTTAGGAGGGGTTGGAGGGTTAGGAGGGGTCGGAGGGGTTGGAGAGGTCGGAGGGGTTGGAGGGTTAGGAGAGGTTGGAGGGGTTTGGAGGGGTTGGAGGGTTAGGAGGGGTTGGACGGGTTGGAGGGTTAGGAGGGGTTGGAGGGTTAGGAGAGGTTGGAGAGTTAGGAGGGTTAGGAGGGGTTGGAGGGGTTGGAGGGTTAGGAGGGGTTGGAGGGTTAGGAGGGGTTGGAGGGTTAGGAGGGGTTGGAGGGGTTGGAGGGTTAGGAGGGGTTGGAGGGTTAGGAGAGGTTGGAGGGGTTGGAGGGGTTGGAGGGGTTGGGAGGGGTTGGAGGGTTAGGAGGGGTTGGAGGGTTAGGAGTGGTTGGAGAGTTAGGAGGGGTTGAAGGGTTAGGAGAGGTTGGAGGGGTTGGAGGGGTCGGAGGGGTTGGAGGGTTAGGAGAGGTTGGAGGGGTTGGAGGGGTTGGAGGGTTAGGAGGGGTTGGACGGGTTGGGGGTTAGGAGGGGTTGGGAGGGTTAGGAGGGGTTGGAGAGTTAGGAGGGTTAGGAGGGGTTGGAGGGTTGGGGGGGTTAGGAGGGGTTGGAGGGTTAGGAGGGGTTGGAGGTTAGGAGGGGTTGGAGGGGTTGGAGGGTTAGGAGGGGTTGGAGGGTTAGGAGAGGTTGGAGGGTTGGAGGGGTTGGAGGGGTTGGGGGGGGTTGGAGGGGTTGGAGGGGTTGGAGGGTTAGGAGGGGTTGGAGGGTTAGGAGTGGTTGGAGAGTTAGGAGGGGTTGAAGGGTTAGGAGGGGTTGGAGGGGTTGGAGAGGTTGGAGGGGTTGGAGGGTTAGGAGGGGTTGGAGGGTTAGGAGGGGTTGGAGGGTTAGGAGGGGTTGGAGGGGTTGGAGGGGTTGGAGGGGTTGGAGGGTTAGGAGGGGTTGGAGGGTTAGGAGGGGTTGGAGAGGTTGGAGGGTGAGGAGGGTTTGGAGGGGTTGGAGGGGTTGGAGGGTTAGGAGGGGTGGAGGGTTAGGAGGGGTTGGAGGGTTAGGAGGGGTTGGAGGGTTAGGAGGGGTTGGAGGGGTTGGAGAGTTAGGAGGGGTTGGAGAGTTAGGAGGGGTTGGAGGGTTAGGAGAGGTTGGAGAGTTAGGAGGGGTTGGAGGGTTAGGAGGGGTTGGAGGGTTAGGAGGGGTTGGAGAGTTAGGAGGGATTGGAGGGGTTGGATGGGTTGGAGAGGTGGGAGGGGTTGGAGGGTTAGAAGGGATTGGAGGGTTAGGAGGGGTTGGAGGGGTTGGAGGTTAGGAGGGGTTGCAGGGTTAGGAGGGGCTGGAGGGGTTGGAGGGTTAGGAGGGGTTGGAGGGGTTGGAGAGGTTGGAGGGGTTGGAGGGTTAGGAGAGGTTGGAGGGTTAGGAGGGGTTGGAGGTTAGGAGGGGTGGAGGGGTTGGGGGGGCTAGGAGGGGTTGGAGGGTTAGGAGGGGTTGGAGGGTTAGGAGGAGGGGTTGGGGGTTAGGAGGGTTAGGAGGGGTTGGAGGGTTAGGAGGGGTTGGAGGGTTAGGAGGGGTTGGGGTTGGGAGGTTGGAGGGTTGGAGGGTTTGGGGGGTTGGGGGGGGTTGGAGGGTTAGGAGGGGTTGGAGGGGTTGGAGAGTTAGGAGGGGTTGGAGGGTTAGGAGGGGTGGGGGGGGTTGGAGAGGTTGGGGGGGTTGGAGGGGTTGGAGGGGTTGGAGGGTTAGGAGGGGTTGGAGGTTAGGAGGGGTTGGAGGGTTAGGAGGGGTTGGAGGGGTTGGAGGGTTAGGAGGGGTTGGAGGGGTTGGAGGGTTAGGAGGGGTTGGAGGGTTAGGAGGGGTTGGAGGGTTAGGAGGGGTTGGAGGGTTAGGAGTGGTTGGAGGGGTTGGAGGGTTAGGAGGGGTTAGGAGGGTTAGGAGGGGTTGGAGGGTTAGGAGGGGTTGGGGGGGTTAGGAGGGGTTGGAGGGTTAGGAGGGGGGTGGGGGGGGGGAGGGTTAGGAGGGGTTGGAGGGTTAGGAGGGTTAGGAGGGGTTGGAGGGGTGGGGGTTAGGGAGGGGTTGGAGGGGTTGGAGGGGTTGGAGGGTTAGGAGTGGGGGGGAGGGTTGGGGGGGTTAGGAGAGGTTGGAGGGGTTAGGAGGGGTTGGGGGGGGGAGGGGTTGGGGGGTTAGGGGGGGTTGGGGGGTTAGGAGGGGTTGGAGAGGTTGGAGGTTTAGGAGTTCTTGGAGGGGTTGGAGGGTTAGGAGGGTTAGGAGGGGTTGGAGGGTTAGGAGGGGTTGGAGGGGTTGGAGAGTTAGGAGGGGTTGGAGGGGTTGGAGGTAGGAGGGGTTGGAGGGGTTGGAGGGTTAGGAGGGGTTGGAGGGGTTGGAGGGTTAGGAGTGGTTGGAGGGTTAGGAGGGGTTGGAGGGTTAGGGGGGGTTGGAGGGTTAGGAGGGGTTGGAGGGTTAGGAATGTTTGGAAGTGTCATAGGGTTTGGAGGGTTTGGAGGGGTAGGAGGGATTGGAAGGGGGGAGGGTTAGGAAGGGTTGGCTGTTTAGGAGGGGTTGTGGGGGGTAGGAGTTGTTGGAGGGTTTGGAGGGGTTGTAGAGTTTGGAGGGGTTGGAAAGTTTAGGGGGGTTTGGAAAGTTTTGGAGGGTTAGGAATGGTTGGAGCGTTAGGAGGGGCTGAGGGGTTGGAGATGTTGGGGGTTAGGAGGGGTTGGAGAGTTAGGAGGGGTTGGAGGGGTTGGAGAGGTTGGAGGGGTTGGAGGGGTTGGAGAGTTAGGAGGGGTTGGAGGGGTGGAGGGTTAGGAGGGGTTGGAGAGTTAGGAGGGGTTGGAGGGTTAGGAGGGGTCGGAGGGGTTGGAGAGGTCGGAGGGGTTGGAGGGTTAGGAGAGGTTGGGGGGGTTTGGGGGGGTGGAGGGTTAGGGGGGGGGGGGACGGGTGGGAGGGTTAGGGGGGGGTTGGAGGGTTAGGAGGGGTTGGAGAGGGGGGAGGGGTTAGGGGGGTTGGAGGGTTAGGAGTGGTTGGAGAGTTTAGGAGGGGTTAGGAGAGGTTGGAGGGGTTGGAGGGGTTGGAGGGGTTGGAGGGGTTGGAGGGGTTGGAGGGGTAGGAGAGGTTGGAGAGTTAGGAGGGTTAGGAGAGGTTGGAGGGGGTGGAGGGGTTGGAGGGTTAGGAGAGGTTGGAGGGGTTGGAGGGGTTGGAGGGGTTGGAGGGTTAGGAGGGGTTGGGGTTGGAGGGTTAGGAGGGGTTGGAGGGTAGGAGAGGTTGGAGAGTTAGGAGGGTTAGGAGGGGTTGGAGGGTTAGGAGTGGTTGGAGAGTTAGGAGGGTTAGGAGAGGTTGGAGGGGTTGGAGGGGTTGGAGGGGTTGGAGGGGTTGGAGGGTTAGGAGAGGTTGGAGGGTTAGGAGGGTTAGGAGAGGTTGGAGGGGTTGGAGGGGTTGGAGGGGTTGGAGGGGTTGGAGGGTTAGGAGGGATTGGAGGGTTAGGAGTGGTTGGAGAGTTAGGAGGGGTTGAAGGGTAGGAGAGGTTGGAGGGGTTGGAGGTCGGAGGGGTTGGAGGGTTAGGAGAGGTTGGAGGGGTTGGAGGGGTTGGAGGGTTAGGAGGGGTTGGACGGGTTGGAGGGTTAGGAGGGGTTGGAGGGTTGGGAGAGGTTGGAGAGTTAGGAGGGTTAGGGGGGGTTGGAGGGGTTGGAGGGTTAGGAGGGGTTGGAGGGTTAGGGAGGGGTGGAGGGTTAGGGGGGGTTGGGGGGGGTTGGGGGTTAGGGGGGGGTTGGTGAGGTTAGGAGGGTTGGAGGGGTTGGAGGGGTTGGAGGGGTTGGAGGGGTTTGGAGGGGTTGGAGGGGTTTGGAGGGGTTGGAGGGGTTAGGAGGGGTTGGAGGGTTAGGAGGGGTTGAGAGTTAGGAGGGGTTGAAGGGTTAGGAGGGGTTGGAGGGGGGGGTGGGAGAGGTTGGAGGGGTTGGAGGGTTAGGAGGGGTTGGAGGGGTTGGAGGGGTTGGAGGGGGGGGGTTGGAGGGGTTGGAGGGGTTAGGAGGGGTTGGAGGGGTTGGAGGGTTAGGAGGGGTTGGAGGGTTAGGAGGGGTTGGAGAGGTTGGAGGGTGAGGAGGGTTGGAGGGGTTGGAGGGGTTGGAGGGTTAGGAGGGGTTGGAGGGTAGGAGGGGTTGGAGGGTTAGGAGGGGTTGGAGGGTTAGGAGGGGTTGGAGGGGTTGGAGAGTTAGGAGGGGTTGGAGAGTTAGGAGGGGTTGGAGGGTTAGGAGAGGTTGGAGAGTTAGGAGGGGTTGGAGAGTTAGGAGGGGTTGGAGGGTTAGGAGGGGTTGGAGAGTTAGGAGGGGTTGGAGAGTTAGGAGGGGTTGGAGGGTTAGGAGGGGTTGGAGGGGTTGGATGGGTTGGAGAGGTTGGAGGGGTTGGAGGGTTAGGAGGGATTGGAGGGTTAGGAGGGGTTGGAGGGGTTGGAGGGTTAGGAGGGGTTGCAGGGTTAGGAGGGGCTGGAGGGGTTGGAGGGTTAGGAGGGGTTGGAGGGGTTGGAGAGGTTGGAGGGGTTGGAGGGGTAGGAGGGTTGGAGGGTTGGAGGGGAGGGGAGGGGGTAGGAGGGGTTGGAGGGGTTGGAGGGCTAGGAGGGGTTGGAGGGTTAGGAGGGGTTGGAGGGTTAGGAGAGGTTGGAGGGTTAGGAGGGTTAGGAGGGGTTGGAGGGTTAGGAGGGGTTGGAGGGTTAGGAGGGGTTGGAGGGGTTGGAGAGGTTGGAGGGTTAGGAGGGGTTGGAGGGTATGAGGGGTTGGAGGGTTAGGAGGGGTTGGAGGGGTTGGAGAGTTAGGAGGGGGTTGGAGGGTTAGGAGGGGTTGGAGGGGTTGGAGAGGTTGGAGGGGTTGGAGGGGTTGGAGGGGTTGGAGGGGTTGGAGGGTTAGGAGGGGTTGGAGGGTTAGGAGGGGTTGGAGGGTTAGGAGTGGTTGGAGAGGTTGGAGGGTTAGGAGGGGTTGGAGGGGTTGGAGGGGTTAGGAGGGGTTGGAGGGTTAGGAGGGGTTGGAGGGTTAGGAGGGGTTGGAGGGTAGGAGTGGTTGGAGGGTTGGAGGGTTAGGAGGGGTTTTGAGGGTTAGGAGGGGTTGGAGGGTAGGAGGGGTTGGAGGGTTAGGAGGGGTTGGAGGGTTAGGTGTGGTTGGGGGGGTTGGAGGGTTAGGAGGGGTGGAGGGTTAGGATGGGTTGGAGGGTTAGGAGGGGTTGGAGGGGTTGGAGGGGTTGGAGGGTTAGGAGGGGTTGGAGGGTTAGGAGGGGTTGGAGAGGTTTGGAGGGGTTGGAGGGGTTGGAGGGGTTGGAGGGTTAGGAGTGGTTGGAGGGGTTGGAGGGTTAGGAGAGGTTGGAGGGTTAGGAGGGGTTGGAGAGGTTGGAGGGGTTGGAGGGTTAGGAGGGGTTGGAGGGTTAGGAGGGGTTGGAGAGGTTGGAGGTTTAGGAGTTCTTGGAGGGGTTGGAGGGTTAGGAGGGTTAGGAGGGGTTGGAGGGGTTAGGAGGGGTTGGAGGGGTTGGAGAGTTAGGAGGGGGTTGGAGGGGTTGGAGGGTTAGGAGGGGTTGGAGGGGTTGGAGGGTTAGGAGGGGTTGGAGGGGTTGGAGGGTTAGGAGTGGTTGGGGGTTAGGAGGGGTTGGAGGGTTAGGAGGGGTTGGAGGGTTAGGAGGGGTTGGAGGGTTAGGAATGTTTGGAAGTGTCATAGGGTTTGGAGGGTTTGGAGGGGTAGGAGGGATTGGAAGGGTTAGGAGGGTTAGGAAGGGTTGGCTGTTTAGGAGGGGTTGGAGGGGTAGGAGTGGTTGGAGGGTTTGGAGGGGTTGTAGAGTTTGGAGGGGTTGGAAAGTTTAGGAGGGTTTGGAAGTTTTGGAGGGTTAGGAATGGTTGGAGCGTTAGGAGGGGCTGGAGGGGTTGGAGATGTTGGAGGGTTAGGAGGGGTTGGAGAGTTAGGAGGGGTTGGAGGGGTTGGAGAGGTTGGAGGGGTTGGAGGGGTTGGAGAGTTAGGAGGGGTTGGAGGGGTTGGAGGGTTAGGAGGGGTTGGAGGGTTAGGAGGGGTTGGAGGGGTTGGAGGGGTTGGAGGGTTAGGAGGGGTGGAGGGGTTGGAGGGTTAGGAGGGGTTGGAGGGGTTGAGGAGGTTGGAGAGGTTGGAGAGTTAGGAGGGGTTGGAGGGTTAGGAGGGGTTGGAGGGTTAGGAATGTTTGGAAGGGTTGGACTGTTAGGAGGGGTTGGAGGGTTAGGAAGGGTTGGAAGTGTCATAGGGTTTGGAGGGTTTGGAGGGGTAGGAGGGATTGGAAGGTTTAGGAGGGTTAGGAAGGGTTGGCTGTTTAGGAGGGGTTGGAGGGGTAGGAGTGGTTGGAGGGTTTGGAGGGGTTGTAGAGTTAGGAGGGGTTGGAAAGTTTAGGAGGGTTTGGAAGTTTTGGAGGGTTAGGAATGGTTGGAGCGTTAGGAGGGGCTGGAGGGGTTGGAGATGTTGGAGGGTTAGGAGGGGTTTGAGGGTAATGAGGGGTTGGAAGGGTAAGGAGGGTTAGAGTGTTTGGAGGGGTTGGAAGGGTAGGAGGGGTTGGAGAGGTTGGAAGGGTTAGGAGGTGTTGGAGGGGCCCCTCACTGCTGTTTGTTCTGGGTTAATTTCCCTATGCGATTAAATACAAATACAAACGTGCAAATAAGAGACTAATCTCCTGCCATACATTCCCAGGGTACCTACACACACACACACACACACACACACACACACACACACACACACACACACTTTCTGGAGGGCTCTCCTTCCCATTCTACCTCCCAGCCACTGGCTTCTAGAACTCAGACTCTCTCCTTCCCATTCTACCTCCCAGCCACTGGCTCGAAGAGCTCCAGACTTTATTTAACCAAGGTGTTTCCTGTTTAAACACATTCTGCTTCTAGAAGGAAAATAAATTGCAATTTGTACGGTCACAGAACAGAATGATAAATCCTAAGGTTCTGTCAGTTCTCTCCCGTAGTTCTATGAAACTGATTCACAGGATGTTAATAATTTTATACCGACACCAGAATGCAAATCAATTTAGAAAAATTTTGACATTCGTTTTTCAGGATTCTTTTCACTGTTCAAATAAACCTACCATAAAAATTATAGACTGATCATTTCTTTGTCAGTGGGAAAACGTACAAAATCAGCAGGGGATCAAATACTTTTTTCCCTCACTGTATTAACTTCGATTATAGCTCTATTTCACAGTATGCAAAGAATTCTGATAACTCATATCCATTTCCTTTTATAGGATATCAATTTCTATCTGAATGTACATTATAGCATATCAACAGGATATCGATCCATCTTCCAATGTATATACTTCGAACTGACTGTGAAACATCTCAGAGAGAGGATTCGACTTGATCCTATAGTATCCAGAAGGCTGACCTGAAGTGGCATGACTCCCATTGGTGCGCCAGTTAAAGATGACTCCCATTGGTGCAGCAGTTAACCTCTAAGGGATCGGTGTCCCGTATATGGGACGGTTGAGCTAACGTTCGCTAATGTGATTAGCATGACTGTTGTAAGTAACAGCAAACTTTCCAGGACACAGACATGTCTTATATGGGCAGAAAGCTTAAATTCTTGTTAATCTAACTGCACTGTCCAATTTACAGTAGCTATTACAGTGAAGAAATACCATGCTATTGTTTGAGGAGAGTGCACAACAACAAAACACTTATCACGGCAACTGGTTTGATACATTCACCTCTGAAGGTAAATAATGTACTTACATTCAGTAATCTTGCTCTGATTTGTCATCCTAAGGGTCCCAGATATAAAATGTATTATAGTTTTGTTTGATAAAATCTATTTTTACATTCAAATGTAGGAACTGGGTTCTACAGTTTGAACCCCTGCTGTCTCTGGCTCCACAACCACCCCACCATCTAAGTTAATGATCCATCATGTATGACATTCCTGGGAGTGTGTAAACTTACATGTTGTATTACCATATCATTTTTGCATGTTCTCTATACCATACAGTAGGTATGTACTTGAAAATGTATCAATTGAACAATTGGGCAAATTTGGGCAGACTTCATACAAAATAGTCCAGTATTGCAACGCTTCACTGGATCAATCTGAAACTTTGCTCACACAGTTCTGCCATCTAGTGGCCAAAATGTAAATTGCGTCTAAACTGCAATACTATACTGTGGCCTTTTCCTTACATTTACATTTATATAATTTAGCAGATGCTCTTATCCAGAGCGACTTACAAATTGGTGCATTCAACTTATGATAGCCAGTGGGACAACCACGTTTTATTTTATTTTTATGGGGGGGTGGGGGTAGAAGGATTACTTTGTACTAGTCCAGGTATTCCTTAAAGAGGTAGGGTTTCAAGTGTCTCCGGGAGGGGGTCAGTGACTCAGCTGTCCTGGCGTCGTGGGGGTGCTTGTTCCACCATTGGGGTGCCAGACCAGCGAATAGCTTTGACTGGGCTGAGCGGGAACTGTGCTTCCGTAGAGGTAGGGGGGCCAGCAGGCCAGAGGTGGATGAACAGAGTGCCCTTGTTTAGGTGTAGGGTCTGATCAGAGACTGAAGGTAAGGAGGTGCCGTTCCCCTCACAGCTCCGTAGGCAAGCACCATGGTCTTGTAGTAGATGCGAGCGTCAACTGGAAGCCAGTGGTGTGTGTGGAGGAGCGGGGTGACATGAGAGAACTTGGGAAGGTTGAACACCAGATGGGCTGCAGCGTCCTGGATAAGTTGTAGGGGTTTAATGGCACAGGCAGGGAGCCCAGCTAACAGCGAGTTGCAGTAATCCAGGCGGGAGATGACAAATGCCTGGATTAGGACCTGTGCCGCTTTCTGTGTAAGGTAGGGTCGTACTCTACGAATGTTGTAGAGCATGAACCTGCAGGATCGGGTCACTGCTTTGATGTTAGCGAAGAACGACAGGGTGTTGTCCAGGGTCACGCCAAGGTTCTTTGCACTCTGGGAGGAGGAAACAATGGAGTTGTCAACCGTGATGGCGAGATCATGGAGTGGGCAGTCCTTCCCCGGGAGGAAGAGCAGGTCCGTCTTGCCTAGGTCAGCTTGAGGTGGTGATCCGACATCCACACTGACATGTCTGCCAGACATGCAGAGATGCGATTCGCCACCTGGTTATCAGAAGGGGGAAAGGAGAAAATTAGTTGTGTGTCGTCTGCTTAGCAATGATAGGAGAGAACATGTGAGGATATGATAGAGCCAAGTGACTTGATGTATAGAGAGAATAGGAGAGGGCCTAGAACTGAGCCCTGGGGGACACCAGTGGTGAGAGCACGTGGTGCGGAGACAGATTCTCACCACGCCACCTGGTAGGAGCGACCGGTCAGGTAGGACGCAATCCAAGTGTGAGCAGCGCCGGAGATGCCCAACTCGGAGAGGGTGGGAGGAGGATCTGATGGTTCACAGTATCAAAGGCAGCGGATAGGTCTAGAAGGATAAGAGCAGAGGAGAGAGAGTTAGCTTTAGCAGTGCGGAGAGCCTCCGTGACACAGAGAAGAGCAGTCTCAGTTGAATGACCAGTCTTGAAACCTGACTGGTTTGGATCAAGAAGGTCATTCTGAGAGAGATATTAGGAGAGTTGGCTAGAGACGGCACGCTCAAGAGTTTTGGAGAGAAAAGAAAAAAGGGATACTGGTCTGTAGTTGTTGACATCGGAGGGATCGAGTGTAGGTTTTTTGAGGAAGGGTGCAACTCTCGCTCTCTTGAAGACGGAAGGGACATGGCTAGCGGTCAAGGATGAGTTGATGAGCGAGGTGAGGTAAGGGAGAAGGTCTCCGGAAATGGTCTGGAGAAGAGAGGAGGGGATAGGGTCAAGCGGGCAGGTTGTTGGGTGGCCGGCCGTCACAAGTCGCAAGATTTCATCTGGAGAGAGAGGGGAGAAAGAAGTCAAAGCATAGGGTAGGGCAGTGTGAGCAGGACCAGCGGTGTCATTTGACTTAATAAATGAGGATCGGATGTCGTCAACCTTCTTTTCAAAATGGTTGACGAAGTCATCCACAGAGAGGGAGGAGGGAGGGGGAGGAGGAGGAGGATTCATTAGGGAGGAGAAGGTGGCAAAGAGCTTCCTAGGGTTAGAGGCAGAGGCTTGACATTTAGAGTATTAGAAAGTGGCTTTAGCAGCGGAAACAGAGGAAGAGAATGTAGAGAGGAGGGAGTGAAAGATGACAGGTCCGCAGGGAGTCTAGTTTTCCTCCATTTCCGCTCGGCTGCCGGAGCCCTGTTCTGTGAGCTCGCAATGAGTCGTCAAGCCACGGAGCAGGAGGGGAGGACGAGCCAGCTGGGAGGATAGGGGACATAGAGAGTCAAAGGATGCAGAAAGGGAGGAGAGGAGGGTTGAGGAGGCAGAATCAGGAGATCGGAGGGAGAAGGATTTAGCAGAGGGAAGAGATGATAGGATGGAAGAGGAGAGAGTAGCGGGAGAGAGAGAGCGAAGGTTGTGACGGCACATTACCATCTGAGTAGGGGCAGAGTAAGTAGTGTTGAGGAGAGCGAGAGAGAAAATGCTACAAAGTAGTGGTCGGAGATTTGGAGGGGGAGTTGCAGTGAGATTAGTAGAAGAACAGCATCTAGTAAAGATGAGGTCAAGCGTATTACATTTACATTTTTACATTTTAGTCATTTAGCAGACGCTCTTATCCAGAGCGACTTACAGGAGCAATTAGGGTTAAGTGCCTTGCTCAAGGGCACATTTACGTCATTTAGCAGACGCTCTTATCCAGAACGACTCACCAATTGGTGCGTTCACCTATAGCCAGTGGGATAACCACAATACAATTTTTTTTTTTTTGGGGGGGGGGGGGGGGGGGGGGGGGGGGGGGGGGGGGGGGGGGGGGGGGGGGGGGGGGGGGTGGGGGGTAGAAGGATTACTTTATCCTATCCCAGGTAATCCTTAAAGAGGTGGGGTTTCAAATGTCTCCGGAAGGTGGTGAGTGACTCCGCTGTCCTGGCGTCGTGAGGGAGCTTGTTCCACCATTGGGGTGCCAGAGCAGCGAACAGTTTTGACTGGGCTGAGCGGGAGCTATGCTTCCGCAGAGGAAGGGGAGCCAGCAGGCCAGAGGTGATGAACGCAATGCCCTCGTTTGGGTGTAGGGACTGAACAGAGCCCGAAGGTACAGAGGTGCCGTTCCCTCACTGCTCCATAGGCAAAGCACCATTGTCTTGTAGCGGATGCGAGCTTCAACTGGAAGCCAGTGGAGTGTGCGGAGGAGGGGGGGTGACGTGAGAGAACTTGGGAAGGTTGCCTGCCTTGTGAGTAGGGGGGGACGGTGAGAGGGTGAGGTCAAAGAAGAAAGCAGTGGAAAGAAGGAGGCAGAGAGAAATGAGTCAAAGGCAGACGTAGGGAGGTTAAAGTCACCCAGGGTGAGCCATCCTCAGGAAAGGAACTTATCAAGGCGTCAAGCTCATTGATGAACTCTCCAAGGGAACAAAAAAATAAATAGAAAACTCATGTTTTTTTGTTTGTAATATCTTTTACCAGATCTAATGTGTTATATTCTCCTACATTAATTTCAAATTTCCACAAACTTCAAAGTGTTTTCCTTTCAAATGGTATCAATAATATTTATATCCTTGCTTCAGGTCCTGAGCTGGCCTCTCCGTGATGCCACCTGGGTGTCAGAGGTGAAACCAACTGTTATCAATAGTAGATTGGTTGGTAGAGCATGGCTTTACCTCAGTTGGTAGAGCATGGCTTTTGCAATGACAGGATAGAGGGTTTGATTCCTGGGGCCACCTATATATATTTTTTAAATGATGCACGCATGACTGTAAGTCGCTTAGGATAAAAGCGTCTGCTAAATATTATAGGATATCAAATCAAATCAAATCAAATCAAATTTTATTGGTCACATGCGCCGAATACAACAGGTGCAGACATTACAGTGAAATGCTTACTTACAGCCCTTAACCAACAGTGCATTTATTTTAAACAAAAAAGTAAGAATAAAACAACAACAAAAAAGTGTTGAGAAAAAAAGAGCAGAAGTAAAATAAAGTGACAGTAGGGAGGCTATATATACAGTAAAATAAAGTGACAGTAGGGAGGCTATATATACAGGGGGGTACCGTTGCATAGTCAATGTGCGGGGGCACCGGCTAGTTGAGGTAGTTGAGGTAATATGTACATGTGGGTAGAGTTAAAGTGACTATGCATAAATACTTAACAGAGTAGCAGCAGCGTAAAAAGGATGGGGTGGGGGGGCAGTGCAAATAGTCCGGGTAGCCATGATTAGCTGTTCAGGAGTCTTATGGCTTGGGGGTAGAAGCTGTTGAGAAGTCTTTTGGACATAGACTTGGCACTCCGGTACCGCTTGCCGTGCGGTAGCAGAGAGAACAGTCTATGACTAGGGTGGCTGGAGTCTTTGACAATTTTGAGGGCCTTCCTCTGACACCGCCTGGTATAGAGGTCCTGGATGGCAGGGAGCTTTGCCCCAGTGATGTACTGGGCCGTACGCACTACCCTCTGTAGTGCCTTGCGGTCAGAGATGACGAAGTCGAGTGACTTTGTGTACAGAGAAAAGATTAGAGGGCCTAGAACCGAGCCCAAGATCCTCTCCACGTCACCTGGTAGGAGCGGACTACCAAATCAAATCAAATCAAATCAAATCAAATTTTATTGGTCACATGCGCCGAATACAACAGGTGCAGACATTACAGTGAAATGCTTACTTACAGCAAGTAGTGAGAGTACGTGGTGCGGACACCAAGTAAGATGCAATCCAAGAGTCTACAAAGCCTGAGACGCCCAGCCCTGAGAGGGTGGAGACGCCCAGCCCTGAGAGGGTGGAGAGGAGGATCTGATGGTTTAAACTTTGCGGTGTTAAAAGCTGTAGATAGTAGCTGACGGGAGAGGAGAGGAGAGGTAAAGCTTTCTCTTTCATTTACAAATGCTTCATTTGTAAATGAGGTCTGAGTGTTGGAGTATGCCCGTAGATATCCGTAAATTAAAAAAACAAGAACATCGTGCCGTCTGGTTCGCTTTACATGAAGAATGTGAAATGATTTACACTTTTACTTTTACTTTTGATACTTAAGTATATCTAAAACCAAATACTTTTAGACTTTTACTCAAGTAGTATTTTGCTGGGTGACTTTCACTCTTACTTGAGTCATTTTCTATTACAGTATCTTTACTTTTACTCAAGTATGGATACTATTTCCACCACTGGTAAAGCTTTCTCTTTTAATATAGCTCCTCTTAACGGGACCGTGGAAAAAACGCAATAGCTCTAAATATTCTTCCCTTGCAAACATGGTCAGATTAAAAGCAGTAAAAACTAATTTCTGATAAGAATTCACTTTATCACTGATAAATATATTTTATGTGATTGAAATACTGACAGCTATTATGTAAAAGGATCAATTACTGAATAAGTCACCAATATTCACATTTGCTCGAGACACTGAAAGAAATATATCTTAACATGTTGCTCCACTAATTTTCCCAAGACAAAAATAATATTTGGTGTATTACTGTACTGCAATAAATACTTACAGTGCCTTCAGAAAGTATTCATACCCCTTGACTTATTCCACATTTTGTTGTTGTTCTTGGTAAGCAACTCCAGTTTAGATTTGGCCTTGTGTTTTAGGTTATTGTCCTGCTGAAAGGTGAATTTGTCTCCCAGTGTCTGGTGGAAAGCAGACTGAACCAGGTTTTCCTCTAGGATTTTGCCTGTGCTTAGCTCCATTCCATTTATTTTTTATCCTGGAAAACTCCCCAGTTCTTAACGATTACAAGCATACCCATAACATGATGCAGACACCACTATGCTTGAAAATATGGAGAGTGCTACTCAGTAATGTGTTGTATTGGATTTGCCTCAAACATAACACTCTGTATTCAGGACAAAAAGTTAACTGCTTTGCCACATGTTTTGCAGTATTACTTTAGTGCCCTGTTGCAAACAGGATGCTTGTTTTGGAATATTTTTATTCTGTACAGGCTTCCTTCTTTTCACTATGTCAATTAGGTTAGTATTGTGGAGTAAATACAATGTTGTTGATCCATCCTCAGTTCTCCTATCACAGCCATTAAACTCTAACTGTTTTAAAGTCACCATTGGCCTCATGGCGAAATCCCTGAGTGGTTTCCTTCCTCTACGGCAACTGAATTAGGAAGGACGCCTGTATCTTTGTAGTGACTGGGTGTATTGATACACCATCCAATGTGTAATTAATAACTTCACCATGCTCAAAGGGATATTCAGTGTCTGCTATTTTTTTTTTTTACCATCTATCAGTAGGTGCCCTTCTTTGCGATGCGTTGGAAAACCTCCCTCGCCTTTTTGGTTGAATCTGTGTTTATAAATTCACTGCTCGACTGAGGACTTTACAGATAATTGTATGTGTGGGGTACAGAGATGAGGTAGTCATAAAAAAATTATGTTAAACAATATTATTGCACATGAGTGAATCCATGAAACGTATTATTTGACTTGTTAAGCAATTTGTTACTCCTGAACTTACTTAGGCTTGCCATAACAAAGTGGTTGAATACTTATTGACTCAAGACATTTCATCTTTTCATTTTTAATTAATTTGTAAAAATTTCTAAAATCATAATTCAACTTTGGCATTATGGGGTATTGTGTGTAGGCCAGTGATAAAAACATCTAAATCTCAATTTAATCAATTTTGAATTCAGGTTGTAACAACAAAATGTGGAAAGTCAAGTAGTGTGAATACTTTCTGAAGGATCTGTAATTCTGCAGGAGTTAATTTCATATTAGGCTACATGTAAGATATTATAGGCCTGTCAGTGTCCAGATTGCAGTTAGTATTCCATTTAACCCATCTCAAGTTCAAAGGTATAATTTTAGCTCTCTCATTTGTTGGCAAAGTAAACATGTTATAATGCGATACACAGTGGCTTGCGAAAGTATTCACCCCCCTTGGCATTTTTCCTATTTTGTTGCCTTACAACCTGGAATTAAAACAGATTTTTGGGGGGTATGTATAATTTGATTTACACAACATGCCTACCACTTTGAAGATGCAAATTTTTTTTTATTGTGAAACAAACAAGAAATAAGACAAAAAACTGAAAACTTGAGCGTGCATAACTATTCACCCCCCCCAAAGTCAATACTTTGTAGAGCCACCTTTTGCAGCAATTACAGCTGCAAGTCTCTTGGGGTATGTCTCTATAATCTAGCCACTGGGATTTTTGCCCATTCTTCAAGGAAAAATTGTTCCA
This sequence comes from Coregonus suidteri, assembly GCA_036851935.1. Taxonomy (NCBI): domain Eukaryota; kingdom Metazoa; phylum Chordata; class Actinopteri; order Salmoniformes; family Salmonidae; genus Coregonus; species Coregonus suidteri. Next base: position 2,207,297 of record CM072223.1, read on the forward strand.
GCCCCTTCAAGTTGGATGGGTTTCGCTGGTGTACAGCAATCTTTAAGTCATACCACAGATTCTCAATTGGATTGAGGTCTGGGCTTTCACTAGGCCATTCCAAAACATTTAAATGTTTCCCCTTAAACCACTCAAGTGTTGCTTTAGCAATATGCTTAGGGTCATTGTCCTGCTGGAAGGTGAACCTCTGTCCCAGTCTCAAATCTTTGGAAGCCTGAAAAAGGTTTCCCTCAAGAATGTCCCTGTATTTATCGCCATCCATCATTCCTTCAATTCTGACCAGTCTCCCAGTCCCTGCCGATGAAAAACATCCCCACAGCATGATGCTGCCACCACCATGCTTCACTGTGGGGATGGTATTCTCGGGGTGATGAGAGGTGTTGGGTTTGCGCCAGACATAGCGTTTTCCTTGATGGCTAAAATGCTCCATTTTAGTCTCATCTGAACAGAGTACCTTCTTCCATATGTTTGGCGAGTCTCCCACATGCCTTTTGGCGAACACCAAATGTGTTTGCTTAGTGTACAGCTTAAAGTGGTCCTATGGACAGATACTCCAATCTCTGCTGTGGAGCTTTGAAGCTCCTTCAGGGTTATCTTTGGTATCTTTGTTGCCTCTCTGATTAATGCCCTCCTTGCCTGGTCCATGTGTTTTGGTGAAAGACCAAGTCTATATTATGGCAAGAACAGCTCCAATAAGCAAAGAGAAACGACAGTCCATCCTTACTTTAAGACATGAAGGTCAGTCAATCCGGAAAATTTGAACGTTTCTTCAAGTGCAGTCGCAAAAACAATAAGCGCAATGACGAAACTGGCTCTCATGAGGACCGCCACAGGAAAGGAAGACCCCGAGTTACCTCTGCTGCAGAGGATAAGAGTTAACTGCACCTCAGATTGAAGCCCAAATAAATGCTTCACAGAGTTCAAGTAACAAACACATCTCAACATCAACTGTTCAGAAGAGACTGCGTGAATCAGGCCTTCGTGGTCAAATTGCTGCAAAGAAACCACTACTAAAGGACACCAATAATAAGAAGAGACTTGCTTGGGCCAAGAAACAAGAGCAATGGACATTAGACCGGTGGAAATGTGTCCTTTGGTCTGGAGTCCAAATTTGAGATTTTTGGTTCCAACCGCCGTGTCTTTGTGAGACGCAGAGTAGGTGAACGGATGATGTCCGCATGTGTTGTTCCCACCGTGAAGCATGGAGGAGGAGGTGTAATGGGGTGGGGGTGCTTTGCTGTTGACACTGTCAGTTATTTATTTAGAATTCAAGGCACACTTAACCAGCATGGCTACCACAGCATTCTGCAGCAATACACCATCCCATCTGGTTTGCGCTTAGTGGGACTATCATTTGTTTTTCAACAGGACAATGACCAAAAACACACCTCCAGGCTGTGTAAGGGCTATTTGACCAAGAAGGATAATGATGGAGTGCTGCATCAGATGACCTGGCCTCCAAAATCACCCAACCTCAACCCAATTGAGATGGTTTGGGATGAGTTGGACCGCAGAGTGAAGGAAAAGTAGCCAACAAGTGCTCAGCATATGGTGGAACTCCTTTAAGACTGTTGGAAAAGCATTCCTCATGAAGCTGGTTGAGAGAATGCCAAGAGTGTGCAATGCTGTCATCAAGGCAAAGGGAATCACTACAAAACGTATTGTATGACCTCTTATACACAATAATAGGCCCAGCCTTTGGACATTTGGTTTTCCTAGATATGGCTACTATATTGTGATCACTACATCCGATGGATTTGGATACTGCTTTCAAACAAATTTCTGCAGCATTAGTAAAGATATGATCAATACATGTTGATGATTTAATTCCTGTGCTGTTAGAAACTACCCTGGTAGGTTGACTGATAACCTGTACCAGGTTGCATGAAAGCCAGTCATTGCAAATAGTCTGGGTAGCCATGATTAGCTGTTCCGGAGTCTTATGGCTTGGGGGTAGAAGCTGTTAAGAAGCCTTTTGGACCTAGACTTTTTTAGGGTGATCCTCTGACACCACGTGGTATGGAGGTCCTGGATGGCAGGAAGCTTGGCCCCAGTGATGTACTGGGCTGTACGCACTACCCTATGTAGTGCCTTGCGATCGGAGGCCGAGCAGTTGCCATACCAGGTTGTGATGCAACCAGTTAGGATGCTCTCGATGGTGCAGCAGTATAACTTTTTGAGGATCTGAGGACCCATGCCAAATCTTTTCAGTCTCCTGCCGGGAAAAATGCTTTGTCGTGCCCTCTTCACGACTGTCTTGGTGTGTTTGGACCATGATAGTTTGTTGGTGATGTGGACACCAAGGAACTTGAAGCTCTCAACCTGTTCCACTACAGCCCATCGTTGAGAATGGGGGTGTGCTCAGTCCTCTTTGTTTTCCTGTAGTCCACAATCATCTCCCTTGTCTTGATCATGTTGAGGGAGAGGTTGTTATCCTGGCACCACACGGAGTACAGGAGGGGACTGAGCACGCACCCCTGAGGGGCCCCCGTGTTGAGGATCAGTGTGGCAGATGTGTTCCCTAATTGGAGTAAACTAGTGAACAACAATGTTCAGGCCTCTACTTCCAGCTTATACATACTATATATTTTATGGACACAGTCAATTTTACAATAATTCTATTTTGAATTTCTTCTACTCTCAACCTCTCCGATCATTTTCATGATGTCCATCCGGTTTGCTTCTATATGCCATATCTTTCAAACTATGTTCTTTCACAAAAGTTCTTAACATATAACCTACAGTATATACGTTTTACGGACACAGTATGCTTTATATTAGTTATCTTGTTGTTATTAGATGTTCTTAGTTGTTATTAGTCCCAACCTTCAGCTCCATTCAACCCCTCCCATCTATCTCTTAACACCATCCATATTGGATTTCTATTTGCCATATATTTTTCAACTGTACTGTAATGTTTTTCAAAAGTTCTGAACCCTTCTATTCTCATTGTTTCTACAGATTGTAAATTGAAAATAAACATTTTGCTAAAAGTATTATTATATTATTGATCGATTGACTATGACTTTTCAGATCACCCAGTAATGCTATCTAAATATATAGCTCCAGGTAAATATTGCAATCCTTTAGCTATTCCTGGACCTGTGTCCAAAAACAAGCTACAAATGGACAGTACCAAAACAAATGATCTAATGTGGTCCTCTGTAGCTCAGCTGGTAGAGCACGGCGCTTGTAATGCCAAGGTAGTGGGTTCGATCCCCGGGACCACCCATACACAAAAATGTATACACGCATGACTGTAAGTTGCTTTGGATAAAAGCGTCTGCTAAATGGCATGTTATTATAATGATTCTGTCTCTTCGCAGCAAAATCTGCAGAGCTGGGATGGAAGATGTATCCCCCATATAAATAACATTCTATTGGTAGCAAGAATTTTATATAATAATTTAAATAGAACAATTCTAAGTTCTGAATCCGGCGTTGTTTTGCGTATCAGTTAATTTTCATTTATTTTATTTATTTATTCCACCTTTATTTAACGAGGTAAGCCAGTTGAGAACAAGTTCTCATTTACAACTGCGACCTGGCCAAGATAAAGCAAAGCAGTGCGATAAAAACAACAACAACAACACAGAGTTACATATGGGGTAAACAAAACATAAAGTCAATAACACAATAGAAAATCTATATACAGTGTGTGAAAATGTAGCAAGTTATGGAGGTAAGGCAATAAATAGGCCATAGTGCAAAATAATTACAATTATAAATTAGTATTAACACTGGAGTGATAGATGTGCAGAAGATGATGTGCAAATAGAGATACTGGGGTGCAAATGAGCAAAATAAATAACAATGTAAATAACAATATGGGGATGAGGTAGTTGGGTGGGCTAATTTCAGAATGGCTGTGTACAGGTGCAGTGATCGGTAAGCTGCTCTGATGACTGATGCTTAAAGATAGTGAGGGAGATAAGTGTCTCCAGCTTCAGAGATTTTTGCAGTTCGTTCCAGTAATTTGCAGCAGAGAACTGGAAAGAATGGCGGCCAAAGGAGGTGTTGGCTTTGGGGATGACCATTTTGTGGAACACAGCATAAACACTATGTCATGGAATCGGTATGTCAAAAATCTCTTCCCAACTATTTTGCAATCTACAGTGGGGAAAAAAAGTATTTAGTCAGCCACCAATTGTGCAAGTTCTCCCACTTAAAAAGATGAGAGAGGCCTGTAATTTTCATCATAGGTACACGTCAACTATGACAGACAAATTGAGAAAAAAAATCCAGAAAATCACATTGTAGGATTTTTTATGAATTTATTTGCAAATTATGGTGGGGAAATAAGTATTTGGTCAATAACAAAAGTTTCTCAATACTTTGTTATATACCCTTTGTTGGCAATGACACAGGTCAAACGTTTTCTGTAAGTCTTCACAAGGTTTTCACACACTGGTGCTGGTATTTTGGCCCATTCCTCCATGCAGATCTCCTCTAGAGCAGTGATGTTTTGGGGCTGTCGCTGAGCAACATGGACTTCAACTCCCTCCAAAGATTTTCTATGGGGTTGAGATCTGGAGACTGGCTAGGACACTCCAGGACCTTGAAATGCTTCTTACGAAGCCACTCCTTCGTTGCCCGGGCGGTGTGTTTGGGATCATTGTCATGCTGAAAGACCCAGCCACGTTTCATCTTCAATGCCCTTGCTGATGGAAGGAGGTTTTCACTCAAAATCTCACGATACATGGCCCCATTCATTCTTTCCTTTACACGGATCAGTCGTCCTGGTCCCTTTGCAGAAAAACAGCCCCAAAGCATGATGTTTCCACCCCCATACTTCACAGTAGGTATGGTGTTCTTTGGATGCAACTCAGCATTCTTTGTCCTCCAAACACGACGAGTTGAGTTTTTACCAAAAAGTTCTATTTTGGTTTCATCTGACCATATGACATTCTCCCAATCCTCTTCTGGATCATCCAAATGCACTCTAGCAAACTTCAGACGGGCCTGGACATGTACTGGCTTAAGCAGGGGGACACGTCTGGCACTGCAGGATTTGAGTCCCTGCGGCGTAGTGTGTTACTGATGGTAGGCTTTGTTACTTTGGTCCCAGCTCTCTGCAGGTCATTCACTAGGTTCCCCCGTGTGTTTCTGGGATTTTTGCTCACCGTTCTTGTGATCATTTTGACCCCACGGGGTGAGATCTTGCGTGGAGCCCCAGATCGAGGGAGATTATCAGTGGTCTTGTATGTCTTCCATTTCCTAATAATTGCTCCCACAGTTGATTTCTTCAAACCAAGCTGCTTACCTATTGCAGATTCAGTCTTCCCAGCCTGGTGCAGGTCTACAATTTTGTTTCTGGTGTCCTTTGACAGCTCTTTGGTCTTGGCCATAGTGGAGTTTGGAGTGTGACTGTTTGAGGGTGTGGACAGGTGTCTTTTATACTGATAACAAGTTCAAACAGGTGCCATTAATACAGGTAACGAGTGGAGGACAGAGGAACCTCTTAAAGAAGAAGTTACAGGTCTGTGAGAGCCAGAAATCTTGCTTGTTTATAGGTGACCAAATACTTATTTTCCACCATAATTTGCAAATAAATTCATTAAAAATCCTACAATGTGATTTTCTGGATTTTCTTTTCTCAATTTGTCTGTCATAGTTGGCGTGTACCTATGATGAAAATTACAGGCCTCTTTCATCTTTTTAAGTGGGAGAACTTGCACAATTGGTGGCTGACTAAATACTTTTTTTCCCCACTGTATATGGGACGGCTGTCAATCCTTTGGTCCTTAAATGAAACTGGTATACTTTTTTATTTATCACAATTTTCTTTAACCAATTATGGTCTTTAATGCAGGGCGGAAAGACAAGTTCCTTACTTTCTCCCCCTTCCACTTTCCTCTTCCATTTTTGCGGTAATGCAGCAATTACTTGGTTGTAATTTTGGCTAGAGCAGATATTCCATATGTTTTTGTTAGCTGCCTGTGCGACATAACTCCACCAGTCCTACTGATGATATAATTTACAAAAGTTATACCTTTTTTAAACATTTTGTCAAAAAAAAAAGTTTTTTTGTCAATTTGTATATTTGAGTTTAACCACAATATTTGTTGCATTATTTGTTCTGTGGTTTCTGGAGGATTAAATTGAAATTGCAACCAACTTTCTATGGCTTGTTTTAGAAATAGTGATATTTGAGAGACGATATCCTTTTCAAATAACTGAAACGTGAGAGGTTGTAATCTGAATAAAGGGAAAAAGGCCATTCTTAAACATTGGGTGAGACAATCTTAATAATTTGCTAGAGAACCAGTTCGGATTTAATTATAACTTTTGTATGACTGAAGCTTTTAGTGATAGGTCTAATGCGTTAATATTTAATAATTTCTGTCCTCCGATTTCATATTCATTACATAAATAGGCCCATTTAATTTTGTCTGGCTTGCCGTTCCAAATCAAATGGAATATTTTTTTCTCATATAATTTAAAAAACAGTTCGCTAGGCGTAGGCAAGACCATAAGCAAATAGGTAAACTGGGATAATACTAAAGAGTTAATCAGGGTGATTTTTCCACAAATAGACAGGTATTTACCTTTCCATGGTAGCAAGATCTTATCTATTTTTGCTAACTTTCAAAAAAAAAGTTATTGGAGTGAGATCTTTTATTTCCTTTGGGATATGTATTCCGAGTATATCCACATCACCATCAGACCATTTTATTGGTAAACTACATGGTAATGTAAACATTGTATTTTTTAGTGATCCAATACGTAATATAGTACATTTGTCATAATTTGGTTGTAACCCAGAGAGGTTAGAAAATGTATCTAGATCCTTTATGAGGCTGTGGAGGGATTCAAGTTGTGAATTTATAAGAAAACATGAATCATCAGCGTACAATGACACCTTTGTTTTTAAGCCCTGGATTTCTAATCCCTTGATATTATTGTTGGATCTGATTTTAATAGCTAACATCTCGATGGCCATAATAAATAGATATGCCGATAGTGGACAACCTTGTTTTACTACTCTTGACAGTCTTTCTGTATGGCTGTTAATTTTACATTATCAATAGAAAAAAAATATATAATAATAATATAATAATAATAGTAATAATAATAAATAATAATAATAATAATAATAAATAATAATAATAATACATAATAATAATATAATAATAATATAATAATAATAATAATAATAATAATAATAATATAATAATAATAATAATAATAATAATAATAATAATAATAATAAATAATATAATAATAATAATAATAATAATAATAATAATAATAATAATAATAATAATAATAAGCCATTTAGCAGACGCTTTTATCCAAAGCGACTTACAGTCATGCGTGCATACATTTTTGTGTATGGGTGGTCCCGGGGATCGAACCCACTACCTTGGCGTTACAAACGCCGTGCTCTACTATTAGTTTCAGTTAGAGGAGATGGAGGCGACTGAAATGAAAACATATGCTGAAAGTACTTTGCTTCCTCCTTCAAAATATCATTTGGTGAACAATGGGTGACTCCATCAATTGTAACCAGTTTCAGTAAATTATTTTTAGTAGCATTTCTATGTTGAAGATTAAAAAATAATTTGGTGCATTTGTCCACATATTCCATCCAGTTTGCGTTATTTTTATAATATTTTATACTTTATCTTTCTAGAATAAGTTCCTCCATTTATTTTTGTTTTTCCTCTAATTTATTCTGAGCCTCTATGTTACAGTTTTTATTGCCATCTATCTGTTCTGTTAGACCTTCTATTTCCTTTGTTAGTATGGACTCTTTTGACCTACATTGCTTTTGTTTTCGAGATGAGTACTGAATTGCATGGCCTCTAAAGGCACATTTAAAAGTGTCCCATACAATAAGGGGATTTGCTGTACCTATGTTATGTCGGAAAAAAAAAAGTTATAAATTCCCCTGCCCTAGTGAAAAACAAGTTATCATCCAATAGGACTTGATTAAATGTCCAATATCCCCGCCCACGTGGAAATTCAGTAAGAGTAATGTATATGCCAATTATATGATGGTCCGACCTCATTCTGTCCCCTATCAACACTTTTTAAACTTTTGGTGCCAACGAGAATGACATAAGAAAGAAGTCAAGACGACTACCTTGATTGAGTCTCTGCCATGTATATCTCACTAGGTCAGGATATTTAAGCCTCCATATATCTACTAGTTCTAATGTATCCATGACATTCACAATTTCCTTAAGAGCATGTGGGTGATTGTTTGTGGTGTGATTTCCTTTACGGTCCATTGAGCTATTTAAAACAGTATTATAATCCCCCACCATAATAATATTGTCTTGAGTTGCTTGCAGGCTTGATAATGTATTATATATATTGTAAAATAATTGTGGATCATCATTATTTGGTCCGTAAAGGTTAACGAGCCATATCTGTTTATGGTCCAATAACATATTTAAAATAATCCATCTACCTTACGGATCTGTTTGGACAATTTGCACATTTGGATCGAAATTACTGTTAATTAATATAATCACCCCTTTTGAGTTTCTTTGCCCATGGGAGAAGTATATTTCGCCCCCCCTTTTTCCACGCAACTTCATCTAGAATTGTTGAATGAGTTTCCTGTAAACAATAGATATTATATTCCTTCTCTTTGAGCCATGTAGATATTGTTCTTCTTTTGTTATTATCTGCTAAGCCATTACAATTATAACTGGCTATACTTATTTCACCACATACCATAATGAGATACAAGTTTCAAATCTATTTATCATTATACATGTTTGTACATTTACCAATAAAAAAAAACATGCTGGTAGAAATTAGGTAGAACGGATTTAAGTTTCCCTGCATTAAAGTCCCCGGCCACTAGGAGTGCTGCCTCTGGATGAGAATTTTCCTGTTCACTTATGGCCTTATACAGCTCATTGAGTGCAGTCTTAGTGCCAGCATTGGTTTGTGGTGGTAAATAGACAGCTATGAAAAATATAGATGAAAACTCTCTTGGTAAATAGTGTGGTCTACAGCTTATCATGAGATACTCTACCTCAGGCGAGCAAAAACCTTGAGACTTCCTTAGTATTTGATTTTGTGCACCAGCTGTTGTTTACAAATATACACAGACCGCCACCCCTTGTCTTACCGGAATCAGCTGTTCTATCCTGCCGATGTAGCGTATAGCCCGCTAGCTGTATGTTGTCCATGTCATCGTTCAGCCACGACTCTGTGAAACATAAGATATGACAGTTTTTAATGTCCTGTTGGTAGGATAACCTTAATCTTAGGTCGTCCAATTTATTTTCAAATGATTGAACATTGGCTAATAGGAATGATGGAAGAGGCAGTTTACTCGCTCGCCGTCGGATCCTTACAAGGCACCCCGACCTACGTCCATGATATCTCTATCTTTTTCTCATGCGAATGATGGCAATTTGGGCCTTGTCGGGTGTCTGTAGGATATCCTTTGCGTCCGACTCGTTGAAGAAAAAATATTTGTCCAATACGAGGTGAGTAATCGCTGTCCTGATATCCAGAAGCTCTTTTTGGTCATAAGAGACGGTAGCAGAAACAGTATGTACAGAATAAATTACAAATCACGCGAAAAAAACACATATTCTCAGGCAACAATAGCTGTAGGATCAGCAGAGGCATTCCGGGCAGTAAGAGGGACATATATTAGGTTATTTACATTGTGTCTTCCAACGCCCCTAAGATAATGTACATTTGCTGAATCATTATGACAACTCAGCGACACAATAGTAGGGATTAAATGAGCTGGACTTGGGTTATTGATAAGTCATTGTCCCTTATAATGCTGTGAAAGGATCCAGGAACCCAAATGATTTTGGTGGATCCCCATCCTCTTTATAATACGAGCTTTGTATCCAGAAGGTATCAAAATTATCAATAAATGTTACACCCACAGTGCTGCAATAGTCTCATAGCCAGTTATGGAGGGCTAAAAGTCTGTTGAACTGTTCAATGCCACAATTTAGGGAGGGCAGAGGGCCAGATATTATGGGGTGTTTGTTGGTGTCAAGTAGAGACCCAATCAGTTCTTTAAAATCCATCTTCAGCTGTTCTGAGCTGCCCTTCATAATGTAATTTGACCCCACATGAACCATGACAGTATCAGCTCCCGGTGACTGACTCACAGCCTCGGGAAGCAACCTGGTGATATCCTCAACTTTTGCTCCAGGAAAACACAAAGTCTTTGCCCCAGGTACAGATATATGCCTCACAATCAAACCCCCTATCACAATTGCCGGAATGATCCGGCCTCTGCCGTGTCTCGAAGCTGATTGCGAGGCCAGAGCCACAGAACTTACCTGAGTAGAGAGCTGCTGAGACGCCGGCTGCGTGCAGGCCACAACAGCCAAAGGGACAGAGCTCTGATCCAGAGAGCACGGCCCAGCGGAGGGGGGGGAGGGCCGCGGTGGTCCAGGCTGTCCCCAGGCAGTTGATTGACTAGGACAGGGAGAGGTACAGTGGGGAAAAAAAGTATTTAGTCAGCCACCAATTGTGCAAGTTCTCCCACTTAAAAAGATGAGAGAGGCCTGTAATTTTCATCATAGGTACACGTCAACTATGACAGACAAAATGAGAAAAAGAATTCCAGAAAATCACATTGTAGGATTTTTAATGAATTTATTTGCAAATTATGGTGGAAAATAAGTATTTTACTTTTTACTTTTGTTTTCTGACAAACTCCAAGCATTGATTATGCAAGAATGGGTTGCCATCAGTCAGGATGTGGCCCAGAAGTTAATTAACAGCATGCCAAAATATCTCATAACATTGAAGCAGCGAACTTCGTGAAGACCAATACTTGTGTCATTCTCAAAACTTTTGACCACGACTGTGGATTGATGAGGGGAAAAAAATTATTGAATCAATTTTGGAAATAAGACTGTAACGTAACAACATTTGGAAAAAGTCAAGAGGTCTGAATACTTTCCGAAGGCACTGTATATATAGGAGACATCTTAATGAGAGGAGATAGTTCCTGAACAGAAGGATTCCTATTGACCTAGATCTGATCAAGTACATCTGAAGCCCTGTTTATACCTGCCGTTAACATGAGGCCCTTACATTTACATTTTAGCAGACGCTCTTATCCAGAGCGACTTACAGTTAGCGAATGTTTTTTTTATTTTTTTCATACTGGCCCCCCGTGGGAAACGAACACACATCCCTGCCGGCAAAACCCTCCCCTACCTTGGACGACGCTGGACCACTTGTGCGCCGCCCATGGGTCTCCCGGTCACGTCCGGCTGCGACAGAGCCTGGACTCGAACCATGGGTCTCCCGGTCACGTCCGGCTGCGACAGAGCCTGGACTCGAACCAAGGATCTCTAGTGGAACAGCTGGCACTTCTTCTTGTCTGCTTACACTTATAAGATCTGATCACAATCAAATTACATTGCATCTTTTAATCGTCTCCACTAAAAATGTGGGCACAACATCAGGACAAAGGTTCCATGTTAGAACCTGTTATGGGCTAGAGAGAGAACTGGAATGCTGCTGAATCTGTTTAAGTCACGAATGTGAAGCTAACAGAAGCCAGACAGCCTGATTGTTGCCCCAACCCACTGGGCAGACCACGTCATTTTCAACGTGGAGAAGTGGGTAATATTTGGTTGACATCAATGAGATTCCAACCTATTTTCACGCACTCAAAAAGACAGTCAAAAGTTTGTTGAATTCCCAATGTGATATCACCGTGCTTTCAACCATCTATAAGCACAACCAAATTCCGATGGAAAATCAATGTCTGATTTTTGGTTTAATTGTCACCTAAATGTGTTATCACTGTGCTTTCAACCATTTAAAATGCACAACAAAGTTCCAATGGGGAATACAATGTCAGATATTTTGTTTATTTATACAACAACTTAATGTGTTATCACTGTTCTTAATCTAATAGCACAACCAAATGACCTAGATTGCAATTGAAATTATTTAAGTGTATGGGTTAGGGTTAGGGTTAGGGTTAGGGTTAGTGGTTAGGGTTAGGGTTAGGGTTAGGGTTAGGGTTAGGGTTAGTGGTTAGGGTTAGGGTTAGGGTTAGGGTTAGTTAGGGGTTAGGGCTAGGGTCAATGGGTTAGGGTTAGGGTTAGGGTTAGGGTTAGGGTTAGGGTTAATGCTGTTTGATATTCTGCGCAGATTATTATGGCAATTATGAAGATCTCCACAGACCATGCTATCTTGAACATGCTTTCTATGATTACATAAGAAGACATTTAATGTTACAGTAGCCTCAAAATTTGGCAAGGGATGTTTTACTCATTTTGAAGTTGAATAAATACTGTTGAATATATACTGTTGAATAAATACTGTTGAATAAATACTGTTGAATAAATACTGTTACGTTCGTTTGGGAGACAGCCTAAACTCTATTGCTGTATTCTTGAACTTTTATTTTTGGTTGAGTTGGGGACCTGAATCCAACATATGAATTTGTTAAGTGATCGGCAGGTTAATAGGCTATTTACTGTATTTGCAAAAGTGATATTGAATTGTGTTTGGTTGTCAGCGCAACCAAATATCAACGTTGGAAGGAGATGTATCCTTGGATAGCTCCGTCTGTGCCACTGAGTCTGACTTTAATTCAAGTTTGTCTACAAATTAATAATTGATATGTTGGATTCACACCTCTATTTCAACCAAAAAATCTAATTAAAATAACTAAATCAAATCAAACTTTAAATGCACTTTAAATACAGTTTGATTTGATTTAGTCATAGTCTTTAACTTTGATTTTTGGTTGAAATGAATATGTGAATACAACATTTATTATTAACTTGTAGATTTCAATTTGAAATCAACCAAAGCTTGAAACCCTCGGCCTAGAAGTACTGTCTATTTTTAGTTGAACCCCTTGGGTTGAATTGAAACAATAGCTGTGGATGACTTCCCTAATGTTCTACAGGCCTAAATAGCATCATTGATGATATATGATTGATAAAGTATGGATGCATTTCATTTGCTCTGTTCAACCTACCCTTTGGAATGACTTTGATAGCAACAGTGAACCTATAGGTGACAGGCGAGGATGACGTATTTCCGGTTAAATCTCAGGATGGATGTAAACTTCCGTTTATCGTAGAACGCCGTGCTACCGTATGCTAGCATTGAATGCTTGTCGTCAAAAACATCCGAAACGGTTCATTTCCGTCGTTGTTGTTGTTGTTGTTGTTTATCTTAATGTTTATGATAATGTTTTTACTTGTAATACTTCGTCTTGACTTATAACACGATGACGTGTAAACGTACGAAAGGGTCCTTTCAAAAACGGGATGACAGCTCTTCCAGCCATCACTGCTGAGTGAGGTGTTCTCGAACTACACAGTGGGGAGAACAAGTATTTGATACACTGCCGATTTTGCAGGTTTTCCTACTCACAAAGCATGTAGAGGTCTGTAATTTTTATCATAGGTACACTTCAACTGTGAGAGACGGAATCTAAAACAAAAATCCAGAAAATGACATTATATGATTTTTAAGTAATTAATTTGCATTTTATTTGCAATTTGCAATTTGCATTTTACTTGTACTGTAAATCACACTGTACATTTAAAGGATTAATTGGGATGGCCCCTCACGGCACAGTAACCTTTGTGTCATCTCTCTATGAATAGATAAAGAGATTCTGCAGCATTGTGGCTATCTTAAACCCATCTATGGCCATAAATGGTTGACAAGGGTTTCCTTGCAGAAGACTGTGTGCCCTGCGAGGTCCACATAACCTACCTTTCTGTGTAAGAGAGGACAACTGTCTGAGCCAGAGGTCAGGAAGACCTATATCTATTGCCAGACTGAGAGTCCTACCGTGGCGTTTATAAGCGGCTCACCAGCAGGGTAAAGGAACATCAATTATTCAGTACAGTAATCCCTCTTTCATTGACGGGCAGCATCAATCAACTTTACACAGTTGCCTGTCTTTTGGTCAATTATCAAAATGGGATTACAAGTACTCCCCCCTTGTTAAAGCCTGGGCAAACAATGGCTAATGTGTGGCAGCACAATCCTAAAATGAACACTCATGGATGGCTATGGAACAAATAGGCTGTGATGAAATATGTTATGAAATTCATGTCTTTTTTTTTTTTTCAAAAATGTTTTTATTGAGCCACAGATTATCGTACAGACAGTAAATTAGTCAAGTCAGCACTCACTTTTTTAGAACAGTAACAGTAAAGTTACAACTATTCATCTGTTTACATACAATATTCAGTACAGAAAAACAGAATTAAAGCACACAGTGCGAAACCAAAGCATAAATAATAAAGAAATTAGGATAGAGAAAAATAAAAGTTAAGAGTGCAAAGAAGAAAGTCTCAGTATTTGTATGTTATAATTTGATATGTTACAATTTGTATATGTGACAATTAAAGGGGGAACTATGCAGCTTTTTAAGCTTAATTTACCTTAACTGAACAGTTTCGGAGTCATTGGAATGGTTATATGACTTTTTTCGAGTTGAATGGTGGTCGTGTCCCTTCCCTCTAGCGCCTGTGAGCGGAAAAACCACCCTTGCAACTTTCGGCCGGCGAGCCGCCGTCCACAGCGTCAGGAAGTATCGTGTGACATCAGGTTTCGCGATGTAACGAATTGCTTCACAGCACTGCACACATACGCCCATTCAGGAACCGGCTAACAAGGTAGCGATGGAGTTTTTCACACTATCGTCATGGCTGAGCCGGCCAAAAAGAAGCAGAAAGTTAGGAAAGCATTGTCGGAGGAACAGAGAAAGAGGAAACGGCAGGCTGACAGAGCGAGGAGACATACACAAGTAAACATAGGAGCTGCAAAATATCTATATGTAGGGGGAGCTCTATAGAGAAAAAAGCGAAGAAATGACCAAAACTGCATAGCGCCCCTTTAATATTACAATGTTGTAAATAAGACAGTTGACAAAATACATTTTTAAATGATTGTACAATAATTAATGTGTCTGTTCAGTTACTTTTCATAGAGAGGTATTTTGACATGTATGTGTTAAAGAAAAACAAATCACATCTCTCTTTCAGGGAGCTTAATACAGTGCTGTCTCGGCAAATGCAGTCTTTGTAGCTGGCTACATTTGGGCATTTCATTTCAACTAGACCAAATGATGGTGGCTCAAGTGGGTCACCCCATCAGGCGATGCACCCAGCCAAGGTGCGTCCGGATGCACGACTAGCCCACACTTTGTCAGATTAAAGATTTTTTTAGAACTGCATAGTCCTTCAACGCACCTGCTTCCATTTCCAGCCCCCTTTTCATTAGTGGTGTTTGATAATTCTTTCTGCCAGTTTTTCTGCTGTGCTTGTACCTCTAACACGGCTTACCTCCCGGAAATGTGAAGCAGCCACTCTCTCCTTCCTCAGTGAATGATGTCAGAGCCACTCGGGTGTTTCACTTCAGCATCTGGTTGCTTCCTCAATCAGGTGTGACTGAGACAAAGTCACAGACAGAGAACTGAGCAGTGGCGGCTCCTGAAAAAATTCTCAGGAGGGGCAATTTTTCTGATGATTTAGGTGACCTACACACATTTAAAAAAGATATGTCCAGCAACAACATGAAGACAGGTATCGGCAGCATATAAGTCAATACCAGAAGCATTTATTGACTGATCTGGGGAGATGGATTCCAGTTTTCTGTGACAGATTATAAATAAATCTCTGATGCTTTGTTATATTAGCTTTTGGTTGAATGTACTGTCGTAGTAAATATATAATGTTATAGCTTGGTCTGACTAAAATCTTGTGCATGACCCCATTTTGTGTTGGGCCTTTGTATTCAATACAATGAACAAGAGTCCTATCTTGTCAGCCTTGTCAGCAGGTGGCTAAGGATAACACCGCCACGCCATAGGTCTCTCAGTTCTTCCAACTCACGAGTTTCTTGCCCTGAGGACACACACACACACACCCACCCACACACCACACACACACACACACACACACACACACATCATCACTGATAAACACACACCACACACACACACACACACATCATCACTGATAACAAACACACACACACACACACACACACACTGATCAACAAACACACACACACACACACACAAATCCTCTTCTCTTAGGCTGAACATCTGAAGACAGAGAACCCGACTCAGAGCCAATGCAACAGTGACACTAGCCTGGAGTGTGACATCGCCCAACTCATCAGGACCAATCAGAAGATCAGAACTACTAGATTCAACCTACTTCTTTTTATTGTATAAAATGTCAGCACACAATGTTTAGGGGCTCTTCTGATAAAACTCCCTACGAGTTTTTGACGAACGGGTCCGTGCACGCGATTCCAGATATCTTTTACCTCTGAATAAACTGCCTTATATTATACAATTTATCCACCTTGTCCAAAAGTCTCTACTTTTTCTTCCGTTCTCCAGTAAACTTGTTTTATCAACAATAGTAAGGTTCAATGACACAGAAAGCAGTTCAATGTCGGGGGTACAGAGTCGCTCTCTTACCAGGATCGCGGTCCGCTCTGACCAGGGTGAAGGTGGCCGGCTTCCACCTCTCTGTCCAGCAGGCGTTTTCATTATTTAGTCCGTTCGTAGCGGGTATGTACACGATCAACAAGATCAGTCCAAAACCGAAGATCAGTCCAAAGCAGAATGTTTGCAGAATGTTTGTAAACTAAGTCTACAAATTAAAAACATAAAATAACGCCACACTGCAGGTCGCAACATAGACGCTGGTAGCACGCCATTGTCTTAGTTACGTTCAACGTTACGTCACGTATGACGAAAGCGCGTAAGTGCATGCACACAGACCACCCATAGAGAATGTATTGAAAGCTTTGAAATGTGAAAAAAAATAGATTTTACATGACAGGCTATGAGAGACTTCTGGGCGATTTTCAACCTGACTGAAATCGCCCAAAAAACGGGCGGGGCCATTTGAAGCACGACTTTAGCCTGATTTGACATTTAGTGGCTGGCAGATCAGACGTGAACACTGATAACTGCTGTTGCCGTGATATAATTGATTAGAAAAAAAATCCCTTCCTTTTCCCGTTTGGCAGTGCGTCGCCCATATCGCCCTATTGAACAAGCCGTCCATGGAACTGAGGTGAAGCTTTTCTTGATCCGTCACGATCTCGTATGAACAGTCTGTTGGTTGTAAATGGTAACCGTCCCAGTGGCACTTTTCGGGAACGGTGGTGCATCCTCATGGATGACAACACCGTCAGGTGGAGGTGGTGGGTGTTGAGTCCACGAGTGGTTTGTCAGATGTGATGTTCATTCTGCAGATAAGGGGAAGAGAGTCTGGTTCCATGTTAGCATAGGAAGGTAGTGGGTTGAGGTTTGATGGGTCTGGTAGCTCACCGCTGTAGCCCTTGTAAAGTGTAGATCTGGAATAACAATATCAGGAAAAGTAAAGGGTTCACTAGGAAATACACCAGAATCTAACAGCGATTAATAACATTTATTTCGCAACACATTGTAGGTCTGCCTATTTAATTGGACTCTGCATACCTAATTCCGCTTGCCGGAGTAGCATCTGGTTTGGGCTTCACTACAACCATGGCATCCACAGGTCCTGGCTTCACTCCCTGTTTATTTATGAGATGGTATTAGGAGAGATGCTAGTATGCATGTGACACACAACTGTCTGGTATTGAAATGATACAAACCATTGTTGGTGGTTTATGCCACTTCTGCTCTGTTTCAGTGCACGAAATATACAGGAGGGACGACAGACATGCCACATTCAGAGTAATGGGCGGTCTGATATAGTAATGCAACCAAATGATTGCATATCCCACACCCCAGCCACACAGGAACAGTAGCTTTTAACAAGTACAACTGGCTGTGAATCACGTAACGTCATCTGAAATAGACAGAAGCATAATTTAACGGGTTTTGAAAGACGAGGGTCTACAGCAGCAGGAGTAGGAGCAGAACTTGTTATTTTTACTTTTTACTGGTGTAAGCAACTTATCTACTGTCTCCTGTCACTTTTGTGCTTTCTGCATCACTTTCCTACTGTCTCCCACCACTTACCTGTTGTCTTGTGCCATTTACCTTCCTTCAAACAGTATTGGCAGAGCAGTAGGTGAGCGGTGCAACATTGTAGCCTAGTACCGATAACAACAGTAGAGTGAAGGTGTTGCTCCTAATTCCTCTTGAAAAGTAGAAACATCAAGTACAAAAGCAAGGAAGTTGGGCCATATGTTCATAAAGAAAGAAGTAAAGATGACAGGACAGTTTTTGAGTAGAACATCAGCAGTTTGAAGAACAGCTGAGTGGAATATGTTACTGTCATTGCAGTCATCAAGTCAGGAAAAAGTAGTAATCTCATTATTGTTTACATTTCAAACCAAACCCCAATTTGTTTCCAACAGACCCAACAACAAAGCATGGCAATTCCCACTCAGCTACCCTGGTCTGTATAAGGCTACCACTGTTCAGCTATCGTGGAAACCACTAAAGTTCTGAAGTGTTCTCTTAGCAATGGCAATCAAAGCTGTGGTAACATTAAACGAGTAAAACATGTGTTGAACGGAACCTTGAACAAGTTCAACAGAACTTTGAACGTGTCCCTTAATCTAGTCCTACTCTCAGCTGGTGGGGTGGCTTTAGGTTCTTCATTGAGCGGTAGCAGTGGGCTCTCACAGAGATCTCATTTGGAGCCCTGTTTTTACCTGATACTTTCATAAAAGTACAAACACATGAAGTGAGAGGTATATACACATGATTACACTTTATTTAAAGCATGATTAACCTGAAGCAGGACGGAGTCATGACTTTAAAACACCAAAGCAAGGCTTCTAGCTCAGGCTAGCTAGCGTTAGCATATTACCTTCAAAGTTGCAAAGAAAATAAGAAACGTAAAATGTGAAGCCTTTATCCAGTTCGCTACGTGGTGTCGTACTGGATGTCCGGACGACCCTCCGTATATCATTAACAGATACTTTAGGCAACTCCAGCAAACACCTTGTAAACGTCATCTCTGCCATCATAACGGTCTACTGTCACTGTCTAATGTTTTTTTTCCCGGTAACCGGAAATGCCCAATCATCCTGACGCCAATGCGGAAGTGATGCGTGCATAGAGCCTATTAAGTGGAGATTTCTCAACAGTCATTCTCACAATAGCACATTGGTAATGGTCAGTGACAAATATCAAAGCTAAGCATGGACGGGCTTGGTTAAAACCCTGGATGACAGACCGAAGGGTAGCTGTAGATAGATCAACTCTCCAGCAGGGGGTGCTGCATGGGAGACCAAAGGGTAGCTGTAGATAGATCAACTCTCCAGCAGGGGGTGCTGCATGGGAGACCGAAGGGTGGCTGTAGATAGATCAACTCTCCAGCAGGGGGTGCTGCATGGGAGACCGAAGGGTAGCTGTAGATATATCAATAATAATAATATGCCATTTAGCAGACGCTTTTATCCAAAGCGACTTACAGTCGTGCGTGCATACATTTTTGTGTATGGGTGGTCCCGGGGATCGAACCCACTACCTTGGCGTTACAAGCGCCGTGCTCTACCAGTTGAGCTACAGAGGACCACAGTAGGAGGTGCTACATGGGAGACCAAAGGGTAGCTGTAGATAGATCAACTCTCCAGCAGGGGTGCTGCATGGGAGACCAAAGGGTAGCTGTAGATAGATCCTCTCTCCAGCAGGGGGTGCTGCATGGGAGACCGAAGGGTAGCTGTAGATATATCAACTCTCCAGTAGGAGGTGCTGCATGGGAGACCGAAGGGTGGCTGTAGATAGATCAACTCTCCAGCAGGGGGTGCTGCTTGGGAGACCAAAGGGTAGCTGTAGATATATCAACTCTCCAGTAGGAGGTGCTGCATAGTGTATTTTTTTCTTATAGTGGATATTACATTGAAGATCTGACATTGTTTCAAAAGTACAAATTCAACATATTACATACAAGGTTGAAAATGGGTTACCATGATGACATAATCCTGTGGTTGAGATTTCAGCCTCAAAACAACATTTATGTTTTCAAATCCAATGTATTTTCCACATAGATACCACGTCACAATACGAGGACAAATTGCATTGAAATAACGTTAAATTGACCAGTTTGTGCCCAGTGGAAATGCTTTAATGATGGAAATTACATGGTTATTATTATAAATAGTTCACAATCTGTTCAATGTTGGGGTTAAAATACTACATTTCATGCATGTCTGTCTAGAAAATACTGTACCAGCAAATGAACAAAAGCTGGAAATACAAAAATACAACGGCCAAATGAAAGAGTATTCTAACCATGATCATTTAACATTCAGATGAATAAGGCTAATCCAGATTAATCCAGAATATATTGTGGGTTACGACCTGCTCACATTCCCAAAATACCTTGTGTCTGAGAGGCAGAGGGTTTGTGTTAGGGGGGAGCGTGGGGAATTCTACCAGGAGGCATGGCAGGGGGGAAGGATCTTAACGTTACACTCACCATGAGTATACGGCTTCCTTTGTGGTTTTAATATTCCCACTTTGAACTTTGCCCCAGGGCAGTTTAAATTAAACAGTCTTGTGACCAGGTGAGTGTTGTCAGGGTTCTACAGGTGATGGAGAGGTGAATACTTTAGTTGTGAGGAGTTGAGTACAAGTAGCAGTAATATGTGGATGGAAACGACATGACAAGCAGAGTAAACAGACATTTGAACAGTGTAACCCAATGCCCCAACGCACTGGTTTTCAAACCTCTCCAATAGGAACCCCCCAGACGTTTCGCAATGCTTTGTTGTAGCCCTGAACTATCTCACCTGATTCAGCTACCCTTGATGATTAGTTGACGAGTTGAATCAGGTGTGGTAGCTGTGGAATAATTATAAAACAAGGAACGGCTGGGGGTCCCTGAGGAGAGGTTGGGGAAACACTGGGTTAGGGATATGGAACGGCTGGGGGTCCCTGAGGAGAGGTTGGGGAAACACTGGGTTAGGGATATGGAACGGCTGGGGGTCCCTGAGGAGAGGTTGGGGAAACACTGGGTTAGGGATATGGAACGGCTGGGGGTCCCTCAGGAGAGGTTGGGGAAACACTGGGTTAGGGATATGGAACGGCTGGGGGTCCCTGAGGAGAGGTTGGGGAAACACTGGGTTAGGGATATGGAACGACTGGGGGTCCCTCAGGAGAGGTTGGGGAAACACTGGGTTAGGGATATGGAACGGCTGGGGGTCCCTCAGGAGAGGTTGGGGAAACACTGGGTTAGGGATATGGAACGGCTGGGGGTCCCTGAGGAGAGGTTGAAGAAACACTGGGTTAACTTATGGCCCCCTTAACCTTCCAGCAACCAAACCAAACATTCCACCAACCAAACCAAACCAAACATTCCACCAACCAAACCAAACCAAACATTCCACCAACCAAACCAAACCAAACATTCCACCAACCAAACCAAACATTCAACCAACCAAACCAAACCAAACATTCCACCAACCAAACCAAACATTCCACCAACCAAACAAAACCAAACATTCCACCAACCAAACCCCTCCCTGACCTAGGGGGGAACGACCTGCTTTTTAAATACACCACATGGCTCTAATGAAGACCAGACTGGACACACACACACACATACACACACACACACACACCACACACACACACACACACACACACACACACGTGTGTGTCCTGGACCCCCAGGGATAATGCAGATAACACATCTAGTCAAGAGATAGTAGGGATTTGGTGTACAACCTTTGCCCTGCCCTAGTACCCTAACAGTGTCATATATCAGATCTCTCTGCTGGAATGTTTCTAGTAGAACAAAGAGCATCACGGCTGAAACTTAACCCCGGTACTGCCCCCCCCCCCCGTGTCCTTGAACACACAGACAGTAAATACATGCAGCGTACGGTACAGTTTAGCCACAATACTAGAGCCAGCGGTGGGCACAGACCTCTTTGTTTTTATAGTGGAATAACCTCCCGTTAGTCGTTTATCTGTCCCAGTCCCAATCTGTTTTTAGAAGGCAGGTTAGAGCCCATCTGTGGGGAAACCTGTGCAGGGCAGGTCTACTCAGGAGGATGGCAGACTTTTATTGGGACTTTTAGTTTTGAATTGTTTAGGCTATCTAGCTGATTGTCATGGTCTAATATTGTATTAATGATGTATTTATTATAGTAATAATAATAATAATATGCCATTTAGCAGACGCTTTTATCCAAAGCGACTTACAGTCATGTGTGCATTCGTTTTTACGTATGGGTGGTCCCGGGGATCGAACCCACTACCCCGGCGTTACAAGCGCCGTGCTCTACCAGCTGAGCTACAGAGGACCAAGCGCCGTGCTCTACCAGCTGAGCTACAGAGGACCAAGTGCCGTGCTCTACCAGCTGAGCTACAGAGGACCAAGCGCCGTGCTCTACCAGCTGAGCTGAGCGCCGTGCTACCACTGAGCTACAGGACCAAGCGCCGTGCTCTACCAGCTGAGCTACAGAGGACCAAGCGCCGTGCTCTACCAGCTGAGCTACAGAGGACCAAGCGCCGTGCTCTACCAGCTGAGCTACAGAGGCGCCGTGCTCTACCAGCTGAGCTCCAGAGGACCGAGCGCCGTGCTCTACCAGCTGAGCTCCAGAGGACCGAGCGCCGTGCTCTACCAGCTGAGCTCCAGAGGACCGAGCGCCGTGCTCTACCAGCTGAGCTACAGGGGACCTGTTATTGAGATGTTGGCCTACACCACACTGGAAATAAGCGTTTTTTACGCTTAAATGTGTTGTCCTCTGGGTTTCTTGTACTCTTAAATACTGTTTTAAAACTGTACAACTTGTTTTACCCCAAATAAAATCAATCAATCAGATATTAGATGTAAATCAGATCTCGGACTGTAATGGATTACTGTACAACTACTCATCAGCAGGGACTACCTGGGAGGACGGTGTTAAGCTAAGGGCTCTATTCAATACCTATAATGGAAGTTCTGCGTTACAGCGCGATTAACATTTAAAGGTAATGTCCCCCCAGTAGCAGAGACTGCATTCACGGTAAACGCTGCACATGTAGAAATGAATAATATAAATTACCTTAAATGTTCTATCGTGCAATCTGTAATGCTTCATCATGCAGATTGAATAGAGCCCTAAATGTATATTTAGATAAGGACAAGAATATATATTTTAAAGCACATGAATAAACACAAAAATATACATGGCATATATATATATATATATATATATATATATATATTACAAAGTAGACCTTCCTGAATACATTTATTCTTCAATAAAACAATTTCTCTTTAAATATAAAATGTTTGGTATTTCTCTTTCTACTCTTCTTAGTGAAGAATGTGATCTATATTTTTAATGTTTCAAAATAATAATTGATGCGACTATTTCATCTTAAGTATTTTCACTAAACTTGGTGATATGAATCCCTCTATCCCAACCATCATCATCATCATCAACGCAGACGTTTTAACATAGCTATTTCATTTGTTATATTACATTTGACATTTTTAGTCATTTAGCAGAACGCTCTTATCCAGAGCGACTTACAGTTAGTGAGTGCATACATACATTTTTCATACCGGTATGTGCGGTGCGCAAATTTGGAGGAGATGGCGTTAATAAAAACTGTAGCCTACATTTTGTCTAGTGGCGCGCGCTGTTGATTTATATAAATATATATTTTATTCATTTATTCATTTATCAATAATTAAATGTTTGGTTTAAACATTTTACAGATAAAACCATTGTTTATATATAAAAATACTGTACATTTTTTGTATCAAATGTTTTAATTATTGTTTAAAAGTTCATATTCTCATACCCAAATAATGTTGTTGACTCATCCTATACTCATATTTGTGGCCAGAGCATAAATTGGATAAAAAAACTATTTTAAAAAACTCACCTCAAACAGACCTTATTATTTCCTCATAGAGGATGATGTCATCCTCCTGAGGAGGATGAGCTGGCCAAACAATGGTCTACTCGCATTCATATTTATAATGACCAGTATACGCCCACACCATTCTGTAATTGGGGTACACCCACACCATTCCAACACAGAAAACCTGCTTTTTAACATACTTCATTAACATTTTTGGGAAGGAGAACTATTTCACTCATATTGTAATTAATTATATTTTTACAAAAAAAAGAAGTTAAAATACAAAATATTTCATAGAAATCTTGGAAACACTGGACAGTTACTTTAAAGGTCGACTTTGGGCAAAAACACCAAAATAGCGGCTTTAAACTGTATAACGGATCAATGCACCGTCATACCAGGTCATTTAATGCTTAAATGTTCATCATATCTTCAGTCTAAAAAACGAATCCTGTTTTCTGAGGTCAACACATACTGGAGGAGTTACAGGCTAGCTACAGGTGGCTAGCTTAGCTAACGAACTAGCTACTTCTGTTGCAGCAGGCATGACCAGAATCTTAAAAAAATAAAATTATACTGGGTGCGAGTGGGGGGACCATTGGACCTGTTCTGAATATCGTCCCCCCCCCCCACCACCCCCGTTTCGCCTATGGTTCTGTGTGTGTATGTCTGTGAGTGTTCAGGTGTCATCGCTGCTCAGCCCAGCTATAAAGAGACTGCTGTACACAGGGAGACAGGAATGTCAGCTCTCCTTCACTTCTGCATCACCGACAGCAGAGGAGAGATCGCTGCACTGCGCTGTAAAAACCTACTGGACATATTTCAACTGACTTTCATCAGACGGCAACAATGCGGGTCTCTGCAGGAACATAGCAGTTAGTCTGGAACCCAGGAGGGTTCTGTCAGTGTCATCAGTCAACATCCTGCTCACCATGGGATTCTTTATAGTCTGATCTTTTTTAACTTTTGAATTTTTTTATTCAATCTTTTTTTTTTTTTTTGTGTGCTCTTTTTGTTGTTGTTGTTGTTGTTGTTGTTGTTGTTTTTGATCTGATGTGTTATGGCTAATGCTTCTCTGATGGATCTGGGAGTTCTACTTTTAATTGGACTAGCAGCTGTATTTGCAAATGGTAAGTTTTGAAGAATGAGTTGTGTGTTATTAAACTGTTGTTTCTGCTGGAGAGACAGGGCACTGAGATAGTAAATACTCCTGAGCTGTGAGCGGAGTCTACCTGTAGCCTAACAGGGTTACTAACCCTAACCCTAACCCTAATGGTCTAACCATTCCATGCGCTGGAGAGACAACTGCACTTTTAGATGATAGTACTTTTATTGGTCTACTTCAATAAAAACTGAAACCATCTATTGGCTTGTGAAAAAAAACATATATTTTTTAATGTATAATAATCTTCCGTGGTCCTCTGCAGCTCAGCTGGTAGAGCACGGGGCTTGTAATGCCAGGGTAGTGGGTTCGATCCCCGGGACCACCCATACGTAAAAATGTATGCACACATGACTGTAAGTCGCTTTGGATAAAAGCGTCTGCTAAATGGCATATTATTATTATTATTAACTAGCAGAACATGAATGGATGAATATGATTTTATGTATGTGTATTAATTCAATCAGTGTCAGTGCTTCAAGTTGAAATATGTTTAATGTTTTCTTAAAGATTATTTATGTTGTGTTGAATATTCATATTGAATATTCATTTAAATGAGAAGAATTCATTAAAAGAGTTTGAAGGTTGGGTTTGGGCACCATTACTTAGTGACTCCTTGCAGTGCACTTTGAAACCAAAGTGCGTGCACATCACTGTGAAAAGTTTTCGGCTTACTAAAAGCCTAATGTGAAAGTGAATAAATCAGCTACAGGCATATTCTTCCCAGACACTTCCGCCCCTTTGTGCAATTAGCCTGGGGATGATGTTAATGAATCTGTTGTAACCTGCATACAGGGGTGGGATAGATGTTCTTGGAATACCTTCAGCTATTACTGCATATTTTATCATTTGTATTTGAATACTGGCGAGTCGGGACACTACACTGATTGTAGATACACTGTATATACAAAAGTATGTGGACACCCCTTTAAATTAGTGGATTTGGCTATTTCAGCCACACCCGTTGCTGACAGGTGTATAAAATCGAGCACACAGCCATGCAATCTCCATAGTCACACATTGGCAGTAGAATGGCCTTACTGAAGAGCTCAGTGACTTTCAACGTGGCACTGTCAAAGGATGCCACTGAGTGGCGCAGTGGTCTAAGGCGCTGCATCGCAGTGCTAACTGTGCCACTAGAGATCCTGGTTCGAATCCAGGCTCTGTCGCAATTGGTCCAGGGTAGGGGAGGGAATGGCCGGCAGGGATGTAGCTCAGTTGATAGAGCATGGTGTTTGCAACACCAGGGTTGTGGGTTTGATTCCCACGGGGGGCCAGTATAAAAAACAAAATATGTATTCACTAACTGTAAGTCGCTCTGGATAAGAGCGTCTGCTAAATGACGTAAATGTAAATGCCACCTGTCCCGGTCAACTGTGAGTGCTGTTATTGTGAAGTGGAAACGTCTAGAAGCAACAACAGCTCAGCCACGAAGTGGTAGACCTCACAGAACGGGACTGCCGAGTGCTGAAGCGTGCTGCGCGTCTGTCCTCGATTGCAACACTTACTACCGAGTTCTATACAGCCTCTGGAAGAAACGTCAGCACAAGAACTGTTAGCTGGGAGCTTCATGAAATGGGTTTCTATGGCAGAGCAGCTGCACACAAGCCTAAGATCACAATGCCAAGCGTCGGCTGGAGTGGTGTAAAGCTTGCCACGAGGGACGAATCTTGGTTTGGCGGATGCCAGGAGAATGCTACCTGCCCCAATGCATAGTGCCAACTGTAAAGTTTGGTGGAGGAGGTGTCGTGTATTAGGATTATGCCTTTGTTAAATGTTTTTCATGAAGAAATGGAATGTTGTTTATCTTAGTTCAAATGTAGCAGTTGGAGGGTGACGCCCCAGGGGGGGATAGGTGATTGGACGAAAAAGGGAGCAACCCATTTATTGCCATTGTTTATAAGTAGGACCTAGACGAAGAGCGGGGAGAAGCATTCAGATTAATTTGGGAAGGTGCTTCTCCAGACACCGCGGGTCTGTAACTTATGCTGTAAACGTGTGATATTAATAAAAGCCTCTAATCACGGTGCAGCCTAAGCGGACTCTTTGTTGACAGCAATAATTGCCAGCATTCACCCGATACGACAGAGGAATCATGGTTTGGGCTAGGCCCCTTAGTTCCAGCGAAGGGAAATCTTAATGCTACAGCATACAATGACATGTCGACGATTCTGTGCTTCCAACTTTGTGGCAACAGTTTCAGCATGACAATTCCCCCGTGCACAAAGCGAGGTCCATACAGAAATGGTTTGTCGAGATCGGTGTGGAAGAACTTGACTGGCCTGCACAGAGCCCTGACCTCAACCCTATCGAACACCTTTGGGATGAATTGTAACAGAGTGCGAGCCAGGCCTAATCGCCCAACATCAGTGCCCGATCTCACTAATGCTCGTGGCTGAATGGAAGCATGTCCCCGCAGAAATGTTCCAACATCTAGTGGAAAGCCGTCCCAGAAGAGTGGAGGCTGTTATAGCAGCAAAGGGGGACCAACTCCATACTAATGCCCATGATTTTGGAATGAGATGTTTGACAGCAGGTGTCCATATACTTTTGGCCATGTAGTGTATGTATTGTTTCAAGATGTTTCATTTTCTATTTTCTAATATTCTAAATAATATTGTCATATTTGGAGACATTATTTATTTATGAAGCCCTTTTTATACTCTTTTAACATTTTAACACCATCACAAAGTGCTTTTACATTACAATATGAAATACATTTTATTTCAAAGAGAATTTTATACAACATGTTGTTAATTTTATCCCTCATTAATTCTTCCTATGTCCTTGTAGGTTCTTCAGCCCCCAGTAAAGATGTTGTCCAGAGGAGAGAGTTGGAGACCACTAAGATGAACTTGGTCTCCAGGCTGACCACAGTGGGTGTGGTCAGCGGTGTGGCCAGCGGTGTGGCCAGCCGTGTGGCCAGCGGTGTGGCCAGCGGTGTGGCCAGCGGTGTGGCCAGCGGTGTGGCCAGCGGTGTGGCCAGCGGTGTGGCCAGCAGTGTGGCCAGCGATGTGGCCAGCCGTGTGGCGCGGCGTAGAGACAAGCGCTGTACGTGTTACAGCTACAGAGACAAGGAGTGTGTCTACTACTGTCACCTGGACATCATCTGGATCAACACACCAGAGTGAGTAGTGACAGGACTGACCCCTGACCCTGACCCTGACCTCCCCTAACCCCAACCCCAACCCCAACCCCACCCCAACCCCAACCCCAACCTTGACCCTGACCTCCCCTAACCCTAACCCCCACCCTGACCCTGACCCTGACCTCCCCTAACCCCCACCCTGACCCTGACCTCCCCTAACCCCCACCCTGACCCTGACCCTGACCTCCCCTAACCCCCACCCTGACCCTGACCTCCCCTAACCCCCACCCTGACCCTGACCCTGACCTCCCCTAACCCTAACCCTAACCCCAACCCCAACCTTGACCCTTACCGCCCCTAACCCCCACCCTGACCCTGACCTCCCCTAACCCCCACCTTGAACCTGACCTCCCCTAACCCCCACCTTGAACCTGACCTCCCCTAACCCTAACCCTAACCCCAACCCCAACCTTGACCCTTACCGCCCCTAAACCCCCACCCTGACCCTGACCTCCCCTAACCCCCCCCTTGACCCTTACCGCCCCTAACCCCCACCCTGACCCTGACCCTGACCTCCCCTAACCCCCACCCTGACCCTGACCTCCCCTAACCCCCACCCTGAACCTGACCTCCCCTAACCCCAACCCTGACCTCCCCTAACCCCAACCCTGACCTCCCCCAACCCCCACCTCCTTCCACTCAGTCTTCCCCCGTCTGTCTCTCTCTCTCCTTCTCTCTCCCTCTCTGGCTCGCCCTCCCTCTCTCGTCAGTCTCTCTTCAGTTGTAAGGCCCTATCATAGTCTCAGTGTCTACAGTGTTTAGTTAGTTTAGTAGGGTTATGAGGGATTGGAGGGTTAGGAGGGTTAAGGGGCCTCCTGTAGCTCAGTTGGTAGAGCATGGCGCTTGCAACGCCAGGACTGTGGGTTCGATTCCCACGGGGGGCCAGTATGAAAAATGTATGCAGTCACAAACTGTAAGTCGCTCTGGATAAGAGCGTCTGCTTAAATGTAATGTTATTTTTTGTCTCCTGACTTGTTTTTATTGTTTATCTCAATTGCTTTGGCAACGTAAACACGTTTTCCATGCCAAAAAGCCCCTTTGAATTTAATTGAGAGGGACGGGATCCTCATGATGTTGCCCCCACACACACACACACACACACAGAGAGACAGAGAGAGGATCCTCATGTTATTGTCTAGAGAGAGAGAGAGAGATGGGGTTGGCAATGTTAACATACGTTTCCCATGCCAATAAAGCCCTTAAATTGAAATTTAATTTAATTTAATTGAATTGAGAGAGAGAGAGAGAGAGAGAGAGAGAGCGAGAGAGAGAGAGAGAGAGAGAGAGAGAGAGAGAGAGAGAGAGAGAGAGAGAGAGAGAGAGAGAGGATCCTCATGTTGTTGCCCAGAGAGAGAGAGAGAGTAGGAGAGAGAGAGAGAGAGAGAGAGAGAGAGAGAGAGAGAGAGAGAGAGAGAGAGAGAGAGAGAGAGAGAGAGAGAGAGAGATATGACCCACCACCTGGATGACGCTTACCTGACACACTTAAATTGATGGGTCATGTGAAGGAAATGCTATAACCAACCCCCAGCCACATCTAGCTAAGTGGATGGGTCACTATTGTCTAGACATGTACATATGTTAATGAAATACAATAGATGGCCGTTATCACACCCAGACACACCTGGCTAACTTGATGGGTCATGTAATCATCTGGCGGAGTGTTTTGTTTAGACATGAATCTGCAGGTAGCTAAAGCTAGCAAACTAGGTTCAATGTAGGCCCTGTGTAGCTCAGTTGGTAGAGCATAGCGCTTGCAATGCCAGGGTTGTGGGTTCGATTCCCACGGGGGGCCTGTATGAAGAAAAAAAAAATGTATGCACTCACTAACTGTAAGTCGCTCTGGATAAGAGTGTCTGCTAAATGACGTAAATGTAGTGCTAACATTAGGCTAGCAATGCAAATAGATTTCTGTTTCAAATAATATTACTACACAGATCATACACATAACGTTAGCTAGCGAGCCAGCAAGCTAAAATTTGCTAACTAACAGTACGCTTTAACTTGCAATAAAAATGACTTTCTGACTAAATTAGAAACTCATATCTGAAAATGTAGCTAGACTCTTACCCGTATACATGGATGAACGCTTCACGGCAGACTGGAACCATTTAACTCAGTTTTGTTTGTAGCCAGTGTTGTATCAAGTCACTCCGGTTCAAACTGACCGTGGCATGTGCAGAAAGTAGCCTATCACTTTTTCCAACTGATCTGTCGATAGCGCCTGCTAAATTCAGGGCATCAATGTTGTTGAGAAAATAAGCAAAACTTTTGAAGTTCTTGATGGCTAATGTTATCTCGTTCAAAAACGGCACTGTAGAAAGGACTGTCAACATATACTGAGCAGCTCACATTACAGACAGAAGCATGCTACATGGCAGACCAATCCAAACTCATCTCCAGGCATGTCCAGCCCATCCATTATCTCAGCCAATCATGGCTAGCGGGAAGGTTCCTGTCTTTTTCCTTGGCTAAACCAACTAGGCTGGTAATTTAACAATTGTATTCGTATTTACAGATGGAATACAAGTTTGTTATTAAGGCACATGAAAGTTCACATGTTCCAGAAGGCATTTCTGCCCAAAAACGAATTTTGATAAAAATAAATGTTTACGTTCAAATGCCTGTGAAGTAGTGACATATGGGTCATCAGTCCAGGTTAAACAACCCTCTGAGGCTTCTGCAAGGCTCCCATGAAAAAGAGACCTTGACTCCCTGCCTGAGTAGCATTGCATGAACCTTGGCTTGTGCGAGCCGGAACAGCTCATTGGCAGCAGGAGGCAGCTTGATGTACAAGTACACCCCGTGGACAGGATAATAGTCTATCGCAGAGCCTTACCCCCAATCTATCTCCCTAAATGCGTAGTGCAGAGATGCATTTCAAGTTTTTTTCACAGTCTCACAGGTCCCATTTTCACAGTCTTTGGACTCGGCCGAGGCTTGAACTCCCACCTTTCCAATCTCAGGACGGACACCTTCTAGAGTCTAAGTCCTGTCTAACCCGGGGGGGATTTGTTCTGAAGGGTCTTTTTTTTATCCCCTTATTTTAGGCACTAAACTATTTCCATATATACTTTGCTTCTGAAGAAGGCCATTGAAGGCCGAAACGTCAATCTTTTAAACTTGTCTAATAAAACTATGCATTTTTAATGGTGACCGAGCGTTGCACCGATTCCTGTCCATATATACAGTGCCTTCAGAACCCCTTCACATTTTCCACATTTTGATACGTTACAGCTTTATTCTAAAATTGATTAAATAAATACAAATCCTCATCAATCTACACACAATACCACATAATGACAAAGTGAAAACAGGCTTTTAGAAATGTTTGCTAATTTATTAAATATAAAAAATACAAATACCTTGTTTACATAAGTATTCAGACCCTTTGCTAAGAGACTCGAAATTGAGCTCAGGTAATTCCTGTTTCCATTTATCATCCTTGAGATGTTTCTACAACTTGATTGGAGTCCACCTGTGGTAAATTCAATTGATTCGACATGATTTGGAAAGGCACACACCTGTCTATATAAGGTCCCACAGTTGACAGTGCATGTCAGAGCAAAAACCAAGCCATGAGGTCGAAGGAATTGTCCATAGAGCTCCGAGACAGGATTGTACCAAGGCACAGATCTGGAGAAGGGTGCCAAAACATTTATGCAGCATTGAAGGTCACAAAGAATACAGTGGCCTCCATTATTCTGAAATAGAAGAAGTTTGGAACCACCAAGACTCTTCCTAGAGCTGGCCAACTGGCCAAACTGAGCAATCGGGGGAGAAGGGCCTTGATCAGGGAGGTGACCAAGAACCCGGTGGTCACTCTGACATAGCTCCAGAGTTCCCAAGTGGAGATGAGAGAACCTTCTCTGCAGCAATCCACCAATCAGGCCTTCATGGTAGGTTGGCCAGATGGAAGCCACTCCTCAGTAAAATGCACATGACAGCCTGCTTGGAGTTTGCCAAAAGGAACCTAAAGACTCTCAGATCATGAGAAACAAGATGCTCTGGTCTGATGAAACTAAGATTGAACTCTTTGGCCTGAATGCCAAGCGTCACATCTGGAGGAAGCCTGGCACCTTATCTACAGTGCCAGGCTTGGTGGTGGCAGCATCATGCTGTGGGGATGTTTTTCAGCGGCAGGGACTGGGTGACTAGTAAGAATCGAGGGAAAGATGAATGCAGCAAAGTATAGAGAGATCCTTGATGAAAACCTGCTCCAGAGTGCTCAGGACCTCAGACTGGGGCGAAGTTTCCAACAGGACAACGACCCTAAGCACACAGCCAAGACAATGCAGGAGTGGCTTCGGGACAAGTCTCTGAATGACCTTGAGTGGCCCAGCCAGAGCCCGGACTTGAACCCGATCGAACATCTCTGGAGAGACCTGAATATAGCTGTGCAGCAACGCTCCCCAACCAACCTGACAGAGCTTGAGACGATCTGCAGAGAGGAATGAGAGAAGCTCCCCAAATACAGGTGTGCCAAGCTTGTAGCGTCTTACCCAGAATGACTTGAGGCTGTAATCGCTACCAAAGGTGCTTCAACAAAGTACTGAGTAAAGGGTCTGAATACTTATGTAAATGTCATATTTCTGTTTTGTTTTTTTGTGTACATTTGGAAACATTTCTAAAACCTGTTTTTGCTTTGTCATTATGGAGTATTGTGTAGAGATTGATGAGGGGAAAAAACAATGTAATCAATTTTAGAATAAGGCTGTAACGTAACAAAATGTGGAAAAGTCAAGGGGTCTGAATACTTTCCGAATGCACTGTACTTCCATTCATTTTTTCAACTGGTACCGGGGGACCTTTAGACAAATCTTGTGAGGCTTGTGGGCGTCCTAGAGCAAGTGTGTGTCCCAAACCATTCGGACGCTACAGACAAAAGTTGGCACAGAGCTACATATGGAATAAACAAAACGTACAGTCAATAACACAATAGAAAATCTATATACAGTGTGTGCAAATGTAGTAAGTTATGGAGGTAAGGCAATAAATAGGCCATAGTGCAAAAATAGTTACAATTTCGTAATTAACACTGGAATGATAGATGTGCAAAACATGATGTGAAAATAGAGATACTGGGGTGCAAATTTGCAAAATAAATAACAATATGGGGATGAGGTAGTTGGGTGGGCTAATTTCAGAATGGCTGTGTACAGGTGCAGTGATCGGTAAGGTGCTCTGACAACTGATGCTTAAAGTTAGTGAGGGAGATAAGTGTCTCCAGCTTCAGAGATTTTTGCAGTTCGTTCCAGTCATTGGCAGCAGAGAACTGGAAGGAATGGCGGCCAAAGGAGGTGTTGGCTTTTTGGGGATGACCAGTGAGATATACCTGCTGGAGCGCATACTACGGGTGGGTGTTGCTATGGTGACCAGTGAGATATAATAATAATATGCCATTTAGCAGACGCTTTTATCCAAAGCGACTTACCGTCATGTGTGCATACATTTTTACGTATGGGTGGTCCCGGGGAATCGAACCCACTACCCTGGTGTTACAAGCACCGTGCTCTACCAGCTGAGCTACAGAGGAGCTGCTGGAGCACAGACTACGGGTGGGTGTTGCTATGGTGACCAGTGAGCTAAGATAAGACGGGGATTTGCCTAGCAGTGATTTATAGATGGCCTGGAGCCAGTGGGTTTGGCGACGAATATGTAGTGAGGGCCAGCCAACAAGAGCGTACAGGTCACAATGGTGGGTAGTGTATGGGGCTTTGGAGACAAAATGGATGGCACTGTGATAGACTACATCCAATTTGCTGAGTAGAGTGTTGGAGGCTATGTTGTAAATGACATCGCCGAAGTCAAGGATCGGTAGGATAGTCAGTTTTACGAGGGCATGTTTGGCAGCATGAGTGAAGGAGGCTTTGTTGCAAAATAGGAAGCCGATTCTAGATCTAACTTTTGATTGGAGATGCTTAATGTGAGTCTGGAAGGAGAGTTCACAGTCTAACCAGACACCTAGGTATTTGTAGTTGTCCACATACTCTAGGTCAGACCCGTCGAGAGTGGTGATTCTAGTCGGGTGGGCGGGTGCAAGCAGTGTTCGATTGAAGAGCATGCATTTAGTTTTACTAGTGTTTAAGAGCAGTTGGAGGCTACGGAAGGAGTGTTGTATGGCGTTGAAGCTCGTTTGGAGGTTTGTTAACACAGTGTCCAATGAAGGGCCAGATGTATACAAAATGGTGTCGTCCGCATAGAGGTGGATCCGAGCGTCACCAGCAGCAAGAGCGATATCATTGATATACACAGAGAATAGAGTCGGCCCGAGATTTGAACCCTGTGGCACCCCCATAGAGACGGCCAGAGGTCCAGACAATAGGCCCTCCGATTTGATACATTGAACTTCCTCCCTCTCTGTCTTTCTCTGTCTCTTCCTCCCTCTTTCTCTGTCTCTTCCTCCCTCTTTCTCCTCCTCTCTCTTTCTCTGTCTCTTCCTCCCTCTTTCTCTGTCTCCTCCTCCCTCTTTCTCTGTCTCTTCCTCCCTCTTTCTCCTCCTCTCTCTTCCTCTGTCTCTTCCTCCCTCTTTCTCTGTCTCCTCCTCTCTCTTTCTCTGTCTCTTCCTCCCTCTTTCTCTGTCTCCTCCTCCCTCTTTCTCTGTCTCTTCCTCCCTCTTTCTCCTCCTCACTCTTCCTCTGTCTCTTCCTCCCTCTTCCTCTGTCTCATCCTCCCTCTTTCTCTGTCTCTTCCTCCCTCTTTCTCTTCCTCTCTCTTTCTCTGCTCAATCCTCTCCTCCTCCCCCTCTCCTCCTCCTCCTCCCCCTCTCCTCCTCCTCTCCTCCTCTCCTCCTCTCCCTCTCCTTCTCTCCCTCTCTACCTCTCCTCCTCTCCCTCTCCCTCTCCTCCTCCCCTCTCTTTCTCTCTCTCTCCTTCTCGCTCTCTCCTTCTCGCCCTCTCTACCTCTCCTCCTCCCCTCTCCTCCTCCCCTCTCATTCTCTCTCTCTCCTCCTCCCCCTCTCCTCCTCCCCCTCTCTTCTCTCCCTCTCCTCCTCTCTCTACTGCAGGGCTGAGTTGTTCTCCTGCTACAGAGCCTAGATATGCTGACATATGGACAACACCCTTTCCTGCCTCCCCCCCCCCCCCCCCCCCCCTCTCCCCTCTCTCTCTCTCTCTCTCTCTCTCTCTCTCTCTCTCTCTCTCTCTCTCTCTCTCTCTCTCTCTCTCTCTCTCTCTCTCTCTCTCTCTCTCTCTCTCTCTCTCTCTCTCTCTCTCTCTCTCTCCTCTCTCTCTCTCTCTCTCTCTCTCTCTCTCTCTCTCTCTCTCTCTCTCTCTCTCTCTCTCTCTCTCTCTCTCTCTCTCTCTCTCTCTCTCTCTCTCTCTCTCCCCCATCTCTCCTTCTTCTCTCCTTTGATCATCTTATGTAGAGCTCAGCCTTTGATATTTAGGGCTCAGCCAGTTGCCAGTCCGTACACATTCTCAGGACTGCTTCCACCCTGGTATGTGACAGGGCCTACTGTAGTTAGTGCATACTGCTCAGTCCTACCCTGCAGCCATCTTCATATGAAAGACAAAACACCTTGATTTGTGCTTTTAAAAATCTGTAGTTCTGCCCTTGAGCAAGGCAATTAAACATAATTGCTATAGGGTCGCGGTCAATAATGTCTGATCCCCTGGCTGTCACCCCACTCTCAGAGGGTGTCTCAGGGGGAGTGGGATATGCAAAAAAGACATTTCCATGTCACATCTCACACCTGTACCCTCTTATACAGGTTACCCACTTGTACAGGTTACCCACTTGTACAGGTTACTCACTTGTACAGGTTACCCACTTATACAGGTTACCCACTTCATACAGTGAAACAGGACAATATAAGCCCCCCCTAATTATAATTTATTTAGACATGCAGACCCACAATTAGGAGGGACTGTTATCAGGAATCAGTCCGTAGATCACGTTTCTCCGCAATCGCAAAGGTCACTTTGTATTGCTGGGTCAGCTGAGCACAGCGGCTGACTCAGGACGGGAGGACAAACTCATAATAATGCTAGCATTAGCACTACTACAGTAGGTAGCTTGCTAGCTTTTTGTTGTAAAGCATTTAACATTGTGTGTGCAGCACTAAGCAGGTAGGTTGGTTAGCAGCCTCGTTTCAGTGACTGGCTCTAGTGTCCATTTTCAAACTTGGGAAACTGCTTTTTGAAGCACACAAATCTATAGCTGTATGTAAAATGGGGCTACTAATGCTTCCTTACCAAAAACATCATGGACCCTTTATCGTTTTTTGCTTAGATCAACTCAGACTGTTATGAGGCAGGAATGGGTTTCAGCAGACGATGTCACCTAGGTAATATTTTTGAACGTTAGACAGCAACATTGTACCCCAGACTATTTTTGATCTATCCCATTGCCCTTTGCGAGATACGAGACAGATCAGTGCAGGCGGAATGGAAGCGTGATCGGACGTAGGACAATACATTACTTAAATAACGCTATGTAACTGGATGTCTAGAATTAGAACTAACGCTATGTAACTGGATGTCTAGAATTAGAACTAACTCTATGTAACTGAATGTCTAGAATTAGAACTAACGCTATGTAACTGGATGTCTAGAATTAGAACTAACGCTATGTAACTGGATGTCTAGAATTAGAACTAACGCTATGTAACTGGATGTCTAGAATTAGAACTAACGCTATGTAACTGAATGTCTAGAATTAGAACTAAATTCTAAATTCTAAAAGTTGGCTCAACTCTCTAAACACATGGCTCTGGGTGGGATGCCCCACGGCCTCACACTACATATGGTTGTTGTTGTGAGTGTCTGGCCGTTACAGGTTCCTGCTGCATATGTGTTTAACCTGAACATCTGCAACTGAGGGCACTCATCAAACCTAGAGGGGGAGCCTCTTCTGACTGGTCCAAGATCAGCACTCCTACTTAGAGACGCTTGATACATAAAACCCGAACATACAGCAGGCACTGACTGGGCTCTGACTGGTCCAGAATAGGGCCATATGGTCCAAGTATGCCTGGCTAGCAGTGGGACAATACTGACTACTAACAGGACGACCCAAACTACTGTAAAGGCCAGATAGAGCCCAGTTAGAGAGAGGTGTAGCTTTACTGTAAAGGCCAGATAGAGCCCAGTTAGAGAGGTGTAGCTTCACTGTAAAGGCCAGATAGAGCCCAGTTAGAGAGGTGTAGCTTCACTGTAAAGGCCAGATAGAGCCCAGTTAGAGAGAGGTGTAGCTTTACTGTAAAGGCCAGATAGAGCCCAGTTAGAGAGGTGTAGCTTCACTGTAAAGGCCAGATAGAGCCCAGTTAGAGAGAGGTGTAGCTTCACTGTAAAGGCCAGATAGAGCCCAGTTAGAGAGGTGTAGCTTTACTGTAAAGGCCAGATAGAGCCCAGTTAGAGAGAGGTGTAGCTTTACTGTAAAGGCCAGATAGAGCCCAGTTAGAGAGGTGTAGCTTCACTGTAAAGGCCAGATAGAGCCCAGTTAGAGAGAGGTGTAGCTTCACTGTAAAGGCCAGATAGAGCCCAGTTAGAGAGAGGTGTAGCTTCACTGTAAAGGCCAGATAGAGCCCAGTTAGAGAGAGGTGTAGCTTCACTGTAAAGGCCAGATAGAGCCCAGTTAGAGAGGTGTAGCTTTACTGTAAAGGCCAGATAGAGCCCAGTTAGAGAGGTGTAGCTTTACTGTAAAGGCCAGATAGAGCCCAGTTAGAGAGGTGTAGCTTTACTGTAAAGGCCAGATAGAGCCCAGTTAGAGAGGTGTAGCTTCACTGTAAAGGCCAGATAGAGCCCAGTTAGAGAGAGGTGTCGCTTCACTGTAAAGGCCAGATAGAGCCCAGTTAGAGAGGTGTAGCTTTACTGTAAAGGCCAGATAGAGCCCAGTTAGAGAGGTGTAGCTTCACTGTAAAGGCCAGATAGAGCCCAGTTAGAGAGAGGTGTAGCTTTACTGTAAAGGCCAGATAGAGCCCAGTTAGAGAGAGGTGTAGCTTTACTGTAAAGGCCAGATAGAGCCCAGTTAGAGAGGTGTAGCTTTACTGTAAAGGCCAGATAGAGCCCAGTTAGAGAGAGGTGTAGCTTTACTGTAAAGGCCAGATAGAGCCCAGTTAGAGAGGTGTAGCTTTACTGTAAAGGCCAGATAGAGCCCAGTTAGAGAGAGGTGTAGCTTTACTGTAAAGGCCAGATAGAGCCCAGTTAGAGAGGTGTAGCTTTACTGTAAAGGCCAGATAGAGCCCAGTTAGAGAGTGGTGTAGCTTTACTGTAAAGGCCAGATAGGGCCCAGTTAGAGAGAGGTGTAGCTTTACTGTAAAGGCCAGCATTATGCCAGCTTTATGTCAGGTAGAGAGAGATGTAGCTTTACTGTAAAGGCCAGCATTATGCCAACTTTAGATCAGGTAGAGAGAGGTGTCATAGTAGCTTTACTGTAAAGGCCAGTTATAGGCCAGATAGAGAGAGCTGTAGCTTTACTGTATTTTTTTTTGGGGGGGGCCAGTTAGAGAGAGATGTAAATGTACTATAATGGCCAGCTTTAGGCCAGTTATATAGAGGTGTAGCTTTACTGTATATACCAGCTTTAGGCCAGTTATATAGAGGTGTAGCTTTACTGTATAGACCAGCTTTAGGCCAGTTATATAGAGGTGTAGCTTTACTGTATAGAACAGCTTTAGGCCAGTTAGAGAGAGGTTTAATACCAGCTTTCCTGCGTGTAGCTTAGGTGTAGCTTTACTTTAGGCCAGCTAGAGAGAGATGTAGCTTTACTGTATAAGGCATCTTTTGGCCAGTTAGAGACAGGTGTAGCTTTACTGTAACGGCCAGCTTTAGGGCAGGTAGAGAGAGGTGTAGCTTTACTGTATAGGCCAGCATTATGCCAGCTTTAGGTCAGGTAGAGAGTGGTGTAGCTTCACTGTATAGGCCAGCATTATGCCAGCTTTAGGTCAGGTAGAGAGAGGTGTAGCTTTACTGTATAGGCCAGCATTATGCCAGCTTTAGGTCAGGTAGAGAGAGGTGTAGCTTTACTGTATAGGCCAGCATTTTGCCAGCTTTAGGTCAGGTAGAGAGTGGTGTAGCTTCACTGTATAGGCCAGCATTATGCCAGCTTTAGGTCAGGTAGAGAGAGGTGTAGCTTTACTGTATAGGCCAGCATTATGCCAGCTTTAGGTCAGGTAGAGAGAGAGGTGTAGCTTTACTGTATAGGCCAGCATTATGCCAGCTTTAGGTCAGGTAGAGAGTGGTGTAGCTTCACTGTATAGGCCAGCATTATGCCAGCTTTAGGTCAGGTAGAGAGAGGTGTAGCTTTACTGTATAGGCCAGCATTATGCCAGCTTTAGGTCAGGTAGAGAGAGGTGTAGCTTCACTGTATAGGCCAGCATTATGCCAGCTTTAGGTCAGGTAGAGAGAGGTGTAGCTTTACTGTATAGGCCAGCATTATGCCAGCTTTAGGTCAGGTAGAGAGAGGTGTAGCTTTACTGTATAGGCCAGCATTATGCCAGCTTTAGGTCAGGTAGAGATTGGTGTAGCTTCACTGTATAGGCCAGCATTATGCCAGCTTTAGGTCAGGTAGAGAGAGGTGTAGCTTCACTGTATAGGCCAGCATAATGCCAGCTTTAGTTCAGGTAGAGAGAGGTGTGGCTTTACTGTATAGGCCAGCATTATGCCAGCTTTAGGTCAGGTAGAGAGAGGTGTGGCTAATAGTGTGGTATTCTTGATGATCTATCCTCTCCTGTTCAGGCATTTTATGAATTCCTCCTTGACTTCACAAATCTATTCAAAGTGCAGGCAATCTTTGCGGACTTGTTATGATCTGAAAACAGAGGGATGTTCCAGTGTTACATGTGCTTAGTTGATGTCAGTGGCAGTGGCACATCCAGTCACAGACGGATAGGGCCAATACATGGCAGTGGCACATCCAGTCACAGACGGATAGGGCCAATACATGGCAGTGGCACATCCAGTCACAGACGGATAGGGCCAATACATGGCAGTGGCACATCCAGTCACAGACGGATAGGGCCAATACATGGCAGTGGCACATCCAGTCACAGACGGATAGGGCCAATACATGGCAGTGGCACATCCAGTCACAGAAGGATAGGGCCAATACATGGCAGTCACTGCTCTAATACCTTGCCTCAGTTATGACAATCTTTCTACCCGACCAGTCATACAGGCCGTAGCCCAAGCCCTGTCCACAACTGATATTTGTAAATACACTACCTTGGCCAAAAGTATGTGGACACTTGCTCGTCCAACATCTCATTCCAAAATCATGGGCATTAATATGGAGCTGGTCCCCCCTTTGCTGCTATAACAGCCTCCACTCTTCTGGGAAGGCTTTCCACTAGAACATTGCTGCAGGGACTTGCTTCCATTCAGCCACAAGAGCATTAGTGAGGTCGGGCACTGATGTTGGGCGATTAGGCCTGGCTCGCACTCTGAGTTACAATTCATCCCAAAGGTGTTCGATAGGGTTGAGGTCAGGGCTCTGTGCAGGCGAGTCAAGTTCTTCCACACCGATCTCGACAAACCATTTCTGTATGGACCTCGCTTTGTGCACGGGGGCATTGTCATGCTGAAACAGGAAAGGGCCTTCTCCAAACTGTTGCCACAAAGTTGGATGCACAGAATCGTCTAGAATGTCATTGTATGCTGTAGCGTTAAGATTTCCCTTCGCTGGAACTAAGGGGCCTAGCCCAAACCATGAAAAACATTATTCCTCCTCCACCAAACTTTACAGTTGGCACTGTGCATTGCGGCAGGTAGCGTTCTCCTGGCATCCGCCAAACCCAGATTTGTCCGTCGGACTGACAAATGGTGAAGCGTGATTCATCAATCCAGAGAACGTGTTTCCACTGCTCCAGAGTCCAAAGGTGGCGAGCTTTACACCACTCCAGCTGACGCTTGGCATTGCGCATGGTGATCTTAGGCTTTTGTGCGGCTGCTCGGCCATGGAAACCCATTTTTTGAAGCTCCCAACGAACAGTTCTTATGCTGACGTTGCTTCCAGAGGCATTTTGAACTTCGGGAGTGAGTGTCGCAACTGAGGACAGGCGATGTTTACGTGCTACGCACTTCAGCACTCGGCGGTCCCGTTCTGTGAGCTTGTGTGGCCTACCACTTCACGGCTGAGCCGTTGTTGCTCCTAGACGTTTCCACTTCACAATAACAGCACTTAGTTGAGCGGGGCAGCCCTTGACGAACTGACTTGTTGGAAAGGTGGCATCCTGTGACGGTGCCACGTTGAAAGTCACTGAACTCTTCAGTAAGGCCATTCTACTGCCAATGTTTGTCTATGGAGATCGCATGGCTGTGTGCTCGATTTTATACACCTGTCAGCAACGGGCCGAATTCACTAATTTGAAGGTGTGTCCACATACTTTTGGCCATGTAGTGTATATCGCAAGTGTACAGAGAAAATATGAACAGTTAAAACAATAACGTTTTGCAAACACACACACACACACACAAATAACTGCACAGCTGTTGGTTGCTCCAAGTGGCGACCTTTACAGTATTTTGTATTTATTAAGGATCCCCATTAGTTCCTGCCAAGGCAGCAGCTACTCTTCCTGGGGTTTATTATGGATCCCAATTAGTTCCTGCCAAGGCAGCAGCTACTCTTCCTGGGGTCCAAACACATTAAGACACATTAGGTGGTGTTGAAGGAGTCAGGCGCAGGAGGGTAAATCACAGAATAACAGGTTTTAATCCACAAAATACAGGTTTACGCAGAACTGCGTCAAACACACTCCAGGGCACAAAACAGGTGCACTGGAAAAATACAAGGTACACAGGAAAATACTCCCGTCGAACAAAACACAGGAGCTCCACTAACCTTTCACAATAAACAATCACCCACAAGGACAAGGGGGGCAGAGGGAACACTTATACACAGACTAATGATCACCCAAGGACAAGGGGGGCAGAGGGAACACTTATACACAGACTAATGATCACCCACAAGGACAAGGGGGGCAGAGGGAACACTTATACACAGACTAATGAGGGGATTAGAACCAGGTGTGTGTGACAGCGAGACAAGACAATTGTGATGATGATTGGGGCGCTAGTGGTTAGTACTCCGGTGACGACGAATGTCGAAGCCTGCCCGAACAAGGAGGGGAGGCAGCCTCGGCCGAAGTCGTGACAACATAAAACAAAAGATTAAACAATAGATTTTAGAACGTTGTTAAACAGTTGCGCAAGCATGCGACAACAAAACTCAGGCACAGGGGAAATATCTACCCTGGCAACAACAAGGTAAGGGTAGCTCAACCGAGCTACACACAGCTCACTACAAACAATCACACACACAGACAAGGAAGCAGAGGGAACACTTATACAATGACTAATTGGGGATAAGGACCAGGTGTGTGTGATTAATTAGACAAGACAAGTGGAGTGATGATAAATGGATCGGCAGCAGCTAGTAAGCCGGTGACGACGAACAACGAAACCTGCCTGAACAAGGAGGGGAGGCAGCCTCGGCCGAAGTCGTGACCTCCCCACCCTGACGTGCAGCTCCAGCAGCTCCAGCAGCGCGCCGGCCTCGGGGACGGCCTGGAGGACGCGGAGCAGGGCGAGCCGGATGGCGACGGTGGAAATCTCGCAACAGGGAGGGATCTAGGATATCCCTCACCGGGACCCAGCACCGTTCCTCTGGACTGTACCCCTCCCACTCCACGAGGTACTGAAGGCCCCCCACCTGACGCCTCGATTCCAGGATGGCACGGACAGAGTAAGCCGGGGCCCCCTCGATGTCCAGAGGAGGTGGAGGAACTTCCCGCACCTCAGACTCCTGGAACGGACCAACCACCACCGGCCTGAGGAGAGACACATGAAACGAGGGGTTAATACGGTAATCAGGGGGAAGTAACAACCTATACGTAACCTCGTTGATTCTCCTCAGGACTTTGAATGGCCCCACAAACCGTGGGCTCAGCTTCCGGCAGGGCAGGCGGAGGGGCAGATTCCGGGTCAAGAGCCCCTGGTACGAAAACTGGGGCCTCACTGCGGTGACGGTCAGCGTTGGCCTTCTGACGACGCACGGCGCGCTGGAGGTGAAAGTGGGCAGCGTCCCACGTCTCCTCCGCGCGCCGAAACCAGTCATCCACCGCAGGAGCCTCGGTCTGGTTCTGGTGCCACGGTGCCAGAACCGGTTGTTAACCTAAAACACATTTGAATGGTGTTAGGTTAGTAGAGGAGTGGTGGAGAGAGTTCTGGGCATATTCTGCCCATGGCAAGAACACCGACCACTCCCCCGGCCGGTCCTGACAGTAGGACCGCAGGAACCTACCCACATCCTGATTTACTCGTTCCACCTGCCCATTTGACTCGGGGTGGAACCCAGAGGCCAGGCTGACCGAGACCCCCAGACGTTCCATGAACGCCTTCAAAACCTTGGACGTGAACTGGGGACCTCGGTTGGACACGATATCCTCTGGCAACCCATAGTGCCGGAAGACGTGAGTAAACAGGGCCTCCACCGTCTGCAGGGCCGTGGGGAGACCGGGCAGAGGAAGGAGGCGGCAGGACTTGGAGAAGCGGTCCACAACGACCAGGATGGTGGTGTTACCTTGGGAGAGGGGAAGATCAGTCAGAAAATCAATACTAAGATGAGACCATGGTCGTTGTGGAACTGGTAATGGTTGTAGTTTACTCGTTGGGATGTGCCTAGGTGCCTTACTCTG
The DNA here is from genome assembly GCA_036851935.1 of Coregonus suidteri. NCBI lineage: Eukaryota > Metazoa > Chordata > Actinopteri > Salmoniformes > Salmonidae > Coregonus > Coregonus suidteri. The sequence continues at coordinate 2,251,008 of CM072223.1, forward strand.
GGCGCACACCGAGCAGAAGGAGACGTACACCCTCATGTCCTTAGCCAAGGTAGGCCACCAGTACTTTCCGCTCAAGCAGCGCACTGTACCGCTGATACCTGGGTGACCAGAGGAGGGTGACGTGTGTGCCCAGAAGATCAGACGGTCACTGATAAGAGCAGGCATGTACCGCAGCCCATCTGGACACTGCGGAAGAGATGGATCTGTGCGTATCGCCTGCTCTATATCCGCGTCCATCGCCCATACTACCGGCGCCACAATGCTGGAGGCCGGGAATATGGGGGTGTTGTCTCTGGGCCTCTCCTCTGTGTCATACAGCCGTGACAGTGTGTCTGCCTTCACGTTCTTCGTACCCGGAATGTATGATAGTGTAAAATCAAGCCGGGTGAAGAATAGGGCCCACCTGGCCTGGCGAGGGTTCAGCCTCCTCGCTGCCCGGATGTACTCCAGGTTACGGTGGTCCGTCCAGACGAGGAAAGGGTGTTTCGCCCCTTCGAGCCAATGCCTCCACACGGTCAAGGCTCGGACAACAGCCAACAGCTCCCGATCACCAACGTCGTAGTTCTGCTCCACAAGGCTGAGCTTCTTAGAGAAGGAGGCACAGGGGCGGAGCTTGGGTGGCGTACCCGAGCGTTGAGACAGGACAGCTCCTATCCCAACCTCGGACGCATCCAACTCCACTACGAGCGGTAGTGATGAATCGGGGTGGGCCAGTACTGGGGCTGAGGTGAACAGACCCCGCAGTTTGCTGAAGGCCAGGTCAGCCTCAGCAGACCAGCGGAGCCGGGATGGCCCACCCTTCAACAGGGAGGTAATGGGAGCTGCAACCTTGCCAAAGCCCCGGATAAACCTCCGATAGTAGTTGGCAAAGCCCAGGAAGCGCTGCACCTCCTTAACCGTGGTTGGAGTCGACCAATTACGAACGGCTGAAATGCGATCTCCCTCCATCTCTACACCTGAGGTGGAAATGCGGTATCCAAGGAAGGAGACGGACTGCTGGGAAAAACATACACTTCTCTGCCTTGGCATAAAGGTCATGTTCCAACAGTCGTGCCAGCACCTTGCGAACCAGGGACACATGCTCGACGCGCGTAGCGGAATACACCAGGATGTCATCGATGTAAACCACTACACCGCAACCAAGCATGTCCCGAAACACCTTGTTCACAAAGGACTGGAAAACTGAGGGAGCATTCATCAAACCATAGGGTATCACCAGGTATTCATAATGCCCCGTGGTTGTGCTGAATGCTGTATTCCACTCATCTCCCTCTCGGATACGCACCAGGTTGTACGCACTCCTGAGATCGAATTTGGTGAAGAAGCGCGCTCCATGCATTGATTCAATCACCGAAGAAATGAGGGGGCGAGGATAACTAAATCTTATCGTCTCCCTGTTCAGTGGTCGATAATCAATGCACGGGCGCAGACCTCCGTCCTTCTTCTTCACAAAGAAGAAACTCAAGAAGGCGGGTGAAGTGGAGGGACGTATATACCCCTGGCGCAGGGACTCGGTGACATAGGTTTCCATAGCCACCGTTTCAGCCTGTGACTCCTGGGAGGTACAGCATCTACCCGGACATTACCTCCACCGTGCGCAATCCCCCGCCCGATGAGGTGGTAATTTAGTCGCCTGCGTTTTAGAGAATGCTTCCGCCAGATCGAGGTATTCAGGGGGAATGCGCACGGTGGAGGTAATGTCTGGACTTTCCACCTTGGTTGCACCAACGGAAACATCTAGACACCTACCCTGACACTCTCGCGACCACCCCATGAGAGCCCTCTGCTGCCATGAGAAGGTGGGGTTGTGGAGTGCTAGCCAAGGGATACCTAATACCACAGGGAAAGCAGGAGATTTGATAATCGAAAAAATAACCTGCTCAAAATGAGTCTTCTCGGTGATCATGGTGACTCGTATCGTGTAGTGTATTGTCCCTTCGTGCCACCAGAGTGGCACTGTCGCTGTCCTCCTCCGCTCTCTCGGCCGGCGGCTCCACCCAGCTCCATCGGCTCGGGATCCGAGTCGTCCAGGGTGGAAACGGGCAGACCACTACCAGGACGTCCTCTGGCAGCAAGCAGGTTGTCCAAATGAATGGCCATGTCCACCAGTTTGTTGAAGGACAACATGGTGTCTCGGCAGGCTAGCTCCCGTCGGACGTCCTCCCGCAGATGGCACCGGAAATGGTCGATCAGGGCCCGCTCGTTCCATCCGGACCCCGCTGCCAACGTCCGAAACTCCAACGCAAAGTCCTGAGCGGTCCTCGTCCCCTGCCTCAGATGGACCAGTCGCTCACCCGCCTCTCTACCCTCGGGCAGGTGATCGAAGACCGCCCGAAAGAGACAAGCGAACTCACTGTGGTCCTCCAACGCTGCTCCTCCCTCATTCAACACCGCGTTGGCCCACTCCAGGGCTTTCCCACAGAGGCAGGAAACGAGGACAGATACCTTCTCCCGCTCTGATGGTTCCGGCCTCTGTGGGAAAGCCCTGGAGTGGGCCAACGCGGTGTTGAATGAGGGAGGAGCAGCGTTGGAGGACCACAGTGAGTTTCGCTTGTCTCTTTCGGGCGGTCTTCGATCACCTGGATTATGTTGGAGAGGCTTCCATTAAAGAACACCCTCTGTGTTCTGTTAGACAGGTAACTGTATCCACAATATAGCAGGAGGTGTAAAGCCATAACACATACGTTTTTCCATCAGCAGACTATGATCGATAATGTCAAAAGCCGCACTGAAGTCTAACAAAACAGCTCCCACAATCTTTTTATCATCAATTTCAATCAGCCAATCATCAGTCATTTGTGCTTGTTGAATGTCCTTCCCTATAAGTGTGCTGAAAGTCTGTTGTCAATTTGTTTACTGTAAAATAGCATTGTATCTGGTCAAACACCATTTTCTCCAAAAAGTTTACTACGGGTTGGTAACAGGCTGATTGGTCAGCTATTTGAGCCAGTAAAGGGGGCTTTACTATTCATAGGTAGCAGAACTACTTTCGCTTCCCTCCAGGCCTGATACTTTCTAGTAGACTAAAATTGAAGATATGGTAAATAGGAGCGGCAATATCGTTGTCACACCCCGGTGGCTTGTCATTGTTGATAGACAACAATCATTTTTCACTTCTTCCACACTCACTTTACAGAATTCAAAATTACAATGCTTGTCTTTATTAATTTGATCATATATTGTTGGCGTTTGTTGCTGGCATGTCATGCCTAAGTTTTCTAATCTTGCCAATGAAAAAATCCTTAAAGTAATTGGCAAAATCAGTGGGTTTTGTGATGAATGAGCTGTCTGATTCAATGAATGATGGAGCGGATTTTGCCTTTTTGACCAATATTTAATTTAAGGTGCTCCAAAGCTTTTTTACTATCATTCTTTATGTCATTTGTCTTTGTTTCATAGTGTAGATTCTTCTTCTTTTTATTCAATTTAGTCACATGATTTCTCATTTTGCAATACGTTTGCCAATCGGTTGTGCCACCAGAATTATTTGCCATTAATTTAGCCTCATCCCCCTCAACCATACAATTTTTCAATTCCTCATCAAACCACGGGGATTTAACAGTTTTTACAGTCATTCTCTTAATGGGTGAGTGCTTATTAGTAACTGGAATAAGCAATTTCATAAATGTGTCAAGTGCAGCGTCTGGTTGCTCCTCATTACACACCACAGACCAACAAATATTCTTTACATCAACAACATAGGAATCACTACAAGACTTATTGTATGACCTCTTATACACAATATTAGGCCCAGCCTTTGGAACTTTGGTTTTCCTAGATATGGCTACTATATTGTGATCACTACATCCGATGGATTTGGATACTGCTCTCCAGTGGTTTAAAGTACTTAAGTAAAAATACTTTAAAGTACTACTTAAGTAGTTTTGGGGGGTATGTGTACTTTACTATTTACTTTACTTTATTATTTATATTTTTTGCAACTTTTACTTTTACTTCACTACATTCCTGAAGAAAATAATGTTATGCACTTTTTGCTTTTTTTTTTCCTGACACCCAAAAGTAGTTGTTATATTTTGACAGGAAAATGGTCCAATTCACAAACTTATCAAGTGAACATCCCTGGTCATCCCTACTGCCTCTGATCTGGTGGACTCACTAAATACAAATGCTTCGTTTGTAAATTATATCTGAGTGTTGGAGTGTGTCCCTGGCTATCCGTAAATAAAAAAATAAATAATATTGTGCCATCTTGTCTGCTTAATATAAGGAAGTTAAAATTATTTACACTTTTACATGTACTTTTGATACTTAAGTACATTTTAGCGATTCCATTTACTTTTGATACTTAAGTATATTTAAAACCAAATACTTTTAGACTTTTACTCAAGTAGTATTTTACTGGGTGACTTTCACTTTTACTTGAGTCACTTTCTATTAAGGTATCTTCACTTTTACTCAAGTATGACAATTGACAATTTTCCACCACTGCTGCTTTCAAGCAACTTTCTGCAGCATTAGTAAAGATGTGTTCAATATATGTTGATGATTTCATTCCTGTGCTGTTTGTAACAAACCTGGTAGGTTGACTGATAAACTGAACCAGGTTTCAGGCACTAGTTAGGGTGGGCAGCTTGATGAAAGCCAGTCAAATACATTTTTTTTTACAGAAAATATTACATTTACATTTAACATTTAAGTCATTTAGCAGACGCTCTTATCCAGAGCGACTTACAGTTAGTGAGTGCATTCATTTTTCAAGTACATTACATTTTAGTCATTTAGCAGACGCTCTTATCCAGAGCGACTTACAGGAGCAATTAGGGTTAAGTGCCTTGCTCAAGGGCACAACGACAGATTTTTCACCTAGTCAGCTCGGGGTTTAGAACCAGCAACCTTTCGGTTACTGGCACAACGCTCTTAACCACTAAGCTACCTGCCGCCCCCGGCAAAATATACCTGTTGATATCACATACTTTCACTCATGTTATCCAGATACTGACTGTTAGAACTTGGTGGTCTATAGCAGCTTCCCACCAGAATGGGCTTTAGGTAAGGCAGATGAACCTGTAGCCATATTAATTCAACAGTATTTAACATTAGGTCATCTCTAAGCTTTACAGGAATGTGGTTTTGAATAGAAACGCCAACACCTCCACCTTTGGCATTCCTGTCTCTTCTGTAGATGTTATAACCATGTATTGCTACCACTGTATCATCAAAGGTATTATCTAAGTGAGTTTCAGAATATGAATATCATATGTTACTAGGAAATTATTGATTTCATGAACCTTGTTTCTTAAGCTAGATCTGTTACATCGCTATTTCTAGCACTTTTCTGGGATACTTGATTGTTTTCATTGCTTTACTGTTGCGAAATAGGAAGCCGATTCTAGAATTTTTTTTGTCATTTAGCAGACGCTCTTATCCAGAGCGACTTACAGGAGCAATTAGGATTAAGTGCCTTGCTCAAGGGCATATCGACAGATTTTTCACCTATTTGGCTCGGGGATTAGAACCAGCAACTTTTCGGTTACTGGCACAACGCTCTGAACCACTAAGCTACCTGCCGCCCCCAGATTTAACTTTGGATTGGAGATGCTTAATGTGAGTCTGGAAGGAGAGTTTACAGTCTAACCAGACACCTAGGTATTTGTAGTTGTCCACATATTCTAAGTCAGAGCTGCCGAGAGTAGTGATTCTAGTCGGGCAGGCGGGTGCCACCAGTGTTCGATTGAACAGCATGCATTTAGTTTTACTAGCGTTTAAGAGCAGTTGGAGGCCACGGAAGGAGTGTTGTATGACATTAAAGCTTGTTTGGAGGTTTGTTAACACAGTGTCCAATGAAGGGCCAGATGTATACAAAATGGTGTCGTCTGCGTAGAGGTGGATCTGAGAGTCACCAGCAGCAAGAGCGACATCATTGATTTACACAGAGAATAGAGTCGGCCCGAGAATTGAACCCTGTGGCACCCCCATAGAGACTGCCAGAGGTCCAGACAACAGGCCCTCCGATTTGACACATTGAACTCTATCTGAGAAGTAGTTGGTGAACCAGGCGAGGCAGTCATTTGAGAAACCAAGGCTGTTTAGTCTGCCAATAAGAATGCGGTGATTGACAGAGTCAAAAGCCTTGGCCAGGTCAATGGCAAGTTGCAGCGGCGGGTGCAGAGCTGGTGGCCGGGGTAGGGGTAGCCAGGTGGAAAGCATGGCCAGCCGTAGCAAAATGCTTGTTGAAATTTTCGATTATCGTAGATTTATCGGTAGTGACAGTGTTTCCTAGCCTCAGTGCAGTGGGCAGCTGGGAGGAGGTGCTCTTATTCTCCATGGACTTTACAGTGTCCCAAAACTTTTTGGAGTTAGTGCTTCAGGATGCAAATTTCTGTTTGAAAAAGTTAGCCTTTGCTTTCCTAACTGATTGTGTATATTGGTTCCTGATTTCCCTGAAAAGTTGCATATCGCGGGGGCTGTTCGATGCTAATGCCGTACGCCACAGGATGTTTTTGTGCTGGTCAAGGGCAGTCAAGTCTGGGGTGAACCAGGGGCTATATCTGTTCTTAGTTCTGCATTATTTGAATGGGGCATGCTTATTTAAGATGGAGAGGAAAGCACTTTTAAAGAACAACCAGGCATCCTCTACTGACGGAATGAGGTCAATATCCATCCAGGATACCTGGGCCAGGTCAATTAGAAAGGCCTGCTCGCTGAAGTGTTTTAGGGAGCGTTTGACAGTGATGAGGGGTGGTCGTTTGACCGCGGACCCATTTCGGACGCAGGCAATGAGGCAGTGATTGCTGATATCCTGGTAGGAGAAATCCGCCCCTCACACAATTAGTTAATCCTTTCACGGGCCCATAAGACTCCTGCTGCTCACAGCGATAGGTCCGTTCATCCCACAGCAGGCAGTGCCCCGTCAGATCCAGAGAGAGGGAAAGGAGACTAGAGTCAGCGTAGTTGGAGTCAGCCCTAGCAGACACAGGCAGTCCCAGACACAGGCAGTCCCAGACACAGGCAGTCCCAGACACAGGCAGTCCCAGACACAGGCAGTTCCAGACACAGGCAGTCCCAGACACAGGCAGTCCCAGACACAGGCAGTCCCAGACACAGGCCGTCCCAGACACAGGCAGTCCGAGACACAGGCAGTCCCAGACACAGACAGTCCCAGACACAGGCAGTCCCAGACACAGGCAGTCCCAGACACAGACAGTCCCAGACACAGGCAGTCCCAGACACAGACAGTCCCAGACACAGGCAGTCCCAGACACAGGCAGTCCCAGTGATGAAGGCGCAGGTAGATCAGGCACCAGTGCAGCAAAACTATTCTTTATGTCAATCTGCTCCGAACCTCTCGCAGAAACTCCAGTCCACTGATTGGAACAATCCTCTTGCTGTTCTCTGTTTACTCCACTACAAGATGGAGGAGGAGAAGCAGATGGAGATGACTTCCTTATTTTTATTATTTTTTTATTTTATTTTTAGTCATTTAGCAGACGACTTCCTTGGCAGGCAAGTTCCAGGTAGAACAGGCCATTCAGATAGGGACAGATGACAAGGCGGGGAAACATCCATCAGGCCCGAGCGGCTTCCAGCCACAGGAGTTGAGAACGAGAAAGTTCCAATTTGCGTTCTCCCCATAAATTCATGCAGAATAAAAATGTACTTGCTAAAAATAGCCACCTCATTCCTGTAATCCTCTGCAAGCAAACAATTGCCGCATTGGAACTCCGGATTGTCAATATCACCCTGGACAAGAGCGTATTAAACACAGCTTCTATAGCGCTGGAAACGTTTGTTTGCTATTCCAGGAGAAGCGAGCTCCATTGCAGCCTAGCTAACTAGCTGGCTAGTTGAAACCAGGTGTTGACACAAACACTTATGAACAAATAAAAAAAAAAAACTACATAAAACTTTGGAAACATGGTGCAGGAGTTATCTGAGTTTGTGACAGGAAATGAATTGGTGAATGATGCTATGATTCTATGGTATTGTATGTAAAGCTACACCTCTATCTACATTTGACATTTACGTCATTTAGCAGACGCTCTTATCCAGAGCGACTTACAGTTAGTGAATACATGTTTTTTTTATACTGGCCCCCCGTGGGAATCGAACCCACCACCCTCCTCTCTACTCCTCTCTACACCTCTCTACTCCTCTCTACACCTCTCTACTCCTCTCTACTCCTCTCTACACCTCTCTACACCTCTCTACACCTCTCTACTCCTCTCTACACCTCTCTACTCCTCTCTACTCCTCTCTACACCTCTCTACTCCTCTCTACACCTCTCTACTCCTCTCTACACCTCTCTACTCCTCTCTACTCCTCTCTACACCTCTCTACTCCTCTCTACACCTCTCTACTCCTCTCTACTCCTCTCTACACCTCTCTACACCTCTCTACACCTCTCTACTCCTCTCTACTCCTCTATACTCCTCTCTACTCCTCTCTACACCTCTCTACTCCTCTCTACACCTCTCTACACCTCTCTACACCTCTCTACTCCTCTCTACACCTCTCTACTCCTCTCTACACCTCTCTACTCCTCTCTACACCTCTCTACACCTCTCTACTCCTCTCTACTCCTCTCTACACCTCTCTACTCCTCTCTACTCCTCTCTACACCTCTCTACACCTCTCTACTCCTCTCTACTCCTCTCTACACCTCTCTACTCCTCTCTACACCTCTCTACACTCAGCTCCTCTCAGCTCCATTCAGCTCCATTCAGCTCCACTCAGATCCTATCAGATCCACTCAGCTCCACACAGCTCCACTCAGCTCCATTCAGCTCCACTCAGATCCTTTCAGATCCACTCAGCTCCACTCAGCTCCATTCAGCTCCATTCAGCTCCACTCAGCTCTACTCAGCGCTACTCAGCTCCTTCTGATCCACTCAGGTCAACTCAGCTCCTCTCAGATCCACTCAGGTCCACTCAGCTCTTCTCAGATCCTCTCAGATCCTCTCAGCTCCTCTCAGATCCACTCAGCTCCTCTCAGATCCACTCAGCTCCACTCAGCTCCACTCAGCTAAACTCAGCTTCACTCAGATCCACTCAGATCCAATCAGCAGCTATTAGTTCCAGTAATGGCGGCTGTCATTAGATCCTTACAACTAGGGTAGCGTCCCAAATTGCACACTATTCCCTATAGAGTGCACTACTTTTGACCAGGGCCCATAGCACTAAAGAGCGAATAGGGTGTCTAGTCTCAGAGTTTTATAAATAATAAAAACCGCCCTCTTCTCTCCTCATTAAACAGCTCTCACTTCTTACACCAACAATTATGTAATCATTCATCTGTTATTGTGAAACAACAACGTCTTGACTTGAACACAACATTCCAGCCTGCGGCCACAAGACAGAGAGAAACAGCACGTCAGAAAATCAGCTCAATGTAATTGAAGAATCCATAGAATCTAACCACCTCTGGGAAATTTGGAGCACACTAAACAAACAACAACACGAAGAGTTATCTATCCAAAATGGATATCTATTGAAAAATCAGTGCTCCATCTTTTTGACCCCAATAGCTACTGTGGGATATGTGTCCAACAGCAACCTTGGGAAAATCCTCTGCATTATCATTAACAGCAGACTAGTTCATTTCCTCAGTGAAAACAATGTACTGAGCAAATGTCAAATTGGCTTTTTACCAAATTACCGTACAACAGACCACGTATTCACCCTGCACACCCCAATTGACAAACAAACAAACCAAAATAAAGGCTACGTTTTATCATGCTTTGTTGTTTTCAAAAAAGCTTTTGACCCAATTTGGCATGAGGGTCTGTTATACAAATTGATGGAAAGCGGTGTTGGGGGAAAAACATACAACATTATAAAATCCATTCACAAACAACACGTGTGCAGTTAAATTTGGCAAAAAACACACATTTCTTTCCACAGGGCCGTGGGGTGAGACAGGGATGCAGTTTAAGCCCCACCCTCTTCAACATATATATCAATGAATTGGCGGGGGCACTAGAACAGTCTGCAGCACCCGGCCTCACCCTAATAGAATCTGAAGTCAAATGTTTACTGTTTGCTGATGATCTGGTGATTCTTTCCCCAACCAAGGAGGGCATAAAGCAGCACCTAGATCTTCTGCACAGATTCTGTCAGATCTGGGCCCTGACAGTAAATCTCAGGAAGACAAAAATAATGGTGTTCCAAAAAAGGTCCAGTTGCCAGGACCACAAATACAAATTCCATCTAGACACCGTCGCCTTAGAGCACACAAAAAACGATACCTACCTCGGCCTAAACATCAGCACCACAGGTAACTTCCACAACGCTGTGAACGATCTGAGAGACAAGGCAAGAAGGGCCTTCTATGCCATCAAAAGGAACATAAAATTCAACATCCCAATTAGGTTTTGGCAAAAAATACTTGAATCAGTTATAGAACCCTGGGGTCCTCTCACCAACCAATAATTCACAAAATGGGACAAACACTAACTTGACATTCTGCATGCAGAATTCTGCAAAAACATCCTCCATGTACAATGTAAAACACCAAATAATGCATGCAGAGCAGAATTAGGCCGATACCCGCTAATTGTCAAAATCCCGAAAAGAGCCGTTAAATTCTACAACCACCTAAAAGGAAGCAATTCCTAAAACCTTCCAAAACAAAGCCATCACCTACGAAGAGATTAACCTAGAGAAGAGTCCCTTAAGCAAGCTGGTCCTGGGGCTCTGTTCACAAACACAAAGAGACCCCACAGAGCCCCAGGACATCAACAGCAACACAATTAGGCCAAACGAAATCATGAGAAAACAAAAAGATAATTACTTGACACATTGGAAAGAATTTACCAAAAAACTGAGCAAACTAGAATTATATTTGGCCCTAAACAGAGAGTACACAGTGGCAGAATATCTGACCACTGTGACTGACCCAAATTTAAGGAAAGCTTTGACTATGTACAGACTCAGTGAGCATAGCCTTGCTATTGAGAAAGGCTGCCGTCGGCAGACCTGGCTCTCAAGAGAAGACAGGCTATGTGCACACTGCCCACAAAATGAGGTGGAAACTGAGCTGCACTTGCAAATGTATCACCATATTAGAGACACATATTTCCTTCAGATTACAGCGATCCAAAAATAATTCCAAAACAAATCCAATTGTGATAAACACACATATCTATTAGGTGAAATACCACATTGTGATATCACAGCAGCAAGATGTGTGACCTGTTGCCACAAGAAAAGGGCAACCAGTGAAGAACAAACACCATTGTAAATACAACCCATATTTATGTTTATTTATTTGCATATCATTATAACACTGCTTCTCCTTCACCCTCTTTCCCTCCTCTCCTCCTCCACCCTCTCTCCCTCCTCCTCCTCCTCCTCCTCCTCCTCCACATCCAACCTCTCTCCCTCCACCTTCTCTCTCTCCTCCTCTCCTCCTTCCTCCGAACCAGTATACGTTATTGTTTCACATCGATGAAACTGACAGTGAATGCATCATTAATAAAGTAGACTGCTGATGATGCTGAATGTTATCTGAAAAAACATAATGCCTTTGAATCATGTTAAATATTTACTCTGTCTTCATGATTAATGTCCATGCGTTTTCCCTGGTGTTCTAGGTATTCTAGATATACTAATATGTATTTAAAAATAGATTTGCAACAAATGAAATAAAACTGTTCAATTGGAATCTATTGACATGCACGGTATGTTCAATGGGAAACCTAGTCAGTTGCACAACTGAATGCGTTCAGCTGAAATTAGTATTTTGAGTTTAACCCAACTCTTTTGAGGGCTGCCTTAATCTACGTCATTGGCACCAGTTGTTAACTGCCTTGCTCAAAAGGCAGAACGGCAGATTTTTCCAGCTTGGGGATTCGAACAAGCAACCTTTTGGGTTACAGTCCTCTATGCTCTAACCGCTACGCTACGGCTGGGCTACATGCTAACGATGTGTGTGGTTTGTGTAGGCGTACAGTGCCGTACGGTCTGTCCAGCTACAGAAGCTCCCAGCGTGTACGTCGCTCCAGCCTGGACGAGAGCGGAGGAAGAAGAGGAGATGGAGAAAGAGGAGGAGGGACGGAATCACAGCGCTGTGTGTGTGCAGAGCAGACGGACTTAGAGTGCAGCAGTTTCTGCATAGACAGGTTGGTACACACACACACACACCACAAACACCACACACACACACCACACACACACACACACACACCACACACACACACACACACACCACACACACCACACACACCACACACACACACACACACCACACACACACACACACATGCACACCACACACACACACACACACACACACACACACACACACACACCACACACACACACACACACACACACACACACACACACACACCACACACACACACACACACACACACACACCACACACACACACACACACACACACACACACACACACACACACACACACACACACACACACACACACCACACAGACACACGCACACCACACACACACACACACACACACAAACACACACACACACACACACACACAGACACACTACACAGACACACACACGCACACCACACACACACCACACACACACACACACACCACACACACACACACACACACACACACACACACACACACACACAGACACACCACACACACACACACAGACACACCACACAGACACACACACAGACACACACCACACACACACACACACACACGCACACCACACAGACACACACACACAGACACACCACACAGACACACACACACACACACACACACACGCACACACACACACACACAGACACGCACACCACACAGACACACACACACACACACACACACACACACACACAGACACCCACACACACACACACACAGACACACCACACACCACACACAAGTCATGTGTTTAGGGCTAAATGCTACTCCACTCTACAAATGACCACAGTATTGATATTCAGATCACACACTCACCCAGGCCTGTTTGAATGAGGATAGTAGACTTTAGAACGTGGTTTTCCTTTGTGGTTTTCTCTGCAAAGTAGTTTTCCTCTGCAATTGATTTAACTCACGCACAGGTACACACACACACACACACACACACACACACACACACACACACACACACACACACACACACACACACACCTTCATTTGGCACATGTGGCTTTTATTAGCTATAAATTACAGCATTACAAAATTGTCTTTAACATCAGCTATAGCTGACAGTACAGGTCCATTCACATCAGCAATATATTAGATGGTTTAGGCCCCATCGGGTCAGCGGGTTCTCATATCAAAGGTTACCTTTCATTTCAGACACTTTCTTTCATATCACACTTGGCTTTTAACTGTTCAATCAACATTAGCCAACCTCTGACTGCTTTAGAGCCAAGATTAGCTCTTTGATTCTGCTGTCAGTCAGTAGATCTATCTCCTAGCCTGTCTTATCTGTCCCACATGCTGACTGCAGAGACGGACTGCAGAGGCCTGTTGTGCTTTCTCCTGCCTTCCCCTGCTTCGGGCAGTTAACTCAGTTCGGTCAAACATATTAGAGACTATTCTATCCAGGACAAATACAGACTATTATATCTCAGACAGCTAGAGACTATTATATATCAGACAGCTAGAGACTATTATATATCAGACAGCTAGAGACTATTACATATTGGACAGCTAGAGACTATTATATATCAGACAGCTGGAGACTATTATATATCAGACAGCTAGAGACTATTATATGTCAGGCAGCTAGAGACTATTATATATCGGACAGCTAGAGACTATTATATATCGGACAGCTAGAGACTATTACATATCGGACAGCTAGAGACTATTATATATCAGACAGCTAGAGACTATTATATGTCAGACAGCTAGATACTATTACATATCAGACAGCTAGAGACTATTATATATCGGACAGCTAGAGACTATTATATGTCGGACAGCTAGAGACTATTACATATCAGACAGCTAGAGACTATTATATATCGGACAGCTAGAGACTATTATATATCAGACAGCTAGAGACTATTATACGTCGGACAGCTAGAGACTATTATATATCAGACAGCTAGAGACTATTATATATCGGACAGCTAGAGACTATTACATATCGGACAGCTAGAGACTATTATATATCAGACAGCTAGAGACTATTATATATCAGACAGCTAGAGACTATTATACGTCGGACAGCTAGAGACTATTACATATCAGACAGCTAGAGACTATTATATATCGGACAGCTAGAGACTATTACATATCGGACAGCTAGAGACTATTACATATCAGACAGCTAGAGACTATTATATATCAGACAGCTAGAGACTATTATACATCGGACAGCTAGAGACTATTACATATCAGACAGCTAGAGACTATTATATATCGGACAGCTAGAGACTATTACATATCGGACAGCTAGAGACTATTACATATCAGACAGCTAGAGACTATTATATATCGGACAGCTAGAGACTATTACATATCAGACAGCTAGAGACTATTATATATCAGACAGCTAGAGACTATTATATGTCAGACAGCTAGAGACTATTATATATCGGACAGCTAGAGACTATTATATATCGGACAGCTAGAGACTATTATATATCGGACAGCTAGAGACTATTACATATCAGACAGCTAGAGACTATTCGATTACAGACTGTTGGTAACTATTCTTTTTTCTTTCTTTTTTTAGGGGGTAGATCAGCTTTAATATTGCAGATAGATTGTAACTTCCATCATTGTAACTTCCATCAGTGACTATTCTAATCGACTAACCATTCTGTCTTTCCCCTCCCCAGACAGAAGTTACAGTAGTCACCTGAACTCAGACAAAGGACAGGAGAAAAACCTGTACTGTGTCTACCTTCCCTGACACACCTTCAACTACAGTTCAACTAGATACTGATACCTGCTACAGCAACAACTACAGACTGATACCTGCTACAGCAACAACTACAGACTGATACCTGTTACAGCAACAACTACAGACTGATACCTGTTACAGCAACAACTACAGACTGATACCTGCTACAGCAACAACTAGATACTGATACCTGCTACAGCAACAACTACAGACTGATACCTGCTACAGCAACAACTACAGACTGATACCTGCTACAGCAACAACTAGATACTGATACCTGTTACAGCAACAACTACAGACTGATACCTGCTACAGCAACAACTACAGACTGATACCTGTTACAGCAACAACTACAGACTGATACCTGTTACAGCAACAACTACAGACTGATACCTGTTACAGCAACAACTACAGACTGATACCTGTTACAGCAACAACTACAGACTGATACCTGCTACAGCAACAACTACAGACTGATACCTGTTACAGCAACAACTACAGACTGATACCTGTTACAGCAACAACTAGAGACTGATACCTGTTACAGCAACAACTACAGACTGATACCTGTTACAGCAACAACTACAGACTGATACCTGCTACAGCAACAACTACAGACTGATACCTGTTACAGCAACAACTACAGACTGATACCTGCTACAGCAACAACTACAGACTGATACCTGCTACAGCAACAACTAGATACTGATACCTGTTACAGCAACAACTACAGACTGATACCTGTTACAGCAACAACTACAGACTGATACCTGTTACAGCAACAACTAGATACTGATACCTGTTACAGCAACAACTACAGACTGATACCTGTTACAGCAACAACTACAGACTGATACCTGTTACAGCAACAACTACAGACTGATACCTGTTACAGCAACAACTACAGACTGATACCTGTTACAGCAACAACTACAGACTGATACCTGTTACAGCAACAACTACAGACTGATACCTGTTACAGCAACAACTACAGACTGATACCTGTTACAGCAACAACTACAGACTGATACCTGCTACAGCAACAACTACAGACTGATACCTGTTACAGCAACAACTACAGACTGATACCTGCTACAGCAACAACTACAGTTCAACTAGAGACTATCAGTCAAAGGAACTACATAACTACAGAGAGACATCCGGAAACCAGCGGCTTTTTAATGATATGTGGCAGAACAGTGTGTACATTTCTTCTGAAATATAATGGATTTTTTATATAGGACCTGTTGCTGGACTGAATACCTTGTTATGCAGCAGAAGATACCTGCTAGAGGAATTGCATACCTCCAGAAAGAAACCTGAAAACAAAACTTCCTTCCAAAGACGTCTAATATATGGCAGACCAGCGTACATATTTCCACAGAGACATATTTCCACAGAGAACGTTTCCTGTAACAGACCTATAGCCAACTGACGGACTGACAACAACTGACAACTACGGACGGCCTGCTCTGTCATCCTACTCCTGAAGGAGACTGGTCAGCAGTAAGGGAGGGACATCCAGGTCATTTGCATAATCAGAAATGTCAGATCCAGGGAAGACCTCTGGCATTGGAGCTGAATGACCTATACACAGAATGTTCATCTGAGTGGATGGACTGCAACCTCGGTGGTTTCACCATGATCCATAAACACCAATACTTTGTTCCTCTGTTTCCTTTTCTCCTCCTGGTGTGGATCTGCGCTCCTCTATCACTCCTGGTGTGGATCTGCGCTCCTCTATCACTCCTGGTGTGGATCTGTGCTCCTCTATCACTCCTGGTGTGGATCTGTGCTCCTCTATCACCTCTGGTGTGGATCTGTGCTCATCCAGAGATACAGTGAGACTGGCTAACCGCTAACGGCTGACCGCTGCGTTGGAAGTGGCTTTATAAACAGACTTGAAATGGAGGGATGGTGTCCATTAATATAAAGTGTATCTTTTCTTCCTGTAGAATGAATACCAGAACTACATGCTGTGACCTGTAATGTATGGATACTATATGTATCCAATAGAAACCATATTATATACCTATTGTACCTATTGTATTCCAAAACATTTCTTAACGAATAATGTCTCAAGTTATGAATGCCAGGCCTTCACTAAATGAACTTCCATGTTTAAAAAATTTACTCGTTTTGTTCACTCGGTCTTAAGTCACCAAAGCCACGTTTAGTTTAAACCAAATTACTGTTCACTAGGCAAAATTCTGGTAACTTTCCCCAAATCCTGGTTGGAATCCCGGAATCAGGAGGGAATTCGTAATCCTCTAACCAGAATTTCTGGAAAACCTGGGAATTTCGGGAAAGTTACTGGAACTTTGGGAAAGTTACTGGAACTTTGGGAAAGTTATTGGAATTTTGAAACCCTAACCAGGACCGGGTCCCAGGCTTCGTTTGAGCTGATATTATTGTTACAGATGCTGTCAAATATATTAGCACCCTTGCACTTTACAATGGAGTGCAATGGAGCAGAATGTTCCGTTTTTTTCTTTTCAAAACTGGTTGAATTTCTACCCTGTAGTCACCTGCTACTTACCACAAGTAAGATACATTACATTTAATCACTGCTTCCAACCAAATTATTTTTGAATAATTTAGTCCATGTCATTTTTTACTTGTTATTGAAAAATCTCCATTTCATTTTTGATCATGGGTTAGTTTTAAATCAAACAAATACATGTGTAAACACCTAAATGTTATTTTCAATTTCAACTTGTTTTATAAGAAATTGTGAATCATGCAAGGGTGAAAATTTGACCACACCACATCTATATACAGTGGGGAGAACAAGTATTTGATACACTGCCGATTTTGCAGTTTTCCTACTTACAAAGCATGTAGAGGTCTGTAATTTTTATCATAGGTACACTTCAACTGTGAGAGACGGAATCTAAAACAAAAATCCAGAAAATCACATTGTATGATTTTTAAGTAATTCATTTGCATTTTATTGCATTACATAAGTATTTGATACATCAGAAAAGCAGAACTTTATATTTGGTACAGAAACCTTTGTTTGCAATTACAGAAATCATACGTTTCCTGTAGGTCTTGACCAGGTTTGCACACACTGTAGCAGGAATTTTGGCCCACTCCTCCATACAGACCTTCTCCAGATCCTTCAGGTTTCGGGGCTGTCGCAGGGCAATACGGACTTTCAGCTCCCTCCAAAGATTTATATTGGGTTCAGGTCTGGAGACTGGCTAGGCCACTCCAGGACCTTGAGATGCTTCTTACGGAGCCACTCCTTAGTTTCCCTGGCTGTATGTTTCGGGTCGTTGTCATGCTGGAAGACCCAGCAACGACCCATCTTCAATGCTCTTACTGAGGGAAGGAGGTTGTTGGCCAAGATCTCGCGATACATGGCCCCATCCATCCTTCCCTCAATACAGTACAGTCGTCCTGTCCCCTTTGCAGAAAAGCATCCCCAAAGAATGATGTTTCCACCTCCATGCTTCACGGTTGGGATGGTGTTCTTAGGGTTGTACTTATCCTTCTTCTTCCTCCAAACACGGCGAGTGGAGTTTAGAACAAAAAGCTCTATTTTTGTCTCATCAGACCACATGACCTTCTCCCATTCCTCCTCTGGATCATCCATCATTGGCAAACTTCAGACGGGCCTGGACATGCGCTGGCTTGAGCAGGGGGACCTTGCGTGCGCTGCAGGATTTTAATCCATGACGGCGTAGTGTGTTACTAATGGTTTTCTTTGAGACTCTGGTCCCAGCTCTCTTCAGGTCATTGACCAGGTCCTGCCGTGTAGTTCTGGGCTGATCCCTCACCTTCCTCATGATCATTGATGCCCCACGAGGTGAGATCTTGCAAGGAGCCCCAGACCGAGGGTGATTGACCGTCATCTTGAACTTCTTCCATTTTCTAATAATTGCGCCAACAGTTGTTGCCTTCTCACCAAGCTGCTTGCCTATTGTCCTGTAGCCCATCCCTGCCTTGTGCAGGTCTACAATTTTATCCCTGATGTCCTTACACAGCTCTCTGGGTCTTGGCCATTGTGGAGAGGTTGGAGTCTGTTTGATTGAGTGTGTGGACAGGTGTCTTTTATACAGGTAACGAGTTCAAACAGGTGCAGTTAATACAGGTAATGAGTGGAGAACAGGAGGGCTTCTTAAAGAAAAACTAACAGGTCTGTGAGAGCCGGAATTCTTACTGGTTGGTAGGTGATCAAATACTTATGTCATGCAATAAAATGCAAATTAATTACTTAAAAATCATACAATGTGATTTTCTGGATTTTGGTTTTAGATTCCGTCTCTCACAGTTGAAGTGTACCTATGATAAAAATTACCGACCTCTACATGCTTTGTAAGTAGGAAAACCTGCAAACATTGGCAGTGTATCAAATACTTGTTCTCCCCACTGTATCTAGAAATGCATGACACAGTGTTTATCCAGACACGTCGATCCTACTAAAGTTCGGTTGACTGCGGAAACTTCTAGTTCCCTCAAACTCATATTGTAACTTGAGTCTAAGCTACAGTACGTACTGAAACACCTTGTGTGAGTTGATATACTGTGTATAGTATTGATAAGGTTCTGTAATCTGTGTAACTTTGCATGTTTGCGTCCCAAAAGAAGCTTTATTCCCTTCATAGTGCACTACGTTAGACCCTTTAGGGCTCATAGTTCTCTGGTCAAGATTACGGCTCTATATAGGGACTAGGATATCGTCTGGGACATATTAGCTTGTTATGATTGTCCCTCATTATGTAACATCTACACGGAAGAAGATAAATGCCATGTTCAACCAGACTATGAGACATGTTCAAACTGTAGACCAAATAACCACCATCAGAATAACTATTCTAGAAACATCCAACAGCTACCATCACAGAGACATGTACAGCAGTTACCAAGGAAACACTGAATCAAGCACCCTGGGTAGTTAAGCTTTAATATTGCAGATAGATTGTGGCTTCCATCAATGTAATTGTCTGCATCATTTCCAATCCCACATATATATATTTTGCTATATATATATATATATATATATATACATATAATATATATTTTTTTACATATATTTTCCTTTGTTCTTTTCCCCTAACCCTCCCATAATTGGAGTAAACTTATGGACAACAACACTTGGGCTTCTACTTCCATCTTATACAATGCATTGACTTTTTCCTCATTTTGTTACGTTACAGCCTTATTCTAAAATTGATTAAAATATATATATATATTTATATATATATATATATCCTCATCAATCTACACACAATGCCCCATAATGACAAAGCAAAAAAATAAATGTTTTGCTAATTTATTTAAAATAAAAAACAGAAATACCTTATTTACATAAGTAATCAGATCCTTTGCTATGAGACTCGAAATTGAGCTCAGGAGCATCCTGTTTCCATTGATGATACTTGAGATGTTTTTACAACTTGACTGGAGTCCACCTGCGGTAAGTTTAATTGACTGGACATGATTTGGAAAGGCACACACCTGTCTATATAAGGTCCCACAGTTGACAGTGCATGTCAGAACAAAAACCAAGCCATGAGGTCGAAGGAATTGTCCATAGAGCTCCGAGACAGGATTGTGTCGAGGCAGAGATCTGGGGAAAGGTACCAAAACATTTCTGCAGCATTGAAGGTCCCTAAGAACACAGTGGCCTCCATCATTCTTAAATAGAAGAAGTTTGGAACCACCAAGACTCTTCCTAGAGCTGGCCGCCCGGCCAAACTGAGCAGGGCCTTGGTCAGGGAGGTGACTAAGAACCTGATGGTTACTCTGACTGAGCTCTAGAGTTCCTCTGTGGAGATCGGAGAACCTTCCAGAAGGACAACCATCTCTGCAGCACTATAAATATTTCAGTTGTTTATTTGTAATACATTTGCAAAAATGTCTAAACCTATTTTTGCTTTGTCATAATGGGGTATTGTGTGTAGATTGATAAGGGAAAAAATCTATTTAATCGATTGTAGAATAAGGCTGTAATGTAACAAAATGTGGAAAAGGTCAAGGGGTCTGAATACATTTTACGGACACAGTATATTTTACAATATTTATCTTTTGTTTGTTTTTAGTCCCATCCTTCAGCTACCCTCAACCCCTCCCATATATCTCTGAAGTCCATCAAGTTTTGATTTCTATTTGCCATATATTTTTCAACTGTGCTGTTTCACAAAAGTTCTGAACATATATACACCACCCAGAATTATAAATTACATCTGTATGTGAATCCAATAAAAAGTATTATTTACTAATGTTTTATTTCTTATTATTATTTGCTAATTTGTTAAAGTACAGTGAGACCGATGGGTACTACCACCAGCAGTACTACCAGAAAGACAGTCAGCACAACAACCACAGCAGTTTGTCCTATAGCCAAATAATTTCTTAAGACACCTGGGAACAATTTTGAGAGCCCTCAACTCCTGGCTGAAATTTAATCAAGTTGAATATCTTTGAGCTTATCCAATATTTTCTCCCTGTTTCAATAAGATTGGGAACTATGTGGGCTACCGTCTGCCGTCTGCCACAGACGTGGTAGAATGAATCTAGTCCTTAAGCATCTGGATTGTTTGCTGTCTTGGAATGTGCCCTCAATATGCCCTCCTAGCACAAAGCCAAGGAACAGCAGATAAAGTCTATCCCTTTCTATGCCTGCAAAAAAGTCCAAGTTTCTATGGCTGAATAGTCCTGGTTTGTATGGCTGAATAGTCCTGGTTTGTATGGCTGAATAGTCCTGGTTTGCATGGCTGAATAGTCCTGTTTGTATGGCTGAATAGTCCTGATTTGAATGGCTGAATAGTCCTGGTTTGAATGGCTGAATAGTCCTGGTTTGTATGGCCGAATAGTCCTGGTTTGTATGGCTGAATAGTCCTGGTTTGTATGGCTGAATAGTCCTGGGTTGTATGGCTGAATAGTCCTGGTTTGTATGGCTGAATAGTCCTGGTTTGCATGGCTGAATAGTCCTGGTTTGCATGGCTGAATAGTCCTGGTTTGTATGGCTGAACAGTCCTGGTTTGTATGGCTGAATAGTCCTGGGTTGTATGGCTGAATAGTCCTGGTCTGCATGGCTGAATAGTCCTGGTTGTATGGCTGAATAGTCCTGGCTTGTATGGATGAATAGTCCTGGTTTATAGGACTGAATAGTCTTGGTTTGTATGATTGAATAGTCCTGGTTTGTATGGCTGAATAGTCCTGGTTTGTATGGCCGAATAGACCTGGTTTGTACGGCTGAATAGTCCTGGTTTGTATAGCTGAATAGTCCTGGTTTGTAGGACTGTATAAACATATTTTTGTATGTTTGCTGTTTCCTTGGGACTGAGATGTTTAATCCCATGACTGAAAGGATTAATTGTTACAGCCTCAAGTCGTCAGGGCATGGACTCTACAAGGTGTCGAAAGCGTTCCACAGGGATGCTGGCCCATGTTGACTCCAATGCTTCCCACAGTTGTGTCATGTTGGCTGGATGTTCTTTGGGTGGTGGATCATTCTTGATACACACCGGAAACTGTTGAGCGTGAAAAACCCAGCCGCGTTGCAGTTCTTGACACCTGGCACCTACTACCATACCCCGTTCAAAGGCACTTAAATATTTTGACTTGCCCATTCACCCTCAATGGCACACATACACAATCCATGTCTCAATTGTCTCAAGGCTTAAAAATCCTTCTTTAACCTGTGTCCACCCCTTCATCTACACTGATTTAAGTGGATTTAACAAGTGACATAAATAAGGGATCATAGCTGTCACCTGGATTCACCTGGTCAGTCTATGTCATGGAAAGAGCAGGTGTTCATAACGTTTTGTACACTCAGTGTATATTTTGACTTTTAGGTTATAGTCCTGCTGAAAGGTGAATTCATCTCCCAGTGTCTTTTGGAAAGCAGACTGAACCAGGTTTTCCTCTAGGATTTTTCCTGTGCTGAGCTCTATTCTGTTTCTTTTTATCGTAAAAAACTCCCCAGTTCTTGCTGATGACAAGCATACCCATAACATGATGCAGCCACCACCACGCTTGTACTCAGTGATGTGTTGTGTTGTGTTTGTCC
>CM072223.1:2278856-2493856 GCA_036851935.1 Coregonus suidteri
ACTGTATCTTAGTCCATGCCACTCTGTCATTGCTTGTCCATATATGTATATATTCTTAAATCCCATTCCTTACTAGTTTTGTGTGTATTGGGTATATGTTGTGAAATAGTTAGATATTACTGCATTGTCGGAGCTAGAAGCACAAGCATTTCGCTACACCCGCTATAACATCTGCTAAACACGTGGTACGTGACCAATAAAATTTGATTTGATTTGAGACTCCCAGAGTAATTTCAAGATATGTGGAGGGATTTAGGTGTAATTGCTAATAATCCACAAGAAGCCAATCTGCACTCAGCTACAGAAAAAAACTGCTTTCAAAGACAGGGAGGTGACATCTGTGATCATCCTATGTATCTAACATTCCACCGCTACCTTGCAACAGATCCGTCTTGTATAAATCTTGCATAAGGTCCAGGATAGCAGCAGTATTACTGATGGCCTGTCTATTATCAGTTTTAAAACAATATTTTATTGTTGCCATTATTCAGGCTGTCCAGCCAAGCCTCCATTCATCTGTCATATAGGGTGTGTCGGAAAAAGGCACTATTTCCTTCATAGTGCACAACTTTTGACCAGGACCCATAGGGTTCTACTACCGTAGGGTTCTACTACCCATTAGGGCTCTACTACCCATAGGGCTCTACTACCGTAGGGTTCTACTACCCATTAGGGCTCTACTACCCATTAGGGCTCTACTACCCATTAGGGCTCTACTACCCATTAGGGCTCTACTACCCATTAGGGTTCTACTACCCATAGGGTTCTACTACCCATAGGGCTCTACTACCCATTAGGGCTCTACTACCCATTAGGGCTCTACTACCCATTAGGGCTCTACTACCCATTAGGGCTCTACTACCCATTAGGGCTCTACTACCCATTAGGGCTCTACTACCCATAGGGCTCTACTACCGTAGGGCTCTACTACCCATATAGGATTCTACCACCCATAGGGCTCTACTACCCATAGGGTTCTACTACCATAGGGTTCTACTACCATAGGGTTCTACTACCCATAGGGTTCTACTACCCATAGGGCTCTACTACCCATAGGGCTCTACTACCCATAGGGTTCTACTACCATAGGATTTTACTACCATAGGATTCTACTACCATAGGGTTCTACTACCCATAGGGTTCTACTACCCATAGGGTTATACTACCCATAAGATTCTACTACCATAGGGTTCTACTACCATAGGGTTCTACTACCCATAAGATTCTACTACCATAGGATTCTACTACCATAGGTTTCTACCCATAAGGTCCTCTGTAGCTCAATTGGTAGAGCATTGTGCTTGTAACACCAGGGTAGTGGGTTCGATCCCCGGGCCCACCCATACGTAAAGATGTATGCGCACATGACTGTAAGTCGCTTTGGATAAAAGCTATAAATGGCATATTAGTATTATTATTATTTACTACCCATAGGGTTCTACTACCCATAGGGTTCTATTACCCATAGGGTTCTACTACCCCATAGGGTTCTACGACCCATAGGGTTCTACTACCCATAGGGCTCTACTAACCATAGGGTTCTACGACCCATAGGGTTCTACTAACCATAGGGTTCTACTACCCATAGGGCTCAACTACCCATAAGGCTCTACTAACCATAGGGTTCTACTACCCATAGGGCTCTACTAACCATAGGGCTCTACGACCCATAGGGCTCTACTACCCATAGGGTTCTACTACCATAGGGTTCTACTACCATAGGGTTCTACTACCCACAGGATTCTACTACCCTAGGGTTCTACTACCCATAGGGTTCTAGTACTATAAGAATCTACTACCCATAGGGTTCTATTACTATAAGAATTTACTAACATAGGGCTCTACTACCCATAGGGTTCCACTACCCATAGGGTCTACTACCCATAGGGCTCTACTAACCATAGGGTTCTACGACCCATAGGGTTCTACTTCCCATAGGGCTCTACTAACCATAGGGTTCTATGACCCATAGGGTTCTACTACCATAGGGTTCTACTACCCATAGGTTCTACTACCCATAGGGCTTTACTACCCATAGGGCTCTACTACCCATAGGGCTCTACTACCCATAGGGTTCTACTACCCATAGGGCTCTACTACCCATAGGGTTCTTCTACCCATAGGGTTCTATTACCCATAGGGTTCTACTACCATAGGGCTCTACTACCCATAGTGTTCTACTACCATAGGGTTCTACTACCCATAGGGTCAACTACCCATAGGGTTCTACTACCGGTAGGGCTCTACTACCCATAGGGTTCTACTACTATAAGAATTTACTACCCATAGGGCTCTACTACCCATAGGCTTCCACTACCCATAGGTTCCACTACCCATAGGGCTCTACTACCCATAGGGTTCTTCTACCCATAGGGTTCAATTACCCATAGGGTTCTACTACCATAGGGTTCTACTACCCATAGGGTTCTACTACCCGTAGGGCTCTACTACCCATAGGGTTCTACTACTATAAGAATTTACTGCCCATAGGGCTCTACTACCCATAGGCTTTTACTACCCATAGGGTCCACTACCCATAGGGCTCTACGACCCATAGGGCTCTACGACCCATAGGGTTCTACAACCCATAGGGTTCTACTACCATTAGGGCTCTACTACCCATAGGGTTCTACTACCCATAGGGCTCTACTACCCATAGGGTTCTACTACCCATAGGGCTCTACTACCCATAGGGTTCTACTACCCATAGGGTTCTACTACCCATAGGGCTCTACTACCCATAGGGTTCCACTACCCATAGGGCTCTACTAACCATAGGGTTATACTACCTTAGAGTTCTACTACCCATAGGGTTCTACTACCTTAGAATTCTACTACCCATAGGGCTCCACTACCCATTGGGCTCTACTAACCATAGGGCTCTACGACCCATAGGGCTCTACTACCCATAGGGTTCTACTACCCATAGGGTTCTACTACCATAGGGTTCTACTACCCACAGGATTCTACTACCCTAGGGTTCTACTACCCATAGGGTTCTAGTACTATAAGAATCTACTATCCATAGGGTTCTATTACTATAAGAATTTACTAACATAGGGCTCTACTACCCATAAGGTTTCACTACCCATAGGGCTCTACTACCCATAGGGCTCTACTAACCATAGGGTTCTACGACCCATAGGGTTCTACTTCCCATAGGGCTCTACTAACCATAGGGTTCTATGACCCATAGGGTTCTACTACCATAGGGTTCTACTACCCATAGGGCTTTACTACCCATAGGGCTTTACTACCAATAGGGCTCTACTACCCATAGGGCTCTACTACCCATAGGGTTCTACTACCCATAGGGCTCTACTACCCATAGGGTTCTTCTACCCATAGGGTTCTATTACCCATAGGGTTCTACTACCATAGGGCTCTACTACCCATAGGGTTCTACTACCATAGGGTTCTACTAACCATAGGGTCAACTACCCATAGGGTTCTACTACCCGTAGGGCTCTACTACCCATAGGGTTCTACTACTATAAGAATTTACTACCCATAGGCTTCCACTACCCATAGGTTCCACTACCCATAGGTTCCACTACCCATAGGTTCCACTACCCATAGGGTTCTATCACCCATAGGGTTCTACTACCCATAGGGCTCTACTACCCATAGGCTTCCACTACCCATAGGGTTTTCTACTACCATAGGGCTCTACTACCCATAGGGTTCCTACTACCATAGGGTTCTACTACCCATAGGGTCAACTACCCATAGGGTTCTACTACCCGTAGGGATCTACTACCCATAGGGTTCTACTACTATAAGAATTTACTACCCATAGGGCTCTACTACCCATAGGCTTCCACTACCCATAGGTTCCACTACCCATAGGGCTCTACTACCCATAGGGTTCTTCTACCCATAGGGTTCAATTACCCATAGGGTTCTACTACCATAGGGCTCTACTACCCATAGGGTTCTACTACCATAGGGTTCTACTACCCATAGGGTTCTACTACCCGTATGGCTCTACTACCCATAGGGTTCTACTACTATAAGAATCTACTACCCATAGGATTCTATTACTATAAGAATTTACTGCCCATAGGGCTCTACTACCCATAGGCTTTTACTACCCATACGGTCCACTACCCATAGGGCTCTACGACCCATAGGGTTCTACTACCCATAGTGTTCTACAACCCATAGGGTTCTACTACCATTAGGGCTCTACTACCCATAGGGTTCTACTACCCATAGGGCTCTACTACCCATAGGGTTCTACTACCCATAGGGCTCTACTACCCATAGGGCTCTACTACCCATAGGGTTCTACTACCCATAGGGCTCTACTACCCATAGGGTTCCACTACCCATAGGGCTCTACTACCCATAGGGATATACTACCCATAGGGTTCTACTACCTTAGAGTTCTACTACCCATAGGGTTCTACTACCTTAGAATTCTACTACCCATAGGGCTCCACTACCCATAGGGCTCTACTAACCATAGGGCTCTACGACCCATAGGGCTCTACTACCCATAGGGTTCTACTACCCATAGGGTTCTACTACCATAGGGTGCTACTACCCACAGGATTCTACTACCCTAGGGTTCTACTACCCATAGGGTTCTAGTACTATAAGAATCTACTACCCATAGGGTTCTATTACTATAAGAATTTACTAACATAGGGCTCTACTACCCATAGGGTTCTACTACCATAGGGTTCTACTACCCATAGGGCTTTACTACCCATAGGGCTTTACTACCCATAGGGCTCTACTACCCATAGGGCTCTACTACCCATAGGGTTCTACTACCCATAGGGCTCTACTACCCATAGGGTTCTTCTACCCATAGGGTTCTATTACCCATAGGGTTCTACTACCATAGGGCTCTACTACCCATAGGGTTCTACTACCATAGGGTTCTACTACCCATAGGGTCAACTACCCATAGGGTTCTACTACCCGTAGGGCTCTACTACCCATAGGGTTCTACTACTATAAGAATTTACTACCCATAGGGCTCTACTACCCATAGGCTTCCACTACCCATAGGTTCCACTACCCATAGGGCTCTACTACTACCTTAGGGTTCGTCTACCCATAGGGTTCAATTACCCATAGGGTTCTACTACCATAGGGCTCTACTACCCATAGGGTTCTACTACCATAGGGTTCTACTACCCATAGGGTCCACTACCCATAGGGCTCTACTACCCATAGGGTTCTACTACTATAAGAATCTACTACCCATAGGGTTCTATTACTATAAGAATTTACTGCCCATAGGGCTCTACTACCCATAGGCTTTTACTACCCATAGGGTCCACTACCCATAGGGCTCTACGACCCATAGGGTTCTACTACCCATAGTGTTCTACAACCCATAGGGTTCTACTACCATTAGGGCTCTACTACCCATAGGGTTCTACTACCCATAGGGCTCTACTACCCATAGGGTTCTACTACCCATAGGGCTCTACTACCCATAGGGTTCTACTACCCATAGGGTTCTACTACCCATAGGGCTCTACTACCCATAGGGTTCCACTACCCATAGGGCTCTACTACTCATAGGGTTATACTACCCATAGGGTTCTACTACCTTAGAGTTCTACTACCCATAGGGTTCTACTACCTTAGAATTCTACTACCCATAGGGCTCCACTACCCATAGGGCTCTACTAACCATAGGGCTCTACGACCCATAGGGCTCTACTACCCATAGGGTTATACTACCCATAGGGTTCTACTACCTTAGAGTTCTACTACCCATAGGGTTCTACTACCTTAGAATTCTACTACCCATAGGGCTCCACTACCCATAGGGTTATACTACCTTAGAGGTCTACTACCCATAGGGTTCTACTACCTTAGAATTCTACTACCCATAGGGCTCTACTACCCATAGGGCTCTACTACCCATAGGGATCTGGTCTAAAGTAGTGCACTATACACTGAGTGCACAAAACATTTGGAACACTTGTTCTTTCCATGACATAGACTAGGTGAAAGGTGTGATCCCTTATTGATGTCCCCAGTAAATTCCCCTTCAATCGTTGTTGATGAAGGGTAAGAGACAGGTTAAAGAAGGATTTTTAAGCCTTGAGACAATTGAGACATGGATTGTGTATGCGTGCCATTCAGAGGACGTATGGGCAAGACAAAAGATGAAAGTGCCTTTGAACGGGGTTTGGTAGTAGGGGCCAGGAGCACCGTTTTAAGTGTGTCAAGAACTGCAATACTGCAAGGTTTTTCACGCTCAACAATTTCCCGTGTGTAGAAAGAATAGTCCACCACACAAAGGACATCCAGCCAACTGGACATGACTGTGGCATTGGAGTCAACATGGGCAAATATCCCTGTGGAACACTTTCGACACCTTGTAGAGTCCATGACCCGAGAAATTGAGGCTGTTCTGAAAAAAGTGGGTCAGACTCAATATTAGGAAGGTATTCCTAATGTTTTGTGCACTCAGTGTATGTACAGTTGTGGTCAAAAGTTTTGAGAATGACACAAGTATTGGTCTTCACAAAGTTCGCTGCTTCAGTGATATGAGATATTTTTGTCAGATGTTACTATGGTATACTGAAGTATAATTACAAGCATTCCATAAGTGTCAAAGGCTTTTATTGACAATTACATTAAGTTTATGGAAATAGTCAATATTTGCAGTGTTGACCCATCTTTTTCAAGACCTCTGCAATCCGCCCTGGCATGCTGTCAATTAACTTCTGGGCCACATCATGACTGATGGCAGCCCATTCTTGCATAATCAATGCTTGGAGTTTGTCAGAATTTGTGGGTTTTTGTTTGTCCACCCGCCTCTTGAGGATCGACTACAAGTTCTCAATGGGATTAAGGTTTGGGGAGTTTCCTGGCCATGGACCCAAAATGTCGATGTTTTTTTTCCCGAGCCACTTAGTTATCACTTTTGCCTTAAGGCAAGGTGCTCCATCATGCTGGAAAAGCCATTGTTCGTCACCAAACTGTTCTTGGATGGTTGGGAGAAGTTGCTCTCGGAGGATGTATTGGTACCATTCTTTATTCATGGCTGTGTTCTTAGGCAAAATTGTGAGTGAGCCCACTCCCTTGCCTGAGAAGCAACAACACATGAATGGTCTCAGAATGCTTTACTGTTGGCATGACACAGGACTGATGGTAGCACTCACCTTGTCTTCTCCGGACAAGGTGTTTTCCGGATGCCCCAAACAATCGGAAAGGGGATTCATCAGAGAAAATGACTTTACCCCAGTCCTCAGCAGTCCAATCCCTGTACCTTGATGTTTTTCCTGGAGAGAAGTGGCTTCTTTGCTGCCCTTCTTGACACCAGGCCATCCTCCAAAAGTAATCGCCTCACTGTGCATGCAGATGCACTCACACCTGCCTGCTGCCATTCCTGAGCAAGCTCTGCACTGGTGGTGCCCCAATCCCGCAACTGAATCAACTTTAGGAGACGGTCCTGGCGCTTGCTGGACTTTCTTGGGCGCCCTGACGCCTTCTTCACAACAATTGAACCTCTCTCCTTGAAGTTCTTGATGATCCGAAAAATGGTTGATTTAGGCGCAATCTTACTAGCAGCAATATCCTTGCCTGTGAAGCCCTTTTTGTGCAAAACAATGATGACGGCACGTGTTTCCTTGCAGGTAACCATGGTTAACAGATCAGGACATCGATTACTCACCTTGTATTGGACGAAGATTTTTTCTTCAACGAGCCGGACGCGAAGGATATCGTACAGACACCCGACAAGGCCTGAATCCCTGTCATTCGCATGAGAAAGAGACAGAGATATCGTGGATAATATAATAATATGCCATTTAGCAGACGCTTTTATCCAAAGCGACTTACAGTCATACGTGCATACATTTTTGTGTATGGGTGGTCCCGGGGATCGAACCCACTACCTTGGCGTTACAAGCGCCGTGCTCTACCAGCTGAGCTACAGAGGACCACATGTAGGTCGGGGTGCCTTGTAAGGATCCGACGGCGAGCGAGTAAACTGCCTCTTCCATCAATCCTATTAGCCAATGTTCAATCATTTGAGAACAAATTGGACGACCTAAGATTACGGTTATCATACCAACGGGACATTAAAAACTGCAATATCTTATGTTTCACTGAGTCGTGGCTGAACGACGACATGGACAACATACAGCTGATGGGATATACACTACATCAGCAGGATAGAACGGCTGACTCCGTTAAGACAAGGGGTGGCGGTCTGTGTATATTTATAAACAACCGCTGGTGCACGAAATCTAATACTAAGGAAGTCTCAAGGTTTTGCTCGCCTGAGGTAGAGTATCTCATGATAAGCTGTAGACCACACTATTTACCAATAAACTTTTCATCTATATTTTTCGTAGCTGTCTATCTACCACCACAAACCGATGCTGGCACTACGATTGCACTCAATGAGCTGTATAAGTCCATAAGTAAACAGGAAAACGCTCATCCAGAGGCAGTGCTCCTAGTGGCCGGGGACTTTAATGCAGGGAAACTTAAATCCGTTCCACCTAATTTCTACCAGCATGTTAAATGTGCAACCAGAGGAAAAAAAACTATAGTCCACCTTTACTCCACACACAGAGACGTGTGCAAAGCTCTCCCTCGCCCTCCATTTGGCAAATCTGACCATAACTCTATCCTCCTGATTCCTGCTTATAAGCTAAAACTAAAGCCGGTAGCACCAGTGACTCGGTTAATAAAAAAGTGGTCAGATGATGCAGATGCTAAGCTACAGGACTGTTTTGCTAGCACAGACTGGAATATGTTCCGGGATTCTTCAGATATTATTGAGGAGTACACCACATCAGTCACTGGCTTCATCAATAAGTGCATCGATGACATCGTCCCCACAGTAACCATACGTACATACCCCAACTAGAAGCCATGGATTACAGGCAAAATCCGCACTGAGCTAAATGGTAGAGCTGCCGCTTTCAAGGAGCGGGACTCTAACCCGGACGCTTATAAGAAATCCTGCTGTGCCCTCCAACGAACCATCAAACAGGCAAAGAGTCAATACCAGACTAAGATTGAATCGAACTACACCGGCTCTGACACTCGTCGGATGTAGCTGGGCTTGAAAACTATTACAGACTACAAAAGGAAGCACAGCCACGAGCTGCCCAGTGACACAAGCCTACCAGACGAGCTAAATCACTTCTATTTTCGCATCGAGGCAAGCAACACTGAAGCATGCATGAGAGCACCAGCTGTTCCGGATGACTGTGATCACACTCTCCGTAGCCGACGTAAGACTTTTAAGCAGGTCAACATTCACAAGGCCGCAGGGCTAGACGGATTACCAAAACGTGTACTCCGAGCATGTGCTGACCAACTGGCAAGTGTCTCCACTGACATTTTCAACATGTCCCTGACTGAGTCTGTAATACCAACATGTTTCAAGCAGACCACCATAGTCCCTGTGCCCAAGGAAACTAAGATAACCTGCCTAAATGACTACCGACCCGTAGCACTCACGTCTGTAGCCATGAAGTGCTTTGAAAGGCTGGTCATGGATCACATCAACACCATTATCCCAGAAACCCTAGACCCCACTCCAATTTGCATACCGCCCCAACAGATCCACAGATGATGCAATCTCTATTGCACTCCACACTGCCCTTTCCCACCTGGACAAGAGGAACACCTACGTGAGAATGCTATTCCTTGACTACAGCTCAGCGTTCAACACCATAGTGCCCTCAAAGCTCATCACTAAGCTAAGGATCCTGGGACTAAACACCTCCCTCTGCAACTGGATCCTGGACTTCCTGACGGGCCGCCCCCAGGTGGTAAGGGTAGGTAACAACATCTGCTACGCTGATCCTCGACACGGGGGCCCCTCAGGGGTGCGTGCTCAGTCCCCTCCTGTACTCCTTGTTCACCCATGACTGCATGGCCAGGCACAACTCCAACACCATCATTAAGTTTGCTGACGAAACAACAGTGGTAGGCCTGATCACCGACAGCGATGAGACAGCCTATAGGGAGGAGGTCCGAGACCTGGGCGTGTGGTGCCAGGATAACAACCTCTCCCTCAATGTGATGAAGACAAAGGAGATGATTGTGGACTACAGGAAAAAAAAGAGGACTGAGCACCACCAGTGCAGAGCTTGCTCAGGAATGGCAGCAGGCAGGTGTGAGTGCATCTGCACGCACAGTGAGGAGAAGACATTTGGAGGATGGCCTGGTGTCAAGAAGGGCAGCGAGGAAACCACTTCTCTCCAGGAAAAACATCAGGGACAGACTGATATTCTGCAAAAGGTACAGGGATTGGACTGCTGAGGACTGGGGTAAAGTCATTTTCTCTGATGAATCCCCTTTCCGATTGTTTGGGGCATCTGGAAAACACCTTGTCCGGAGAAGAAAAGTTGAGCGCTACCATCAGTCCTGTGTCATGCCAACAGTTAAGCATCCTGAGACCATTCATGTGTGGGGTTGCTTCTCAGCCAAGGGAGTGGGCTCACTCACAATTTTGCCTAAGAACACAGCCATGAATAAAGAATGGTACCAACACATCCTCCGAGAGAAACTTCTCCCAACCATCCAAGAACAGTTTGGTAACGACCAATGCCTTTTCCAGCATGATGGAGCACCTTGCCATAAGGCAAAAGTGATAACTAAGTGGCTCGGGGAACAAAACATTGAAATGTTGGTCCATGGCCAGGAAACTCCCCAGACCTTAATCCCATTGAGAACTTGTGGTCGATCCTCAAGAGGCGGGTGGACAAACAAAAACCCACAAATTCTGACAAACTCAAAGCATTGATTATGCAAGAATGGGCTGCCATCAGTCATGATGTGGCCCAGAAGTTAATTGACAGCATGCCAGGGCGGATTGCAGAGGTCTTGAAAAAGAAGGGTCAACACTGCAAATATTGACTCTTTGCATAAACTTAATGTAATTGTCAATAAAAGCCTTTGACACTTATGGAATGCTTGTAATTATACTTCAGTATACCATAGTAACATCTGACAAAAATATCTCACTTTGTGAAGACCAATACTTGTGTCAAATGTAATTCTCAAAACTTTTGACCACGACTGTAGATAGATCAGGAAAAAAAACGATTTAATCAAATTTAGAATAAGGCTGTAACGTAACAAAATCTGGAAAAAGTCAAGGGGTCTGAATACTTTCCGAATGCACTGTACACACACACACACACACACACCTAGGTATGTCATAGGTCCCGTGTAGCTCAGTTGGTAGAGCATGACAACTCCAGGGGTTGTGGATTCGATTCTCAAATATGAAAATGTATGGACTCACTACCGTAAGTCGCTCTGGATAAGAGCATCTGCAAAATAACTTAAATGTAAAATGTTATATAGATATAACCATACGTGACTGGTTACAGGATAGGGTTTGTTTGACTCTGGTTCCTAGTAAGAACAATAATAAAAATATTTTTTGCTGAAATGCCTTTTTTAACATAATTACAAACTTGTATGGGATCCATAAATATGGCCAAAGAGCTGTATTTTCATGTCATCTGACCATAGCACCGCCTGGAGATTGATTAACAGCGTTGGTACTTGGATTGGAACCGGTGCTTTGGTCAGATGACATGAAAAATACAGCTCTTTGGCCATTCACACCAGTGGTGGGTTTGGCGTTGAAAAAGTACCTCATACCTACGGTAAAATATGGCGGTGGATCTCTGATGTTACGGGACTATTTTGCTTCCACTGGTTCTGGGGCCATTGTGAAGGTCAACTCAACTCGGTTCCCTCCGCCAGGAGGCTGAAGTGGATCTTCCACCAAGACAATAACCCCAAGCACTAATTCAAATTCCACAAGGAAATGGTTAATTGGCCACAAAATGAACATTTTGTAATTGGCCATTTCAGTCTCTGGACATTGAAAACCTGTGGCTTGAATGGTTCAGTATTTGTATTATTTATTTTATACGGGATTTTTTGTTCATCTTTATCAAGGGTGCCAATATTGATGGACCTGACTGTACATCATACAAATAGAACCTATATATATATATAGGTACCGGTAAAATGTATATTATAAATAAGTATATAATGTAGCTATAGTTTATTATATAGATACAAACTATAATAAATATATAGATATTATACTATAAACATAACCTATAAAGACAGTATGTCCGGGGAACTGGCACTGTGCTGTACATAGTCTGGATCTGAACCTTTCCTTGATAACCACTAAGAACAATCACTTATTGCCTCGCTCTTTCCACAAAGGAGCTTAGCCAGACAAAATGGCTCCTATAACACAGTAAAAACATGTCACGTGAAGTCAAAGCGTTGAATGAAAAAAGAACAAGGAGAACATCAGATTATTATTCTTAAACATGTTTCGGCCAAGGTACAGTATATTCCATTTTAATTGAATGTATTTCAGGGGAGTAGACACAAAAATATAGAAATTTGACTGGTATGTTGTGGTTGAATGAAGAATTGACATTTGTTTGCTGTGTGTGTAAGGAGCAGCCAAGTAACCTGTTCTCTATATAGTGCACTACTTTTTACCAGGGCCCGATAGGTAAGTAGCGCACTATATAGGGAACAGGGTGCCATTTGGGAGGCAGACCTTGTCTTCCTCCAGGACGTTTGACAATAAGCCTCAAATTCAAAGATAAATGCTCAAAGAAATAAACGCTGGGTTCTTTCAGCCAAAAGATGCAATTTGCACATTTTTCTCCAAAGTGCCTTAGTTGCCTGTGGCTTTGGCATGGTCTGGGTATTGATCTAGTCTGTTTATTGTCAGGGGAGGGAGTATCTAGTGTAACCACACAGTTCAGTCCCAGGGTCACAGATCCTTCACAATAACACCTCAGTAACCAGCGGATGGTTTAGATAGACGACTAGAGGCTGCTGCAGATCAGACTGGTTTAGACAGACGACTGGAGGCTGCTGCAGATCAGACTGGTTTAGACAGACGACTGGAGGCTGCTGCAGATCAGACTGGTTTAGACAGACGACTAGAGGCTGCTGCAGATCAGACTGGTTTGAGATAGACGACTAGAGGCTGCTGCAGATCAGACTGGTTTAGATAGACGACTAGAGGCTGCTGCAGATCAGACTGGTTTAGATAGACGACTAGAGGCTGCTGCAGATCAGACTGGTTTAGATAGACGACTAGAGGCTGCTGCAGATCAGACTGGTTTAGATAGACGACTAGAGGCTGCTGCAGATCAGACTGGTTTAGATAGACGACTAGAGGCTGCTGCAGATCAGACTGGTTTGGATAGACGATTGGAGGCTATGCAGATCAGACTGGTTTAATAGACACAGGCTACTGTGATCTGCTGGTTTAGATAGACGACTTAGGCTAAAGTAGATCAGACTGGTTTAGGGACGATAAGGCTGCTGCAGATCAGAATCCACATCCCTGGAGCACTCTTGGATAATTATATGAATAAGCAAATAGCACATACTGTGTCTGCATACCAAGAGCCTAGTCTAAAGTAGTGGACTATATAGGGAATAAGACCCTGGTCTAAAGTAGTGGACTATATAGGGAATAAGGCCCTGGTCTAAAGTAGTGGACTATATAGGGAATAAGGCCCTGGTCTAAAGTAGTGGACTATATAGGGAATAAGGCCCTGGTCTAAAGTAGTGGACTATATAGGGAATAAGGCCCTGGTCTAAAGTAGTGGACTATATAGGGAATAAGGCCCTGGTCTAAAGTAGTGGACTATATAGGGAATAAGACCCTGGTCTAAAGTAGTGGACTATATAGGGAATAAGACCCTGGTCTAAAGTAGTGGACTATATAGGGAATAAGGCCCTAGTCTAAAGTAGTGGACTATATAGGGAATAAGGCCCTGGTCTAAAGTAGTGGACTATATAGGGAATAAGGCCCTGGTCTAAAGTAGTGGACTATATAGGGAATAAGGCCCTGGTCTAAAGTAGTGGACTATATAGGGAATAAGACCCTAGTCTAAAGTAGTAGTGGACTATATAGGGAATAAGGCCCTGGTCTAAAGTAGTGGACTATATAGGGAATAAGACCCTGGTCTAAAGTAGTGGACTATATAGGGAATAAGGCCCTGGTCTAAAGTAGTGGACTATATAGGGAATAAGGCCCTGGTCTAAAGTAGTGGACTATATAGGGAATAAAGGCCCTGGTCTAAAGTAGTGGACTATATAGGGAATAAGACCCTGGTCTAAAGTAGTGGACTATATAGGGAATAAGGCCCTGGTCTAAAGTAGTGGACTATATAGGGAATAAGACCCTGGTCTAAAGTAGTGGACTATATAGGGAATAAGGCCCTGGTCTAAAGTAGTGGACTATATAGGGAATAAGGCCCTGGTCTAAAGTAGTGGACTATATAGGGAATAAGACCCTGGTCTAAAGTAGTGGACTATATAGGGAATAAGACCCTGGTCTAAAGTAGTGGACTATATAGGGAATAAGGCCCTGGTCTAAAGTAGTGGACTATATAGGGAATAAGACCCTGGTCTAAAGTAGTGGACTATATAGGGAATAAGACCCTGGTCTAAAGTAGTGGACTATATAGGGAATAAGGCCCTGGTCTAAAGTAGTGGACTATATAGGGAACAGGGTTGTATAGCCACATTATGTATGTCTGTATATTCCTCTGGATCAGTTTCTAGTCTCTGAGGTTATCTGGATGGACTGGCAACGAGAAAGCCAAGCTGTTAAAATGGAAAAAGACAGGTTCTAATTCCACACACAGTAAAGTAACGCTTTAAGGGCCTTGGAGGAGCAGATAAAGGTGTGCAGGAGGCATTTAAGGACGACCCGCAGAGTGGTTATATGTGTAGAGGAGGTACACACATATAAAACCTAAAAACAGTCCAGCACGCCTTGTTAATCTGTCCATCCCAGGTCTTCTCTTCTGACTGTAGAGCAGCCAACTCTCTGAAGGCATGCTGTTTTTCCCCAATGCCTCCCTAATCCTGAAAACATGTTGAAATGTAGCTTTGGCCCACTTGGCACAGATGTCAATTCAACATCAATTCCACGTTGGTTCAACCAATGGGGGGTTTGGTGGTGACGATAACTCATGTTGATAGTGGTATGGAGGACTCTCTCTGCAGGAGGACACAGTGATATGATTATCCCAACAGGGTGAACAAGGTCCTGCGGGATGAATCATGGCTGATACCTCACATCACATACTGTAGATTCTCCAGACGTGCGGTTGTGGCTCTGCGGAGTGATAAACGGTTACTGGCAGGGACACTGTGGAGCACTCTGGCAGGGAGGTGAGCTAAAGGACATGCTGTAGAGAAGACCGCCTCAGTTAGGACACATACTATAGACCGCCTCAGTTAGGACACATACTAGTGGCGCTCAGTTAGGTCTAAGGCGACACATACTGTAACATACGCTCGTCAGGAAGCAGGTGCAGAAGGCTAGTTTAGTGCCACTAGAGATCCTGCGTTCGAATACCGCCTGATGACAGGCTCTGGAGAGTAATCGTGATGCCGGTCCCCGCGACCGGGGACCCATGGGGCGGCGCAATGTTGGCCCAGCTGTGGTAGTCCAGGGTAGGGGAGGGAGGATGGCCGGCAGGGACTGCGGTGTAGCTCTTCTGGCAGTCAGGTGGAGCATGGCATCCTCTGCAACACTGCCTCCGGTTGGCTCGGGGTCCACGGGGCCCAGGGCCGTTCGATTCCCACGGGGGGCCAATAATTAGTTCTGGGCTACTCCTGCCCATGGAAGGCACCGGGCTCTGCCCAGGGAAAAATTATAATAAGGAACCTCCCCAGCTATGGCACTCCACTGGAACGGTATAAGAGCCGTCTCCATGAAATAGATGTAAAAAAAAATAAAATAAACTGTATCCGATGGGCTCGAGATCAGTAAGTGATCTATGGACAGATGGGGTCCAAGGCCGCAGAGGCACGGGAAAGGGAAGGAGTTTCCATGCTGGAGCGTGCGTTCCGATGGTCGGTGAGGATGAGAAATGGGTTCTTGGCGCCCTCCAGTCTCCACTCCTCTAATGCCAACTTCACCGCCAGGAGCTCCCGGTCACCGAACATCATAGTTCCTCTCTGCAGGAGACAGTTTCTTTGAGTAGTAGTAATTTTCTGTGGGTTACCTTGATGTTGGGACAGGACGGCCCCCCTCGCCCACTTCTGAGGCATCCACCTCCCCCACGAAGGGCAGCGTAGGACCTGGGTGTTTCAGCAACAGGACGGAGGTGAAACAACCCTTCAGTGAGGCGTCCATCTCCCCCACGAAAGGCCTCATCGGCTGCAGGACTCCACACCAACTTACGGGAACCGCCCTTTAAGGAGAGAGAGGAGAGGAGAGGCGATGGAGCTGAAGTTCTTAAATGAAGAGGCGGTAGGAGTTGGCCCCAAAAACCATTGTAGCCCCTTTATGGTGGTTGGGACTGGCCATGACCTGACTGCCTCAACCTTTCATCTATCACTCCCTGCGGGCCGGATTCGGAGGAGACAGCGACCTGATGGAACTGGCACTTCTCCGCTTTCACATACAGGCGGTTCTCCAGGAGGCGTCCCAGAACTACTCGGACGTGGGCGATGCTCCAAGGTGGTTGAGTAGACCAGGATGTCGTCGATATACACGACCACCTGGCGCCTGAGCATGTTCCGGAACACCTCATTCACGAACGCCTGGAACATCGACGGAGCATTGGCTAATCCATAAGGCATCACCATGTTCCCAGACATCGTGCTGAAGGCCGTTTTCGATTGATCTCCCTCCTGGATGCGGATCAGATTGTAGACACTCCGCAGGTCCAGTTTAGTAAAAGAAAACAGGCCCCCGCGGAGCTGTTCGATAGTGGGTCGGCACCAATGTGAGAGGGTAGTGGTACTTGGTGGTGATGGAATTGAGACCTCTGTAATCGATGTACGGGCGTAGACCTCTGTCCTTCTTGGCCATGAAGAAGAAGCCTGCCGATGCAGGGGAGGTGGATGTACGGATGAAACCCTGTTGGAGAGCCTCCTGGATGTACTCCTCCATGGCCTCGGATTCAGCCACCAACAGAGGTAGACGCGGCACCAGAGGTGATGAGGAGGGAGACAAGTGGCGCGGTTCTTGGAGAAAAACCTCCTGGAGATCCTGGTAAAACCTCCGGGATGTCGGGCTGGTGGGCAAACACAGGACTCTCAACTGACGTGGAACCACAGGGTAAGGGAAAGCAGGTCTTCCGGCATCCGTGTGCCCAGGCGGTGATTTTCATCCTCGACCAGGAGATGGTGGGGTCATGACATTGGAGCTACGGGAGGCCGAGGATTACTTTGTGTGCGGTGATGAAGAAGGGAAGGCTTTCTCGGTGCATGGGGTCCCACGGTGAGGGTGAGTGGTGCTGTGATTGTGCCGGATCCCAATGGTCGATTATCCAGGACTTGGACCGGAAGAGGAGATGAGAGTGGGTACGAGGTGATGTTCAGGGAGGAGGCGAGGGCCTGGTCGATGAAATTCCCTGCGGCACCGGAGTCCACTAGGGCTGTAGAGACAACACGAGGGACAGCGAAAGAGAAAGAGATGATGATGGAATACTCACGCCTACCCCGGGAGACTGTTGATCACAGAGCCGCCCCTCTGCCCCCGTGGACCCCGGGTTGGGACGCACCGGACAGCACTGAAGCTGGTGCCCCTCCTGGGCGCAATAGGAACAGAGCCCCAGCTGTCTCCGGCGATGCTGCGCTGCCGCAGGGAGGTGTGTGGCCCCTACCTACATGTGTTCAGGCTCTGCCTCAGGACAGCCAAAGGAGCAAGGGCGCCGGCGCTGGCTCATTCTATCTGCTGGAGGCTGCCACGGTCCGCAGTGGTCTGGGCGACTCCGTGATGCTGACCTTCTAGGCAGAGTTGCAAAGAAAAAGCCATATCTCAGACTGCCCATCTTAATCTTTTATTTTTATTGGCCAGTCTGATATATGGCTTTTTCTTTGCAACTCTGCCTAGAAGGTCAGCATCCCGGAGTCGCCTCTTCACTGTTGACGTTGAGACGAGATGTTTTGCGGGTACTATTTAATGAAGCTGCCAGTTGAGGACCTGTGAGGCGTCTGTTTCTCAAACTAGACACTCTAATGTATTTGTCTTCTTGCTCAGTTGTGCACCGGGGCCTCCCACTCCTCTTTCCTCCCACTCTGTGAAGGGAGTAGTACACAGCGTTGTACGAGATCTTCAGTTTCTTGGCACTTTCTCGCATGGAATAGCCTTCATTTCTCAGAACAAGAATAGACTGACGAGTTTGAGAAGAAAGTTATTTGTTTCTGGCCATTTTGAGCCTGTAATCGAACCCACAATTGCTGATGCTCCAGATACTCAACTAGTCTCAAGAAGGCCAGTTTTATTGCTTCTTTCTTCAATCAGCACAACAGTTTTCAGCTGTGCTAACATAATTGCAAAATGGATTTTCTAATGATCAATTAGTCATTTAAAATGATAAACTTGGATTAGCAAACACAACGTGCCAACAATGTCTACACTGTATTTCTGATCAATTTGATGTTATTTTAATGGACAAAAAAAATTGCTTTCCTTTCGAAAACAAGGACATTTCTAAGTGACCCAACATTTTTTAACGGTAGTGTGTCTTCAAACCCTTGAGCTCTTGTGCTAGGACACTTTCCCCACATGAAACTTAAGAACACGACCCAAAACAACCCACTGACCCAGACCAACATGGTGTCCGATCCCTTCATCAAGGGTTGGCGTTCCTGGAGCATTATTTACCCGGCCACTCTGTCATTCCTCCAGAGGTTTGTGTTGATGTGTATGTTCTCTAAGCAGCTCATTCCTCCAGAGGTTTATGTGGATGTTCTCTAAGCAGCTCATTCCTCCAGAGGTTTATGTGGATGTTCTCTAAGCAGCTCATTCCTCCAGAGGTTTATGTGGATGTTCTCTAAGCAGCTCATTCCTCCAGAGGTTTATGTGGATGTTCTCTAAGCAGCTCATTCCTCCAGAGGTTTGTGTTGATGTGTATGTTCTCTAAGCAGGTCAGGAGGGATGATGTCTGCTCTGAGGGTGGGTGGAGGACAGGCTGGGTTTGGCTGAGATGCTTCCTTTTGAAGAGAGGGAGAAACAAAGACAGAGTGAGAGGAAGGGAGCGTGAAAGAGAAAGAGAGAGAAAAAAAAGGATGAGAGAGAGAGAGAGAGAGAGAGAGAGAGAGAGAGAGAGAGAGAGAGAGAGAGAGAGAGAGAGAGAGAGAGAGAGAGAGAGAGAGAGAGAGAGAGAGAATCATCAGGTTGGCTCAAGCTTGGCTGGCAGAGCTGATGTTTTGGGAGGGAAACATTCATTAAGGTGGTTTGGGTTCTTCGCCTCAGGTACTTGGCTCAATTGGTAATGCACTTAACTTCTAGGAAAGAGCTGATGAGTTCCTCTGAGGGCAACATCACTAATTTCTTCCACAGTATAGATCTCAACAGTTAGCGGCTGTCAGACCCGTTGTGCATCCCAAATGATACAATATTCTCTCTCTCTCTCTCTCTCTCTCTCTCTCTCTCTCTCTCTCTCTCTCTCTCTCTCTCTCTCTCTCTCTCTCTCTCTCTCTCTCTCTCTCTCTCTCTCTCTCTCTCTCTCTCTCTCTCTCTCTCTATTCCCTATTGGTCAAAAGTACAGCAAAGGAATAGGTTGCCATTTGGGACAGCTCGATCTCGATTAATTTCTACAGTAGATCAGTGTATCTACAGTGCCTTGTAAAGTATTCATCCCCCTTGGCGATTTTCCTATGTTGTTGCATTACAACCTGTAATGTAAATGGATTTTGATTTTGATTTCATGTAATGGACATACACAAAATAGTCCAAATTGGTGAAGTGAAATGAAAAAAATTACTTGTTTCAAAAAATTCTAAAAAATACATACGGAAAAGTGGTGCGTGCATATGTATTCACCCCCTTTGCTATGAATCCCCTAAATATGATCTGGTGCAACCAATTACCTTCAGAAGTCACATAATTAGTTAAATAAAGTCCACCTGTTTGCAATCTAAGTGTCACATGATCTGTCACATGATCTCAGTAAATATACACCTGTTCTGAAAGGCCCCTGAGTCTGCAACACCACTAAGCAAGGGGCATCACCAAGCAAGCAGCACCATAAAGACCAAGGAGCTCTCCCAACAGGTCAGGGACAAAGTTGTGGAGAAGTACAGATCAGGGTTGGGTTATAAAAAAATATCAGAAACTTTGAACATCCCACGGAGCACCATTAAATCCATTATTTTAGAAAATGGTAAGAATATGGCACCACAACAAACCTGCCAAGAGTGGGCCGCCCACCAAAACTCACGGACCAGGCAAGGAGGGCATTAATCAGAGAGGCAACAAAGAGACCAAAGATAACCCTGAAGGAGCTGCAAAGCTCCGCAGCAGAGATTGGAGTATCTGTCCATAGGACCATTTTAAGCCGTACACTCCACAGAGCTGGGCTTTACGGAAGAGTGGCCAGAAAAAAACCTTTGCTTAAAGAAAAAAATAAGCAAACACGTTTGGTGTTCGCCAAAAGGTATGTGGGAGACTCCCCAAACATATGGAAGAAGGTACTCTGGTCAGATAAGACTAAAATTGAGCTTTTTGGCCATCAAGGAAAATGCTATGTCTGGCGCAAACCCAACACCTCTCATCACCCAGAGAACACCATCCCCACAGTGAAGCATGGTGGTGGCAGCATCATGCTGTGAAGATGTTTTTCATCGGCAGGGACTGGGAAACTAGTCAGAATTGAAGGAATGATGGATGGCGCTAAATACAGGGAAATTCTTGAGGGAACTTGTTTTAGTCTTCCAGAGATTGGAGACTGGGACGGAGGTTTACCTTCCAGCAGGACAATGACCCTAAGCATACTGCTAAAGCAACACTCGAGTGGTTTAAGGGGAAACATTTAAATGTCTTGGAATGGCCTAGTCAAAGCCCAGACCTCAATCAAATTGAGAATCTGTGGTATGACTTAAAGATTGCTGTACACCAGCGGAACCCATCCAACTTGAAGGAAATGGAGCAGTTTTGCCCTGAAGAATGGGCAGAAATCCCAGTGGCTGGATGTGCCAAGCTTGTAGAGACATACCCCAAGAGACTTGCAGCTGTAATTTGGGTATTGGGGGGGGGGGGGGGGGGGGGGGGGGGGGGGGGGTGAATAGTTATGCACCCTCAAGTTTTCCGTTTTTTTGTCTTATTTCATGTTTGTTTCACAAGAAACAATATTTTGCATCTTCAAAGTGGTAGGCATGTTGTGTAAATCAAATGATACGAACCCCCCCAAAATCAATTTTTATTCCAAGTTGTAAGGTAACATAATAGGGGGGTGAATACTTTCGCAAGCCACTCCAGATCACAGCCATTAGTGGTTTTCAACACACTTTGTTTATCTGTTTCAGTAATGAATCATACAATCTCTCTGATTGATCTCACATGTATGACGTAAGTCGCTTTGGATAAAATTGTCTGTTAAATGGCATATATTACAGTGGGGCAAAAAAGTATTTAGTCAGCCACCAATTGTGCAAGTTCTCCCACTTAAAAAGATGAGAGAGGCCTGTAATTTTCATCATAGGTACACGTCAACTATGACAGACACATTAAAAAAAAAAAATCCAGAAGATCCCATTGTAGGATTTTTTATGAATTTATTTGC
Organism: Coregonus suidteri; assembly: GCA_036851935.1. Taxonomy (NCBI): domain Eukaryota; kingdom Metazoa; phylum Chordata; class Actinopteri; order Salmoniformes; family Salmonidae; genus Coregonus; species Coregonus suidteri. The sequence continues at coordinate 2,300,399 of CM072223.1, forward strand.
AAATTATGGTGGAAAATAAGTATTTGGTCACCTACAAACAAGCAAGATTTCTGGCTCTCACAGACCTGTAACAACTTCTTTAAGAAGCTCCTCTGTCCTCCACTCGTTACCTGTATTAATGGCACCTGTTTGAACTTGTGTTATCAGTATAAAAGACACCTGTCCACAACCTCAAACAGTCACACTCCAAACTCCACAATGGCCAAGACCAAAGAGCTGTCAAAGGACACCAGAAACAAAATTGTAGACCTGCACCAGGCTGGGAATACTGAATCTGCAATAGGTAAGCAGCTTGGTTTGAAGAAATCAACTGTGGAAGCAATTATTAGGAAATGGAAGACATACAAGACCACTGATAATCTCCCTCAATCTGGGGCTCCACGAAAGATCTCACCCCGTGGGGTCAAAATGATCACAAGAACGGTGAGCAAAAATCCCAGAACCACACGGGGGGACCTAGTGAATGACCTGCAGAGAGCTGGGACCAAAGTAACAAAGCCTACCATCAGTAACACACTACGCCGCCAGGGACTCAAATCCTGCAGTGCCTGACGTGTCCCCCTGCTTAAGCCAGTACATGTCCAGGCCCGTCTGAAGTGCATTTGGATGATCCAGAAGAGGATTGGGAGAATGTCATATGGTCAGATGAAACCAAAATATAACTTTTTGGTAAAAAACTCAACTCGTCATGTTTGGAGGACAAAGAATGCTGAGTTGCATCCAAAGAACACCATACCTACTGTGAAGCATGGGGGTGGAAACATCATGCTTTTGGGCTGTTTTTCTGCAAAGGGACCAGGACGACTGATCCGTGTAAAGGAAAGAATGAATGGGGCCATGTATCGTGAGATGATTTTGAGTGAAAACCTCCTACCATCAGCAAGGGCATTGAAGATGAAACGTGGCTGGGTCTTTCAGCATGACAATGATCCCAAACACACCCGCCCGGGCAACGAAGGAGTGTCTTCGTAAGAAGCATTTCAAGGTCCTGGAGTGGCCTAGCCAGTCTCCAGATCTCAACCCCATAGAAAATCTTTGGAGGGAGTTGAAAGTCTGTGTTGCCCAGCGACAGCCCCAAAACATCACTGCTCTAGAGGAGATCTGCATGGAGGAATGGGCCAAAATACCAGCAACAGTGTGTGAAAACCTTGTGAAGACTTACAGAAAACGTTTGACCTGTGTCATTGCCAACAAAGGGTATATAACAAAGTATTGAGAAACTTTTGTTATTGACCAAATACTTATTTTCCACCATCATTTGCCAATAAATTCATTAAAAATCCTACAATGTGATTTTCTGGATTTTCTTTTCTCATTTTGTCTGTCATAGTTGATGTGTACCTATGATGAAAATTACAGGCCTCTCTCATCTTTTTAAGTGGGAGAACTTGCACAATTGGTGGATGACTAAATACTTTTTTTCCCCACTGTATATGATGCTATTTTATTTCAACTTCAGATGAAGTAGGTTAGCTGCTGTTGTTGCACCTAAGGGCTCCAGATCTAAACCCAAAGACCTTTCTACATGCACTGACGGTGCGGGAACATTGTTTAGTTGGCTGTCAACTTTCCATTATGAGCTGAAGTGCAATACCCTGCAAACAACATGTTCCTGGTACATTGTAGTATCCCTAAATTCAGACCAGACCTTCTCTAGAGTACAATATGAGGAGTGAGGCGAGCTGACTGGTGGCTGGCTGGTTGACTGGCTGGCTGGCTGGTGGCTGACTGGCTTGTTGACTGGCTGGCTGGCTGGCTGGCTGGTGACTGACTGGCTGGTTGACTAGCTGGCTGATTGGCTGGCTGGTGGCTGACTGGCTTGTTGACTGGCTGGCTGGCTGGCTGGCTGGCTGGTGGCTGACTGGTTGGTTGACTAGCTGGCTGACTGGCTGGCTGGTGACTGACTGGCTGGTTGACTGGCTGGCTGGCTGGCTGACTGGCTGGTGGCTGGCTGGCTGGCTGGCTGGCTGGCTGGCTGGCTGGCTGGCTGGTTGATTGATTGGCTGGCTGACTGGCTGGTTGGCTGGTGGCTGGCTGGCTGGTGGCTGACTGGCTGGTTGACTGATTGGCTAAATGGCTGGCTGGTGGCTGACTGGCTGGTTGACCGGCTGGCTGGCTGACTGGCTGGCTGGCTGGCTGGTGGCTGGTGGCTGACTGGCTGACTGGCTGGTTGACTGGCTGGCTGGCTGGCTGGCTGGCTGGCTGACTGGCTGGCTGGCTGGCTGGTGGCTGGCTGGCTCGTGGCTGACTGGCTGGTTGGCTGGTGGCTGGCTGGCTGGCTGGCTGGTTGACTGGCTGGCTGACTGGCTGGTTGGCTGGTGTCTGGCTGGCTGGCTGGTGGCTGACTAGCTGGTTGACTGGCTGGCTGAATGGCTGGCTGGTGGCTGACTGTCTGGTTGACTGGCTGGCTGGCTGGCTGGCTGACTGACTGGCTGGCTGGCTGGTGGCTGACTGGCTGGCTGGCTGGCTGGCTGGCTGGTGGCTGACTGGTTGGTTGACTAGCTGGCTGACTGGCTGGCTGGTGACTGACTGGCTGGTTGACTGGCTGGCTGGCTGGCTGGCTGACTGGCTGGTGGCTGGCTGGCTGGCTGGCTGGCTGGCTGGCTGGTTGATTGATTGGCTGGCTGACTGGCTGGTTGGCTGGTGGCTGGCTGGCTGGTGGCTGACTGGCTGGTTGACTGATTGGCTAAATGGCTGGCTGGTGGCTGACTGGCTGGTTGACCGGCTGGCTGGCTGACTGGCTGGCTGGCTGGCTGGTGGCTGGTGGCTGACTGGCTGACTGGCTGGTTGACTGGCTGGCTGGCTGGCTGGCTGGCTGACTGGCTGGCTGGCTGGCTGGTGGCTGGCTGGCTCGTGGCTGACTGGCTGGTTGGCTGGTGGCTGGCTGGCTGGCTGGCTGGTTGACTGGCTGACTGGCTGGTTGGCTGGTGTCTGGCTGGCTGGCTGGTGGCTGACTAGCTGGTTGACTGGCTGGCTGAATGGCTGGCTGGTGGCTGACTGTCTGGTTGACTGGCTGGCTGGCTGGCTGACTGACTGGCTGGCTGGCTGGTGGCTGACTGGCTGGCTGACTGGCTGGCTGGCTGGCTAGCTGGTGGCTGACTGGCTGGTTGACTGGTTGGCTGGCTGGTGGCTGACTGGCTGGTTAGCTGGTGGTTGGCTGGCTGGTGGCTGGCTGGCTGGTGGCTGACTGGCTGGTTGACTGGCTGGTTGACTGGCTGGCTGGCTGGTGGCTGGCTGGCTGGTGCTTGGGCATTAGAAGCTGTACAGATGCCATATCTTAATTTGACCCAGTTTCTCACAGCAGGGAAATAATCTTGCAGCAACAGGAAATTGAATTAATATTATAATTAATATACATTTTTGTAGCAGTAATTACAAACTTTAGAAGCCTTTTTAAACCTAGAATACACTACAAGTTTGCATTTCCTGCAACAATACAATGATCAAATGAAGATACGGCATCTGTAGTTCTGTAATGAACAACGGGGGTGCCACTCCTTACGCCACATGTTATAATGCACTTTATATTTGTATTTAGTTTGTTATAGTATCTGTATTTAGTTTATTATACAGTGGGGGAAAAAAGTATTTAGTCAGCCACCAATTGTGCAAGTTCTCCCACTTAAAAAGATGAGAGAGGCCTGTAATTTTCATCATAGGTACACGTCAACTATGACAGACAAAATGAGAAAAAAAATCCAGAAAATCAATTTTTAATGAATTTATTTGCAAATTATGGTTTGAATCAACACTGAACTACTACAAACTAATTTAAATGATGATAATTAAAGGTTAACTTACTTTGTTTTTCACTGTCCATTGGGCACCACAATTGGGCATTTGATTTGTAAACTAGTCACACGATCAGCGTCTCGTCAGCAACACTAAATAAGTACTTAGCAGGGACTGTAGAATGTATATACGATGTCAATTCAAGGGGCTCTGAATAATACGGAGTGTTGCTGGCCTTTTACTCCCCCCATTCCATTGGCCACAATGTGAATCACTGTATATGGAATAATATTACATAATCATCACATTAGGGTTGAATATTTTCCTGGTATTTTACAAATGTTCCATCCCGAGAATAAATCACTATTCTCCCGGGTAACCCGGTATTTCCCCGCCAAAAACCGGAAGTGTCATTCAAAAGCATTATAAAGCATATAAATAGGCCTATGTCTGGATTTGATTAGAGCTTTGATAGAAAATTCAAGCCTGATGCTACCTGAGTCTGATGAGTCAAACAGTAAAGACATTTCATGAACCCAAGCCCAAAAATGATTTTCAGTTATCCAATAGGATAGGCTATATGATATACAGTGTATTCAGACCCCTTGACTTTTTCCACATTTTGTATTGTTATCATTCTAAAATTGATTAAATAGTTTTTTTTCCATCATCAATCTACACACAATACCCCATAATGACAAAGCAAAAACAAAACAGGTTTTTAGAATTTTTTGCAAATGTATAAAAAAAACCCCGGAAATATCACAATTACACAAGTATTCAGACCCTTTTACTCAGTACTTTGTTGAAGCACCTTTAGCAGAGATTACAGCCTCAAGTCTTCTTGGGTATGACGCTACAAGCTTGGCACACCTGTATTTGGGGAGTTTCTCCCATTCTTCTCTGCAGATCCTCTCAAGCTCTGTCAGGTTGGAATGGGAGCGTCGCTGCACAGCTATTTTCAGATCTCTCCAGAGATGTTCGATCCGGTTCAAGTCCGGGCTCAGGCTGGGCCACTCAAGGACATTCAGAGACTTGTCCAGAAGCAACTCCTACGTTGTCTTGGCTGTGTGCTTAGGGTCGTTGTCCTGTTGGAAGGTGAACCTTCTCCCCAGTCTGAGGTCCTGAGCGCTCTGGAACAGGTTTTCATCAAGGATCTCTCTGTACTTTGCTCTGTTCATCTTTCCCTCGATCCTGACTAGTCTCCCAGTCCCTGCCGCTGAAAAATATCCCCACAGCATGATGCTGCCACCACCATGCTTCACCGTAGGGATGGTGCCAGGTTTCCTCCAGACGTAAGGCTTGGCATTCAGGCCAAAGAGTTCAATCTTGGTTTCATCAGACCAGCAAATCTTGTTTCTCATGGTCTGAGAGTCCTTTAGGTGCCTTTTGGCAAACTCCAAGCGGGCTGTCATGTGCCACTCTACCATAAATGCCTGATTGGTGGAGTAGATGGTTGTCCTTCTGGAAAGTTCTCCAATCTCCACAGAGGAACCCTGGAGCTCTGTCAGAGTGACCATCGGGTTCTTGGTCACCTCCCTGACCAAGGCCCTTCTCCCCCGATTGCTCAGTTTGACCTGGCGGCCAGCTCTAGGAAGAGTCTTGGTGCTTCCAAACTTCTTCCATTTAAGAATGATAGAGGCCACTGTGTTCTTGGGGACCTTCAATGCTGCAGACATTTTTTGGTACCCTTCCCCAGCTCTGTGCCTCGACACAATCCTGTCTCAGAGCTCTACGAACAATTCCTTCAACCTCATGGCTTGGTTTTTGCTCTGACATGCACTGTCAACTGTGGGACCTTATATAGACAGATGTGTGCCTTTCCAAATCATGTCCAATCAATTGAATTTACCACAGGTGGACTCCAATCAAGTTGTAGAAACATCTCAACGATGATCAATGGAAACAGGATGCACATGAGCTCAATTTCGAGTCTCATAGCAAAGGGCCTGAATACGTATGTAAATAAGATATTTCAGTTGTTGTTTTTTAATACATTTGCAAAAAAAAAAAAAAAATCTGTTTTTGCTTTGTCATTATGGGGTATTGTGTGTAGATTGATGAGGGGAAAAAACTATTCAATCAATTTTAGAATGTAAGGCTGTAACGTAACAAAATGTGGAAAAAGTCAAGGGGTCTGAATACTTTCCGAATGCACTGTGTATTTACAAGCCAGAGGAGATGGGTGAATTAAACGTGTATTCGGTCTTTATGTTACTGTAACACAGGCTATGCTGCAGCAAATGCAGGTCTACCTGTTACAAGAAAAAAAGTTACCATGATGAGATGATAGGTTACATGCATTGTTACCATGATGAGATGATAGGTTACATGCATTGTTACCATGATGAGATGATAGGTTACATGCATTGTTACCATGATGAGATGATAGGTTACATGCATTGTGAACTGCGCTCCATTCTGAGATGGGCTGTCTGTCCCCACCCTGAGATGGGCTGTCTGTCCCCACCCTGAGATGGGCTGTCTGTCCCCACCCTGAGATGGGCTGTCTGTCCCCACCCTGAGATGGGCTGTCTGTCCCCCACCCTGAGATGGGCTGTCTGTCCCCACCCTGAGATGGGCTGTCTGTCCCCACCCTGAGATGGGCTGTCTGTCCCCACCCTGAGCGTTGATTCATCATGCAGAGGCCCTAGATTTAGACATAGCATATAATTTAACAGTTCCATTTCACGCCATGCTGTTCATATAAATAAGTTATTATAATTTACCGGTTTCTCGCAGTTATTTATCCCAGGAAAAGGGAGTGATTTTGGGTGGTAAATCTCTCTAAATCTCGGTAACCGGGTTCCCGCCATTCAACCCTACATCACATGTGCAATTACTGCACTACAGAAACCCTGCTAACCTGCTAACCTGCTAACCTGCTAACCTGCTAACCTGCTAGCCTGCTAACCTGCTAACCGGCTAACCTGCTAACTTTCTTAGATTTTTCACAGAACTCAAATGTCATCCCCTGATGTGGTTTAAGCATTGTTGTGAACACAGAAAATAAAATGTTGTTTTTCTATTTTAAAAAAGTGTGGAAAAAATGAACCCTTTATGAACCCTTTATAAAGCATGACATACGGTTATAGATGATTTGTAACGTATTTATATAGTGTTTATGAAGGCTTTATGAAGGCTTTATGAAGGCTTTATGAAGCCTTTATAAGCTGCACATCATCTAAAGCGGGACCATAGTATTATTATTGCTTAAATGTAGCTGTTATAAAGGCTTTATGAATGCATACATAAGGGGACTACAGTAAAGGGTTACCTAAAGTTCATTACGATGGCTAAGGTCGTTACAATTATCTTTGCAATTCTAGGTGTAGACGCACTCCAAAAGTTGTTTCCAAAACACAGCAAAATAATGAGAAACCAGAAGAGAGGTGAAGGGAGGAAAACATCCGCTTGTTGAATTTGATCCAGCTCTCAATGTTTCTTTTAAAATATTTCTGGACATTTAGGTGGTTATTGTAATGACAGTGTTCTGTAAACACAGGGGTCAAGGGCAGTTAGGTAAACGTATTTTACTGTAATTGGTGACATTTCTAATGGGAGCTCGTGGGTGTGACTCACCCTATTCCCCAAATGGCAACCTATTATAGTGCACTACTTTTGGTTGTTATAGTATCTGGCCCTGGGTATTACTATGACAACCAAAAGTAGTGCACTATAATAGGTTGCCATTTGGGATCACTCCATATTGGGAGTGTTCCTAAACTCAACATGGTGCTCGTGTTCCATCTGTATGGGACCAGCATGTTAAGTCTTTCTGTATGGGACCAGCATGTTAAGTATTTCTGTATGGGACCAGCATGTTAAGTCTTTCTGTATGGGACCAGCATGTTAAGTATTTCTGTATGGGACCAGCATGTTAAGTCTTTTGCCAATAACTTTAGCAGATTTTATTAGTGTGGTCAAATTGTTTCTGCACTTCGATCCCGTGCGTTTTTCAAGTAAGAAAAATTGTTTAAGTTGGCCTCAAGCGAAACGTTTTACCTAACCAGTTAAACTTGATATAATCCTTTAACCCCCTACAGTCGATGTCTGGGAAACTTATTAGCATAATACGACAACTAAAAATCCTACAGTTTAAGCAGTTTTTTTTGCATCGCCTCAATCCACCGCATCCGCCATTGTCACACTTCCGCATCAGCGATGAAATGTGACAGACCATGAGACATCCCGAAAATCGGTCTTCTCACAAAACCGCCTGTAGCATCCAAACGGTTTTGCCTCTCTGGAAAGATGAGACTCACGAACACGACGGTGTGCTCTGTTTTGCTCTACGACCCCAACAAGTGCCTTGGAACTCGTCTGAAGTAGGTACTGCCAATCTGCCGACTTCTGTCTGTAGCATCGGATCAGTTTGGGAAACACACTAACACAGTGGTGTGAAAGTGTTTGCCCCCTTCCAGTGGTGTGAAAGTGTTTGCCCCCTTCCAGTGGTGTGAAAGTGTTTGCCCCCTTCCAGTGGTGTGAAAGTGTTTGCCCCCTTCCAGTGGTGTGAAAGTGTGAAAGTGTTTGCCCCCTTCCAGTGGTGTGAAAGTGTTTGCCCCTTCCCCTTCCAGTGGTGTGAAAGTGTTTGCCCCCTTCCAGTGGTGTGAAAGTGTTTGCCCCCTTCCAGTGGTGTGAAAGTGTTTGCCCCCTTCCAGTGGTGTGAAAGTGTTTGCCCCCTTCCAGTGGTGTGAAAGTGTTTGCCCCCTTCCAGTGGTGTGAAAGTGTTTGCCCCCTTCCAGTGGTGTGAAAGTGTTTGCCCCCTTCCAGTGGTGTGAAAGTGTTTGCCCCTTCCAGTGGTGTGAAAGTGTTTGCCCCCTTCCAGTGGTGTGAAAGTGTTTGCCCCCTTCCAGTGGTGTGAAAGTGTTTGCCCCCTTCCTGATTTGTTATTTGTTTGCATGTTTGTCACACTTAAATGTTTCAGATCATCAAACACATTTAAATATTAGTCAAAGATAACACAAGTAAACACAAAATGCAGTTTTGAAATGAAGGTTGTTATTATTACGGGAAAACAAAATCCAAACCCACATGGCCCTGTGTGTGGAAAAGTGATTGCCCCCTACAACCTAATAACTGGTTGGGCCACCCTTAGCAGCAACGACTGCAATCAAGCGTTTGCGATAACTTGCAATGAGTCTTTTACAGCGCTGTGGAGGAATTTTGGCCCACTCATCTTTGCAGAATTGTTGTAATTCAGCCACATTGGAGGGTTTTCGAGCATGAACTGCCTTTTAAGGTCATGCCACAGCATCTCAATAGGATTCAGGTCAGGACTTTGACTAGGCCACTCCAAATTCTTCAATTTGTTTTTCTTCAGCCATTCAGAGGTGGACTTGCTGGTGTGTTTTGGATCATTGTCCTGCTGCAGAACCCAAGTTCGCTGCAGCTTGAGGTCACGAACAGATGGCCGGACATTCTCCTTCAGGATTTTTTGGTAGACAGCAGAATTCATAGTTCCATTTATCACAGCAAGTCTTCCAGGTCCTGAAGCAGCAAAACAGGCCCAGACCATCACACTACCACCACCATATTTTACTGTTCGTATGATGTTCTTTTTCTGAAATGCGGTGTTACTTTTACGCCAGATGTAATGGGACACACACCTTCCAAAAAGTTCAACTTTTGTCTCGTCAGTCCACAGAGTATTTTCTCAAAGGTCTTGGGGATCATCAAGATGTTTTCTGGCAAAAATGAGACGAGCTTTAATGTTATTTTTGCTCAGCAGTGGTTTTCGTCTTGGAACTCTGCCATGCAGGCCATTTTTGCCCAGTCTCTTTCTTATGTTGGAGTCATGAACACTGACCTTAACTGAGGCAAGTGAGGCCTGCAGCTCTTTGGATGTTGTTGTGGGGTCTTTTGTGACCTCTTGGATGAGTCGTAGCTGCGCTCTTGGGGTAATTTTGGTCGGCCGGCCACTCCTGGGAAGGTTCACCACTGTTCCATGTTTTCGCCATTTGTGGATAATGGCTCTCACTGTGGTTCACTGGAGTCCCAAAGCTTTAGAAATGGCTTTATAACCTTTTCCAGACTGATGGATCTCAATTACTTTCTTTCGCATTTGTTCCTGAATTTCATTGGATCTCGGCATGATGTCTAGCTTTTGAGGATCTTTTGTGGTCCTCAAAAGCTCTGTAGCTCAATTGGTAGAGCATGGCGCTTGTAATGCCAGGGTAGTGGGTTCGATCCCCGGGACCACCCATACGTAAAAATATATGCACACATGACTGTAAGTCGCTTTGGATAAAAGTGTCTGCTAAATGGCATACTATTATTATTATTATTTTGGTCTACTTCACTTTGTCAGGCAGGTCCTATTTAAGTGATTCCTTGATTGAGAACAGGTGTGGCAGTAATCAGGCATGGGTGTGGCTAGAGGAATTGAACACAGGTGTGATAAACCACAGTTGAGTTGTGTTATAACAGGGGGGGGGGGGGGCAAACACTTTTTCACAAAGGGCCATGTAGGTTTGGATTTAGTTTTCCCTTAATAATAACAACCTTCATTTCAAAACTGCATTTTGTGTTTACTTGTGTTATCTTTGACTAATATTTAAATGTGTTTGATGATCTGAAACATTTAAGTGTGACAAACATGCAAACAAATAACAAATCAGGAAGGGGGAAAACACTTTCACACCACTGTATGTGGAAAGTTGAGACTCTCACGGACACATACATGTTGGTTGTTTTGCTCCATGACGCCTACGGGCCTCACAAAGTCCCCCGGTACCGGTTGAAAAAGATGAATGGAAGTATATATGGAGACTGTTTAGTGCCAAAAATAAGGGGTTAAATACATGTAAAAAATAAAAATATATAAATACAAATCCTGATCTTTTTCATACCTCTCTGATAAAGGACAGACTGTCAGAACGGCGACAGTGAAATGCGGTAGGCGAAGTCACACTTAGGACACGGAGCTACTGGAAACCGTACTTTAATAAAAGTCGCCAGTGAAATAAACAGTCTCCCAACAACGGAGAAAACTAACAACCCGCACACTGCCGATGACACAAACAATAACACACAACACACAATGCACGACAGAGGGTTAAATAGGGAATACAATACAACATAATGGGGAACAGGTGTACACAATCAGACACAACAAGTCAAACACCGAAACATAGATCGGTGGCAGCTAGTACTCCGGGGACGACGAACGCCGAAGCCTGTCCGAGCAAGGAGGAGGAGCAGCCTCGGCTGAATCCGTGACACAGACACTTCAGAACAAACTTCCTTTAGATTTTTTTTTGGGGGGGGACTATCTCTGGTTCCGTGTATTGAATCTGTTATTCAATGCATTTGTATGTGCTAATACCAGGCCTAAAATAATGTTTTATCAATTCATTTTTAGTATATATATTTTTTTATACTTCAAGGGGTCTTAAAATTCAAACTCAAGTAGCTAAAAGGTCCTTGGTATGACCTTCTAAAAAACAATTCCATATAGCTTAGAAGTACCTTAGACTGTTTTAAAATTAAAATAAATGTATTTGCTTTTTGCGTGTTGTGGTTTGTGGGTCTCCAGGACTAGAGATAAATGATCTGGTAATATACTTTTTACCTTTACAAAGTTGGCTGAAAGCCAAAGTCATTATTAACTGAGGACATGAAGCTATCGTATAGTTTCTGTCCCGAAGTGAAGACGAAATGAGCCTTATAGAATAATATGATAAAAGTAGCTGAATAACGTCTTAGGCCCCCTGCATGTTGTAGCATCCTCAGGGCAGGTCAGACTAAATCATTCAATCATTTAATTTGGACTCCCCATCTCTCCCTCTATTACAGTTTCTCAGCGCTGTGTTTGTCTGTCTGTCCATCTGTGTGTATGTCTGGCTGGCTGGCTGGCTGGATGTCTGTCTGGCTGGCTGTCTGTCTGTCTGGCTGGGAGGTGGGGCTTGGGATGGTGGGGCTGGGAGGTGGCGCTTACTGAGACCATTGGTCCTCTGCCTGTTAACCAGCAGGCAGCCTGCCTACCATTGGTCCTCTGCCTGCTAACCCTGGTCCGGAGCAACAACCCAGTGGTCCAGGGCAGGCCAGCCAGCTCCCAACAACCCACCTCTGGGTGTCTGGAGGAAAACTCCATCACTAATGAGGAATGGTTGGTTCTCATAATGCCACCCTAGGCAACCAGGGGCAACCAATCAGTGGAGACTGCTGTTTACCAGACATCAGCAAATTAAAAATTAAAATTAAAATTAATAATTAATGGTTTTATTGCCCTACCAGAAGGGCTGAGCTGAGGCAGGATGATTATATTGACCTGTCTGAGGGGCTGAGTTGAGGCAGGATGGTTGTTTGATCTGCCTGAGGGACTGAGCTGAGGCCTGTTAGTGACTGTTGTTCCACACAGCTGGGTGGGTCAGGTCTCCGTATTTATTTGTTTATTCAACCCTTGTTTTACAAGGTAAGTTAACCGAGAACACATTCTCATTTACAGCAACAACCTGGGGAATAGTTACAGGTGACAGGAGGGGGAGGAATGAGCCAATTGGAAGCTGGGGATGATTAGGTGGCCATGATGGTATAAGGACCAGATTGGGAAGTTAGCCAGGACACCGGGGGTTAACACCCCTACACTTACGATATGTGTCATGTGATCTTTAGTACCCACAGAGAGTCAGGACATCAATTTAACATCCCATCCGAAAGACTGCACAAGGCAATGGGACCCTGCCCTGGGGCATTGGGATATATATTTAGACCAGAGGAAAGACTGCACAAGGCAATGGGACCCTGCCCTGGGGCATTGGGATATATATATTTTTAGACCAGAGGAAAGACTGCCTCCTACTGGCCCTCCAACACCACTTCAAGCAGAATCTGGTTTCCAATCCAGGGACCAACCAGGACCAACTCTGCTTAGCTCAGAGGCAAGCCAGCAGTGGGATGCAGGGTGGTACGCTCCGTAAGAGAGGCTGATCAGTGGGAGAGATGGGAGAGGCTGGTCAGTGCGAGAGACTGATCAGCGGGAGAGGCTGGTCAGTGGGAGTTGCTGGTCAGTGGGAGAGGTGGGAGAAGCTGATCAGTGGGAGAGTTGGGAGAGACTGATCAGTGGGAGAGGCTGGTCAGTAGGAGAGAGGTCAGTGGGAGAGGCTGATCAGTGGGAGAAGCTGGTCAGTGGGAGAGGCTGATCAGTGGGAGAGGATGGTGAGTGGGAGAGGTGGGAGAGACTGGTCAGTGTGAGAGTCTGATCAGTGGGAGAGGTGAGAGAAGCTGGTCAGTGTGAGAGTCTGATCAGTGGGAGAGGCTAATCAGTGGAAGCGGTTGGTCAGTGGGAGAGGTGGGAGAGACTGATCAGTGGGAGAGGTGATAGAGGCTGGTCAGTGGGAGAGACTGATCAGTGCAATGGGTGGGAGAGGCTGATCAGTGGGAGAGGCTGGTCAGTGGGAGAGACTAGTCAGTGGGAGAGGCTGATCAGTGGGAGAGGCTGGTCAGTGGGAGAGACTGATCAGTGCAAGGCGTGGGAGAGGCTGATCAGTGGGAGAGGCTGATCAGTGGGAGAGGCTGGTCAGTGGGAGAGACTGATCAGTCCGAGAGGTGGGAGAGGCTGATCAGTGGGAGAGGCTGATCAGTGGGAGAGGTGATAGAGGCTGGTCAATGGGAGAGACTGGTCAGTGCAAGGGGTGGGAGAGGCTGATCAGTGTGAGAGTCTGATCAGTGGGAGAGGTGGGAGAGGCTGATCAGTGGGAGAGGCTGGTCAGTGCGAGAGGTTGATCAGCGGGAGAGGCTGGTCAGTGGGAGAGGTGGGAGAAGCTGATCAGTGGGAGAGTTGGGAGAGACTGGTCAGTGGGAGAGGCTGGTCAGTAGGAGAGAGGTCAGTGGGAGAGGCTGATCAGTGGGAGAAGCTGGTCAGTGGGAGAGGCTGATCAGTGGGAGAGGATGGTCAGTGGGAGAGGTGGGAGAGACTGGTCAGTGGGAGAGGTGAGAGAAGCTGGTCAGTGTGACAGTCTGATCAGTGGGAGAAGCTAATCAGTGGAAGCGGTTGGCAGTGGGAGAGGCTGGTCAGTGGGAGAGGTGGGTGAGACTGAAAAGTGGGAGAGTTGGGAGAGACTGGTCAGTGGGAGAGGCTGGTCAGTAGGAGAGAGGTCAGTGGGAGAGGCTGATCAGTGGGAGAGGCTAATCAGTGGAAGCGGTTGGTCAGTGGGAGATGCTGGTCAGTGGGAGAGGTGGGAGAGACTGATCAGTGGGAGAGGTGATAGAGGCTGGTCAGTGGGAGAGACTGATCAGTGCAAGGGGTGGGAGAGACTGGTCAGTGGGAGAGACTAGTCAGTGGGAGAGGCTGATCAGTGGGAGAGGCTGGTCAGTGGGAGAGACTGATCAGTGCAAGGGGTGGAAGAGGCTGATCAGTGGGAGAGGCTGATCAGTGGGAGAGGCTGGTCAGTGGGAGAGACTGATCAGTGCAAGGGGTGTGAGAGGCTGATCAGTGGGAGAGGCTGGTCAGTGGGAGAGACTGATCAGTCCAAGAGGTGGGAGAGGCTGATCAGTGCAAGGGGTGGGAGAGGCTGATCAGTGGGAGAGGCTGGTCAGTGGGAGAGACTAGTCAGTGGGAGAGGCTGATCAGTGGGAGAGGATGGTCAGTGGGAGAGACTGATCAGTGCAAGGGGTGGGAGAGGCTGATCATTGGGAGAGGCTGGTCATTGGGAGAGACTGATCAGTCCGAGAGGTGGGAGAGGCTGATCAGTAGGAGAGGCTGATCAGTGGGAGAGGCTGATCAGTGGGAGAGGTGATAGAGGCTGGTCAGTGGGAGAGACTGATCAGTGCAAGGGGTGTGAGAGGCTGATCAGTGGGAGAGGCTGATCAGTGGGAGAGGCTGGTCAGTGGGAGAGACTGATCAGTCCAAGAGGTGGGAGAGGCTGATCAGTGGGAGAGGCTGGTCAGTGCGAGAGGCTGATCAGCGGGAGAGGCTGGTCAGTGGGAGTTGCTGGTCAGTGGGAGAGGTGGGAGAAGCTGAATAGTGGGAGAGTTGGGAGAGACTGATCAGTGGGAGAGGCTGGTCAGTAGGAGAGAGGTCAGTGGGAGAGGCTGATCAGTGGGAGAAGCTGGTCAGTGGGAGAGGCTGATCAGTGGGAGAGGATGGTCAGTGGGAGAGGTGGGAGAGACTGGTCAGTGGGAGAGACTGGTCAGTAGGAGACGTGGGAGAGGTTGATCAGTGGGAGAGTCTGGTCAGTGTGAGAGTCTGATCAGTGGGAGAGGTGAGAGTAGCTGGACAGTGTGAGAGTCTGATCAGTGGGAGAGACTGATCAGTGGAAGCGGTTGGTCAGTGGGAGAGACTTGTCAGTGGGAGAGGTGGGAGAGACTGATCAGTGGGAGAGTTGGGAGAGACTGATCAGTGGGAGAGGCTGGTCAGTAGGAGAGAGGTCAGTGGGAGAGGCTGATCAGTGGGAGAAGCTGGTCAGTGGGAGAGGCTGATCAGTGGGAGATGTGGGAGAGGTGGGAGAGACTGATCAGTGAGAGAGGTGATAGAAAGGCTGGTCAGTGGGAGAGACTGATCAGTGCAAGGGGTGGGAGAGGCTGATCAGTGGGAGAGGCTGGTCAATGGGAGAGACTGGTCAGTGGGAGAGGCTGATCAGTCCGAGAGATGGGAGAGGCTGATCAGTGGGAGAGGCTGATCAGTGGGAGAGGTGATAGAGGCTGGTCAGTGGGAGAGACTGATCAGTGCAAGGGGTGGGAGAGGCTGATCAGTGGGAGAGGCTGATCAGTGGGAGAGGCTGGTCAGTGGGAGAGACTGATCAGTCCAAGAGGTGGGAGAGGCTGGTCAGTGGGAGAGGCTGGTCAGTGGGAGAGGCTGGTCAGTCAAGAGTTGGGAGAGGCTGATCAGTGGGAGAGGTGGGAGAGGCTGGTCAGTGGGAGGGGCTGATCAGTGGAAGGGGTGGGAGAGGCTGATCAGTGGGAGAGGTGGAAGAGGCTGGTCAGTTGGAGAGGCTGATCAGTGGGAGAGGTGGGAGAGGCTGATCAGTGGGAGATGTGGGAGAGGTTGATCAGTGGGAGAGTCTGGTCAGTGTGAGAGTCTGATCAGTGGGAGAGGTGAGAGAAGCTGGTCAGTGTGAGAGCCTGATCAGTGGGAGAGGCTAATCAGTGGAAGCGGTTGGTCAGTGGGAGAGGCTGGTCAGTGGGAGAGGTGGGAGAGACTGATCAGTGGGAGAGGTGATAGAAAGGCTGGTCAGTGGGAGAGACTGATCAGTGCAAGGGGTGGGAGAGGCTGATCAGTGGGAGAGGCTGGTCAGTGGGAGGGACTGGTCAGTGGGAGAGGCTGATCAGCGGGAGAGTCTGATCAGTGGGAGAGGCTAATCAGTGGAAGCGGTTGGTCAGTGGGAGAGGCTGGTCAGTGGGAGAGGTGGGTGAGACTGATAAGTGGGAGAGTTGGGAGAGACTGGTCAGTGGGAGAGGCTGGTCAGTAGGAGAGAGGTCAGTGGGAGAGGCTGATCAGTGGGAGAGGCTAATCAGTGGAAGCGGTTGGTCAGTGGGAGATGCTGGTCAGTGGGAGAGGTGGGAGAGACTGATCAGTGGGAGAGGTGATAGAGGCTGGTCAGTGGGAGAGACTGATCAGTGCAAGGGGTGGGAGAGGCTGATCAGTGGGAGAGGCTGGTCAGTGGGAGAGACTAGTCAGTGGGAGAGGCTGATCAGTGGGAGAGGCTGGTCAGTGGGAGAGACTGATCAGTGCAAGGGGTGGGAGAGGCTGATCAGTGGGAGAGGCTAATCAGTGGGAGAGGCTGGTCAGTGGGAGAGACTGATCAGTGCAAGGGGTGTGAGAGGCTGATCAGTGGGAGAGGCTGGTCAGTGGGAGAGACTGATCAGTCCAAGAGGTGGGAGAGGCTGATCAGTGCAAGGGGTGGGAGAGGGTGATCAGTAGGAGAGGCTGGTCAGTGGGAGAGACTAGTCAGTGGGAGAGGCTGATCAGTGGGAGAGGATGGTCAGTGGGAGAGACTGATCAGTGCAAGGGGTGGGAGAGGCTGATCAGTGGGAGAGGCTGATCAGTGGCAGAGGCTGGTCATTGGGAGAGACTGATCAGTCCGAGAGGTGGGAGAGGCTGATCAGTAGGAGAGGCTGATCAGTGGGAGAGGCTGATCAGTGGGAGAGGTGATAGAGGCTGGTCAGTGGGAGAGACTGATCAGTGCAAGGGGTGTGAGAGGCTGATCAGTGGGAGAGGCTGATCAGTGGGAGAGGCTGGTCAGTGGGAGAGACTGATCAGTCCAAGAGGTGGGAGAGGCTGATCAGTGGGAGAGGCTGGTCAGTGCGAGAGGCTGATCAGCGGGAGAGGCTGGTCAGTGGGAGTTGCTGGTCAGTGGGAGAGGTGGGAGAAGCTGAATAGTGGGAGAGTTGGGAGAGACTGATCAGTGGGAGAGGCTGGTCAGTAGGAGAGAGGTCAGTGGGAGAGGCTGATCAGTGGGAGAGGATGGTCAGTGGGCGAGGTGGGAGAGACTGGTCAGTGGGTGAGACTGGTCAGTAGGAGACGTGGGAGAGGTTGATCAGTGGGAGAGGTTGGTCAGTGTGAGAGTCTTATCAGTGGGAGAGGTGAGAGAAGCTGGACAGTGTGAGAGTCTGATCAGTGGGAGAGGCTGGTCAGTAGGAGAGAGGTCAGTGGGAGAGGCTGATCAGTGGGAGAAGCTGGTCAGTGGGAGAGGCTGATCAGTGGGAGAGGATGGTCAGTGGGAGAGGTGGGAGAGACTGGTCAGTGGGTGAGACTGGTCAGTAGGAGACGTGGGAGAGGTTGATCAGTGGGAGAGGTTGGTCAGTGTGAGAGTCTGATCAGTGGGAGAGGTGAGAGAAGCTGGACAGTGTGAGAGTCTGATCAGTGGGAGAGGCTGATCAGTGGAAGCGGTTGGTCAGTGGGAGAGACTTGTCAGTGGGAGAGGTGGGAGAGACTGATCAGTGGGAGAGTTGGGAGAGACTGATCAGTGGGAGAGGCTGGTCAGTAGGAGAGAGGTCAGTGGGAGAGGCTGATCAGTGGGAGAAGCTGGTCAGTGGGAGAGGCTGATCAGTGGGAGATGTGGGAGAGGTTGATCAGTGGGAGAGTCTGGTCAGTGTGAGAGTCTGATCAGTGGGAGAGGTGAGAGAAGCTGGTCAGTGTGAGAGTCTGATCAGTGGGAGAGGGTAATCAGCGGAAGCGGTTGGTCAGTGGGAGAGGCTGGTCAGTGGGAGAGGTGGGAGAGATTGATCAGTGGGAGAGGTGATAGAAAGTCTTGTCAGTGGGAGAGGCTGATCAGTGGGAGAGGCTGGTCAGTGGGAGAGACTGGTCAGTGGGAGAGGCTGATCAGTCCGAGAGATGGGAGAGGCTGATCAGTGGGAAAGGCTGATCAGTGGGAGAGACTGGTCAGTGGGAGAGGCTGATCAGTCCGAGAGATGGGAGAGGCTGATCAGTGGGAGAGGCTGATCAGTGGGAGAGGTGATAGAGGCTGGTCAGTGGGAGAGACTGATCAGTGCAAGGGGTGGGAGAGGCTGATCAGTGGGAGAGGCTGATCAGTGGGAGAGGCTGGTCAGTGGGAGAGACTGATCAGTCCAAGAGGTGTGAGAGGCTGGTCAGTGGGAGAGGCTGGTCAGTCAAGAGTTGGGAGAGGCTGATCAGTGGAAGGGGTGGGAGAGGCTGATCAGTGGGAGAGGTGGAAGAGGCTGGTCAGTTGGAGAGGCTGATCAGTGGGAGAGGTGGGAGAGGCTGATCAGTGGGAGATGTGGGAGAGGTTGATCAGTGGGAGAGTCTGGTCAGTGTGAGAGTCTGATCAGTGGGATAGGCTAATCAGTGGAAGCGGTTGGTCAGTGGGAGAGGCTGGTCAGTGGGAGAGGTGGGAGAGACTGATCAGTGGGAGAGGTGATAGAAAGGCTGGTCAGTGGGAGAGACTGATCAGTGCAAGGGGTGGGAGAGGCTGATCAGTGGGAGAGGCTGGTCAGTGGGAGAGACTGATCAGTGCAAGGGGTGGGAGAGGCTGATCAGTGGGAGAGGCTGATCAGTGGGAGAGGCTGGTCAGTGGGAGAGACTGATCAGTCCGAGAGGTGATAGAGGCTGGTCAGTGGGAGAGACTGATCAGTGCAAGGGGTGGGAGAGGCTGATCAGTGGGAGAGGCTGGTCAGTGGGAGAGACTGATCAGTCCAAGAGGTGGGAGAGGTTGGTCAGTGGGAGAGACTGATCAGTGGGAGAGGCTGGTCAGTGGGAGAGGCTGGTCAGTCAAGAGTTGGGAGAGGCTGATCAGTGGGAGAGGTGGGAGAGGCTGGTCAGTGGGAGGGGCTGATCAGTGGAAGAAGTGGGAGAGGCTGGTCAGCGGGAGAGGCTGATCAGTGGAAGGGGTGGGAGAGGCTGATCAGTGGGAGAGGTGGAAGAGGCTGGTCAGTTGGAGAGGCTGATCAGTGGGAGAGGTGGGAGAGGCTGATCAGTGGGAGAGGTGGAAGAGGCTTGTCAGTGGGAGAGGCTGATCTGTGGGAGAGGTGGAAGAGGCTGGTCAGTGGGAGATGCTGATCAGTGGGAGAGGCTGGTCAGTGGGAGAGGCTGGTCAGTCAAGAGTTGGGAGAGGCTGATCAGTGGGAGAGGTGGGAGAGGCTGGTCAGTGGGAGGGGCTGATCAGTGGAAGTGGTGGGAGAGGCTGGTCAGCGGGAGAGGCTGATCAGTGGAAGGGGTGGGAGAGGCTGATCAGTGGGAGAGGTGGAAGAGGCTGGTCAGTTGGAGAGGCTGATCATTGGGAGAGGTGGGAGTGGCTGATCAGTGGGAGAGGTGGAAGAGGCTTGTCAGTGGGAGAGGCTGATCTGTGAGAGAGGTGGAAGAGGCTGGTCAGTGGGAGATGCTGATCAGTGGGAGAGGCTGATCAGTGGGAGAGGTGGAAGAGGCTGGTCAGTTGGAGAGGCTGATCATCATCTCTGTGTGCAAATAACACACACAACAAAAGTTGGATAGGAGCTAGAAACAGGGCGACCCATGTCTGTCGGCACCATTTTGTCAGCCATCTTGTTATCTATTCTACCTGTATGTATGTACCCATGCACATTGACTTGGTATCGGTACTCCTGATTATTGTTTATCATTGTGTTAATATTATTTATTTATTTTGCTTTGTTGTTGTTTTCTTTTTAACTCTGCATTGTGAGGAACGGGCTTGTAAGTAAGTATTTTCACAGTAAAGTCTATGCACATGTGACAAATACAATTGTATTTCATAGACCTCTGGTCAAAAGTATATATAGGAAATAGGGGACGCAGACTTAGATTTTTCAGTTGTTGACCATTTAAGAGAATGTTATTAAGAAATGTAATTTAGTTGCTGATGAGGCTCTGCTGTTGATAGCAGGTCAAGGCTACGCACAGAGAACGCCATGTCATCACTTTCTCTCTCATTTAGTTGACCTCGCTCTTCATTTAATTGACCTTTTGGACATCCTGGAGAAGCAACAAACAACCAGAGGTCTTTGATTCCCCATGTAGAGACAACGTCAGATCTCCAAACAATGGAGAAGTGTGTGTAACCATCGGCACTGACATCTGACAGGAGAGAGAGGAGATGAAGAAGAAGAGAAGAGAGGAGGGTTTTAACTCTTCATTGACCTGATGATCAGTTTTAACTCTTCATTGACCACAGGAACAGTTAGTGTTTTAACTCCTCATTGGTTTGACCAGAGGACGTCAGTTAGAGTTTAAACTCTTCATTGGTTTGACCAGGAGTAGTTAGAGTTTTAACTCTTCATTGGTTTGACCAGGAGTAGTTAGAGTTTTAACTCTTCATTGACCAGAGAGTGTCAGTTAGAGTTTTAACTCCTCATTGGTTTGACCAGGAGTAGTTAGAGTTTTAACTCTTCATTGGTTTGACCAGGAGTAGTTAGAGTTTTAACTCTTCATTGGTTTGACCAGGAGTAGTTAGAGTTTTAACTCTTCATTGGTTTGACCAGGAGTAGTTAGAGTTTTAACTCTTCATTGACCAGAGAGTGTCAGTTAGAGTTTTAACTCTTCATTGGTTTGACTAGTCTCTGAAATCACTTCATGATGACAGAAGTGAGTGCTACGGGGCGATAGTCATTTAGTTCAGGTACCTTTGCATTCTTAGGTACAGATACAATGGTGGCCATCTTGAAGCATGTGGGGACAGCAGACTGGGATAGGGAGAGATTAAATATGTCCGTAAACACACCAGCCAGCTGGTCTGCGCATGCTCTGAGGACGCGGCTAGGGATGCTGTCTGGGCCGGCAGCATTGCGAGTGTTAACACGTTTAAATGTCTTACTCACGTCGGCCACGGAGAAGGAGAGCCCAGAGTCCTTGGTAACTGGCCGCGTGGCACTGTGTATCCTCAAAGCGGCAAAGAACTTGTTTAGCTTGTCTGGCAGCGAGACGTAGCTTGTTAGCTTGTCTGGCAGCGAGACGTAGCTTGTCTGGCGAAAGCAGCGAGACGTAGCTTGTCTGGCAGCGAGACGTAGCTTGTCTGGCAGCGAGACGTAGCTTGTCTGGCAGCGAGCGACGTAGCTTGTCTGGCAGCGAGACGTAGCTTGTCTGGCAGCGAGACGTAGCTTGTCTGGCAGCGAGACGTAGCTTGTCTGGCAGCGAGACGTAGCTTGTCTGGCAGCGAGACGTAGCTTGTCTGGCAGCGAGACGTAGCTTGGTCTGGCGCGAGACGTAGCTTGTCTGGCAGCGAGACGTAGCTTGTCTGGCAGCGAGACGTAGCTTGTCTGGCAGCGAGACGTAGCTTGTCTGGCAGCGAGACGTAGCTGGCAGCGAGACGTAGCTTGTCTGGCAGCGAGACGTAGCTTGTCTGGCAGCGAGACGTAGCTTGTCTGGCAGCGAGACGTAGCTTGTCTGGCAGCGAGAGTAGCTTGTCTGGCAGCGAGACGTAGCTTGTCTGGCAGCGAGACGTAGCTTGTCTGGCAGCGAGACGTAGCTTGTCTGGCAGCGAGACGTAGCTTGTCTGGCAGCGAGACGTAGCTTGTCTGGCAGCGAGACGTAGCTTGTCTGGCAGCGAGACGTAGCTTGTCTGGCAGCGAGACGTAGCTTGTCTGGCAGCGAGACGTAGCTTGTCTGGCAGCGAGACGTAGCTTGTCTGGCAGCGAGACGTAGCTTGTCTGGCAGCGAGACGTAGCTTGTGGCAGCGAGACGTAGTTTGTCTGGCAGCGAGACGTAGCTTGTCTGGCAGCGAGACGTAGCTTGTCTGGCAGCGAGACGTAGCTTGTCTGGCAGCGAGACGTAGCTTGTCTGGCAGCGAGACGTAGCTTGTCTGGCAGCGAGAGTAGCTTGTCTGGCAGCGAGACGTAGCTTTGTCTGGCAGCGAGACGTAGCTTGTCTGGCAGCGAGACGTAGCTTGTCTGGCAGCGAGACGTAGCTTGTCTGGCAGCGAGACGTAGCTTGTCTGGCAGCGAGACGTAGCTTGTCTGGCAGCGAGACGTAGCTTGTCTGGCAGCGAGACGTAGCTTTGTCTGGCAGCGAGACGTAGCTTGTCTGGCAGCGAGACGTAGCTTGTCTGGCAGCGAGACGTAGCTTGTCTGGCAGCGAGACGTAGCTTGTCTGGCAGCGAGACGTAGCTTGTCTGGCAGCGAGACGTAGCTTGTCTGGCAGCGAGACGTAGCTTGTCTGGCAGCGAGACGTAGCTTGTCTTGGCAGCGAGACGTAGCTTGTCTGGCAGCGAGACGTAGCTTGTCTGGCAGCGAGACGTAGCTTGTCTGGCAGCGAGAGTAGCTTGTCTGGCAGCGAGACGTAGCTTGTCTGGCAGCGAGACGTAGCTTGTCTGGCAGCGAGACGTAGCTTGTCTGGCAGCGAGAACGTAGCTTGTCTGGCAGCGAGACGTAGCTTGTCTGGCAGCGAGACGTAGCTTGTCTGGCAGCGAGACGTAGCTTGTCTGGCAGCGAGACGTAGCTTGTCTGGCAGCGAGACGTAGCTTGTCTGGCAGCGAGACGTAGCTAGCTTGTCTGGCAGCGAGACGGTAGCTTGTCTGGCAGCGAGACGTAGCTTGTCTGGCAGCGAGACGTAGCTTGTCTGGCAGCGAGACGTAGCTTGTCTGGCGAGACGTAGCTTGTCTGGCAGCGAGACGTAGCTTGTCTGGCAGCGAGACGTAGTTTGTCTGGCAGCGAGAGTAGCTTGTCTGGCAGCGAGACGTAGCTTGTCTGGCAGCGAGACGTAGCTTGTCTGGCAGCGAGACGTAGTTTGTCTGGCAGCGAGACGTAGCTTGTCTGGCAGCGAGACGTAGCTTGTCTGGCAGCGAGACGTAGCTTGTCTGGCAGGGCGAGACGTAGCTTGTCTGGCAGCGAGACGTAGCTTGTCTGGCAGCGAGACGTAGCTTGTCTGGCAGCGAGACGTAGCTTGTCTGGCAGCGAGACGTAGCTTGTCTGGCAGCGAGACGTAGCTTGTCTGGCAGCGAGACGTAGCTTGTCTGGCAGCGAGACGTAGCTTGTCTGGCAGCGAGACGTAGCTTGTCTGGCAGCGAGACGTAGCTTGTCTGGCAGCGAGACGTAGCTTGTCTGGCAGCGAGACGTAGCTTGTCTGGCAGCGAGACGTAGTTTGTCTGGCAGCGAGACGTAGCTTGTCTGGCAGCGAGACGTAGCTTGTCTGGCAGCGAGACGTAGCTTGTCTGGCAGCGAGACGTAGTTTGTCTGGCAGCGGACGTGGCAGCGAGACGTAGCTTGTCTGGCAGCGAGACGTAGCTTGTCTGGCAGCGAGACGTAGCTTGTCTGGCAGCGGACGTAGCTTGTCTGGCAGCGGGACGTAGCTTGGATGTCCCTGCTTACGGCTGGGGACAGGGGGAACGTCACTAGGTGGCGCGTCGTGTGCGTGACAACCAGACCGCCCGCATCTGGCGGGTTCAGGGTGGTCTGCCGTTTTCATTTAGTATCCGTTTGGGGCGTGATTATATTTCCCCAATAGTATGCTGTAACGAAGTTGACTGACTGAAAGGGATCGTAACGTTATGACTGTAACTACTGTTCCCTGAATGAGGGAAAAAACGAAGCACAGCACCTGTTTAGCCCCCCAAGCCTCACGTTTTGTGCCTTGTTTCCCTCCTTTATGGAACAGTAGTTACAGTCACAACGTTACGTTAACGTTACTAGCACATCCTTACTGTAGATGTGTGTGGTTTCCAGGCAGCCAAATCAGCTTCAGTACTGGCTGCTGTGGGTCAGTAGGGAAACATTCATCCACTGTCTGCTTGCTAGCTGGGAGAGGTGTGTGTGCACGTGTGTGTGCACGTGTGTGTCTGTCTGTGTGTGTGTGCGTGCGTGCGTGCGTGCGTGCGGCTGTCTCTGTGTGAATAGCAGTGTGAGGGTGAACGTCTCAGTGTCAGTCGTCTCCTGGGGCAGGAGATATATAGCTGTGAGGTTACGTATCTACATGTCTTAGTTTTTCCTCCGGGTTTATTTATGAAGCTCTTCATCTAAACTCCACAGGCAGGATGACGGTCTTCCCAAGGCGACACATTCATCAGACAGTAGTGTGTGTCTGTGTGTGTGTGTGTGTGTGTGTGCGTGCGTGTGTGTGTGTGTGTGTGTGCGTGTGTGTGCGTGTCGAAGGCAGCTGCAAGTCTTCCCGGGGCGACACATTCATCAGCGATACATCCCCAGGCCATAACTATGGCCTCGTGAAGACAGGCTCCCATAACATCTCTCTCCTCTACTGGGATCCAGAGGTCACAGATGTGTCACACCGATTCCTCTTAAACAACCAAATCTCAGGTGAGACCTCAACTCTGACCTCAGGAAGACATCAACTCTGACCTCAGGAAGACATCAACACATATATATATATATACAGGGGGGTACCGTTGCATAGTCACTTTAACTCTACCCACATGTACATATTACCTCAACTACCTCAACTAGCCGGTGCCCCGCACATTGACTCTGCAACGGTACCGTATATATACCCCCCTACTATATATAGCCTCCCTACTGTCACTTTATTTTACTTCTGCTCTTTTTTTTCTCAACACTTTTTTTGTTGTTGTTTTATTTTTACTTTTTTTGTTACAAATAAATGCACTGTTGGTTAAGGGCTGTAAGTAAGCATTTCACTGTAATGTCTGCACCTGTTGTATTCGGCGCATGTGACCAATAAAATTGTATTTGATTTGATTTGAACACAGACTCCCATAACACTGTGAGACCTCAACTCTGACCTCAGGAAGACATCAACAGAGACTACCATGACATCTACTAAAACCAATGGATGTCACTATGTCGGTGTACCGATACCAAATGGCACCCTATTCCCTATATAGTGCACTACCTTTGTCCAGAGCTTTATGAGTAGTGCACTACATAGGGAATAGGGTACCATTTGAGAGGCAGACTATGTCTCAGACCTACATGCCACTGGTCCCCTTGCACAGCCTTCACATTTTGCTGCCTTAAAATTATACATTAGATTTTTAACCGATCTACGCAACATACTCCATATTTTAAAGTTTAAAAAATATATATAATAATAAATAAATAAAATTATTGATTATGTATGTCTTCAAACCCCAGACTTAATGATTGCCCGTAAATGGGAACAAATCTCAAATTCAGGTCTTATCAATATAGATAAATAGGACTACATTATGATACAAAACAAGCAGTGTAGATAGTCAAACTGAGAAACCGCAGGCTTAAAAAGGCATGACATTGGACAACACTTGATCCATTTGTTTTCCAGCAGCCAATGAAAACATTTAAAACCAGGAATCCCGCCAACATCCAGGATTCTTCCACTCCTACACAGACTATTGGATGTTGCTTAGCAAAGTGTCTTCTAGAAACTAGAACAACATTTAACGGGGCCTCAGAATGTTTAATGACAACTACAGAGGAGAGGAGGAAACATCCTCCCAGCTCAGCAGTACATCACCGGGAATAAGGTGTGTGTGTGTGTGTGTGTGTGTGTGTGGAATACAGTGTGTACTCGTGTGTGTGTGTGTGTGTGTGTGTGTGTGTGTGTGTGTGTGTGTGTGTGTGTGTGAACGTGTGTGTGTGTGTGTGTGTGTGTGTGTGTGTGTGTGTGTGTGTGTGTGTGTGTGTGTGTGTGTGTGTGTGTGTGTGTGTGTGTGTGTGTGTGTGTGTGTGTGTGTGTGTGTGTGTGTGTGTGTGTGTGTGTGTGTGTGTGTGTGTGTGTGTGTGTGTGTGTGTGTGTGTGTGTGTGTGTGTGTGTGTGTGTGTGTGTGTGTGTGTGTGTGTGTGTGTGTGTGTGTGTGTGTGTGTGTGTGTGTGTGTGTGTGTGTGTGTGTGCTCCCAGGTCAGCAGCAGTACATCAGCTGGCAGGGCTACAAGCTACTGGGGGGAAACAAGGCTCTTTATTATGTTGTTCTACATCTACCGACAATAACTCACACACACACACACACACACACACACACACACACACACACACACACACACACACACACACAGACACAGACACACAGACACAGACACAGACACACACACACACACACACAGACACACAGACACAGACACAGACACAGACACAGACACACACACACACACACAGACACACACAGACACACACAGACACACACACAGACACACACACACACACACACACACACACACACACACACACACACACACACACACACACACACACAGACACACACACACAGACACACACACACACACACACACACACACAGACACACACACACACACACACAGTTCACACACACAGACACACACACACACACACAGACACACACAGACACACACACACACACACACACACACACACACACACACACACACAGGGGACACACACACACACACAGACACACAACACACACACACACACACACACACACACACAGACACACACACACACACACACACACACACACACAGACACACACACACACACACACACACACACACAGACACACACACACACACACACACACACACACACACACACAGACACACACACACACACACACACACACCACACACACACACACACACACACACACACACACACACACACACAGACACACACACACACACAGACACACAGACACACAGACACACACACACAAACATATACCGTATATACACTACCGGTCAAATGTTTTACAACACCTACTCATTCAAGGGTTTTTCTTTAATTTTACTATTTTCTACATTGTAGAATAATAGTGAACACATCAAAACAATGAAGTAACACATGTGGAATCATGTAGTAACCAAAAAAGTGTTAAACAAATCAAAATGTATTTGATATTTGAGATTCTTCAAATAGCCACCCTTTGCCTTGATGACAGCTTTGCACACTCTTGGCATTCTCTCAACCAGCTTCATGAGGTAGTCACCTGGATGCATTTCAATTAACAGGTGTGCCTTCTTAAAAGTTATTTTGTGCAATCTCTTTCCTTCTTAATGCGTTTGAGCCAATCAGTTGTGTTGTGACAAGGTAGGGGGGATATACAGAAGATAGCCCTATTTGGTAAAAGACCAAGCTAATATTATGGCAAGAACAGCTCAAATAAGCAAAGAGAAACAACAGTCCATCATTACTTTAAGAGATGAAGGTCAGTCAATCCGGAAAATTTTCAAGAACTTTGTGCAGTCGCAAAACCATCAAGCGCTATGATGAAACTGGCTCTCTTGAGGACCGCCACAGGAATGGAAGACCCAGCGTTACCTCTGCTGCAGAGAATAAGTTCATTAGAGTTACCAGCCTCAGAAATGGCAGTCCAAATAAATGCTTCACAGAGTTCAAGTAACAGACACATCTCAACATCAATTCAGAGGACACTGTGTAAATCAGGCTTTCATGGTCGAATTGCTGCAAAGAAACCACTACTAAAGGACACCAATAAGAAGAAGAGACTTGCTTGGGCCAAAGAAACACGAGCAATGGACATTAGACCAGTGGAAAGTTGTCCTTTGGTCTGGAGTCCAAATTGGAGATTTGTGTTTTCAACCGCTGTGTCTTTGTGAGATGCGGTGTGGGTGAACGGATGATCTCCGCATGTGTAGACTCCCACCGTGAAGCATGGAGGAGAAGGTGTTATGGTGTGGGGTTGCTTTGCTGGTGAAATTACCTGTGATTTATTTAGAATTCAAGGCACACTTAATCAGCATGGCTACCACAGCATTCTGCAGCGATACGCCATCCCATCTGGTTTGGGCTTAGTGGGACTATCATTTGTTTTTTAACAGGACAATGACCCAACACACCTGCAGGTTGTGTAAGCGCAATTTACCAAGAAGAAGAGTGAAAGAGTGCTGCATCTGATGACCTGGCCTCCACAATCCCCCGTTTTGGGATGAGTCGGACCGCAGAGTGAAGCAGCCAACAAGTGCTCAGCATGTGTGGGAACTCCTTCAAGACTGTTGGAAAAGCATTTCAGGTGAAGCTGGTTGAGAGAATGCCAAGAGTGTGCAAAGCTGTCATCAAGGCAAAGGGTGGCTATTTGAAGAATCTCAAATATATAAAATATATTTAGATTTGTGTAACACTTTTTTGGTTACTAAATTATTCCATGTGTGTTATTTCATAGTTTTGATGTCTTCACTATTATTCTACAACGTAGAAAATAGTAAAAATTATGAAAAACCATTGAATGAGTAGGTGTTCTATAACTCTTGACCGGTAGTGTACAAACAAACACACACACACACAAAAACACACACGCTAGCCTCTCTAACGTAATCCAGGTAGAATCAGGAATTCCCCAGGGCAGCTATCTAGGCTCCTTACTTTTTTCAATCTTTACTAACGACATGCCACGGGCTTTGAGTAAAGCAGTGTGTCTGTGTATGCGGATTACTCAACACTATACACGTCAGCTACTACAGACAGCAACACTTAACAAAGAGCTGCAGTTCGTTTCAGAATGGGTGGCAAGGAATATGTTTGTCCTAAGTATTTCAAAAACTAAAAGCATTGTATTTGGGACAAATCATTCACTAAACCCTAAACCTCAACTAAATCTTGTATTGAATAATGTGGAAATTGAGCAAGTTGAGGTGACTAAACTGCTTGGAGTAACCCTGGATTGTAAACTGTCATGGTCAAAACATATTGATGCAACAGTAGCTAAGATGGGGAGAAGTCTGTCCATAATAAAGCGCTGCTCTGCCTTCTTAACAGCACTATCAACAAGGCAGGTCCTACAGGTCCTAGTTTTGTCGCACCTGGACTACTGTTCAGTCGTGTGGTCAGGTGCCACAAAGAGGGAAGATTGCAATTAGCTCTGAACAGGGCAGCACGGCTGGCCCTTGGATGTACACAGAGAGCTATCATTAATAACATGCATGTCAATCTCTCCTGGCTCAAAGTGGAGGAGAGATTGACTTCATCACTACTTGTATTTGTGAGAGGTATTGACATGTTGAATGCACCGAGCTGTCTGTTTGAACTACTGGCACACAGCTCGGACACCCATGCATACCCTAAAGACATGCCACCAGAGGTCTCTTCACAGTCCCCAAGTCCAGAACAGACTATGGGAGGCGCACAGTACTACATAGAGCCATGACTACATGGAACTCTATTCCACATCAGGTAACTGATGCAAGCAGTAAAATTAGATTTAAAAAACAGATAGAAATACACCTTATGGAACAGCGGGGACTGTGAGGCAACACAAACATAGACACATGTATACAGACACACGATAACATACGGACACTATACACATGTACACATGGAAATGTGGTGTTGTAGATATGTGGTAGTGGAGTAGAGGCCTGAGGGCATCAGTTATGAATGTATTGTAATGTTTTTAAAATGTTCTTACTCTGCTGTATATAGTACCCTAACCCTAACCCTAAATCTACTGTACCGAACCCTTACTGTAAATCTAACCCTGCTGTACCTAATCCTTACTGTAAATCTAACCCTGCTGTACCTAACCCTTACTGTAAATCTAACCCTGCTGTACCTCACTTACTGTAAATTGAACTCTACTGTACCTAACCCTTACTGTAAATCTAACCCTGCTGTACGAAACCCTTACTGTAAATGTAACCCTGCTGTACCTCACTTACTGTAAGTCGAACTCTACTGTACCTAACCCTTACTGTAAATCGAACTCTACTGTACCTAACCCTTACTTTAAATCTAACCCTGCTGTACCTAAACCTTGCTGTAAATCTAAACCTACTGTACCTAACACTTACTGTAAATGTAACCCTGCTGTACCTAACACTTACTGTAAATCGAACTCTACTGTACATAACCCTTACTGTAAATCTACTGTAAATCTAACCCTGCTGTGCTCTACCTAACCCTTACTGTAAATATAACCCTGCTGTACCTAACCCTTACTGTAAATCTAACCCTGCTGTATGTAATACGCTAACCCACACTCTGCTGTACCTAACCCTTACTGTAAATCTAACCCAGCTGTACCTAACCCTTACTGTAAATCTAACCCAGCTGTACCTAACCCTTACTGTAAATCTAACCCAGCTGTACCTAACCCTTACTGTAAATCTAACCCAGCTGTACCTAACCCTTACTGTAAATCTAACCCAGCTGTACCTAACCCTTACTGTAAATCTAACCCAGCTGTACCTAACCCTTACTGTAAATCTAACCCAGCTGTACCTAACCCTTATTGTAAATCTAACCCAGCTGTACCTAACCCTTACTGTAAATCTAACCCAGCTGTACCTAACCCTTACTGTAAATCTAACCCAGCTGTACCTAACCCTTACTGTAAATCTAACCCAGCTGTACCTAACCCTTACTGTAAATCTAACCCAGCTGTACCTAACCCTTACTGTAAATCTAACCCAGCTGTACCTAACCCTTACTGTAAATCTAACAGTGCTGTATGTAGTACCCTAACCCTAAAAAACTTTACAACTGAAAAAAAAACAATATTTAACCAGGTAAGCCAGTTGAGAACAAGTTCTCATTTACAACTGCAACCTGGCCAAGATAAAGCAAAGCAGTGCGATAAAAAACAACAACACAGAGTTACATATAGGGTAAACAAAACATAAAGTCAAAAATACAAACAGAAAATATATATACAGTGTGTGCAAATGTAGCAAGTTATGGAGGTAAGGCAATAAATAGTGCTAAATAATTACAATTAGTATTAACACTGTAATGATTGATGTGCAAGAGATGATGTGCAAATAGAGATACTGGGGTGCAAATTAGCAAAATAAATAACAATATGGGGATGAGGTAGTTGAGTGGGCTAATTTCAGAATGGCTGTGTACAGGTGCAGTGATCGGTAAGCTGCTCTGACAACTGATGCTTAAAGTTAGTGAGGGAGATAAGAGTCTCCAGCTTCAGAGATTTTTGCAGTTCGTTCCAGTCATTGGCAGCAGAGAACTGGAAGGAATGGCGGCCAAAGGAGGTGTTGGCTTTGGGGATGACCAGTGAGATATACCTGCTGGAGCGCATACTACGGGTGGGTGTTGCTATGGTGACCAATGAGCTTAGATAAGGCGGGGATTTGCCTAGCAGTGATTTATAGATGACCTGGAGCCAGTGGGTTTGGCGACGAATATGTAGTGAGGACCAGCCAACAAGAGCGTACAGGTCATAGTGGTGGGTAGTATATGGGGCTTTGGTGACAAAACGGATGGCACTGTGATAGACTACATCCAATTTGCTGAGTAGAGTGTTGGAGGCTATTTTGTAAGTTTCAGTGGAGGGTGCCGAGCTGGTGGCCGCGGTGGTGGTAGCCAGGTGGAAAGCATGGCCAGCCGTAGCAAAATGCTTATTGAAATTCTCGATTATTGTAGATTAAATCGGTGGTGATAGTGTTTCCTAGCCTCAGTGCAGAGGGCAGCTGGGAGGACTTTACAGTGTCCCAAAAACTTTTTGGAGTTAGTGCTACAGGATGCAAATTTCTGTTGAAAAAAGCTAGCCTTTGCTTTCCTAACTGCTTGTGTATATTGGTTCCTAACTTCCCTGAAAAGTTGCATATCGCGGGGGCTATTCGATGCTAATGCAGTACGCCACAGGATGTTTTTGTGCTGGTCAAGGGCAGTCAAGTCTGAGGAGAACCAGGTGCTATATCTGTTCTTAGTTCTGAATTATTTGAATGGGGCATGCTTATTTAAGATTGACGGGAAAGCACTTTTAAAAGAACAACTAATCATCCTCTACTGACGGAATGAGATTGATATCCATCCAGGATACCTGGGCCAGGTCAATTAGGAAGGCCTGCTCGCTAAAATGTTTTAGGAAGCGTTTGACAGTGATGAGGGGTGTCATTTGACCGTGGACCCGTTACGGACGCAGGCAATAAGGCAGTGATCGCTGAGATCCTGGTTGAAGACAGCGGAGGTGTATTTAGAGGGTAAGTTAGTCAGGATGATATCTATGAGGGTGCCCATGTTTACGGATTTAGGGTTGTACCTGGTAGGTTCGTTGATAATTTGTGTGAGATTGAGGGCATCTAGTTTGGATTGTAGGATGGCCAAGTGTTAAGCATATCCCAGTTTAGGTCACCAAGCAGTACGAACTCTGAGGATAGATGGGGGGCAATCAATTCACATATGGTGTCCAGGGCACAGCTGGGGGCTGAGGGGGGTCTGTAGCAAGCTCTTTGGGCACAGACCTGGATAGTATGATAGAGCTCTGCAGGCTATCTCTACAGTAGATTGCAACTCCACCCCTTTGGCAGTTCTATCTAGACGGAAAATGTTGTAGTTGGGGATGGACATTTCTGAATTTTTGGTGGCCTTCCTAAGCCAGGATTCAGACACTGCTAGAACATCAGGGTTGGCGGAGTGTGCTAACGCAGTGAATAACTCAAACTTAGGAAGGAGGCTTCTGATGTTAACATGCAAAAAGCCAAGGTTTCTACGGTTACAGAAGTCAACAAATGATAGCGCCTGGGGAGTAGGAGTGATGCTGGGGGCTACAGGGCCTGGGTTAACCTCTACATCACCAGAGGAACAGAGGAGGAATAGAATAAGGATACGGCTAAAGGCTTTAAGAACTGGTCTTCTAGTGCGTTGGGTACAGAGAAAAGGGGGCAGATTTCCGGGTGTTGTAGAATAGATTCAGGGCATTATGTACAGACAAGGATATGGAAGGATATGAGTACAGTGGAGGTAAACCTAAGCGTTGGGTAAACCTAAGCGTTGGGTAACAATGAAAGAGATAGCATCACTGGAGGCACCGATTGAGACGGTCTCTCCGCGTGCTGGCTGGTAGGTAGTGCAGGCCACGGACAATGGTAAAAAACCACTAACGGTGGCTAATAATAAGTAGCTAGTTAGCTGGCTACTCCCGTCCGGTAGACAGAGAGGTAGATAGCCGGGATATGGGCCTGGCTCGAGGCTAGCTCAAGGCTAACTGGTGCTTGCTTCGGGGGCAGTGGTGATTAGCCAACAGCAACATCCATTCGGTTGCGGCTAGCTGGTTGCGATCCGGTGTTAAGGTCCAGTGATTCAGTTATTCCAGCAGAAAATCCGATGTTCTGGGTGAAAACCGCTAACGGTGGCTAATAGCAAGTAGCTAGTTAGCTGGCTAGCTAGTTTCAACTGGAGATTCTAGATAAAAGGTAAGTAAATGATAGAATCCGTTCCACATTGAGTGAGGCGGGTTGCAGGAAAGTATATTTAGTAGAAGGATGAAAAGTGTGATAGGGGAATATATACAACAAAATACAAAAAAAAAGAAAAAACTGGCTATTTACACGGACACACAACAGAGCACACGACCGCACTGCTACGCCAATCTAATGTACCTAACCCTTACTGTACATCTAACTCAGCTGTACGTAGCCTGACCCTAACCCTAACTCTATTGTACCTAACCCTTACGGTAAATCTAACAATTCTGTACGTAGCCTAACCCTGACTCTAACACTGTAACCTCCCAGGATGCTATTGTGGATCTGTTGTAACTAACTGTTTCACCTCAGAGATGCAAAGCTAGGGGCTAATCGCTCTAAAGCCCTGTGGCTGCTCCAGAGGACAACAGGTCAGAGCCACCCTATGACATAGGGCTACATTTCTGTCATATAGATTCTAACCGACACCTCCCTCCCTAATACTCCCAGTGAGGAATAATATAGTTTCTCTAAATCAATGTCTGCTTGAGTTGGCAGACGGCTCCAACAGCAGCAGCTAGAGAGAGAACAGCCTTCTGGAGCCAAGAGGCTTGGACGGGAATGTAGAAGAATAACAACTAACAAAGAGTGAGATGTACAGTACCAGTGAAAAGTGTGGACACACCTAGTCATTCAAGGGTTTTTCTTTATTTTTACTATTTTCTACATTGTAGAATAATAGTGAAGACATCAAAACTATGAAATAACACACATGGAATCATGGAGTAACCAAACAACTGTTAAACAAATCAAAATATATTTTATATTTGAGATTCTTCAAAGTAGCCACCCTTTGCCTTGACGACAGCTTTGCACGCTCTTGGCATTCTCTCAACCAACTTCATGAGGAATGCTTTTCCAACAGTCTTGTAGGAGTTCCCACATATGCTGAGCACTTGTTGTCTGCTTTTCCTTCATTCTGCGGTCCAACTCATCCCAAACCATCTCAATTGGGTTGAGATCGGGTGATTGTGGAGGCCAGGTCATCTGATGCAGCACTCCATCACTCTCCTTCTTGGTCAAATAGCCCTTACACAGCCTGGAGGTGTGTTTTGGGTCATTGTCCTGTTGGAAAACAAATGATAGTCCCACTAAGCCCAAACCAGATGAGATGGCGTATTGCTACAGAATGCTGTGGTAGCCATGCTGGTTAAGTGTGCCTTGAATTCTAAATAAATCACAGACAGTGTCACCAGTAAAGCACCCCCACACCATCACAACTCCTCTTCCATGCTTCACGGTGGGAACCACACATGCGGAGATCATCTGTTCACCTGCTCTGCATCTCACAAAGACACAGCGGTTGGAACCAAAAATCTCAAATTTGGACTCATCAGACCAAAGGACAGATTTCCACTGGTCTAATGTCCAAAATATTATTATTACATTATGAGTTGATTATTACATTATAAAGTGGTTTAAAAAAGTTAATCAATAGTGGAAAAACTTAAAACCAATCATGCAATAACCTGAAATCACTCTTTCTTTAATGACATGAACCCCCCCCCTCTCCATATCCCGCCTGGCGTGTCCCCACCAACCCCTGTAAATGTCAGTGCATGGTTAGAGATGATCTATTATATTGACAAGATGGTCGAGTGATCGCTCTAACAATGGAAATACATGTCCTCAAAGACAGAAGGCACGTGGGCGGAGGCGAGATCAGGTGGGACCATTCTAGCCAATGAGGAGCAGATACGCGTGTGAACAACAACAGATACGCGTGTGAACGTCAACCGCCTGAATTCAATGGCGAAGGTATTTCAAATTCATCTACCTCATGAATATGAACAGCCCGTCTTGAATTTCAAAAGAGACTTTTTTCTCTCAAAGTTGCCGGGATGACACGTGCATCACACATACACCAGTACACTCGTAACACCCTAAGCATTACAAAACTGTTTATCTTGACTAAATTTGACACTCTCTCATTGCCCCCCATACAAAAACTCCTCACCTGCTTAATAATTAAGGATCTGCTTAATGTGGACAGATTTTGGGCAGCAATATGGTTCTCGCTTCACCTCCCTCTCTCTGGTGTGGTTCAGTTCAGTCTACATCTGGGTTCTCAGCAAACAAGGATGTCCTAAGGACATTCGGTATCGTTCCCATTAGGTCCCTTTAAGGGTTTCAGTGAGACGTTATCCTACTCTAGGAAAAAAAATAACATGACTTCAACCTCAGGACCATAAAAGGACGTTCAGTAAACGTCCCGGTTTGGTCACAGCATAACGTTATAATAAGGTATTTTGATGTCCATTAGGGAACGTTATGAAAAGGCTTCTATTTGGGTCTGATAGGACCACAAGGGGATGATTCATGATGGTCAAGGGGACGTTTCATGATGGTCAAGGGGACGTTTCATGATGGTCAAGGGGACGTTGCATGATGGTCAAGGGGACGTTTCATGATGGTCAAGGGGACGTTTCATGATGGTCAAGGGGACGTCGCATGATCGTCCAAGCCTAAATAAGTTCAGGAGTAGAAATGTAACTATGTCAGATAGGGGAGAGGTTAACTAGGTCAGATAGGGGAGAGGTTAACTAGGTTAACTAGGTCAGATAGGGGAGAGGTTAACTAGGTCAGATAGGGGAGAGGTTAACTAGGTCAGATAGGGGAGAGGTTAACTAGGTTAACTAGATCAGATAGGGGAGAGGTTAACTAGGTTAACTAGGTCAGATAGGGGAGAGGTTAACTAGGTTAACTAGGTCAGATAGGGGAGAGGTTAACTAGGTTAACTAGGTCAGATAGGGGAGCGGCGTTGTGCTGTGAGGTGCTGTTTTATTGGTTTTTTAAAGCAAATTATTTTTATGTTTACTGGAGGAATTTGAGATGGAAGGGAGTTCGATGTGATCATGGGCTCTATATAATACTGTGCATTGCCTTGAATTCGTTCTGGATTTGGGGACTGTGAAGAGACCGCTGGTGGCATGTCTGGTGGGGTAATGGTGGGGTAAGTATGTCTGTCAGAGCTATATGTAAGTTGATTATACAGACAATTTTGAATTTTCAACACTAATATTTCTCAAAAAAACAAGAAACGATGTAGTCAATCTTTCCTGTACTTTGAGCCAGGAGAGACTGGCATGCATCTAGCTGATATTAGCCCACTGATTACAGTGAAGAGCAAGATGTGCTGCTCTGTTCTGGGCCAGAATTATTATGTTTTTCTTTCATTATTAGGTATTTTATGCATGGATATGATGGCTCAGTTTGTTGTTGGCATTTCATAGCTGAGTTTGCTCACTTTGCCAACTAAATATTTGGGGTGGGGTAAGGGGGGGTAGAAGGATTACTTTATACTATCCCAGGTATTCCTTAAAGAGGTGGGGTTTCAAATGTCTCCGGAAGGTGGTGAGTGACTCCGCTGTCCTGGCGTCGTGAGGGAGCTTGTTCCACCATTGGGGTGCCAGAGCAGCGAACAGTTTTGACTGGGCTGAGCGGGAACTGTGCTTCCGCAGAGGTAGGGGGCCAGCAGGCCAGAGGTTGATGAACGCAATACCCTCGTTTTGGGTGTAGGGACTGATCAGAGCCTGAAGGTACGGAGGTGCCGTTCCCTTCACAGCTCCGTAGGCAAGCACCATGGTCTTGTAGCAGATGCGAGCTTCAACTGGAAGCCAGTGGAGTGTGCGGAGGAGCGGGGTGTCGTACTCTGCGAATGTTGTAGAGCATGAACCTACAGGATCGGGTCACCGCCTTGATGTTAGCGGAGAACGACAGGGTATTGTCCAGGGTCACGCCAAGGCTCTTTGCACTCTGGGAGGAGGACACAACGGAGTTGTCAACCGTGATGGCAAGATCATGGAACGGGCAGTCCTTCCCCGGGAGGAAGAGCAGCTCCGTCTTGCCAAGGATCAGCTTGAGGTGGTGATCCGACATCCACACTGATATGTCTGCCAGACATGCAGAGATGCGATTCGCCACCTGGGCTGTTGCCAGAGAATTGAATGTTCATTTCTATACCATAAGCCACTTCCAAAGTCGTTTTAGAGAATTTGGCAGTACGTCCAATCGGCCTCACATCCACAGACCACGTGTAACCACACCAGCCCAGGACCTCCATGTCCGGCTTCTTCACCTGCGGGATCGTCTGAGACCAGCCACCCGTCTGAGACCAGCCACCCGTCTGAGACCAGCCACCCGTCTGAGACCAGCCACCCGGACAGCTGAAGCATTTAGTGCATGTACTTTTCAGTCATTTCAGCAGACGCTCTTATCCAGAGAGACTTACAGTAGTGAGTGCATACATTTTCAGACATTTCTTTTGTACTGGTCCCCCGTGGGAATCGAACCCA
This sequence comes from Coregonus suidteri, assembly GCA_036851935.1. NCBI lineage: Eukaryota > Metazoa > Chordata > Actinopteri > Salmoniformes > Salmonidae > Coregonus > Coregonus suidteri. The sequence continues at coordinate 2,337,898 of CM072223.1, forward strand.
CAACCCTGTCGCTGCAAGCACCATCCTCTATCAACTGAGCTACACAGGACTTCTCCTAAAGGTTTGTATTTCCCACTGCTCCTAACCCAATGTGATGTAGGACGTCGGTACATTTTACATTTTAGTCATTTAGCAGACGCTCTTATCCAGAGCGACTTACAGTTAGTGAGTGCATACATTTTCATACTTTTTCATACTGCCCCCCCGTGGGAAACGAACCCACAACCCTGGCGTTGCAAGCGCCATGTTCTACCAACTGAGCTACACAGGGCCCAGCCAGGCACTAATGAGTCTATCTCCTCACTGAATGAATGACAAATGGATGAATGGCCGATAATTGTGCACCTTCACAATTACATTTAAATCAGGCCTAACTAAATGATAAGGAGGGTGAAGAGGTTGATTTTAATTTAGGAAGGCATTAGTGTAATGATGAGTTTGTGTTGTGCCCATTGATCAGCAGCAAATCATTTGACCGAACACCTTGGGGTGTAATTCCATTCTCTTTCACATTTGACTTTGTAAAAACAAGCTGTAATGGAACTGTTTTATGTACTAATAACTCCATTACTAATCTAATGTATTGTAATGGAAACGGAAACATGCTACGTGTTGCAGTAGGTCTTTAGAATAATGCAGAACATATCCTTGACTCTATCCAGGTTGATGAGCAGGAAACAAATGATGCCAGTCAGCCTTCACAGCCGGCCCATCGACACTACACCTAAACTATACCCAAACTCATTTCACACATAATAAGACTTAGCCTATGGACAAGATTAAATTGACAATAATCTGATGAGTGACAATATTATCAGTTGTCAAATTGTACATGAAACAGACTTCAATGAACTGAATAATAAGGATGATCAAACCAAATCAAATTGTATTTGTCACATGCACCGAATACAACCGTGAAATGTTTACTTACAAGTCCTTAATCAACAATGCAGTTTTAAGAAAATAGAGTTAAGAAAATATTCAACCCCCTTGGCATTTTTCCTATTTTGTTGCCTTACAACCTGGAATTTAAATGGATTTGTTTGGGGTTTGTATCATTTGATTTACACAACATGCCTACCACTTTGAAGATGCAAAATATTTTTAATTGTGAAACAAACAAGAAATAAGACAAAAAAACGGAAAACTTGAGGGTGCATAACTATTCACCCCCCCCCCCCCCCCCCCCCCCCCCCCCCCCCCCCCCCCCCAAAGTCAATACTTTGTAGAGCCACCTTTTGCAGCAATTACAGCTGGGGTATCTTGGGGTATGTCTCTATAAGCTTGGCACATCTAGCCACTGGGATATTTGCCCATTCTTCAAGGCAAAACTGCTCCAGCTCCTTCAAGTTGGATGGGTTCCGCTGGTGAACAGCAAACTTTAAGTCATAACACAGATTCTGAATTGGATTGAGGTCTGGGCTTTGACTAGGCCATTCCAAGACATTTAAATGTTTCCCCTTAAACCACTCAAGTGCTGCTTTAGCAGTATACTTAGGGTCATTCTCCTGCTGGTTGGTGAACCTCCGTCCCTGTCTCAAATCTCTGGAAGACTGAAACAGGTTTCCCTCAAGAATTTCCCTGTATTTAGCGCCATCCTTCAATTCTGACCAGTTTCCCAGTCCATGCCGATGAAAAACATCCACACAGCATGATGCTGCCACCACCATGCTTCACTGTGGGGATGGTGTTCTCGGGGTGATGAGAGGTGTTGGGTTTGCGCCAGACATAGCGTTTTCCTTGATGGCCAAAAAGCTAAATATTAGTCTCATCTGACCAGAGTACCTTCTTCCATATGTTTGGGGAGTCGCCCACATGCCTTTTGGCGAACACCAAACGTGTTTGCATATTTTCTTCTTTAAGCAATGGCTTTTTTTCTGGCCACTCCTCCGTAAAGCCCAGCTCTGTGGAGTGTACGGCTTAAAGTGGTCCTATGGACAGATACTCCAATCTCTGCTGTGGAGCTTTGCAGCTCTTTCAGGGTTATCTTTGGTCTCATTGTTGCCTCTCTGATTAATGCCCTCCTTGCCTGGTCCGTGAGTTTTGGTGGTCGGCCCTCTCTTGGCAGGTTTGTTGTGGTGCCATATTCTTTCCATTTTTTAATAATGGAATTAATGGTGCTCCGTGGGATGTTCAAAGTTTCTGATATTTTTTTATAACCCAACCCTGATCTGTACTTCTCCACAACTTTGTCCCTGACCTGTTAGGAGAGCTCCTTGGTCTTTATGGTGCTGCTTGCTTGGTGGTGCCCCTTGCTTAATGGTGTTGCAGACTCTGGGGCCTTTCAGAGCAGGTGTATATATACTGAGATCATGTGACAAATCATGTGACACTTAGATTGCACACAGGTGGACTTTATTTAACTAATTATGTGACTTCTGAAGGTAATTGGTTGCACCAGATCTTATTTAGGGGCTTCATAGCAAAGGGGGTGAATACATATGCACGTACCACTTTTCCGTTATTTATTGTTTTAGAATTTTTTTAAACATGTTTTTTTCTTCTAATTTCACTTGACAAATCTTGAGTATTTTGTGTATGTCCATTACATGAAATCCAAATGAAAATCCATTTAAATTACAGGTTGTAATGCAACAAAATAGGAAAACGCCAAGGGGGATGAATACTTCTGCAAGGCACTGTAGGTCCTGGATGGCAGGAAGCTTGGCCCCAGTGATGTACTGGGCCGTACGCACTACCCTCCGCCTTACGGTCGGATAACGAGCAGTTGCCATACCAGGCGGTGATGCAACCGGTCAGGATGCTCTCGATGGTGCAGCTGTAGAACTGTTTGAGGATCTGAGGACCCATGCCAAATCTTTTCAGCCTCCTGAATAGGCTTTGTCATGCCCTCTTTACGACTATCTTGGTGTGTTTGGACCATGATAGTTTGTTGGTGATGTGGACACCAAGGAACTTGAAGATCTCGACCCATTCCACTACAGCCCCGTCGATGTGAAATGGGGGCATGTTCGGCCCACCTTTTCCTGTAGTCCACGTTCAGCTCCTTTGTCTTGCTCACGCTGACGGAGAGGTTGTTGTCCTGGCACCACACTGCCAGGTCTCTGACCTCCTCCCTATAAGCTGTCTCATCGTGGTCTGTGATCAGGCCTACCACTGTTGTGTCGTCGGCAAACTTAATGATGGTGTTGGAGTCGTGCTAGGCCACGCAGTCGTAGGTGAACAGGGAGTACAGGAGGGGACTAAGCACGCACCCCTGAGGGGCCCCCGTGTTGAGGATCAGAGTGGGAGACGTGTTGTTGCCTACCCTTACCACCTGGGGGCGGCCCGTCAGGAAGTCCAGGATCCAGTTGCAGAGGGAGGTGTTTAGTCCCAGGGTCCTTAGCTCTAAGGGTTGGGGTGAGGTGTGACCCAGGTGCGGTGCAGGATATACAGTAGGCAGTAGGCAGAGATGGTGAAACAAGGATCTTTACTGGTGGTCCCGAAGCCAAAATACAAAATAACGGACTTATCACAATAAAAGAAAGTCGGAGCCAATAAGTCTCCAAAAACCGTCTGACAGCCAAAATACAAAATACTACCATAACGAAACAGGGAGAACACGTCTCAAGTACCTGTACATAGATCTCCGATCAGACACTGAGTGGTACTGCTGGACATAGAGAAACTAGCAGAGAAAACTGAGCAAGGGAACACAGGGAAGTGAGGGCATAAATACACAGGTGAACCGATAGACACACGTGACACCAATAGGATGATGATTGGTCCAGACTGTGAGTGAGGAGGTGCCTAAGGTTGTCGGAGGATGACACCTAGTGGGTCGCTCCGGAACTGCAACCCCCTCCTGTAACACTTAGCTTAGTGATGAGCTTTGAGGGCACTATGGTGTTGAACACTGAGCTGTAGTCAATGAATAGTGTTAGTGCAGATGTCTGAGTTACCAGAAGCCCCATCATGTTAGTGCAGATGTCTGAGTTACCAGAAGCCCCATCGTGTTAGTGCAGATGTCTGAGTTACCAGAAGAAGCCCCATAGTGTTAGTGCAGATGTCTGCAGATGTCTACCAGAAGCCCCCATCGAGTTAGTGCAGATGTCTGAGCTACCAGAAGCCCATCATCGTGAGTTAGTGCAGATGTCTGAGTTACCAGAAGCCCCATCGTGTTAGTGCAGATGTCTGAGTTACCAGAAGCCCCATCGTGTTAGTGCAGATGTCTGAGTTACCAGAAGCCCCATCGTGTTAGTGTAGATGTCTGAGTTACCAGAAGCCCCATTGTGTTAGTGCAGATTTCTATGGCCCTAGAGTATATACTAATAGGGTGTCCAATCAAATCACATATTTTGGCCAATGGGTAAATAATAAAGTAGTATGTGAATAGATAATCCTCTAAGAAAACAAATAGTCCAAACCTCATGTCAGGCGGCAGGTAGCTTAGTGGTTAAGAGCATTGTGCCAGTAACCGAAAGGTTGCTGGTTCTAATCCCAGAGCCGACTAGGTGAAAAATCTGTCGATGTGCCCTTGAGCAAGGCACTTAACCCTAATTGCTCTGGATAAGAGCGTCTGCTAAATGACCTATTTATTTATGTCTCTATCCTAATCTGTTTAAAGGTTATTGGAGTTCTTACCGTTGTAGGACGGACAGAATTAGGGTGAGTAAATCAACGGAGGCCAGAGGAAAACAAGTGGTAAAAAAAATCAGGAAAAAAGCATCTCAGCTAGGATGGATTAAGGCAAACTGACAGGCTCACCGTTGAACTCGTCATCTTTCTTCTCAAATCCGGAGGACATAAAACAATATAGAGATAAGATAGATATTGATTTTGAGACATGACATGTGGTTTATTTTCATGCCAGCCAGGTAGGCTATACTCCTGTTGTAAAGAGAAGCCATGTGCTTAATATTAGGAAAGTTGAGAAATAAATATAGTAGGCCTAGTCTTTAGAAAGCTGATGGGATCCTCCTCTTTTTAGTAGAGGCCATCACTATGTTTTCTCCCACAATTGCATAGCCTATAGAAATGTTGCCCAACATGAGCTCATGGGCTCTCATGAAGTGTTTGATTCGATTTTCGACCACATTTGCATTGATGTCAGAGTAATTAGAGGGACAATAGAGTGCTGAGTACCAGGCAGTTAGCAAGTTTGGTAGGCTACTAATGACCATCAGCAGCATCAGAGCTTGGAGAAGCCTAGTTACCGTGACTAAACGGGTCACGTGGAATTTGACTGTCTTCATGACTCGTGACCGCCGGTGTGGCGGTAATACGGTCACCGCAACAGCCCTAGTTCAAAAACAAAAGACTGTTCAAAAACAAAAGACTGTTCAAAAACAAAAGACTGTTAAAAAAAAGACTGTTCAGACACCAAAGATACAGGTGTCTAAAGCTGAGAACAAAACAATGCATTTGAGTGAATTCAGTCTTTGGTTGGGTTTGTTCCATCGCTGCTCTGTGTTTGCTACCTACTTCAGTCTGAGACTGCCGTCGTTGAAGTCCTATAAAACAAAGACATTAGCAATTGGATCATCTCTAACCAATCAGAGTATCAAATCCAATGACGAATTTTCAAAACGATGTTTTACCCACGTGTGTTCTGGCTTTGGCCCGACCCATCGGTTCCTGGAACCAATCAGAACTGTTAGAATGTGTTTGCGTTCTAGAAATCGTTGAGGGAGGTTACTTAATGCGGAGAGAAGAAGCTAACGTCCGTGGGAGTGGCGTATCCTTTGGCCGGAGCAAGGAGTTTTGGTAGCCAGACAAATTATTATGTGCAGAGTAACAGGGTTCTATGCTGGGTACATTACTCTATATATGCAGAGTAACAGGGTTCTGTGCTGGGTACATTACTCTATATATGCAGAGTAACAGGGTTCTATGCTGGGTACATTACTCTATATATGCAGAGTAACAGGGTTCTATGCTGGGTACATTACTCTATATATGCAGAGTAACAGGGTTCTATGCTGGGTACATTACTCTATATATGCAGAGTAACAGGGTTCTGTGCTGGGTACCTTACTCTATATATGCAGAGTAACAGGGTTCTGTGCTGGGTATCCTTCATCATCTCCACTACATGGCCAACAGTTAGTGGACACCCCTTCAAATGAGTGGATTCGTCTATTTCAGCCACACCCGTTGCTGACAGGTGTATAAAATCGAGCACACAGCCATGCAATCTCCATAGACAAACATTGGCAGTAGAATGGCCCATACTGAAGAGCTCAGTGACTTTCAACGTGGCACCGTCATAGGATGCCACCTTTCCAACAAGTCAGTTCCTTAAATTTCTGCCCTGATAGAGTTGCCTGGTCAACTATAAGTGCTGTTATTGTGAAGTGGAAATGTCTAGGAGCAACAACGGCTCAGCCGTGAAGTGGTAGGCCACACAAACTCACAGTACGGGACCGGCGAGTGCTGAAGCGCGTAGCATGTAAAAATCATCTGTCCTCGGTTGCAACACTCACTACCAAGTTCCAAACTGCCTCTGGAAGAAACGTCAGCACAAGAACTGTTCATCGGGAGCTTCATGAAATTGGGTTTCCATGGCAGAGCAGCCGCACAGAAGCCGAAGATCACCATGTGCAATGCCAAGCGTCGGCTGGAGTGGTGTAAAGCTCGCCGCCATTGGACTCTGGAGCAGTGGAAACAAGTTCTCTGGAGTGATGAATCATGCTTCACCCTCTGGCAGTTCGTCGGACGAATCTGGGTTTGGCGGATGTCAAGAGAATGCTAACTACCCGGATGCATAGTGCCGACTGTAAAGTTTGGTGGAGGAGGAATAATGGTCTGGGGCTGTTTTTCATGGTTCGGGCTAGGCCCCTTAGTTCCAGTGAACGGAAATCTTAATGCTACAGCATACAATGACATTCTAGATGATTCTATGCTTCCAACTTTGTGGCAACAGTTTGGGGAAGGCCCTTTCCTGTTTCAGCATGACAATGCCCCCATGCAGAAAGCGAGGTCCATACAGAAATGGTTTGTTTAGATCGGTGTGGAAGAACTTGCCTGGCCTGCACAGAGCCCTGACCTCAACCCCATCGAACACCTTTGGGATGAAATGGAATGCCGACTGCGAGCCAGGTTCAATCACCCAACATCAGTGCCCGACCTCACTAATTATTTTGTGGCTGAATAGAAGCAAGTCCCTTCCCGGAAGAGTCGAGGCTGTTATAGCAGCAAATGGGGGACCAACTCCATATTAATGCCCGTGATTTTGGAATGAGATGTTCGACGAGTAGGTGTCCACATACTGTTGGTCATGTAGTGTACTTCCCCTTGGTCAGATCCTTCTTCACTTCAACCTTGACTTCCACTGCTATGGAAGCATTTCTCTCTCACACACACACACACTTGGTTTTACGATCCTTGTGGGGACCAGAAGTCCTTGACTTCCACTGCTATGCCGATGACACCCAGATCTACCTCAGCACCAAACCCAGATCTACCTCAGCACCAAACCCAGATCTACCTCTGCACCAAATCCCTCCTCAACCCACATTGAATCCTGCATCTCTGCAATAAAAACATGGACGCAACAAAACTTCCTCAAGCTCAACATTGATAAAACGGAACTCCTCCACACAGGCACCAAATCAACCTTCACCAAAGCTGGCAACCTCACCATTGATGACACCACCACTATTTCTCCCTCCCTCCCTCCATGCACGCAACCTTGGTGTCATCCTAGACTCCACCCTCTCCTTAGACCACCACATAAGACAGACTGTCAAATCCTCATTCTTCCACCTCCGCAACATTTCCAATGTCAGATTCTTCCTCTCCCGTCCTGCTGCTGAAACCCTCATACATGCACTCATCTCCTCCCGTCTTGACTACTGCACTCTCACACTTGGTTTTACGATCCTTGTGGGGACCCAGAAGTCCTTGACTTTCACTGGCTAACTCACTACTCTCAGTCATCAACTCAAGCTCCCTCAATAAGCTCCAAATGGTTCAAAACTCTGCAGCCCGACTTCTCACCCACACCAAGTCCTGGCAGCACATCACCCTTGTCCTCTGTGAACTCCACTGGCTCCCTGTCTTCTAACGCATTGATTACAAGATCCTCCTTCGGGACCTACAAAGCCCTTCACCACCTTGCCCCCCACCCTTACCTCTCAGACCTTCTTCTTCCCTACCACGCCCACTCCGTTCCGCCACAGCAGGCCACCTTGTCATCCCCAGGTCCAAGCTCCAGAGCTTCCACTCCGTTCCGCCACAGCAGGCCACCTTGTCATCCCCAGGTCCAAGCTCCAGAGTCTTCCACTCCGTTCCTCAACAGCTCCAGGTTAAAAACTCTGCAGCCCGACTTGTCATCCCCCAGGTCCAGGCTCACAGAGCTTCCACTCCCCGTTCCTCCACAGCAGGCCACCTTGTCATCCCCAGGTCCAGGCTCCAGAGCTTCCACTCCGTTCCGCCACAGCAGGCCACCTTGTCACCCCCAGGTCCAAGCTCCAGAGCTTCCACTCCGTTCCGCCACAGCAGGCCACCTTGTCATCCCCAGGTCCAAGCTCCAGAGCTTCCACTCCGTTCCGCCACAGCAGGCCACCTTGTCATCCCCAGGTCCAGGCTCCAGAGACAGGGCTCTTCTCCAGGGTTGCTCCTAGGCTCTGGAACTCCCTCCAGCCATCCGTGACTCTGAGTGCATCACTATCTTTCAGTCCCTCCTAAAGCCCCGCCTCTTTGACAAGGCCTGTATTTCTTTTAATTTATATAATTGTAAAGCGTCTTTGAAAAGTCCCATGTATTATTATTATTATTATAACAGTTGTTTAAAACATATTGACAGGAATAGAAATGCAATGTTAAGGACAACAATACGACACCTCATGGTGGATCCATAGTAGTAGAGTCAACTACTAAACATGTATGCCTGAACCATGCAATGGTTCTCTAGGGCATCAACTCCATCTGTCTAGACATTACTTATTCATATTGAACATATTCTCCAAACTTTCTAGACTTTGTCCCAAATGGCACCCTATTCCCTATGGGCCAGAAGAAGTGCACTATAAAGGTGTGTCTCTAAAATGCTGGGAGAAGGAAGCAGCTTCCCACTAGTTTTTATATCTCACCTTTGTTTGATCAGAGTCCCATTGAGACAAGAGAGGCCCTGAATCAGGAGACAAAATGAACTTAGAGCAGCGTTTTTATAGGATGAACCAGGTGTTTATCACTCTGGCCCGGTGCCAGTCCTCGCAACACAACAGGAAGCTCCCGTGCCACGGCAGACCGCACGCTACCCCCGGACAGAAAGTTACTGTGCCGCCATGCCAGTCTGTCATGTGACCGCCCCCCCCCCCCCCCCCCCCCCCCCCCCCCCCCCCCCCCCGCCCAGGGTAAGTCATGCTCCCTGCCCGCTCCCCAAACACACACAAACACTTCAGCTGACCTCAAATAATCAGCTCTGACATAAACATTATTTATTTGAAAAGTATGCAAGTACAGTGTTGGGATCTATTCTATGAAAAAAACACTGCTTATACCAAATACACAGACAAATGATTCTTCACCAATGTCGAATACAGACAAATGATTCTTCACCAATGTCGAATACAGAAAAATGATTCTTCACCAATGTCGAATACAGACAAATGATTATTCAATATAAACATGACAGTAAACAACAAAGACTGATGTGTTTTCAGAGATTCATTTGGTACCAGGTTGTTGTGGAAGTTCCCTAAAACGCCTGTATGGCAGTTCACTGAGACAATACCACCACCTGCTGGTAGCAACAGACAACTACACAACAGAGAAGGGAATCATATTGACGAACAGACAGTGACTCTGTTCCACAACATAAGAGCTTCAGAATGTAAGAAATGTGAACATTTCTGGTTGTTCTGTAATTAATAAAGTAATTAGGATGGATCACCAGCTGCCTGCATACTGAACAAATTTTTTTTAAATATTAACCTTAACATGTGACAATTTCAACGATGATACAGTAAACCAGTCAATTGAAATACATTCATTAGACCCTAATCTATGGATTTCACATGACTGGGCATCTGTGAAAAAAACTGCACATTTTAGAGCGGCCTTTTATTGTCCCCAGCACAAGGTGCACCTGTGTAATGATCAAGCTGTTTAATCAGCTTCTTGATACACCACACCTGTCAGGTGGATGGATTATCTTGGCAAAGGAGAAATGCTCACTAACAGGGATGTAAACAAATGTGTGCACACAATTTGAGATAAATAAGCTTTTTCTGCATATGGAACATTTTCTGGGATCATTTATTTCAGCTCATGAAACATGGGACCAACACTTTACACGATGCGTTTATATTTTTGTGTTTGATACGGTTCCATTTATTCCGTTCCAGAGCCGGTCCTCTGATAAACAGCACCACCAGCCACCATTGGGTCAGACCAGAGCCGGTCCTCTGATAAACAGCACCACCAGCCACCATTGGGTCAGACCCAAACTAAACCATAGCCTCATCTCTTCATCAGGTGGTTGATGGACCTCACCTCATCACTGGACAGAGGAGACAGGTTGTATCCTGTCAGCTCCGGTTTCCCTGGAAACACAAACACAAGTCGTCTGGAGCTCAGCTGGTAGAGCACGGCGCTTGGTCCTCTGGAGCTCAGCTGGTAGAGCACGGCGCTTGGTCCTCTGTAGCTCAGCTGGTAGAGCACGGTGCTTGTAACACCAGGGGTAGTGGGTTCGATCCCCGGGACCACCCATACACAAAAAATAATAATGTATGCACGCATGACTGTAAGTCGCTTTGGATAAAAGCGTCTGCTAAATGGCATATTATTATTATTAAGTCTTTACAACAGTATCCACAAGATAATGCATACTAACGTTAATCAAATCAAATTGTATTGGCCACATGCGCCGAATACAACAGGTGCAGACATTACAGTGAAATGCTTATTTACAGCCCTTAACCAACAGTGCATTTATTTTTAATTTAAAAAAAGTAAAATAAAACAACAAAAAAAAGTGTTGAGAAATTTAGGCTATGCATTGTTGAAGGATACATTACTGATCGGGGCCCGGTTTTCCAAAAGCATCTTAAGGCTAAGTTTATCATGAAAACCATAGGATCCTGTGCTTCTTTGATGAACTTAGCCATAAGATGCTTTTGGGAAACCAGGCCCAGTACTGTCCACTACAGCCTTAAGGAAAGGAAGCATGGTTGATGATATTATGTAAAGATTTTACCTTGCAGTTCATTGAGGCGGTTGAGTTTGTCTTTCAGGGCTTGGCGAAGGTTGTTGATCTCCTTGTCAAGCTGCTCCTGATCTGGTCAGAGAAACCCAACACATTCCAGATGAAACCCAACACATTCCAGATGAAACCCAACACATTCCAGATGAAACCCAACACATTCCAGATGAAACCCAACACATTCCAGATGAAACCCAACACATTCCAGATGAAACTCAACACATTCCAGTTGAAACCCAACACATTCCAGTTGAAACCCAACACATTCCAGTTGAAACCCAACACATTCCAAATGAAACCCAACACATTCCAAATGAAACCCAACACATTCCAGATGAAACCCAACACATTCCAGATGAAACCCAACACATTCCAGATGAAACCCAACACATTCCAGATGAAACCCAACACATTCCAGATGAAACCCAACACATTCCAGAGGCTGGCATCCTGCTTCACAGTCATTAAAACAGATCTGAGCATGAGGAAACTCTTACCCCTCTGTATCATCTCTTTAGTCTTTGCTTTGGGGAATTTGATGAACATGTTTCCAAAGCAAACCTTCACTTTCTCTGCATGTACAAAAAAAGGATGAATAAGAGATTGAATTGCAGGAGATACATAAAACATTTACGTATTTTCTGAGAGATAATGGAACATTGAAATGTGTTTATGAATTATCATTCAGAAAGACTGATATGAAACGTCGTCATCGTCCACGGCTCTGCCTGTGACTTTTAATTTAGCATCAAAGAGGGTGGTAGTGTCTGAGTTTATTAATCTTTGAATAAGAGCTCCGAACCGTCGTCATTCTGAACAGCACCCACCTTCCGATGCAATCTCATGTTTCAGAGCATTCAACGCTTCCCTGTTCATATTCCGCTTCGTGTCCAGATCCACGATCTAAAAACAGCCACATTAAACAGCAGTAGTTGTGTTAACTGTATTATACAGTGACAATGAGTGAATGTGAGGAAAATGGAATGTCAAAAACTAGCTAGCCTGGGTGCGACCTAGCCTGGGTGCGACCTAGCCTGGGCAACCGCTAGTGGGCTCTATGGTTCTCCACAGCCGGTAATAAAGTCGTGTACCCCGGCGTCCGGTTCATCTTGCCATTTAATCTTGTTAAGGAGGAAATGTAAGGAAGAAAATACACTCCGACTTCGGAATGAAACGTTGCCTTTTCACATCTCATATGTTGCCCGACTACAATATTTTATCTTGATACGTTAATAAAATACATGCTGTGTTAATTTTGGCATTTTTACCTGCCTATGTACCGTAGATAGCAAACCCATAATAAGTCAATAGGGCTAACTAGCTAGCTACTAGTACTGTTAGCTAGCCAGATACTATGAATCATTGTTAGCCAGCAATGCACGAAGAATTGACATCTATCTTACATAATATTAGTTTTAGGTCATTTTTGCCTGTTAAACTATCTGGTTAGCTACGTTATAGCTAGCTATCTGGTTAGCTACATTATAGCTAACTGATAGTTATGAAGTAAAACGTTTGCTTTGTGTGTATATATATATATATATATATATATATATATATATATATATATTTTCGTCTATTGTTGCGATTGTCCTGGCTGGCGAAGGTTCAGTGAAGCGTGAGGTACTAACACAGATAGAACAATGGAGCCAGATATTTCACCGGATGTATAAATACGAAGCATCTGCTTGGCGTTTCCTCTCACTACCAAATATGGTAGTGGGAGGAAGCCCAGGGGCCGGCAGTGGGAGAAGGTGGAAGGAGATGGATTCTGGCCAACATTCTGCAAATATCTCAATACAGTTTTCTGATCCCAAAACTAGAATATGTTATGAACAGAGTGGACTAAGTTTTGTAGACTTTAGCCTTTGCCAAAGTTGTAAAAAAAAAGTGCATTGTTTAGGAGGAGTGCAAAGGTGAATTGAGTTACTGCACACGCGCACTTCACAGAGTAGGCGTTCCCTAACGGAAATATGCAGATATATGCTAGAAGGGGCCAATAGGATCTCGCTAGCTCGTGATTGGCTCTTCCCACCTCCTTGCTTGTTCTGTCCGCTGTGTTACTGTGTTGGTACCAGCGAGCAACGACGACCATCACCATCAATCATATTTAACATGTTTTTTCTGTCATTCCGCCATTGCCCACAAACATACCACAGGTGTCGTAAAAGAGTGTCTCACATCTTCCTTTTATTTTCCTTTTTACAAAAATACACATTTCATCAACAAGCAATGTCAATTCACAAATACCAATTCATCCCCGTTTCAAAATAGTCCGTGAAAATATCAAAACAAACCCCAACAAGTCAATGAGTCAGCCTCTCAGTCCATTAAACATCACCACTGAATAGTCAGTCTTTCTGGAGGCCTGATGCAGGGTCTGAAGCTGCTGTCACAGAAACATCCCTACTTGTTCTCCTTTCTTTGTCCTGTGTCCCGTGGCAGTATGACTGTGTCTCCAGTGGCAGTACGACTGTGTCCAGTGGCAGTATGACTGTGTGTCCAGTGGCAGTATGACTGTGTGTCCCGTGGCAGTATGACTGTGTCTCCAGTGGCAGTATGACTGTGTCTCCAGTGGCAGTATGACTGTGTCTCCCGTGGCAGTATGACTGTGTCTCCCGTGGCAGTATGACTGTGTCCAGTGGCAGTATGACTGTGTCCAGTGGCAGTATGACTGTGTCTCCAGTGGCAGTATGACTGTGTCTCCAGTGGCAGTATGACTGTGTCTCCCGTGGCAGTATGACTGTGTGTCCCGTGGCAGTATGACTGTGTGTCCCGTGGCAGTATGACTGTGTGTCCCGTGGCAGTATGACTGTGTCCAGTGGCAGTATGACTGTGTCCAGTGGCAGTATGACTGTGTCTCCAGTGGCAGTATGACTGTGTCTCCAGTGGCAGTATGACTGTGTCTCCCGTGGCAGTATGACTGTGTCCAGTGGCAGTATGACTGTGTGTCCCGTGGCAGTATGACTGTCTCTCCCGTGGCAGTATGACTGTGTCTCCAGTGGCAGTATGACTGTGTCCCGTGGCAGTATGACTGTGTCCCGTGGCAGTATGACTGTGTCTCCCGTGGCAGTATGACTGTGTCTCCAGTGGCAGTATGACTGTGTCTCCCGTGGCAGTATGACTGTGTCCAGTGGCAGTATGATTGTGTCTCCAGTGGCAGTATGACTGTGTCTCCAGTGGCAGTATGACTGTGTCCCGTGGCAGTATGACTGTGTCTCCCGTGGCAGTATGACTGTGTCTCCAGTGGCAGTATGACTGTGTCTCCCGTGGCAGTATGACTGTGTCCAGTGGCAGTATGATTGTGTCTCCAGTGGCAGTATGACTGTGTCTCCAGTGGCAGTATGACTGTGTGTCCCGTGGCAGTATGACTGTGTGTCCCGTGGCAGTATGACTGTGTCCAGTGGCAGTATGACTGTGTCCAGTGGCAGTATGACTGTGTCTCCAGTGGCAGTATGACTGTGTCTCCAGTGGCAGTATGACTGTGTCTCCAGTGGCAGTATGACTGTGTCTCCAGTGGCAGTATGACTGTGTCTCCAGTGGCAGTATGACTGTGTCTCCCGTGGCAGTATGACTGTGTGTCCCGTGGCAGTATGACTGTGTGTCCCGTGGCAGTATGACTGTGTGTCCCGTGGCAGTATGACTGTGTCCAGTGGCAGTATGACTGTGTCTCCAGTGGCAGTATGACTGTGTCTCCCGTGGCAGTATGACTGTGTGTCCCGTGGCAGTATGACTGTGTGTCCCGTGGCAGTATGACTGTGTGTCCAGTGGCAGTATGACTGTGTGTCCAGTGGCAGTATGACTGTGTCCAGTGGCAGTATGACTGTGTCTCCAGTGGCAGTATGACTGTGTCTCCCGTGGCAGTATGACTGTGTCTCCAGTGGCAGTATGACTGTGTCTCCAGTGGCAGTATGACTGTGTGTCCAGTGGCAGTATGACTGTGTGTCCCGTGGCAGTATGACTGTGTGTCCCGTGGCAGTATGACTGTGTCCAGTGGCAGTATGACTGTGTCCAGTGGCAGTATGACTGTGTCTTGTCCAGTGGCAGTATGACTGTGTCTCCAGTGGCAGTATGACTGTGTCTCCCGTGGCAGTATGACTGTGTCCAGTGGCAGTATGACTGTGTGTCCCGTGGCAGTATGACTGTGTGTCCCGTGGCAGTATGACTGTGTCCAGTGGCAGTATGACTGTGTCCAGTGGCAGTATGACTGTGTCTTGTCCAGTGGCAGTATGACTGTGTCTCCCGTGGCAGTATGACTGTGTCTCCAGTGGCAGTATGACTGTCTCTCCCGTGGCAGTATGACTGTCTCTCCCGTGGCAGTATGACTGTGTCTCCCGTGGCAGTATGACTGTGTCTCCAGTGGCAGTATGACTGTGTCTCCAGTGGCAGTATGACTGTGTGTCCAGTGGCAGTATGACTGTGTGTCCAGTGGCAGTATGACTGTCTCTCCCGTGGCAGTATGACTGTGTCTCCAGTGGCAGTATGACTGTGTCTCCAGTGGCAGTATGACTGTGTGTCCAGTGGCAGTATGACTGTCTCTCCCGTGGCAGTATGACTGTGTCTCCAGTGGCAGTATGACTGTGTCTCCAGTGGCAGTATGACTGTGTGTCCCGTGGCAGTATGACTGTGTCTCCAGTGGCAGCATGACTGTGTGTCCAGTGGCAGTATGACGGTGTGTCCCGTGGCAGTATGACTGTGTCTCCCATGGCAGTATGACTGTGTGTCCCGTGGCAGCATGACTGTGTCCTGAGCGTCCTCAAACGTCTCCTGTGTTCTCAAAAGGCTTTGTCTATTGCGCCATCTTCTGTCCTGACTGTATATGACTGAGGCGTAATCTCCTCCAATACAGTAGCCTTTCTAACCCATTAATCCGGACGCCGAATTCGAACCGCATCCTGAGCTGCCAACGGTGACAACAGTCTAGCAGTTTTGTCATAGTAGAGTTTGTCTTGCCTTCAACTGCAGGGTCCTGCACAGCTAATGGGCAGTGATTCAGGCAGAAAATAGGCAACCTGGAACGCAACTTGCGTCCCATTAGGATTTCTGCAGGTGACAGGCCACATTCCAAGAGCGCTACTCTGTAAGACAATAAAGCCAAGTATGGATCAGTCCCACGGTGTGCTGCCTTGTTGAAGAGTATGGATCAGTCCCACTGTGTGCTGCCTTGTTGAAGAGTATGGATCAGTCCCACTGTGTGCTGCCTTGTTGAAGAGTATGGATCAGTCCCACTGTGTGCTGCCTTGTTGAAGAGTATGGATCAGTCCCACTGTGTGCTGCCTTGTTGAAGGGTATGGATCAGTCCCACTGTGTGCTGCCTTGTTGAAGGGTATGGATCAGTCCCACTGTGTGCTGCCTTGTTGAAGAGTATGGATCAGTCCCACTGTGTGCTGCCTTGTTGAAGAGTATGGATCAGTCCCACTGTGTGCTGCCTTGTTGAAGAGTATCTTCACCCTTTTCAACCTGTCCGTTACTTTTAGGATATAGCGGACTAGAGGTTATAGGTCTGAACTCATAATGCTCAGCAAACGTCTTAAACGTAGGTGCATTATCAGGAACAACCACTAGGGGAATCCCATGCCTAGCAAAAAATTATTTCAAATGCAAAATGACAGTCCTTGCTGTTGTGCTGCACAAGAGTGCAATTTCAAGGTTATAGTCAAACAAGTCCACTCCAACCTTCTCCCAGGCTGTGGTGGGTACCTCTCCCATAACCATGGACTCCTTGGGCTGTCTATAATGACATTTGAGACGTGTCACAATTTCCCACCGTTTGCTCAATGTTAGAATTGATATTTGACCAATAAACGGACTCTCTGGCCTTCTCTTACATTTCTCAGCTCCCAGAGGTCCTTCATCACCACTCTATTAGTATTCAACACCATTGACCACTGACAGCTCTGCGCTTACTGGCAAGTGCTGCTTACAAAAGCCCATTTTCCAGATGATGGATCACCTTGCAAAGAATGGGATCTGTTATGGTCTCTTCAGCTATTCTCCTTAGTTGCTGTCAGAAACAGGAAGTGACTCCCATGACCATATCCACATGCAAGGCAACCTCCTCCTCCATAAGCTCCTGACTGAGGCTGTTTTGGGCCACCGCTGGTGGAGCCACTGAGAGGGCATCTGCTACCACTAAAGTTGACCCAGGCACCTACAGTACCAGTCAAAAGTTTGGACACACCTACTCATTCAAGGGTTTTTCCTTTATTTTTACTATTTTCTACATTGTAGAATAACAGTGAAGACATCAAAACTATGAAATAACACATATGGAATCATGTAGTAACCAAAAAAGTGTTAAACAAATCAAAATATATTTGATACTAGAAATTCTTCAAATAGCCACACTTTTCCTTGATGACAGCTTTGCACAGTCTTGGCATTCTCTCAACCAGCTTCACCTGGAATGCTTTTCCAACAGTCTTGAAGGAGTTCCCACATATGCTGAGCACTTGTTGGCTGCTTTTCCTTCACTCTGTGGTCCGACAAACCATCTCAATTTGGTTGAGGTCGGGGGATTGTGGAGGACAGGTCATCTGATGCAGCACTCCATCACTCTCCTTCTTGGTAAAATAGCCCTTACACAGCCTGGAGGTGTGTTGGGTCATTATCCTGTTGAAAAACAAATGATAGTCCCACTAAGCCCAAACCAGATGGGATGGCATATCGCTGCAGAATGCTGTGGTAGCCATGCTGGTTAAGTGTGCCTTGAATTCTAAATAAAATCACAGACAGTGTCACCAGCAAAGCACCCCCCCACCATAACACCTCCTCCTCCATGCTTCACGGTGGGAACCACACATGCGGAGATCATCCATTCACCCACACCGCGTCTCACAAAGACACGGCAGTTGGAACCAAAAATCTCCAATTTGGACTCCAGACCAAAGGACAAATTTCCACCGGTCTAATGTCCATTGCTCGTGTTTCTTGGCCCAAGCAGGTCTCTTCTTATTATTGGTGTCCTTTAGTAGTGGTTTCTTTGCAGCAATTCGACCATGAAGGCCTGATTCACACAGTCCCCTCTGAAGAGTTGATGTTGAGATGTGTCTGTGACTTGAACTCTGTGAAGCATTTATGTGTGCTGCAATTTCTGAGGCTGGTAACTATAATGAACTTCTCTGCAGCAGAGGTAACTCTGGGTCTTCCATTCCTGTGGCGGTCCTCATGAGAGCCAATTTCATCATACTGCTTGATGGTTTTTGCGACTACACTTGAAGAAACTTTCAAAGTTCTTGAAATGTTCCGTATTGACTGACCTTCATGTCTTAAAGTAATGATGGACTGTCGTTTCTCTTTGCTTATTTGAGATGTTCTTACCATAATATGGACTTGATCTTTTACCAAATAGGGCTATCTTCTGTATACCACCCCTACCTTGTCACAACACAACTGATTGTCTCAAACGCATTAAGAAGGAAAGAAAATCCACAAATTCCACAAATTAACTTTTAGTATGAAAATGTATGCACTCACTAACTGTAAGTCGCTCTGGATAAGAGCGTCTGCTAAATGACTAAAATGTAACAAGGCACACCTGTTAATTGAAATGCATTCCAGGTGACTACCTCATGAAGCTGGTTGAGAGAATGCCAAGCATGTGCAAAGCCGTCATCAAGGCAAAGGGTGGCTTATTTGAAGAATCTCAAATATAAAATACATGTTTTAATTTGATGTCTTCACTATTATTCTACAATGTAAAAAAAATTGTAAAAATAAAGAAAAACCCTTGAATGAGTAGGTGTGTCCAAACTTTTGACTGGTACTGTAGATTAGAACAAAACCATAGCGTTGCAACCTTCATCATCATCATCCTTTGAAGACGAGGAGGCATGTCATTCAGATTTTTTTTAGAGAGATTGGAATAAGGGGTTTATGGTCTGTTTCTAGAATCCCCTTTGGTAAGCCATAAATGTAACAGTGAAACTTCTCACAACCAAAACGACCAACCCTAGGCACTCCTTTTCTATTGGAGCATAACTCTTCTCAGCATCAGTCAAAGAACAGTCCGCATAAGCCACGTGCTCCACATCCCCTGATGCTCCTGAAGAAGCACTGCTCCAACGCCATCTTTGGAGGCGTCCGTGAACACCTTAGTAGGCCTGTCAGGTTGAAACAAGTTAGCACTGGCTCTTCAGACAAAATGTTTTGTACATCGAACAACTCTCTTTCATGTTCTCTGTTCTATGAGAACTCTGTCTTGTCCTGAAGGAGTGACCTTCAGTTCACCGTTTTAGCTGACAGGTTTGGTACAAACTTCCCCAAACAGTTGACCACACCCTTTCCTATCTGTGGGGTTTGCCATCTCCCTCACCGCTTTGACCTTGGCATGATCAGGCTGCACAACCTCCGAGGACAGCTTATCCCCTCTGGTACAATCACAAACATAAGCGTTTGGCTTCTTGTTTTACATTTTTACATCATTTAGCAGACGTTTTCCCCTTTACAGTTTACACAAACCTTTAGTCTCAATTGCTTGGCCATTGTACGCTTTGAGAGCCACAGCCTTTTGCATGATGGCTGGTTTGTGCTTTAGCTCATGAAAATCCCTCATTTTGATCAGGTTGGCTTTAGCCAGCTTTAAGGTCAAAATTGTATCATTTTGTCCATGAGTGGTACACCAGTGGTCACTAGCTCCAGTATGGACCTGTGATGGTTCTTGCCCCGTCCTCCATGCAATCCACAGTACCCACAAACAAATCACTTTGTTCATTCTCCTTCGTTTCTCCTTCGTTTCAACTTTGTCTCCCATACTTGTCCTTTGCAAAAAAAATTTTTCCCCAAAAGATTTTTCCCTTTGCACTTGTAGCAACATTTTCCAAAGGCAGGGCACTTCCTGGCCTGGTGACTGGTGCCACACCTATTACAGTCATATTGCTTGTGGCTCCTTTGCTCACAGCGCCCCCTTGTGTCCTTGTCTACAGAATCCACTGCTGCGCTTTCCACCTCCATAGCAGTGTTTGCTGGTGTGGAGTTAAAGGTTTTAATATGCAATTGTGCCAGTTCATTCGCCTGACATATTTTTTATGCAGTATCCAAATGTAACTCACTTTACTGCAGCAATCTTTCTCGAACTCTGGAGTCATTTATACCAAACACAATCTCATCTCGAAGCACAAATGAGGTTAGGTCTACAAAATTACACGTACATGCTTTTATTTTCAAATCTGTAACAAAGATGTCAAACTTTTGACCTTGCTGTTGTATACAAGAGACATATGTCTCTTCTTCTTAGGTGAACAATATGTATCAAACTGATCCAGTACCTCCGTCAACTGGTCTTATCCTCATCAAACTGCCCATCTTAATCTTTTCTTTTTATTGGCCAGTCTGAGATATGGCTTTTTCTTTGCAACTCTGCCTAGAAGGTCAGTATCCCGGAGTCGCCTCTTCACTGTTGACGTTGAGACTGGTGTTTTGCGGGTACCATTTAATGAAGCTGCCAGTTGAGGACCTGTGAGGTGCCTGTTTCTCAAACTAGACACTAATGTATTTGTCCTCTTGCTCAGTTGTGCACCGGGGCCTCCCACTCCTCTTTCTATTCTGGTTAGAGACAGTTTGCGCTGTTCTGTGAAGGGAGTAGTACACAGCGTTGTATACCACAGGTGTCGTAAAAGAGTGTCATAAACAATCACTCAGAACCACATCAATACTCATCTGTTCCCATTGGAAACGACAGGCTGTGGTCTATCTTGGTTTAGATATAAAAAATATTTGGTAATACAGTAGGGGGAGTGCGAGTGCTTCTCAAATATATTGTTTTATGCATTCTCCATACTCCCGTCCTCACTCAAGAGAACGTGGTCGGAAAATGCACTCCGAGCATGAAATTGTGGAGCACAGCAGTATGCATATTGAGAAACACCCTAAATGTGGAGAATGATACATTTGCATCTGTTGGCCATCAAGTAGTGCTATTAATTTCTATCCCATTGTAGGCTACTGTAGCCTACCGTTTGATACAATAAATATGTTGAAATGATGATCGCTGGAGTCATTGCAAATCAATTTGTGCCAAGAGCTGGCAAACGGTTTTAATAAATAGCTTATTACTTCTGTTTATTGTTGTTGTAGTCTTGTGTTATTATGCAATTATTAAATGGCCATGTTTAGTTAATTACATTGGAAGTTATCAATTGTGATCATGGTCACAGCTCTATTGAAAATGTATCATTCTTCACATTTAATGTCAGTTTCAATGTGGACTTTTCTCTGAAATGAGATGATGGTCTATCTGGGGCTATAGGCTTACCTGCATCTAGCTCAGCAAACCATGGTAGCCTATGCCTATTGAAATGACAAGTCAATCTCGCAAAATAGGCCATTTATAACGGTTTGTAGTCTTAACATCTGGCCATTTATAACAGTTTGTAGTCTTAACATCTGGCACATAATAATGGCAGATTAGCCAGAAAATAACCCAACATTCATTGTTTGAAGTTTGTCCAAGTGTTTCTTGCACAGAGATTGAGATCCTCTGTCCAACATTCATCACTCAAACTCTCCTTTCGGATGTATCTATAGTTATGCAATATGCACATACACAAACAGGATTTATTTACAATTATAAACTGGGTGGTTTGAGCCCTGAATGCTGATTGGTTGAAAGCCGTGGTATATCAGACCGTGTACCACGGGTATGACAAAAAAAATCATTTTTACTGTTCTAATTATGTTGGTAACCAGTTTATAATAGCAATAAGGCACCTCAGGGGTTTGTGGTATATGGCCAATATACCACGGCTAAGGGCTGTCCCTTGGCCATATAGCCTATCACACCCCTCGGGCCTTATAGCTCAATCATTTACATTTTACATTTTAGTCATTTAGCAGACGCTCTTATCCAGAGCGACTTACAGTTAGTGAATACATTTTTTATTTTTTTTTATTTTTTTATACTGGCCCCCTATGGGAATCGAACCCACAACCCTGGCGTTGCAAACGCCATGCTCTATCAACTGAGCTACATCCCTGCCGGCCATTTCCCTCCCCTACCCTAGCCAATTGTGCGCCGCCCATGATGCGACAGAGCCTGGATTCGAACCAGGATCTCTAGTGGCACAGTAAGCACTGCGATGCACTGCGCCAATCATAACAGTCAAACAAGTTAAATCGACATCCATTGATGGAAAATGATCTGGCGAGTTTAATGAGGGCAAATTATCTTTTCTCTTGAGACATATTCTTAAGCTAGCAAGAATAATTATTTTGATTTTGCTTCTTAGCCTAGATCTTTACAAATTAATTTGCTCCATAACATTATGGAAAAAGGGTTTATTTGCTAAATGTGGCAACGGGAAATAAAATGTGGGCGTGTTTTCAGGCATTGTGAGCTGGTTTTGAGAAGTAATTTCCTTAAAATTGTAGATAGACCTGGCAACCCTGAACTCGCCCATAGCAAGCTGCAGCTACCCCTTTCTCCCCTAGTTGACTACATTAAAATGGTGGAAGCCCTGTCCGTGCTAACACGGTCTTTTGGCCACTAGAGGCCTCTATCATTCTCTACGGTACAAAACGGTCACTGGGGGACACGAGTGCATTACCGGCTGTGCATATCAACCCGAGCAGATACTGGAGAGCTCCATAAAGCCCACTAGCGGCTGCCCAGGCTAGGTGCGACCATTATACCTCCGTGGGTGCGACCCACCATGTCCCGGTGGTTCCCTAAAAACACGCCATTCGATACAGTTACGACTTTTTCGTAGTACATTAGGAGAATTAGTTAAAGGGTTAGGGAAAAAGTCCCTTGTCTCGAAGTGGCGTGTTTTTAGGGAGTCCAATGGCTCGCTAGCTGGCCGTTAGCTAACATTAACTAGCTAGCTTCCCAGCTAACGTTTGGTTAAATTACAACCGATTTAATTAGCCTGCGAGCTATCAACATGGACAGTAACAGTGTTCGTACAAAGTATCTTGAATGACCAAACATTACCTGTTGTTTGTTTGCAAGAACATCCTCTGCCGCCTCTTCAACTTCGGTCAGATATTCTAAAATTCGTTCGGCCTCCATGATGGCTGTGTGTTGCAACAAAAATATGTCCTACGTGCAGCAAGTACTTCACAACATATTGGTTCCCATGATAAAATAACTGCCCCAGAATGATGACTTAAGTCCTAAAGACTAATGAATATGTTCTCATTGAACCAAAGACACACATACGTTTATTTTGTTCTTCTTCTTCTGTGGATTTCATATGGTGGTTGGCAACCAACTTTAAGGTACATTAATGCCACCAACTGGACTGGAGTGTGGGCAGAGACAGTGAAAGTCTAAATTTTACCCAATAATCTCGTCTCCCTAAGGAAACGAAATACAGTGGGGAAAAAAAGTATTTAGTCAGCCACCAATTGTGCAAGTTCTCACACTTAAAAAGATGAGAGAGGCCTGTAATTTTCATCACAGGTACACGTCAACTATGACAGACAAAATGAGAAAATGTGAGTCTGTCACATTGTAGGATTTTTAATGAATTTATTTGCAAATTATGGTGGAAAAGTATTTGGTCACCTACAAACAAGCAAGATTTCTGGCTCTCACAGACCTGTAACTTCTTCTAATAATTAAATACTACATCCCCTGATGATTTCCCATGGTCTGATATACCACGGCTTCAACCAATCAGCATTCAGGGCTCAAACCACCCAGTTTATAATTGTAAATAAATCCTGTTTGTGTATGTGCATATTGCATAACTATAGGTGCACCGGGGCCTCCCACTCCTCTTTCTATTCTGGTTAGAGTCAGTTTTTCGCTGTTCTGTGAAGGGAGTAGTACACAGCGTTGTACGAGATCTTCAGTTTCTTGGCAATTTCTCGAATGGAATAGCCTTCATTTCTCAGAACAAGAATAGACTGACGAGTTTCAGAAGAAAGATATTTGTTTCTGGCCATTTTGAGCCTGTAATTGAACCCATAATTGCTGATGCTCCAGATACTCAACTAGTCTCAAGAAGGCCAGTTTTATTGCTTCTTTAATCAGCACAACAGTGTTCAGCTGTACATAATTGCAAAAGGGTTTTCTAATGATCAATTAGCCTTTTAAAATGATAAACTTGGATTAGCAAACACAACGTGCCATTGGAACACAAAACTGATGGTTGTTGATAATGGGCCTCTGTACGCCTATGCAGATATTCCATTAAAAATCAGCCGTTTCCAGCTACAATAGCCATTTACAACATTAATAATAATAATATGCCATTTAGCAGACGCTTTTATCCAAAGCGACTTACAGTCATGTGTGCATACATTTTTACGTATGGGTGGTCCCGGGGATCGAACCCACTACCCTGGCGTTACAAGCGCCGTGCTCTACCAATTGAGCTACAGAGGACCGCATTATTGACCAATGATGCATGTTTGGACTACAACCACAGAGGAAGATACAGTAAAAGCACAATGATGATAAGTCCAATCATATAGAGACAAAGAGAATCCTTCTGCCATTCTGACATACAGTACAGTAACGTAAATGTGTTTTTTCCAGTTGTAACACAAACACAGCACCCCAGATTGAGATAGTTCTAAATGTTGCGCCTTAGCTGAGATGAGAGTGAGATGATGCACAGTACAGTAGATAATCAACCATGACCTGACTGGTAAGAGGGCTGAGGATAGGACTGTAGGCATATGTCTGAGTGTGTCTCAATGTGCTTTTTTTGTGAGAGTTTTTTGTGTTGCTGTTGTGTTGATGTGTTTATCTGTGTGTGCATGTGTCTATATCCCCCCCCCCCCCCTCTCTCTCATCCAGGCATGAAGACCCCTCCCTCCCCCAAAAGGTAGCAGCCCCTCCCCTGCCCCGCCCTGGTGGACTTTGCTTTACTCTCCCTGGGCGTCATAGTTCGCCCGGCCTGCCTTCTTCAGCTCAGTGCGAATGTAGTCCTCCTCTAGCTCACGAGCATCACTGATCATAAACTCTTGGCAACCAGTTCTGGACAATATCTTTCACCAGTGTCTTGTCATTTTCCCCAGGTGATGAGGGTGAACTTGGCCCGCTTGCTCATGGCATCACCCGTTGTGATCCGCACAAAGCCAAAGAGACGCACATCATCTGTGCACTGACTCTTGAATTCTTCATCTGTCCCCTGGCCCGCCGGCACAATCATATGGCCCTCATATTTAAACGCTGCCCAGTTTATCTCCGTGTTATCGTCTCTGACGAGGTTATAAGCTTCCCTGCAAGCCTCTTTATCGATTCTTGTTGCCATTTTGGATGGACGCAAATGGACAGTAGCCTAGAGATGAAAGAAAGCACACGGCGAAAAGAACAATCCAAAATCCAAAAGGAGCAGAACGAGAGTTCAATAGTCTGAAATCACTCGTCCCTATTGAACAGTCGAACAAGCGCTATTACACGAGGAGTGCGCGGAAAAGGGTGTATCTTTTCTCAATTATCTAAGAAATAGACTATTTTCACGACTCGACTCATTCCTATATCCAGTTTATGGGCGTTGGTGATGTTTGTCAATCAGGTTGCCGTACTAGAGCGGCGAAGTCCCCAGATGCAGGATTCACCTCCTCCCAATGGTCAACTAACAATGTCTACACTGTATTTCTGATCAATTTGATGTTATTTTAATGGACAAAACATTTTTTCTTTTCTTTCGAAAACAAGGACATTTCTAAGTGACCCCAAACTTTTGAACGGTAGTGTATACGTTTATTCTACAGAAGGACAATGCCTTTTAAAAACATTTTTAAAACACACTTAAATGAAGTACAGTGAGTGTGCACCAGTATGACCAATGTCAAATAGGGAAAGGGAAAGGGGGATACCTCGTCAGTACAACTGAATGCATTCAACTGAAATGTCTCTTTCGCATTTAACCCAACCCCTCTGAATCAGAAACGTAAGGGGGCTGCCTTAAACCCCTCTGAAATATAGTCAGGAAAAGTTATTTATATTTGTGCTATGTTTTAATAGCTATGTTAATTAATACATTCGTAAAGGATAAATACATTGGTGTAGCATTCAAAACATAATGTATCTTTATAAAACAACTTATTGCACCTGAACAGGATTTACCTGCACTATCTCTGGATGAAAGACAGATGGAAAATCCTCTCAGTCGCACAACACTGATGAAAAACAAACGTTTAAAAAGTGAAAAAAGAAACTTGCAGCATTGATCACAATCTTTAAATACACGCTAATACTCATTACATCTTACTCAGGCAACAATTATAATAGAGATTAATTTGGTCTTCACAATCAAACATATGTTCAATGAAACCCATGCATATATACATATATAGAGCTTGTATTTTGGTGAGATCAGAGTTGCATGAGCTGTTATTTTGTGTTAAATTCAACCTGTTTTCCATTTATTCTCCTGACTGAGGTTGTGGTTATGGTCCCTGGTAGCGGGTGATCCCTTATTGCATTAACATAGTCTGGTTGTACGGTGTAGGGTCAAGTTGCCCCTAGACGCTGATCTGGGGTCAGTCTTCCATTTTCCCCACCAATGGTTTAAGGTAGGATTGGGAGAGGGGAAGCTGATT
Source organism: Coregonus suidteri (assembly GCA_036851935.1). Lineage (NCBI taxonomy): Eukaryota > Metazoa > Chordata > Actinopteri > Salmoniformes > Salmonidae > Coregonus > Coregonus suidteri. Next base: position 2,364,545 of record CM072223.1, read on the forward strand.
CTAGATCTGTATCTAGGGGCAACTTCACCCCAGAGTCTGGTTGTACATCCTGGTCCTCAGACCAGACCACTCTCCTCCTCTCAGATCCACTTCTCCTCCCTACTCACATTGGCCAGCCCCAGAGAGAGCACTGTTACACCCAGTCCTCTGCAAAGCCTCAGCCCCAAACTCAGTCTCATTCTTAACCCCAGCCTCAATATCAGCCCCAGTGTAGAAAAGGCAAGGCCTTCAGATTTAGTATTTCCCTACGCACCCCTAGTTTGTCCATTTAGTTGGAATGCCCGACAGGTCATCAGTCAATCACCCTTAACTTTCTATCCAATCAGAGACATTATCTTTAGCCTGCTTTTTGTAAGTCCCGCCTCCAACCAGTGAGTTGCAGTGGCCTTCCAGAAAAGTCTGAATTTCAGACGTGGACACTGATGGACCATGTAGCAAGATAGGTGAGAAGGGGAAGATGATGGAGAGGCGGTAGTGGTGTTGGGTGAAGGCCACGGTGGGGAAGATAGTGGAGGAGGTCGTGGTGTTGGGCGAAGGCCACGGTGTGGATGATAGTGAAGAGGTGGTTGTGGTGTTGGGCGAAATCCACAGTGGGGAGGAGAGTGGAGGCGGTCATGGTGTTGGGCAAACATATGTTGAAATCACTACTAGTCAGGCTTCATTCCGGGCCTTCTTTTTTGCGCAGTCGCTGTGGTCAGACCGAGCAAGCTACAGTCAAGTGGGTCACCTCGTTGAACTCTGAACGACCTAGAGACTATAGTGACGCAGGGATGGTTTTAGCCTGTCCATTTGGTGATGGTAACTCCCTGTTTAAACATATGGTTAATGGACACTGTCCATTAGCAATGTAACATATGGACAATGCCGATATATTATACTGCAGTTGGACAGTCAGTCATCAATCAGCCATCAGTCAATAAGATATCATACTGAAATCAAACTGATACATACTGACACCAAACTCACTTTGTCCAACTTGTATAGAAGCCAACTATCACATATGTCAGAGCCGGCCCAAAATTCATAGTGCCTTCTGTTGAAACCATAAAAAACCATTAAACACCTAGTCTTGTGATTCTGGGACTTTTCTAGAGCATGTCCCATGGGTGATGTCTCTGTGTCCTGGGAGCACTTGTCAGGCTAAAGCATGTCTAAAGCAGTCTCTGTGTCCTGGGCTTATGGGGTGGTTCTGTGGGTCTCAAAATAATACTTGAAGTACACATGACTATGTGAGTCTGTCCAATTGCAATATGAAATATTGGCACTGGCAATATATCATATGGAAAATGGACAACGTAGGCCACGGTGGGGAAGATACTGAAGAGGCGGTCGTGGTGATGGGCGAAGGCCATGGTGTGGAAGATAGTGAAGAGGTGGTCGTGGTGTTGTGCAAAAACCACAGTGGGGAAGATAGTGGAGTCGGTCGTGGTTTTGGGCGAAGGCCATGGTGGGGAAGATGATGGAGAGGTGGTCATGGTGTTGGGTGAAGGCCACAGTGGGGAAGATGGTGGGAAAGGAAATAAGGAAGAAAGTGGAGCATATTCTGAATAAACATGGAGTTACACAGGCCTGGAAGGTCTGCTGAAGGACAAGGCGATACACAGGCTTGCTGGGAGATCTGCTGAAGGACTAGATGATACACAGGCCTTCTGGAAGATCTGCTGAAAGACAGAGATGATACACAGGCCTTCTGGATGATCTGCTGAAGGACAAGATTAAACACAGGCCTTCTGGATGATCTGCTGAAGGACAAGATTATACACAGGCCTTCTGGAAGATCTGCTGAAGGACAATATGATACACAGGCCTTCTGGATGATCTGCTGGAGGACAAGATGATGGACAAGAAAAAAATAAGATATGTGGAATATTTTTTGAGTGAATATGGAATGGAGGATCACACAGAACTTTTGGAAGAGCTTGAGGTGGAAATGGAAAAGGAGTCTGATGGCCTTGAGATAGAAGCTGTTTTTCAGTCTCTCGGTCCCAGCTTTGATGCACCTGTACTGACCTCGCCTTCTGGATTATAGCAGGGTGAACAGGCAGTGGCTTGGGTGGTTGATGTCCTCGATGATCTTTTTAGCCTTCCTGTGACATCGGGTGCTGTAGGTGTCCTGGAGGGCGGGTAGTTTGCCCCCGGTAATGCGTTCGGCAGACCGCACCACCCTCTGGAGAGCCCTGCGGTTACCCTGTGCAACTGGGTCCTGGACTTCCTGACGGGCCGCCCCCAGGTGGCGAAGGTAGGAAACAACACCTCCACTTCGCTGATCCTCAACACTGGGGCCCCACAAGGGTGCATGCTCAGCCCCCTCCTGTACTCCCTGTACACCCATGACTGCGTGGCCAAGCACGCCTCCAACTCAATCATCAAGTTTGCAGACGAAACAACAGTAGTAGGCTTCATTACCAACAATGACGAGACCGCCTACAGGGAGGAGGTGAGGGCTCTGGGAGTGTGGTGCCAGGAAAATAACCTCTCACTCAACGTCAACAAAACAAAGGAGATGATCGTGGACTTCAGGAAACAGCAGAGGGTGCACCCCCCTATCCACATCGACGGGACCGCAGTGGAGATGGTGGAAAGCTTCAAGTTCCTTGGCGTACACATCACTGAGAAACTGAAATTGTCCACCAACGCAGACAGTGTGGTGAAGAAGGTGCAACAGAGCCGCTTCAACCTCAGGAGGCTGAAGAAATGTTGCTTGGCACCTAAAACCCTCACAAACTTTTACAGCTGTACAATTGAGAGCATCCTGTCGGGCTGTATCACCGTCTGGTATGGCAACTGCACTGCCCGGTTCAGACCCAGGGCCTCGAGCTTGGAGGGTACTATGAGCTGAGCACGCACCCTTGTGGGGCCCCAGTGTTGAGGATCAGCAAAGTGGAGATGTTGTTTCCTACCTTCACCACCTGGGGGCGGCCCGTCAGGAAGTCCAGGATCCAGTTGCACAGGGCGGGGTTCAGACCCAGGGCCCTGAGCTTATTGATGAGCTTGAGGGTACTATGGTGTTGAATGCTGAGCTATAGTCAATGAACAGCATTCTTACATATGTATTCCTCTTGTCCAGATGGGATAGGGCAGCGTGCAGTGTGATGGCGATTGCATCGTCTGTGGTTTTATTGGGGCGGTAAGCAAATTGAAGTGGGTCTAGAGTGACAGGTAAGGTAGAGGTGATATGATCCTTGACTAGTCTCTCAAAGCACTTCATGATGACAGAGGTGAGTGTGTCACGACTTCCTCTGAAGCTGCCTCCTTTCCTTGTTCGGGCAGGCTTCGGCGTTCCTCGTCACCGGCCTTCTAGCCACTGCCGCTCCTCATCTCATCATTCCATTTGTTTTGACTTGTATATTACACACACCTGGTTCATATCCCCTCATCAGTACCTGTATAAGTGTTTCCTCTGCCCCCTTGTCTTTGTGCGTGATTGTCTATTGTGAGATTAGAGAAGCTCGGTTGAGCTCCTAGTATTTTGTATCGCCGGGATATTTCCCTGTGTGCCGTGTTGTTCCAGTGCACACTGGAGTGTTTTGACGCATTACTGCGTAACTCTGTGTTCCGGAATAAATGCTGTTATTCTGTGATATACCCTCCTGCGCCTGACTCCTTTGAAATCACTCATCACAGAGTGCTACGGGGCGATAGTCATTTAGTTCAGTTACCTTTGCTTTCTTCGGTACAGGAACAATGGTGGCCTTCTTTAAGCATGCGGGGACATCAGACTGGGATAGGGAGAGAATGAATATGTCCGTAAACACACCAGCCAGTTGGTCTGTGCATGCTCTGAGGACGTGGCTAGGGATGCCGTCTGGGCCGGCAGCCTTGCGGGGGTTAATATGCTTAAATGTCTTACTCATGTCGGCCACAGAGAAGGAGAGCCCACAGTCCTTGGTAACTGTGTTATCCTCAAAGCGGGCGAAGAATGTGTTTAGCTTTTCCGGAAGCAAGACATCGGTGTCGGCTACGTGGCTGTTTTTCCTTTTGTAGTCTGTGATTGTCTGTAGGCCCTGCCATATACGTCTCGTGTCTGAGCCCTTGAATTGCGACTCCACTTTGTCTCTATACTGATGTTTTGCCTGTTTAATCGCCTTGCGGAGTGAGTAGCTACACTGTTTGTATTCTGCCATATTCCCAGTCACCTTGCCATGGTTAAATGTGGTGGTTCACGCTTTCAGTTTTGCGCGAATGCTGCCATCTATCCACGGTTTCTGGTTAGGGTAGGTTTTAATAGTCACAGTGGGCACAACATCTCCTATACACTTCCTGATAAACTCAGTCACCGTTTCAGTGTATTCGTCTAAATAATTTTCGCAAGCTACCCCGAACATATCCCAGTCCGCGTGATCAAAACAATCTTATAGCGTGGATTCCGATTGGTCAGACCAGCGTTGAATAGTCCTTAGCACGTGTACTTCCTGTTTGAGTTTCTGCCTATTGGAGCAAAATGGAGTCGTGGTCAGATTTGCCGAAAGGAGGGCGGGGGAGGGCCTTATAACCATCCTGGAAGTTCGAATAGCAATGGTCGAGAAAGCCCAGTGAAGTTCTTTGAGGGCCGTCGTGGTTTCGGCTTGAGGGGGGATATACACGGCCGTGACTATAACCAAATAAAATTATCTTGGGAGATAATACGGTCGGCATTTGATTGTGAGGTATTCTAGGTCGGGTGAATAAAAATACTTGAGTTCCTGTATGTTACTACAATTACACCATGAGTCGTTAATCATGAAACACACACCTCCGCCCTTCTGCTTCCCAGAGAGATGTTTATTTCTGTCTGCGCGATGAACTGAGAACCTATCTGGCTGGACCGATTTCGACAGAATATCCAGAGAGAGCCATGTTTCCGTGAAACAAAGTATGTTACAGGCCCTGATGTCTCTCTGGAAAGAAATCCTTGCCCTGAGCTCGTCAACTTTGTTATCCAAAGATTGAACATTAGCGAGTAATATACTTGGAAGCGGTGGGTGGTGTGCGCGCCTCCTAAGTCGAACCAGCAGGCTGCTCCGAGTGCCTCTCCTCCGCCGGCGCTGTTTTGGGTCAGCCGCTGGGGAGAGCAAACAAAGGATCTGCTTCGGGAAAGTGATATTCCTGGTCATAATGCTGGTAGTTCTGGTGAGTTACCGCCGCTCTGATATCCAATAGTTTTTTTCCGGCTGTATGTAATGATACAAAACACTTTCTGAGCTAATAATGTAAAAAATAATACATAAAAAAAAAAACACCGCAAAGTTTCCAAAGAGCTAGTCGCGAGGCCGCCATCTTTGTCGGCGCCAGGTTTATGGGCACATTGCAGCAGTGTGTAGGAGGGAGATTCCTAGATATGAGAAGTGTGCAGGAGGGCATGAGACGGAGGAATGTGTAGTATCGGTGGAGAAAGTTGTGTGTGTTAGTTGTGGGGATGCCCATGAGGCTGGAGATCGGAGGTGTCCGGTGAGAGAAAGGCAGATTGAGGTTGCCAGGGTTACAGTAGTACAGAAAGTGTCATATGGTGAAGCAGTGAAGAGAGTGGTAGAGGAAGACAGGTACAGGGTGAGGGATCCTGAGAGGATTCCCGTGAGTAGGCAGAGACCAAGGGAGAGTGATGGGAAGAATATGTGCTTCAGTAAGGTGGGCTTTTTAGCATTCATAGCCATGGTTGTCAATTGTAATGTAGAAATGGATCGAAAGTCACCGAAAATAGAGGTTGTAGTTGCAGCAGCAGAGAACTACTTAGGATTGCGAAGATTTACTGCAGAACAGCTGCAGGGGGTGTTGAGTGGTAGTGACATATAATAATAATATGCCATTTAGCAGACGCTTTTATCCAAAGCGACTTACAGTCATGCGTGCATACATTTTTGTGTATGGGTGGTCCCGGGGATCGAACCCACTACCTTGGCGTTACAAGCGCCGTGCTCTACCAGCTGAGCTACAGAGGACCACATATCATCTCAGACTGTTGGTCTGGAGTAGGAATAAGTAGGGTTAAATAGTGGAATGGGTGGTGTATTTTAGAGATGCTAATAGGTAGGGTTAAATAGTGGAATGGGTGGTGTATTTTAGAGATGCTAAAAAATGTGGGGTTAAATAGTGGAATGGGTGGTGTATTTTAGAGATGCTAATAGGTAGGGTTAAATAGTGGAATGGGTGGTGTATTTTAGAGATTTTAATAGGTAGGGTTAAATAGTGGAATGGGTGGTGTATTTTAGAGATGTTAATAGGTAGGGTTAAATCGTGGAATGGGTGGTGTATTTTAGAGATGTTAATAGGTAGGGTTATATAGTGGAATGGGTGGTATATTTTAGAGATGTTAATAGGTAGGGTTATATAGTGGAATGGGTGGTGTTTTTTAGAGATGTTAATAGGTAGGGTTAAATAGTGGAATGGGTGGTGTATTTTAGAGATGTTAATAGGTAGGGTTAAATAGTGGAATGGGTGGTGTATTTTAGAGATGCTAATAGGTAGGGTTAAATAGTGGAATGGGTGGTGTCTTTTAGAGATGCTAATAGGTAGGGTTAAATAGTGGAATGGGTGGTGTATTTTAGAGATGTTAATAGGTAGGGTTATATAGTGGAATGGGTGGTGTATTTTAGAGATGTTAATAGGTAGGGTTATATAGTGGAATGGGTGGTGTATTTTAGAGATGTTAATAGGTAGGGTTAAATAGTGGAATGGGTGGTGTATTTTAGAGATGTTAATAGGTAGGGTTAAATAGTGGAATGGGTGGTGTAGTGGCTTCCTTTCCTCTTTACCATAGCCACTGCCCTAGCCTGAAGCGGGGTTGTTTCGGACGCATACAGTCCACACTCAACGTTTCCAAACGGCCAAACATTCAATGAGATCCAGGGATATAGTGCAACAAAAAATGTTTATTCTTCTTATCTAACAAAAAGGTATTCTCCAATCAACTTAAAGCAGAGATTACTTGAAATGCAAATACATAATATAATATGACCTGTCTGTCTGTATTTCTGTATGTCTATATGGTCAAAAAACTATACCGCTCCCGCATCTAGCAAGGACTCCCCCCCCTGAAGGCCCAACTTCCTGCCTTTATACTAACACAATTAACACAGTACAATGAATGGCAATGGGGGGGGCCAAAAACTGAGTTACACTAATAACAAATGAATATATCTCAATCCGGTAAATAAATCATAAAGGTACGTACCTAATATTTCATCATATACATTAATATTTAATATATTTACACAAATGTACATGGAGCTCAGTATGTTCAGTCTTTTATACAAAATATGCCCAAATCGGCTCTAACAGGTGGTGTCTTTTAGAGATGTTAATAGGTAGGGTTAAATAGTGGAATGGGTGGTGTATTTTAGAGATGTTAATAGGTAGGGTTATATAGTGGAATGGGTGGTGTATTTTAGAGATGTTAATAGGTAGGGTTAAATAGTGGAATGGGTGGTGTATTTTAGAGATGTTAATAGGTAGGGTTATATAGTGGAATGGGTGGTGTATTTTAGAGATGTTAATAGGTAGGGTTATATAGTGGAATGGGTGGTGTTTTTTAGAGATGTTAATAGGTAGGGTTAAATAGTGGAATGGGTGGTGTCTTTTAGAGATGTTAATAGGTAGGGTTAAATAGTGGAATGGGTGGTGTATTTTAGAGATGTTAATAGGTAGGGTTAAATAGTGGAATGGTTGGTGTATTTTAGAGATGTTAATAGGTAGGGTTAAATAGTGGAATGGGTGGTGTCTTTTTAGAGAGGGCTAATAGGTGGGAGGGTCATTTTCCATTTCCTTTTTCCCAATGTTGGATTATTGTATCTAGCACTATAAAAGGGAGGCTGTGAATGGCCTCACAGTTGGTGTCAGCACCTTAAAGTTGGACCAACCAAATCCCAAAGAAGAAGAAGAAGAAGAAGAAGAAGATGTGAGCTGCAGTGAAGACAGAGAACAGACAGTTCGTGATTATCCACAGAACTAATAGGAAGACTAGTTGCAGTATGTTTCACTGTATTTGTGCTTGCTTCCAAAAGTAAGTAAGTAAGTAACAATATGTTTATGCTGTCGGGGGGGCGATAAAGTAATCCGGGTCATTATAAAGTTGTAATTGCTTATGCATCGTCGTTGCTCGCAACCAGCTAGTTAGCCAGGCGTACTATTTTCTATGAGTCATTGTCACGACTGTCTGTGAGATGCGGTAAACGAAGTCAGGCGCAGGACACAGAACTCTCGGATACGTACTTTTAATACGAAAAGGATCCAAAAGGACACAGAAAATAACTCCACGCAGGGAGGAAATAACCCGCTCACAAAATAGACAACCGTGAAGGGGAAAACAATCACACACAAAGTACAGATGAGAGACAGGGGTAATTATAAGGGAAACAATTAACATAACTAAACAAACATTGATAACATCGAATGGCAGTAGCTAGTACTCCGCCTCGGCAGAATCCGTGACAGTACCCCCCCCTTGACGCCGACCCCGGCCTCGGGGACGGCCAGGAGGACGCGGAGCAGGGCGAGTTGGGTGACTCCGGTGGAACTCTGTCAACAGGGAGGGATCTAGGATGTCCCTCCTAGGGACCCAGCACCGTTCCTCCGGACCGTACCCCTCCCACTCCACGAGATACTGCAGACCCCCCATCCGACGCCTCGAATTCACAATGGAACGGACTGAGTACGCCGGAGCCCCTTCGATGTCTAGTGGGGGCGGAGGGGCCTCTCGTACCTCATTCTCCTGGAGTGGATCAGCTACCACTGGCCTGAGGAGAGACACATGGAACGAGGGGTTAATGCGATAATTAACAGGCAGCTGTAACCTATAACATACCTCATTCAATCTCCTCAGGACTTTAAATGGCCCCACAAACCGCCGGCCCAGCTTCCGGCAGGGCAGGTGAAGGGGCAGGTTTCTGGTCGAGAGCCAGACCCGATATCCCGGTGCATAAACCGGACCCTCACTGCGGTGGCGATCGGCGCTCGCCTTTTGCCGTCTGATGGCCCGCTGCAGATGGACGTGCGCAGCGTTCCATGTCTCCTCCGAGCGCCGAAACCATTCATCCACCGCATGAGCCTTGATATGGCTCTGATGCCAGGGTGCCAGAACCGGCTGATAGCCCAACACACACTGGAAAGGAGTGAGATTAGTGGAGGAGTGGCGGAGTGAGTTTTGGGCAATCTCTGCCCAGGGGATATACCCCGACCACTCCTCCTGCCGGTCCTGGCAGTAGGACCTCAGAAACCTACCCATATCTTGGTTTACTCTCTCCACCTGCCCATTACTCTCAGGGTGAAAACCCGAGGTAAGGCTGATCGAGACCCCCAAACGTTCCATAAACGCCCTCCACACTCTAGAGGTGAACTGGGGACCCCGATCAGACACTATATCCTCAGGCACCCCGTAGTGCCGGAAAACGTGAGTAAACAGGGCTTCGGCCGTTTGTAGGGCTGTAGGAAGACCTGGCATAGGGATGAGACTGCAGGCCTTAGAAAACCGATCCACAACGACCAAGATCGTGGTATTCCCCTGGGAGGGGGGAAGGTCCGTGACAAAATCCACCGACAGGTGAGACCACGGCCGTTGTGGAACGGGGAGAGGTTGTAACTTCCCCCTGGGCAGGTGTCTAGGCGCCTTACACTGGGCGCACACCGAGCAGGAAGAAACGTAAACTCTCACATCCTTAGCTAAGGTGGGCCACCAGTACTTCCCGCTAAGACAGTGCACCGTCCGACCAATACCAGGATGACCAGAGGAGGGTGACGTGTGAGCCCAATAAATCAGTCGGTCACGGACCTCGAGCGGCACGTACCTCCGTCCCTCTGGACACTCTGGGGGAGAAGGGTCGGTACGTAACGCCCGCTCGATTTCCGTGTCGACCTCCCACACCACCGGTGCCCACTAGACAAGACTCCGGTAGTATGGGAGTGGGCTCAATGGACCTCTCCTCTGTGTCATATCGCCGGGACAGGGCGTCTGCCTTAACGTTCTGTGACCCGGGGATATACGTGATCTTAACGACAAACCGGGCCAGAAACATGGCCCACCTAGCCTGACGAGGGTTCAGTCTCTTCGCTGCCCGGATGTACTCCAGGTTTCGATGGGTCAGAATCAGAAAAAGGGTGGTTAGCCCCCTCAAGCCAATGTCTCCACACCTTCAGGGCCATCCACCTCGACTTGAAACGCCAAAGAGGGATCCGGATGTGCCAGCACCGGAGCTGAGGTGAACAGGTCCTTCAAATGACTAAACGCCCTGTCCGCCTCAGCCGACCACTGCAAACGCACCGGGCCCCCCTTTAGCAGGGAGGTAATGGGAGCCGCTACCTGTCCAAAACCCCGGATAAACCTCCGGTAGTAATTGGCAAAACCCAAAAACCGCTGCACCTCCTTTACTGTAGTTGGAGTCTGTCTACCTCCGGCCTGCCACCACCAGACCATCAGACCACAGTGTTGTCTACCTCCGGCCTGCCACCACCAGACCATCAGACCACAGTGTTGTCTACCTCTGGCCTGCCATCACCAGGCCATCAGACCACAGTGTTGTCTACCTCCGGCCTGCCACCACCAGACCATCAGACCACAGTGTTGTCTACCACCGGCCTGCCACCACCAGACCATCAGACCACAGTGGTGTCTACCTCCGGCCTGCCATCACCAGGCCATACACAGTGTTGTCTACCTCCGGCCTGCCACCACCAGGCCATCAGACCACAGTGTTTGTCTACCTTGCCTGCCAAACACCAGGCCATCAGACCACAGTGCTAACCTCTCCGGCCTGCCACCACCAGGCCATCAGACCACAGTGTTGTCTACCTCCGGCCTGCCACCACCACCATGCCATCAGACCACAGTGTTGTCTACCTCCGGCCTGCCACCACCAGACCATCAGACCACAGTGTTGTCTACCTCCGGCCTGCCACCACCAGGCCATCAGACCACAGTGTTGTCTACCTCCGGCCTGCCACCACCAGAACATCAGACCACAGTGTTGTCTACCTCCGGCCTGCCACCACCAAACCATCAGACCCCAGTGTTGTCTACCTCCGGCCTGCCATCACCAGACCATCAGACCCAGTGTTGTCTACCTCTGGCCTGCCACCACCAAACCATCAGACCACAGTGTTGTCTACCTCCGGCCTGCCACCACCAAACCATCAGACCACAGTGTTGTCTACCTCGGCCTGCCACCACCAGAGCCGTTGTTGCTCCTAGACGTTTCCACTTCACAATAACAGCACTTAGAGTTGACCGGGGCATCTCTAGCAGGGCAGAAATTTTACGAACTGATTTGTTGGAAAGGTGGCATCCTATGACGGTGCCACCTTGAAAGTCACTGAGTTCTTCAGTATGGGCCATTCTATTGTCAGTGTTTGTCTATGGAGATCGCATGGCGGTGTGCTCGATTTTATTTAACTGTCAGCAACGGGTGTCGCTGAAATAGCCGAATCCACTAATTTGAAGGGGTGTCCACATACTTTTGTATACATTGTTTTCGGAAAGTATTCAGACCCCTTGACTTTTTCAACATTTTGTTACGTTACAGCCTTATTCTAAAATGGATAAAAATATATATATATTGCAGCAATCTACACACAATACCACATAATGACAAAGCAAAAACAGGTTTTTACAAATTGTTGCCTCAAATAAAAAATACTAATTGAAAAACCTTATTTACATAAGTATTCAGACCCTTTTCTAAGAGACGTGAAATTGAGCTCAGGTGCATCCTGTTTCCATTGATCATCCTTGAGATGTTTCTCCAACTTGATTGGAGTCCACCTGTGGTAAATTCAATTGATTGGACATGATTTGGAAAGGCACACACCTGTCTATATAAAGGTCCCACAGTTGACATTGCATGTCAGAGCAGAAAAGCCATGAGGTCTGTCACACCAGCCTTCTCTTTGGCTCCCCCTCCTGTCCAGCTCAGGCGTTCGCAGCGTAGCGCTGCCGAACCCTTGGCTAGCCCTTCACTCTCAACCCCGCCTTCTAGCTGCTGCCGAACCTGCTGCTGGCAAACGCCCTTCACTCATTCAACCCCGGACTCTCATCATCATTACACACACCTGGTTCCAATCCCCACTCTATCACTGTATATATACTCCCTCTGTCATTTGTCTTTGTCGGTCATTGAAAATGTTACTTGTTTTCCTGAGAGGAATCTCTCCTACTATTTCTTGAGAACTTTATATTTTGCACTTTGGGTTCGCCCTGTGCCTCTTTGTTTATGAAGATATATTTTGAGCACAACAGTGTTTGGGTTTCGTCCCGCTTTGATCTATAGCTCTTCAATAATTTCAGTAGTTCTAAACCTGCGACTGCCTCCTGCCTACTCCTCTCTACACCTGTGACAATGTCGAAGGAATTGTCCGTAGAGCTCCGAGACAGCATTGTGTCGAGGCACAGATCTGGGGAAGGGTATGAAAACAATTCTGCAGCATTGAAGGTCCCCAAGAATACAGTGGCCTCCATCATTCTTAAATGGACAAAGTTTTGGAACCACCAAGACTCTTCCTAGAGCTGGCCGCCCGGCCAAACTGAGCGATCGGGGGAGAAGGGCCTTGGTCAGGGAGGTGACCAAGAACCTGATGGTCACTCTGACAGCGCTTTAGAGTTCCTCTGTGGAGATGGGAGAACCTTCCAGAAGGACAACCATCTCTGCAGCACTCCACCAATCAGGACTTTATGGTAGAGTGGCCAGATGGAAGCCACTCCTCAGTAAAAGGCACATGACAGCCCGTTTGGAGTTTGCCAAAAGCCAACTAAAGACTCTCAGACCATGAGAAACACGATTCTCTGGTCTGATGAAACCAAGATTGAACTCTTTGGCCTGAATGCCAAGCTTCACGTCTGGAGGAAACCTGGCACCATCCCTACGGTGAAGCATGGTGGTGGCAGCATCATAATGTGGGGATGGTTGTCAGCAGGGACTGGGAGACTAGTCAGGATCGAGGGAAAGATGAACGGAGCAAAGTACAGAGAGATCCTTAATGAAAACCTGCTCCAGAGCGCCTCAGGACCTCAGACTGGGGCGAAGGTTCACCTTCCAACAGGACAACGACCCTAAGCACACAGCCAAGACAACGCAGGAGTGGCTTTGGGACAAGTCTCTGAATGTCCTTGAGTGGCCCAGCCAGAGCCCCGACTTGAACCTGATCAAACATCTCTGGAGATACCTGAAAATAGCTGTGCAGCAACGCTCCCCATCCAACCTGACAGAGCTTGAGAGGATCTGCAGAGAAGAATGGGAGAAACTCCCCAAATACAGGTGTGCCAAGCATGTAGCGTCATACCCAAGAAGACTCAAGGCTGTAATCGCTGCCAAAGGTGCTTCAACAAAGTACTGAGTAAAGGACCTGAATACTTATGTAAATGTGATAATTCAGATTTTAATTTTTTTCATTAGCAAACATTTCTAAAAACCAGTTTTTGCTTTGTCATTATGGGGTATTGTGTGAGGGGGGAAATGTTACCCCACTGTGAGATGTTACCCCATTCTTCCACCAAGGCACCTGCAGGTTCCCTGACATTTCTGGGGGGAATGGACCTAGCCCTCACCCTCCAATCCAACAGGTCCCAGACGTGCAATGGTTTTGAGATCCGGGCTCTTCGCTGGCCATGGCAGAACACTGACATTCCTGTCTTGCAGGAAATCACGCACAGAACGAGCAGTATGGCTGGTGGCATTGTCATGCTGGAGGGTCATGTCAGGATGAGCCTGCAGGAAGGGTACCACATGAGGGAGGAGGATGTCTTCCCTGTAAAGCACAGTGTTGAGATTGCCTGCAATGACAACAAGCTCAGTCCGATGATGCTGTGACACACCGCCCCAGACCATGATGGACCCTCCACCTCCAAATCGATCCCGCTCCAGAGTACAGGCCTCGGTGTAACGCTCATTCCTTCGACGATAAACGAGAATCCGACCATCACCCCTGGTGAGACAAAATCGTGACTCGTCAGTGAAGAGCACTTTTTGCCAGTCCTGTCTGGTCCAGCGACGGTGGGTTTGTGCCCATAGGTGACGTTGTTGCCGATGATGTCTGGTGAGGATCTGCCTTACAACAGGCCTACAAGCCCTCAGTCCAGCCTCTCTCAGCCTATTGCGGACTGTCTGAGCACTGATGGAGGGATTGTGCGTTCCTGGTGTAACTCAGGCAGTTGTTGTTGCCATCCTGTACCTGTCCCGCAGGTATGATATTCAGATGTACCGATCCTGTGCTGGTGTTTTTACACGTGGTCTGCCACTGCGAGGATGATCAGCTGTCCGTCCTGTCTCCCTGTAGTGCTGTCTAAGGCTTCTCACAGTACAGAAATTGCAATTAATTGCCCTGTCCACATCTGCAGTCCTCATGCCTCCTTGCAGCATGCCTAAAGCACGTTCACGCAGATGAGCAGGGACCCTGGGCATCTTTCTTTTGGTGTTTTACAGAGTCAGTAGAAAGGCCTCTTTTTAGTGTCCTAAGTTTTCATAACTCTGACCTTTTAATTGCCTACCGTCTGTAAGCTGTTAGTGTCTTAACGACCGTTCCACAGGTGCATGTTCATTAATTGACCCAATGGGAGGCTCATGTAGCCAAATGGCAAAGGTTGAGCACATCAAAGCTGAAGCAATGCAATTAATATGATGAACAAAATACAATCAAATTGCTGTGTGCATGTTTCTCTCATGATCAAGCAATTACTCCCAATTACATGGAATGATGGTCTGTTCCTGAAATAATTGGTCTTGTCCTCACATTTGAACCTCATATTTGTCTCCATAAGGGTGTTGGCGGGGCATGCATTGAAGCTGAGAGAGAGAGCGAGAGAGAGAGAGAGAGAGAGAGAGAGAGAGACCCAAAGCTAAGAAAAGCCTTGACTATGTTCAGACTCAGTGAGCATGGCCTTGCTATTGAGAGAGACCTGGCTCTCAAGAGGACAGGCTACAGTGGGGAGAACAAGTATTTGATACACTGCCGATTTTGCAGGTTTTCCTACTTACAAAGCATGTAGAGGTCTGTAATTTTTATCATAGGTACACTTCAACTGTGAGAGACGGAATCTAAAACAAAAATCTAGAAAATCCAACAAATTGTATGATTTTTAAGTAATTAATTTGCATTTTATTGCATGACATAAGTATTTGATACATCATAAAAGCAGAACTTAATATTTGGTACAGAAACCTTTGTTTGCAATTACAGAGATTATACGTTTCCTGTAGGTCTTGACCAGGTTTGCACACACTACAGCAGGGATTTTGGCCCACTCCTCCATACAGACCATCTCCAGATCCTTCAGGTTTCGGGGCTGTCGCTGGGCAATACGGACTTTCAGCTCCCTCCAAAGATTTTCTATTGGGTTCAGGTCTTGAGACTGGCTAGGCCACTCCAGGACCTTGAGCTGCTTCTTACGGAGCCACTGCTTAGTTGCCCTGGCTGTGTGTTTTGGGTCGTTGTCATGCTGGAAGACCCAACCACGACCCATCTTCAATGCTTTACTGAGGGAAGGAGGTTGTTGGCCAAGATCTCGCGATACATGGCCCCATCTATCCTCCCCTCAATACGGTGCAGTCGTCCTGTCCCCTTTGCAGAAAAGCATCCCCAAATAATTATGTTTCCACCTCCATTCTTCATGGTTGGGATGGTGTTCTTGGGGTTGTACTCACCTTGTTCCTCCTCCAAACACGGCGAGTGGAGTTTAGAACAAAAAGCTCTATTTTTGTCTCATCAGACCACATGACCTTCTCCCATTCCTCCTCTGGATCATCCAGATGGTCATTGGCAAACTTCAGACGGGCCTGGACATGCGCTGGCTTGAGCAGGGGACCTTGTGTGCGCTGCAGGATTTTAATCCATGACGGCGTAGTGTGTGTACTAATGGTTTTCTTTGAGACTGTGGTCCCAGCTCTCTTCAGGTCATTGACCAGGTCCTGCCGTGTAGTTCTGGGCTGATCCCTCACCTTCCTCATGATCATTGATGCCCCACGAGGTGAGCTCTTGCATGGAGCCTAGACCGAGGGTGATTGACCGTCATCTTGAACTTCTTCCATTTTCTAATAATTGCGCCAACAGTTGTTGCCTTCTCACCAAGCTGCTTGCCTATTGTCCTGTAGCCCATCCCAGCCTTGTGCAGGTCTACAATTTTATCCCTGATGTCCTTACACAGCTCTCTGGTCTTTGCTATTGTGGAGAGGTTGGAGTCTGTTTGATTGAGTGTGTGGACAGGTGTCTTTTATACAGGTAACGAGTTCAAACAGGTGCAGTTAATACAGGTAATGAGTGGAGAACAGGTGGGCTTCTTAAAGAAAAACTAACAGGTCTGTGAGAGCCGGAATTCTTACTGGTTGGTAGGTGATCAAATACTTATGTCAAGCAATAAAATGCAAATTAATTACTTAAAAATCATACAATGTGATTTTCTGGATTTTCCGTCTCTCACAGCTGAAGTGTACCTATGATAACAATTACAGACCTCTACATGCTTTGTAAGTAGGAAAACCTGCAAAATCGGCAGTGTATCAAATACTTGTTCTCCGCACTGTATGTGGCCACAGCCCACTAAATGAAGTGGAAACCGAGCTACAGTTTCTAACCTCCTGCTAAATGTACGACCATATAAGAGACACATATTTCCCTCAAATTACACAGACCACAAAGAATTCAAACACAAATCAAATTTTGCCAAACTCCCATATCTGTTAGGCGAAATACTGCAGTGTGCAATCCCAGCAGCAAAATGTGTGACCTGCTGCCACAAGAAAAGGTCAACCAGTGGGTGAGAAACACCATGTAAATGGAACCTATATTTATCTACCCCCCCCCCCCCCCCCCCCCACACCCACCCACCCTCCCCCTGGGGCATTCGTACATTCTACTGTTTGCACAGTGTCATAACACTATACATAGCTTATGTAACATTTTAAATGTAATAGCTGTTTTGTTTATTCTTTATTTGCTTTGGCAATGTAAACACGTTTCCCATGCCAATTAAGCCCCTGAGAGAGAGAGAGAGAGAGAGAGAGAGAGAGAGAGAGAGAGAGAGAGAGAGAGAGAGAGAGAGAGAGAGAGAGAGAGAGAGAGAGAGAGAGAGAGAGAGAGAGAGAGAGAGAGAGAGAGAGAGAGATGCATTGAAGCTACAGAGAGAGAGGTTGGGGCTGAGGCTCAGAACAGCAGGTCATGTGTTGGAGTAGCAACAAGACAGAAAGACGTCAGCTTGAACAGCAGTCCAGAGGACAGGTCAGCAGCGGGACAGCAGTCCAGAGGACAGGTCAGCAGCTGGACAGCAGTACAGAGGACAGGTCAGCAGCTGGACAGCAGTACAGAGGACAGGTCAGCAGCTGGACAGCAGTACAGAGGACAGGTCAGCAGCTGGACAGCAGTACAGAGGACAGGTCAGCAGCGGGACAGCAGTACAGAGGAAGGACAGGTCAGCAGCGGGACAGCAGTCCAGAGGACAGGTCAGCAGCTGGACAGCAGTACAGAGGACAGGTCAGCAGCGGGACAGCAGTACAGAGACACAGGTCAGCAGCGGGACAGCAGCGGGACAGCAGTCCAGAGGACGGTCAGCAGCGGGACAGAAGTACAGAGGACAGGTCAGCAGCGGGACAGAAGTACAGAGGACAGGTCAGCAGCGGGACAGCAGTACAGAGGACAGGTCAGCAGCGGGACAGCAGTACAGAGGACAGGTCAGCAGCGGGACAGCAGTCCAGAGGACAGGTCAGCAGCGGGACAGCAGTCCAGAGACAGGTCAGCAGCGGGACAGCAGTCCAGAGGACAGGTCAGCAGCGGGACAGCAGCGGGACAGAAGTACAGAGGACAGGTCAGCAGCGGGACAGCAGTCCAGAGGACAGGTCAGCAGCGGGACAGAAGTACAGAGGACAGGTCAGCAGCAGGACAGCAGTACAGAGGACAGGTCAGCAGCTGGACAGCAGTACAGAGGACAGGTCAGCAGCTGGGACAGCAGTACAGAGGACAGGTCAGCAGCGGGACAGCAGTACAGAGGAAGGACAGGTCAGCAGCGGGACAGCAGTCCAGAGGACAGGTCAGCAGCTGGACAGCAGTACAGAGGACAGGTCAGCAGCGGGACAGCAGTACAGAGGACAGGTCAGCAGCGGGACAGCAGCGGGACAGCAGTCCAGAGGACAGGTCAGCAGCGGGACAGAAGTACAGAGGACAGGTCAGCAGCGGGACAGAAGTACAGAGGACAGGTCAGCAGCGGGACAGCAGTACAGAGGACAGGTCAGCAGCGGGACAGCAGTACAGAGGACAGGTCAGCAGCGGGACAGCAGTCCAGAGGACAGGTCAGCAGCGGGACAGCAGTCCAGAGGACAGGTCAGCAGCGGGACAGCAGTCCAGAGGACAGGTCAGCAGCGGGACAGCAGCGGGACAGAAGTACAGAGGACAGGTCAGCAGCGGGACAGCAGTCCAGAGGACAGGTCAGCAGCGGGACAGAAGTACAGAGGACAGGTCAGCAGCAGGACAGCAGCGGGACAGCAGTCCAGAGGACAGGTCAGCAGCGGGACAGCAGCGGGACAGCAGTCCAGAGGACAGGTCAGCAGCGGGACAGCAGTACAGAGGACAGGTCAGCAGAGGGACAGCAGTACAGAGGAAGGACAGGTGAAACAGAGAATGGTGTCTTGTTCTGGTTAGACGCAACCACACTGCTGTCTGTTTAAGGGATACTGTTACTGGGTAGGTAGGCATACAGATCTATTTGCATGTCTATGTTTAAATGTTGACTCAGCTGCTATATTTACATGCATTTCAATGGCTTATAGAATCTGTTTCCCAAAGCATGTTATGTGCATTTGTAGAGCAGGTAGAGTTTTAACAGTCAAAACTAGAAGATGACAGTGTTGTGTTGGTTGTCCTATAACCTAGTCTTCAGGCTGGACGACATTAGTTCTCCTACTATAACAGTGTGTAAACGGTGCTGTGTTGTGTTGTCTGTCCTGTTTCCATGATGAACAGCATGACCAGCGTGGGGAGGCCCAAAGCAGTGTCTCATGGTGTCGTTGGGGAGGAGAAGGAGCGGACATCGTCTCATGGCAACGACAGGCTGAAAACAGTGTCTCCATGCATCAAAGGAAAACCCAGAGCTGTCTCTCCATGCATGATAGGGGGGCAGAGGGCAGTGTCTACTTGGAGGCCAGAGGCGATGTCTCCAGGTGTGGTGGGGAGAGATAGGGCATGGTCTCTTGGTGAGCTCCAGTCCACCAGTGGCCACAGCAGTGTGACCCCCTGCCAGACCACTTCTAAGACCATCCGAGTGACGGACATCTTGGACTCCAAACCAGAGCAAACCAAGGCCCCTGTCAAGATCCGGCCCCCGAGCCCACGTCCCCCGCCCCCCAAGGAGCCCATGTTCAGTAGCAACCTGTCCAGTGACCCTCCTACCCAGCCCATCATGAGACGCAGGGCCCAGTCTTTGCCCTCGGTCCACGAGAGAATCAGAGACCGCCAGGTGCGCTTCGTGGACTCCTTGGGGCTGGAGCTGGAGCAGGTCAAGGTGTTCAGCAAGGGAGAGGAGCCTCATATCCCCCCCCACGTCTTCTCCAGACTTCTCATGAGCGCTGAGATGAACTCAGGCCGGTCCCTGGAGCTTTCCCTGCCTTACTTCAAACCCTGCTTCCCCGAAAACACGGGTTCCCAGCTGGGGTTCGTTCAGCGCCTGGTGGAGCAGGTGGTCTCTCTGGACCAGGTCCTGTGCTCTGAGCTGGGCATCATCGGCACGGTGCAGGTCCTCAACCTGGCCTTCAACAAGGAGGTGACGATCTACTACTCCTTCACCAACTGGAGGAGCAGTGCAGAGACCGGAGCCTGCTGGGTGGCAACCCTACACAGGGATCAGACGGAGGGACCAGAGTCTGATGTCTTCCGGTTCCGTCTACCCGTCCCTCCGTTCATCCTGCAGCCCGGAGCCCTGCTGGAGTTCGCTGTGTGTTACAGGGTGATGGGAGCTGAGTATTGGGACAACAACGATGGGAACAACTACAAACTGTCCTGCCACAGCTACAAGCTGACCGTGCCCCGGGAGTGTGAGGACAGCATGGTGCACTACACCTGACTGGCCACTTGGGGGGGCAAACAGAGCTGTAGACCTGTAGACCGATATTACATAGAGATCAATGGGGGAGTCAGAAAGCACAGCTGTGCCAAATGGTCTGACTGTACACAGCCTGTAGAAATAGAATAGAAAATGAAATAAGCCACTCTCCTTTTAAAAAGAATTCTTAAAGGCATTTAAAGACATTGGTGAATAGAGAAATAGAGTTAAAGTAATTGAAGGCAAAGCTGATAAAGACATAGCCAAGATGACTCAAAGCTGTAATCGCCGCCAGAGGCATATTACAAATTATAAACTGGGTGGTTGGAGCCCTGAATGCTGATTGGCTGACAGCCGTGGTATATCAGACCGTGTAACACTGGTATGACAAAACACTTATTATTACTGCTCTAATTACTTTGGTAAACAGTTTATAATAGCAATACAGCACCTCGGGGGTTTGTGGTATATGGCCAATATACCACGGCTAAGGGATGAATACTTATGTAAATGAGCTATTTCTGTATTTCATTTTCAATATATTTGCCAAACTTTCTACAAACCTTTTTCACTTTGTCATTATGGGGTATTGTGTTTAGATGGGTGAGACAAAAACATCTATTTAATCCATTTTGAATTCAGGCTGTAACGCAACAAAAATTATTATTATTATTTATTTATTTTCACCTTTATTTAACCAGGTAAGCCAGTATACATTATATACAGTGTGTGCAAATGTAGCAAGTTATGGAGGTAAGGCAATAAATAGGCCATAGTGCAAAATAATTACAATTTAGTATTAACACTGGAGTGATAGGTGTGCAGAAGATGATGTGCAAATAGAGATACTGGGGTGCAAATGAGCAAAATAAATAACAATATGGGGATGAGGTAGTTGGGTGGGCTAATTTCAGATGGGCTGTGTACAGGTGCAGTGATCGGTAAGGTGCTCTGACAACTGATGCTTAAAGTTAGTGAGGGAGATAAGAGTCTCCAGATTCAGAGATTTTTGCAGTTCGTTCCAGTCATTGGCAGCAGAGAACTGGAAGGAATGGCGGCCAAAGGAGGTGTTGGCTTTGGGGATGACCAGTGAGATATACCTGCTGGAGCGCATACTACGGGTGGGTGTTGCTATGGTGACCAGTGAGCTACGATAAGGCTGGGATTTGCCTAGCAGTGATTTATAGATGACGTGGAGCCAGTGGGTTTGACGACGACGAAAATGTGGAATAAGTCAAGGGGTATGAATACTTTCTGAAGGCACTATGCAGTGCTTATGAAGCCTTTATGTATGCTATATGAAGCCTTTATGTATGCTATATGAAGGCTTTATAAGGTGCACTTCCAGGTTTTTCATTTCACACTTTTTTATAGTAGATTTAAAATCTGTTTCTGTGGCTCACTGTGATATAAAGCATGTCACTGCACTCGCTACAGCCGATAGGATTTTGTCCATATTATTCATATGTTCTGTTTTTTCAGTTAGTATATTCTGATTTAAATTTACGTCAATTGTTATCAGAGCGTTGCATTATTATTTTTTTCATACTGTGAATCAAAACCCACAACCCTGGCGTTAAACGCCATGTACCAACTGAGCTACATCCCTGCCGCATCCCCTCCCTTAGCCTGGATAGGCTTTGGATTGTCCATATTTCCCGGTCAAACAGAGCCTTTACCAGGATCTCTAGTGGCACAGCTAGCACTGCAATTCAGTTTGATATATTCTGATCGGGAGATGTGATTATACCATGGCATTGTTGAATACTGCTTTCTGATTGGCTTGAAGAGCATTCATTCCAGAGCATGCATTATTTCCCTATAAACGCACGGTATATTTGCATGGTAGAATTCAATGGCGATAGTTAATTCTTACATGTTATATGTTTCAGCTGCTTTTGATAGCAGAAGTTGAATTGAAAACATTGGCATTGTTGAATTAGATTTTCATAATGGCAAGCTAGGACTGACGGTTTGGTTAGCTAAACTAGCAAGTCTGTTTGTTTGGTTCCCAAGGCAACTACTGTAACTATCTAGTCATTTCTAGTGGCAAAAATGTGATCAATTATAGCCATGGTATAAAAGGGATAATCAACTCTGGGCTCTATTCACCTTCAACGTCGATCATTATTTATAGAATGCATTGATTATCCCTTAAATATATTCACGGACTCATTTCCTCCTGGAACTCTCTCTCTGACTAATATATATATATATAGCGTTTCCTTTCTCCTGTGCTGTTTGTGCGTGACCGTGTACGTGAGTGTGTGAGTGTGTGGACGTGCTTTATGAGTGTATGTGCATGTGCATACGTGTGTGTGTGAGTGTGTGGACGTGCTTTATGAGTGTACGTGCATGTGCATACGTGTGTGTGTGAGTGTATCGGTGTTCGTAGTGTGATGGAACATTTTATTTTGGTGCTTTTCTATTTTATATATTTCTGTGTTCTATGTTTGTGCTTTTCTAATAACCGTTTTCTGTGTTCATGCAAGTGACTGATTGAACGCATCCCCACTATCAGTGTCTGCAATTTGGCAGTACGCCCAGAACTTTGTTTAGAGAAAGAAATGTATTACGGATTTCCTGGTTAATTCTCTCCTGATTCCAGGAATCGTCTAATGGAGATTTTCTGGAAAACCTGGGAATTTGGGGAAAGTAACCAGAATGGCGTAACCCTTTATGAGCATCTTTATGAGCTGAGCACCAAAGACCCATTTTCTCTAGATGGTATTTTTATTTTGGAGACGTCTTCGAAGACTTGGTGGAAACTTCTCAGGTGTAGAGTTAAATGCAAAGTAGTAGTTGATGTAGGGTTTAATCTGTCAAACAGTATTTCATGACTTATGTAACTGTGGGGTCACCATGATCGGATTAATTTGATCCGTAAAGGGGTTGTGTGTGTGTGTGTGTGTGTGTGTGTGTGTGTGTGTGTGTGTGTGTGTGTGTGTGTGTGTGTGTGTGTGTGTGTGTGTGTGTGTGTGTGTGTGTGTGTGTGTGTGTGTGTGTGTGTGTGTGTGTTAGTATTTGATTAGTTAAGACAATCAAGAGGAGGTCTCCATTGATCCTCTGTAGCTCAGCTGGTAGAGCACGGCGCTTGTAACGCCAGGGTAGTGGGTTCGATCCCCGGGACCACCCATACGTAAAAATGTATGCGCACATGACTGTAAGTCGCTTTGGATAAAAGCGTCTGCTAAATGGCGTATTATTATTATTTGAAAGGGTATCCTACCAAATGGTCAGACATCAGCAGTAGGTCTGGGCTGGAAATGATTAGATTAGGTTGATTAGATCTATTTTTCCTATTGCCACAATGTTTTATTTACTAGCCAGAGATGTGCATTTAAAAGTAGTATTATTTTCAATCACTTTGGTCCAATTTTTACAAGTACAGTATGCGGAACATGTTCACAAATATAAGCACAAAAATCTAATCAGATCATAAAAACACATTCAAACAGTGACTTGTTCACTGCACCAAATCACTGCATATTCAATCTAATATCTTTTCAAAAATGCAATATACACTTTACTTTTGATATGATTTTCTTGTCATTTGTTAACAATATAATTAAGTATCCCTTAATCAAACTGCTCAAAACTGATAACAACTGAACCAAAAGTATGTCGTTTTATATATAGTTTTATAACTGCTGAACACTGTACATTTCTAGATATAAACAAAAATATAAATGAAACATGCAACAATTTCAAAGATTTTACTGAGTTACAGTTCATATGAGGAAATCAGTCAATTGAAATAAATTCATTCGGCCCTAATCTATGGATATCACATGACTGGGAATACAGATATGCATCTGTTGGTCACAGATACCTTTAAAAAAAAGTAGGGGGCGTGGATCAGAAAACCAGTCAGTACAGTGCCTTGCAAAAGTATTCATCCCCCTTGGAGTTTTTCCTATTTTGTTGCATTACAACCTGTAATTTAAATGACATTTTTATTTGGATTTCATGTAATGGACATACACAAAATAGTCCAAATTGGTGAAGTGAAATTAAAAAAATAACTTGTTTAAAAAAAGTATAAAAAATAAATAACGGAAAAGTGGTGCGTGCATATGTATTCACCCCCTTTGCTATGAAGCCCCTAAATAAGATCTGGTGCAACCAATTACCTTCAGAAGTCACATCATTAGTTAAATAAAGTCCACCTGTGTGCAATCTAAGTGTCATATGATCTCAGTATATATACACCTGTTCTGAAAGGCCCCTGAGTCTGCAACACCACTAAGCAAGGGGCACCACCAAGCAAGCGGCACCATGAAGACCAAGGAGCTCTCCAAACAGGTCAGGGACAAAGTTGTGGATCAGGTTTGGGTTATAAAAAAAATATCAGAAACTTTGAACATCCCACGGAGCACCATCAAATCCACTATAAAAAAAATTGAAAGAATATGGCACCACAACAAACCTGCCAAGAGAAGGCCGCCCACCAAAACTCACGGACCAGGCAGGAGGGCATTAATCAGAGAGGCAACAAAGAGACCAAAGATAACCCTGAAGGAGCTGCAAAGCTCCACAGCGGAGATTGGAGTATCTGTCCATAGGACCACTTTAAGCCGTACACTCCACAGAGCTGGGCTTTACGGAAGAGTGGCCAGAAAAAAGCCATTGCTTAAAGAAAAAAATAAGCAAAATCATTTGGTGTTCGCCAAAAGGCATGTGGGAGACTCCCCAAACATATGGAAGAAGGTACTCTGGTCAGATGAGACTAAAATTTAGCTTTTTGGCCATCAAGGAAAACGCTATGTCTGGCATAAACCCAACACCTCTCATCACCCCGAGAAAACCATCCCCACAGTGAAGCATGGTGGTGGCAGCATCATGCTGTGGGGATGTTCTTCATCGGCAGGGACTGGAAAACTGGTCAGAATTGAAGGGAAATACAGGGAAATTCTTGAGGGAAACCTGTTTCAGTTTTCCAGAGATTTGAGACTGGGACGGAGGTTCACCTTCCAGCAGAACAATGACCCTAAGCATACTGCTAAAGCAACACTCAAGTGGTTTAAGGGAAAACATTTAAATGTCTTGGAATGGCCTATTCAAAGCCCAGACCTCAATCCAATTGAGAATCTGTGGTATGACTTAAAGATTGCTGTACACCAGCCATCCATCTTGAAAGAGCTGGAGTAGTTTTGCCTTGAAGAATGGGCAAAAACCCCAGTGGCTAGATGTGCCAAGCTTATAGAGACATACCCCAAGAGACTTGCAGCTGTAATTGCTGCAAAAGGTGGCTCTACAAAGTATTGACTTTGGGGGGATGAATAGTTATGCATGCTCAAGTTTTCTGTTTTTTTGTCTTATTTCTTGTTTGTTTCACAATCAAAAATATTTTGCATCTTCAAAGTGGTAGGCATGTTGTGTAAATCAAATGATACACCCCCCCCCCCCCCCCCCCCCCCCCCCCCCCCCAAAAAAAAAATATATATTTCAATTCCAGGTTGTAAGGCAACAAAATAGGAAAAATGCCAAGGGGGTGAATACTTTCGCAAGCCAAACCTTCCTCTCTGAAGTACTGTCCCTAATCCCTAACCCCACGTTACCCCTATGGGTGTACTGTCCCTAACCCCACGTTACCCCTATGGGTGTACTGTCCCTAACCCCACGTTACCCCGATGGGTGTACTGTGTATTCTGATGGAATCCCAGCCAGCCAGTCTGATGGAATCCCAGTAGCCAGTCTGATAACCCCACGTTACCCCGTCTGGTGGAACTGCCAGCCATTCTGATGGAATCCCAGCCAGCCAGTCTGATGGAATCCCAGCCAGTCTGATGGAATCCCAGCCAGCCAGTCTGATGGAATCCCAGCCAGCCAGTCTGATGGAATCCCAGCCAGCCAGTCTGATGGAATCCCAGCCAGCCAGTCTGATGGAATTCCAGCCAGCCAGTCTGATAGAATCCCAGCCAGCCAGTCTGATGGAATCCCAGCCAGCCAGTCTGATGGAATCCCAGCCAGCCAGTCTGATGGAATCCCAGCCAGCCAGTCTGATGGAATCCCAGCCAGCCAGTCTGATGGAATCCCAGCCAGCCAGTCTGATGGAATCCCAGCCAGCCAGTCTGATGGAATCCCAGCCAGCCAGTATGATGGAATCCCAGCCAGCCAGTCTGATGGAATCCCAGCCAGCCAGTCTGATAGAATCCCAGCCAGCCATTCCACCACTACAGCTGGCGATCAAATGACCTAAAGTCTAAGAATATCACCAGCCTTATAAACCAAAGCATATTGCGCCACACCTAGAAAGGGTTATCACATGATAGTTTAAAATAAACATTAAGGTCATAAACCTAAAGAAAAAAATAATACTTCTGTCATAATCTGATTTTGTTAGGTCTAGATTCAGTCCAATCGGCCATTATCAGCTATGCAGCATTTAAAGGCGTCCGCAATCACGGTAAACACTGCATATATATCGTAAATTACCTGTAAATGTAAATCGCGCTATAACGTGGATCTTCCGCAATCCATACTTAATGTAGGCCTTAATGGTTGAATTAGAACATTTACACATAGATTTCAGGATGTTGTGTATCCTTGGAAATAATCAGAATTAACGTAAACATTACAGTTTTGAAAACATAGCTTGTCCAAAAAAAGTGGTCTCTTGGCACAACTTACCCCGGGTATGGGGTTGAGCCGGGCGAGGATCCTCAGAAGAGGAAGGGTTGGACCATCCTACTCAGTGAATTTCAGAAAAATTACATAGTGAAACATTAAAAAACATATTATTTTTTAGATAAAACTATACTAAATATATTGACGTCACCAAATAACTGATTAAAACACACTATTTTGCAAAGAAGGTCTACAGTAGCTTCAACAGCAGTCTGTAGGGTAGCACCATGGTGTAGCCAGAAAACAGCTAGTTTCCGTCCTCCTCTGGGTACATTGACTTCAATACAAAACCTAGGAGGCTCGTGGTTCTCACCCCCTTCCATAGACTTACACAGTAATTATGACGACTTCTGGAGGACGTCCTCCAACCCATCAGAGCTCTTGCAGCATGAACTGACATGTTGTCCACCCAATCAAAGGATCAGAGAATGAATCTAGTACTGAAAGCATAAGCTACAGCTAGCTAGCACTGCAGTGCATAACATGTGGTGAGTAGTTGACTCAGAGAGAAAGACAATTTTTGAACAAATTCATTTCTTCAAAAACAAAGGAGAAGCAGCAAGAGAGAGAGAGAGAGAGAGATATAGAGAGAGAGAGAGAGAGAGAGAGGAGAGAGAGAGAGAGAGAGAGAGAAAGAGCTATGTTTTGTTGTATTTTTTCACTTTCACTTACTGAGCTAGCTAATGCAGCTAGCTAATTTAGCCTACTCAAACACCCGGATCAAACAGAGAGGAATGCTGTTTACGTTAGCTAGCTGGCTAAGGCTATCCAAAACTGGAACTCTTCCAAGTCAAGGTAAGCTTTCAATTTAATAAATGTATTGCCATTAAACTAAAGCTAAACTGCTTGCTGTACGCTGTACTGCGTGATTGTAGCGGGTTTACTAACGGGTTAGTTCTAGTAGCTGTGTTGACCATGACGTTAGCTAATATGGTGACAACGATGTAGGCTGTGTGTAGCGGTTAGCGGTTATGGTATGAAGGTTTGGCTTGGAACGATTTTTTCGCCTGGTCACAGACAGCTGATGTGTTGTGCACTGAACTCCACAAGCGAAGGGAAAAGGTGAGAGGAGGAGAGCGCGTAGATGCGAGAAGGAATTATACAACGATCAAAGGGATCATGCTGTTTGTACGTGGCTGCTATGAAAGTCAACTGTGTTTGGGGGTGATCAGGGGTGTGTTCATTCCGCCGATTCTGTTGAAAAGTGTTTCATAAACGGAAGCAAACGGAACGAAACGGGGATAAACCTAGCTGAATTTGTCCAATAGAAACTCTTGTTTGCAACTGCTTGGACTAATGATTACACCCTAGATCCGCTAGATGCAGGCGAGAGTGTGCAAGGCGGTATTTTCTGTCACCTTAATTACTCCAACTTGGGTCTCGGCCCGTGCACCTACTTTATGAACTTTCATTCGTAGGCTATGTTGTAGCAACCTCATGATAGGTATAGGGAACATTTTAGTATCATGTATTAGAATAAACCTATTGATGCCAGCGATCCCAGTTGATTGGTGTCTATTCGCTTGTATGTCAGTATCAGAAAGGGCTTTTTGTAATCACCAATGAAAAGACAGTAAATGGAAGTACCTGATGATAGGAAGCACATTAGATGTGCAGGACCAACAGTATGTTGATGGCATCTGTAGATTTCTGATTCATCTGAAATAACTGTGAATTAGCAGGGAGCTAATGTGACCATTACAATTAGAGCATGCTAGCTATCTCACTCTTACAGCAATAACATACAAAAGCACATCCCAGGATGCCCCCAATATCTACCAGATACTGTACACACCCACATATATATATATATATACACACACACACACACATTAGGACATGTACAAGCATTTCCCTACACCCGCAATAGCATCTGCTAAGTATGTGACCAATACAATTTGATTTGATTTGACATAGTGAACTCATACACATTGTAAATATGATATTAGAACACAGAACTTGACCTACTACTTGCATGTCAATATCAGACTGGGAAGAATTTACGTTCGCAATCTCCCGCCATCTGCAAGCATGACCAATGGCATAACACCTTATTGATATGGAACTTCAACCAACCAATAGGAATACATAAACATCGAATACATATTTCTGCAGTGTAACGTGGAAGGATAACCAACCCTCTTACATTCTCCCCTGCTGAATTCCACTTGCAAAATGAGGAATGCAATACCCTGCACGTCAAAACACCCACATACAATCAGTACAAGACCAAAAAACGTTCCTCATCAACACCATCCTCTCCCTCCTGATGTTCTCCTGTCCCCATGTTGTTTCCTCTCAAACGGAGCGCGCCAGCTGAGCTTCTACTCGCATAAATGATACTATGCCGCCACCTTGTGGTGAAGTGCGGAGTTGCACGGTAGTGAATTCAACAAACCCCGGTTTAAGTACTTGCATAAAAGCTCAAATAAATGGCTAAATATGTATTTAATATTGGTAGATACAAATAATAACCAATCCAGTGTATTTCTCCTTTATGCTACCAGGGGCTTGTCTATGACTACCTGAGAATGCAGCTTGTGCAGGAAAGTCAACACAGTTCATTTGCACACATTAGGCCTCCAGTGTCCATTAGCAAACTTGATACTTCTTGAAGCCGGCTCACCAGTGCTTAATTTGAGCCGGATCCTCGGCACCTCTCCGTTTTGGACTGTTTTGTTCCAGAACCTATTTGGCCGGATCCGGTACCTCTCGTGACATGTAAAATATTTTTCACTTTTTGCAACGTAACAATTCAAATAAAAGCGTTCAAAGATCATTCGAGTTGCCTCTGTTAATTCTCCTGCTCCCACAAAAAAAAAAAACGTAATGTGAAAAAGTTGATTTTCAGCCCGGGCCTAATATTCTAAGAGTTGATTTGGGTTGGGCCGGTCCGGGTTTATGTAACATTGTAACCTTTGTTTAACATTTTAGTCATTTAGCAGACGCTCTTATCTAGAGCAACTTACAGTTAGTGAATACATGTTTTTTTTTTTTATACAAGTGTCCCCGTGGGAATCGAACCCACAACCCTGGCGTTGCAAACGCCATGCTCTATCAACTGAGCTACAACCCTGCCAGCCATTCCCTCCCCTACCCTGGGCCAATTGTGCGCCACCCATGAGTCTCCCAGTCGCGGCCGGCGGCGACAGAGCCTGGATTCAAACCAGGATCTCTAGTGGCACAGTTAGCACTGCGATGCAGTGCCTTAGACCACTGCGCCACTCAGGAGTACAGGCAGAGCCAACACGTGGCTCTGCCTGTATCTTACATTTACCTTTTCATCGTTTAGCAGACGCTCTTATCCAGAGCGACTTACAAATTGGTGCATTCAACTTATGATCGCCAGTGGGACAACCACTTTTTTTCTTCTTTTTTTTAATGGGGGGGTAGAAAGATTACTGTTATACTATTCCAGGTATTCCTTAAAGAGGTAGGGTTTCAAGTGTCTCCGGAAGGTGGTCAGTGACTCCGCTGTCCTGGCGTCGTGAGGGAGCTTGTTCCACCATTGGGGTGCCAGAGCAGCGAATAGCTTTGACTGGGCTGAGCGGGAACTGTGCTTCCGTAGAGGTAGGGGAGCCAGCAGGCCAGAGGTGGATGAACGTAGTGCCCTCGTTAGGGTGTAGGGTCTGATCAGAGCCTGAAGGTAAGGAGGTGCCGTTCCCCTCACAGCTCCGTAGGCAAGCACCATGGTCTTGTAGTAGATGCGAGTTTCAACTGGAAGCCAGTGGAGTGTGCGGAGGAGCGGGGTGACGTGAGAGAACTTGGGAAGGTCGAATGAGATTCACTTTCTATGATCTCTCTCCCTCTCTCTGCTCTGATAGACATGAGTCTGCAGCTCTCATCTCTCCAGCGTTGCACTTCATCATTTATTTCCTTATAGAATCATAGCCTTGCGAAGGGTTCCGGAGAAGCTGCAGCACCCCTGATGAATCGAAATAGGCTACATTTGCCAAAGTTATAGAATTACTGCTGTCTGTTCAGAAATAAATGAAATCATTCAGAATACCTCATGAGAAGGCCTACGATTTAGCCACAGAGGATCAATAGCTTCTTTTAAAAATAGCCCAGCTGTGGATTGTCGCCCAATAACAGCTGCAAATCTGTTAGTGAAAAAACAGCACGCCGACAAAACATTTCAAATACAATCGCGCGAAAACACAGGGTGGAAAGCAACGACTCCTGATGTTTTTGGCACGAGCGCATCGACAATCACCAGCGAGTGAGCAGCTTATCATTGGGTGAGTCAGTGAAACTGGAAAGAATATTTAGGACTATAATTTCCTCCTCATATTGTAGCCTACAACATGTCTCCACACAGCTAGGCCTTGGCTATTGATGGATTCAAGACAAGGTTGTTTTTATTTATCTCAGATTCTCAGTTTGTCAGTGTCAAAGTAGCCTGCCATTTCGATCATTTGTGCTGTATTAAGAAATATTCTGCCAAAGTCTCCAGTCATGTAAAAGGACGTAGAATTGCATGAAATGCTATTTTACCAAGGAGAGTGATGGAGTGCTGCATCAGATGACCTGGCCTCCACAATCCCCAGACCTCAACCCAATTGAGATGGTTTGGAGATGAGTCGGACGGCAGAGTGAAGGAAAAGCAGCCAACAAGTGCTCGGCATATGTGGGAACTCCTTCAAGACTGTTGGAAAAGCATTCCAGGTGAAGCTGGTTGAGAGAATGCCACAAGTGTGCAAAGCTGTCATCAAGGCAAAGGGTGGCTATTTGAAGAATCTCAATATAAAAAATATTTGGATTTGTTTAACACTTTTTTGGTTACTACATGATTCCATATGTGTTATTTCATAGTTTTGATGTCTTCACTATTATTATACAATGTAGAAAATAGTACAAAATAAAGAAAAACCCTTGAATGAGTAGGTGTGTCCAAACTTCTGACTGGTAGTGTATATTAGCCCACACAGCTACAAGCATGCACTTTCATGCTAGGTTTAGGACCTCCCATTGAAGTTTATAGAGACCCCAACTGTATAGAGCAGTCTACTTTGGTTTATATACAAGCAGTATGAAACCTTTCACACAACCAATTCATTTGACTTGGTAAAAAAACAGTTTTTTTGGACCTAACTTGCTTACCACTTTTTCCATGTGGTTTCTTTCTACACAGACTCCATTAAATGATGACCTCTTCCTAAATATTTGGTCAAATGATACATTTTGTCTATGGTTTCATAGAAACAAGGGGTCCCTCAACTCAACTCACCCTTTGGCTCCACTTACCCCACTCTTCCCTCTGTAATTAGGCTTCTGTATTTTCAAAGTTACAAAATTATTTATTCCTCTATGGCAACAGGGTAATTTTTCATTAATTAATAGATTCATATTGAGAAATACTGCAGTATCTTCTTATGTTGTAAATGAGATATGATTACCGGTACTGTGGTCCTCTGTAGCTCAATTGGTAGAGCACGGCGCTTGTAACGCCAGGGTAGTGGGTTTGATCCCCGGGACCACCCATACGTAAAAATGTATGCATACGTGACTGTAAATCGCTTTGGATTAAAGCGTCTGCTAAATGGCATATTATTATAAATGGCATATTACTGTAATATCGCTCTGTACTGAGTTGATTTTCTATTACATTTAGTGAACACTAGATGGAGATAGTGCCCAGATTTAAAACCTGTAGTTGATGGAGTAACTGGTTTCCCTCTCGGCCTCTCCCTTCTCTGTGTACGTGAAACAGTCAGTTACCTGTTCAGGTGTGACTACAGTTTTATCTAACCAAAGTCTTCTGAAATATTGCACCCACCCTGTAGAATGAGTTAGTTAGTCTCCTTGAGTCAGCGCTGTGGTCCTCTGTAGCTCAGCTGGTAGAGCACGGCGCTTGTAACGCCAGGGTAGTGGGTTCGATCCCCGGGACCACCCATACGTAAAAATTTATGCACACATGACTGTAAGTCGCTTTGGATAAAAGTGTCTGCTAAATGGCATATTATTATTATTATTAAAGTAGGCTATCTGGGCTGATCCCAGATCTGCTCATCCAAGCGTGGTGGTAGTGGAAGGACAGTATAGGGGACATCATCATAGACTGTACAGTGGGTGGAGGAGACATCCTGCTTCCTCCGGGTCATCACACAGCCCTCCTCAAACACACTCCTACTGATTATACACCAATAGAACATTCAGGGTCTCTAACATACTCTGACGTGGCTTCCTGCCTGGACCTGCTGGGTGTGTGTGGGATGGGGGATGGAGTCCTGATCTTGGGGTGTCCGTCTGTGTCGTGTGTCGTGATGGCCAAGGCGGTGAAAAAAACACACACACACACACACACACACACTGGACACACGACACAGAGGGAACCGGGGAACACCCTAAGATGACGATGCCATCCCTCCCACACAAAGGAGCATCCCTCCCTCCCTCCCTCCCTCCATCCTAAGCTTCATCAAACGGTGCCTTCGTAAAGTATTCAGACCCCTTGACTTTTTCCACATTCTGTTAGGTTACAGCCTTATTCTAAAATTGATTCAATAGTTTTTTCCCCCCTCATCAATCTAAACACAATACTCCATAATGACAAAGCAAAAACTGTTTTTTAGAAATGTGTGCTAATTTATTAAAATAAAAAACCGGAAATATCACATTTACATAAGTATTCAAACCCTTTACTCAGTACTTTGTTGAAGCACCTTTGGCAGCGATTACAGCCTCGGGTCTTCTTGGGTATGACGCTACAAGCTTGGTACACCTGTATTTGGGGAGTTTCTCCCATTCTTCTCTGCAGATCCTCTCAAGCTCTATTAGGTTGGATGGGGAGCGTCGCTGCACAGCTATTTTCAGGTCTCTCCAGAGATGTTAGATCGGGTTCAAGTCCGGGCTCTGGCTGGGCCACTCAAGGACATTCAGAGACTTGTCCCGAAGCCACTCCTGCGTTATCTTGGCTGTGTGCTTAGGGTTGTTGTCCTGTTGGAAGGTGAACCTTTGCCCCAGTCTGAGGTCCTGAGCACTCTGGAGCAAGTTTTCATTAAGGATCTCTCTGTACTTTGCTCCGTTCACCTTTCCCTCGATCCTGACTAGTCTCCCAGTCCCTGCCACTGAAAAACATCCCAACTGCATGATGCTGCCACCACCATGCTTCACCGTAGGGCTGGTGCCAGGTTTCCTCCAGACGTGACGCTTGGCATTCAGGCCAAAGAGTTCAATCTTGGTTTCATCAGACCAGAGAATCTTATTTCTCATGGTCTGAGAGTCTTTAGGTGCCTTTTGGCAAACTTCAATCGGGCTGTCATGTGCCTTTTACTGAGGAGTGGCTTCCGTTTGGCTGCTCTACCATAAAGTCCTGATTGGTGTAGTGCTGCAGAGATGGTTGTCCTTCCGGAAAGTTCTAACATTTCCACAGAGGAACTCTGGAGCTCTCTCAGAGTGACAATTGGGTTCTTGGTCACCTCCCTGACCAAAAAAATCGAATCAAATCAAATGTTATTTGTCACATACACGTGTTTAGCAGATGTTATAGCGGGTGTAGCGAAATGCTTGTGCTTCTAGCTCCGACAGTGCAGTAATATCTAACAATTTCACAACATATACCCAATACACACAAATCTAGTAAGGAATGGGATTTAAGAATATATACATATATGGACGAGCAATGACAGAGCGGCATGGACTAAGATACAGTAGAATATTATAGAATAGAATGCAGTATATACATATGAGAGATGGCCAATCCAAGATGGCGTAGTAGTGCGGTTATGTATTGTGTTGTGTCCTCGTGTAAATAGCCTGTTTTTTTGTTTTTGTGTCTTTTATTCGTGTATATTTCTCCATCTCACTTTCCATCCGTTAACTGAATATACTTTCCTGCAACCCTCCTCACCCAATGTGGAACGGATTCTATTATTTCTTTATTTTTATCAAGAACCTACGGCTGAAACTAGCCAGCTAGCCAGCTAACTAGCTACTTGCTATTAGCCACCGTTAGCGGTCTTCACCACTGTCCGTGCCCTGCACTACCTACCAGCCAGCTCTAGCCTGGACAATTATCGGCCAGTCTGCACAGCGTGCTATCGACCCAGAGCATATCAGATTTTCTGCCGGAATCACTGAATCACTGGACCTTAACGCCGGACCATCGCAACTAGCTAGCTGTAACCGAATAGCTGTTGTTGGCTAATATCCACCTCCTGACGTACCAGTTAGCCTTGAGCTAGCCTCAAGCCAGGCCCATCTCCCGGCTATCTACCTCTCTGTCAACCAGACGGGGACCTCCTAGTGTCGACACGGAGCCCCGCCGATCCTTCTGCCGACGAAATCGTCTGATGTGGTTACAACAGGCTTCCCGTTACGACGTCGACCACGAAGATTCCATCTGCTAGCCCCGGCCCGCTAGCACACGCTAGCCGTGGCCTCTTGCTCGCTAGTGCTTTAGCAGCCCCCGAACTACCTCAGAACTATCCTATTGCTGTTCACCGGACCTTATGATAACTCAGCTATACAGCTGATGCCTGCTGGACTGTTCCTTTTTACGGTACCGCATCCTGTTTATGTTTAGCCTCAGCCCAAACTGTGTCGTCATTACCAGCTGTTGTCTTAGCTCTCTCAAATTACACCTGTGATTGCTTTACGCCTTTCTCCCTTCTCAATATGGTTAGCTTATTGTTGTTTCGGTTATTTCTAATTGTACTATTTCACTGTAGATCCCCCAGCCCAGCTAAACCTGCCTTAGATAGCTCCTTTGTCCCACCCCCCATACACGCAGAGACCGACTCAATTGGTGCCTCCAGTGATGCTATCTCTTTCATTGTTACCCAACGCTTAGGTTTACCTCCACTTTACTCATATCCTTTCATATCCTTGTCTGTACATAATGCCCTGAATCTTTTCTACAATGCCCGGAAATCTGCCCCCTTTATTCTATGTACCCAACGCACTAGAATACCAGTTCTTAAAGCCTTTAGCCGTATCCTTATTCTAGTCCTCCTCTGTTCCTCTGGTGATGTAGAGGCTAACCCAGGCCCTGCAGCCCTCAGTATCACTCCTACTCCCCAGGCGCTATCATTTGTTGACTTCTGTAATTGCAAAAGCCTTGGTTTCTTGCATGTTAATATCAGAAGTCTACTTCCTAAGTTTTAGTTATTCACTGCGTTAGCACACTCCGCCAACCCGGATGTTCTAGCAGTGTCTGAATCTTGGCTTAGGAAGGGCACCAAAAATTCAGAAATATCCATTCCGAACTACAACATTTTCCATCTAGATAGAACTGCCAAAGGGGGCAGAGTTGCAATCTACTGTAGAGATAGCCTGCAGAGCTCTATCATACTATCCAGGTCTGTGCCCAAACAGTTTGAGCTTCTACTTCTAAAAATCCACCTTTCCAGAAATAAGTCTCTCACTGTTGCCGCTTGCTACAGACCCCCCTCAGCCCCCAGTTGTGCCCTGGACATCATATGTGAATTGATTGCCCCCCATCTATCCTCAGAGTTCGTACTGCTTGGTGACCTAAACTGGGATATGCTTAACACCCCGGCCGTCCTACAATCTAAACTAGATGCCCTCAATCTCACACAAATTATCAAGGAACCTACCAGGTACAACAATACATCCGTAAACATGGGCACCCTCATAGATATCATCCTGACTAATTTACCCTCTAAATACACCTCCACTGTCTTCAACCAGGATCTCAGCAATCACTGCCTCATTGCCTGCGTCCGTAACGGGTCCGCGGTCAAACGACCACCCCTCATCACTGTCAAACGCTCCCTAAAACACTTCAGCGAGCAGGCCTTTCTAATTGACCTGGCCCTGGTATCCTGGATGGATATTGACCTCATTCCGTCAGTAGAGGATGCCTGGATGTTATTTAAAAGTGCTTTCCTCTCAATCTTAAATAAGCATGCCCCATTCAAATAATTCAGAACTAAGAACAGATATAGCCCCTGGTTCACCCCAGACTTGACTGCCCTTGACCAGCACAAAAACATCCTGTGGCGTACTGCATAAGCATCGAACAGCCCCCGCGATATGCAACTTTTCAGGGAAGTCAGGAACCAATATACACAATCAGTTAGGAAAGCAAAGACTAGCATTTTTCAAACAGAAATTTGCATCCTGTAGCACTAACTCCAAAAACTTTTGAGACACTGTAAAGTCCATGGAGAATAAGAGCACCTCCTCCCAGCTACCCACTGCACTGAGGCTAGGAAACACTGTCAGCCTTGGTTTCTCTAATGACTGCCTCGCCTGGTTCACCAACTACTTCTCAGATAGAGTTCAATGTGTCAAATCGGAGGGCCTGTTGTCTGGACCTCTGGCCGTCTCTATGGGGGTGCCACAGGGTTCAATTCTCGGGCCGACTCTATTCTCTGTGTATATCAATGATGTCGCTCTTGCTGCTGGTGACTCTCAGATCCACCTCTACGCAGACGACACCATTTTGTATCCATCTGGCCCTTCATTGGACACTGTGTTAACAAACCTCCAAACGAGCTTCAATGCCATACAACACTCCTTCCGTAGCCTCCAATTGCTCTTAAACGCTAGTAAAACTAAATGCATGCTCTTCAATCGAATGCTGCTTGCACCTGCCCACCCGACTAGAATCACTACTCCCGGCGGGTCTGACTTAGAATACCTAGGTGTCTGGTTAGACCGTGAACTCTCCTTCCAGACTCACATTAAGCATCTCCAAACCAAAGTTAAATCTAGAATCGGCTTCCTATTTCGCAACAAACCCTCCTTCACTCATGCTGCTAAACATGCCCTCGTAAAACTGACTATCCTACCGATCCTTGACTTCGGCGATGTCATTTACAAAATAGCTTCCAACACTTTACTCAGCAAATTGGATGTAGTCTATCACAGTGCCATCTGTTTTGTCACCAAAGCCCCATATACTACCCACCATTGTGACCTGTACGCTCTCGTTGGCTGGCCCTCACTACATATTCGTCGCCAAACCCACTGGCTCCAGGTCATCTATAAATCACTTCTAGGCAAATCCCAGCCTTATCTTAGCTCATTGGTCACCATAGGAACACCCACCCGTAGTATGCGTTCCAGCAGGTATATCTCACTGGTCATCCCCAAAGCCAACACCTCCTTTGGCTGCCATTCCTTCCAGTTCTCTGCTGCAAATGACTGGAACGAACTGCAAAAATCTCTGAAGCTGGAGACACTTATCTCCCTCACTAACTTTAAGCATCAGTTGTCAGAGCAGCTTACCGATCACTGCACCTGTACACAGCCCATCTGTAATTAGCCCACCCAACTACTTCATCCCCATATTGTTATTTACATTGTTATTTATTTTTCTCATTTGCACCCCAGTATCTCTATTTGCACATCATCTTCTGCACATCTATCATTCCAGTGTTAATACTAAATTGTAATTATTTTGCACTATGGCCTATTTATTGCCTTACCTCCATAACTTACTACATTTGCACACACTGTATATACATTTTCTATTGTGTTATTGACTGTGCGTTTTTTGTTTACCCCATATGTAACTCTGTGTTGTTGTTTTTATCGCACTGCTTTGCTTTATCTTGGCCAGGTCGCCGTTGTACATGAGAACTTGTCCTCAACTGGCTTACCTGGTTAAATAAAGGTTAAATAATTTTTATTTTTTGTATTTTTTTATGAGTAGTGCAAGATATATAAACATTATTAAAGTGACTAGTGTTCCATTTCTTAAAGTGGCCAGTGATTTCAATAGGCAGCAGCAGCCTCTAATGTGCTAGTGATGGCTATTTAACAGTCTGATGGCCTTGAGATAGAAGCTGTTTTTCATTCTCTCGGTCCCAGCTTTGATGCACCTGTACTGACCTCGCCTTCTGGATGATAGCGGGGTGAACAGGCAGTGGCTCGGGTGGTTGATGTCCTTGATGATCTTTTTGGCCTTCCTGTGACATTGGGTGCTGTATGTGTCTTGGAGGGCGGGTAGTTTGCCCCCGGTAATGCGTTCGGCAGACGGCACCACCCTCTGGAGAGCCCTGCTGTTGTGGGCGGTGCAGTTGCCGTACCAGGCGGTGATACAGCCCGACAGGATGCTCTCAATTGTGCATCTGTAAAAGTTTGTAAGCCAAATTTCTAGAGGTATTCCTCTTGTCCAGATGGGACCAAGGTCCTTCTCCCCCGATTGCTCAGTTTGGCCGGGCTCTAGGAAGAGTCTTGGTGGTTCCAAATGTCTTTCATTTAAGAATGATGGAGGCCACTGTGTTCTTGGGGACCTTCAATCCTGCAGAAATGTTTTGGTACCCTTCCCCAGATCTCTGCCTCGACACAATCCTGTCTCGGAGCTCTACGGACAATTCCTTCGACCTCTTGGCTTGATTTTTGCTCTGACATGCACTGTCAACTGTGGGACCTTATATAGACAGGTTTGTGCCTTTCCAAATCATGTCCAATCAATTGAATTGACCACAGGTGGACTCCAATCAAGTTATAGATGCATCTCAAGGATGATTAATGGAAACAGGATGCACCTGAGCTCAATTTCGAGTCTCATAGCAAAGGGTCTGAATACTTATGTAAATCAGGTATTTCAGTTTTTTATTTTCTAAAAACCTGATTTCGCTTTTGTCATTATTGTGTGTAGATTGCTGAGGATTATAATTTTTTTTTTACATCCATTTTAGAATAAGGCTGTAACGTAACAAAATGTGGAAAAAGTCAAGGGGTCTGAATACTTTACGAAGGCACTGTATACAGTAGCTGGCTAGGTCATTCATGTGAGCAGTGAGGGGTCTGGTTGTGTGTTGAACAGGAAGGATTAGCTCCATTTATAGCTGGTCAGGTCATTAGTGAGGGGTCTGGTTGTTCTGTTGTTGTTGTTTTACCATCTGTCGTACAGTACAGATCTGATTGGTCTGACTAACATTCTGTTGATCAAATAAGCAACATATTGAAAAACAGACTGTGGACTGAAACAGGTGCCAGTACTGGGACTGTTTACATTTAGGTGCTGCAATCTTTTTAAGTCTATATTCTATGGTGCCAAGCAGTAGAATATCTGAGGTGTCGGCACTCAGTACTTAGTGTTGAGTGGTCCAGAACAATTCAAGCACTGGGTTAGAGATTAAACTGTAACCCTGCAGTCAAATGGCCTCATGGGGTGGAATGTTATTCATATTTTTCATAATTGTATAATTCATAAACATACTTTTTTTTTATCCGCTCAAAATCTGGTGTTTCTGTGTCAAACGGTTTTGATATATTTCAGTCTTCTGGTGATGTTTAAAAAGTGTACTATTGGGATGCAAACAAAAAATTGTATACAGTTGAAGTCGGATGTTTACATACACCTTAGCCAAATACATTTAAACTCAGTTTTTCACAATTCCTGACATTTAATCATCGTTCAAATTCCCTGTCTTAGGTCAGTTAGGATCACCACTTTATTTTAAGAATGTGAAATGTCAGAATAATAGTAGAGAGAATGATTTATTTCAGCTTTTATTTATTTAATCACATTCCCAGTGGGTCAGAAGTTTACATACACTCAATTAGTATTTGGTAGCATTGCCTTTAAATTGTTTAACTTTGGTCAAATGTTTCGGGTAGCCTTCCACAAGCTTCCCACAATAAGTTGGGTGAATTTTGGCCCATTCCTCCTGACAGAGCTGGTGTAACTGAGTCAGGTTTGTAGGCCTACTTGCACGCACACGCTTTTTCAGTTCTGCCCACACATTTTCTATAGGATTGAAGTCGGGGCTTTGTGATGGCCACTCCAATACCTTGACTTTGTTGTCCTTAAGACATTTTGCCACAACTTTGGAAGTATGCTTGGGGTCATTTTCCATTTGGAAGACCCATTTGCGACCAAGCTTTAACTTCCTGACTGATGTCTTGAGATGTTGCTTCAATATATCCACATAATTTTCCTTCCTCATGATGCCATTTATTTTGTGAAGTGCACCAGTCCCTCCTGCAGCAAAGCACCCCCACAGCATGATGCTGCCACCCCCGTGCTTCATGGTTGGGATGGTGTTCTTCGGCTTGCAAGCAACCTCCTTTTTCTTCCAAACATAACGATGGTCATTATGGCCAAACAGTTCTATTTTTATTTCATCAGACCAGAGGACATTTCTCCAAAAAGTAAGATCTTTGTCCCCATGTGCAGTTGCAAACCGTAGTCTGGCTTTTTTATGGCGGTTTTGGAGCAGTGGCTTCTTCCTTGCTGAGCGGCCTTTCAGGTTATGTCGATATAGGATTCGTTTTACTGTGGATATACAGTGGGGAAAAAAAGTATTTAGTCAGCCACCAATTGTGCAAGTTCTCCCACTTAAAAAGATGAGAGAGGCCTGTAATTTTCATCATAGGTACACGTCAACTATGACAGACAAATTGAGAAAAAAAATCCAGAAAATCACATTGTAGGATTTTTAATGAATTTATTTGCAAATTATGGTGGAAAATAAGTATTTGGTCACCTACAAACAAGCAAGATTTCTGGCTCTCACAGACCTATAACTTCTTCTTTAAGAGGCTCCTCTGTCCTCCACTTGTTACCTGTATTAATGGCACCTGTTTGAACTTGTTATCAGTATAAAAGACACCTGTCCACAACCTCAAACAGTCACACTCCAAACTCCACTATGGCCAAGACCAAAGAGCTGTCAAAAGGACACCAGAAACAAAATTGTAGACCTGCACCAGGCTGGGAAGACAGAATCTGCAATAGGTAAGCAGCTTGGTTTGAAGAAATCAACTGTAGGAGCAATTATTAGGAAATGGAAGACATACAAGACCACTGATAATCTCCCTCGATCTGGGGCTCCACGCAAGATCTCACCCCGTGGGGTCAAAATGATCACAAGAACGGTGAGC
Organism: Coregonus suidteri; assembly: GCA_036851935.1. NCBI lineage: Eukaryota > Metazoa > Chordata > Actinopteri > Salmoniformes > Salmonidae > Coregonus > Coregonus suidteri. Next base: position 2,405,958 of record CM072223.1, read on the forward strand.
AAAAATCACAGAACCACACGGGGGGACCTAGTGAATGACCTGCAGAGAGCTGGGACCAAAGTAACAAAGCCTACCATCAGTAAACACAACGCCGCCAGGGACTCAAATCCTGCAGTGCCAGATGTGTCCCCCTGCTTAAGCCAGTACATGTCCAGGCCCGTCTGAAGTTTGCTAGAGTGCATTTGGATGATCCAGAAGAGGATTGGGAGAATGTCATATGGTCAGATGAAACCAAAATATAACTTTTTGGTTAAAAACTCAACTCGTCGTGTTTGGAGGACAAAGAATGCTGAGTTGCATCCAAAGAACACCATACCTACTGTGAAGCATGGGGGTGGAAACATCATGCTTTGGGGCTGTTTTTCTGCAAAGGGACCAGGACGACTGATCCGTGTAAAGGAAAGAATGAATGGGGCCATGTATCGTGAGATTTTGAGTGAAAACCTCCTTCCATCAGCAAGGGCATTGAAGATGAAACGTGGCTGGGTCTTTCAGCATGACAATGATCCCAAACACACTGCCCGGGCAACGAAGGAGTGGCTTCGTAAGAAGCATTTCAAGGTCCTGGAGTGGCCTAGCCAGTCTCCAGATCTCAACCCCATAGAAAATCTTTGGAGGGAGTTGAAAGTCTGTGTTGCCCAGCGACAGCCCCAAAACATCACTGCTCTAGAGGAGATCTGCATGGAGGAATGGGGGCCAAAATACCAGCAACAGTGTGTGAAAACCTTGTGAAGACTTACAGAAAACGTTTGACCTGTGTCATTGCCAACAAAGGGTATATAACAAAGTATTGAGAAACTTTTGTTATTGACCAAATACTTATTTTCCACCATAATTTGCAAATAAATTCATAAAAATCCTACAATGTGATTTTCTGGATTTCTTTTCTCATTTTTGTCTGTCATAGTTGACGTGTACCTATGATGAAAATTACAGGCCTCTCTCATCTTTTTAAGTGGGAGAACTTGCACAATTGGTGGCTGACTAAATACTTTTTTTCCCCACTGTAGATACTTTTGTACCTGTTTCCTCCAGCATCTTCACAAGGTCTTTTGCTGTTGTTCTGGGATTGATTTGCACTTTTCGCACCAAAGTACGTTCATCTCTAGGAGACAGAACGCATCTCCTTCCTGAGCGGTATGACGGCTGCGTGGTCCCATGGTGTTTATACTTGCGTACTATTGTTTGTACAGATGAACGTGGTACCTTCAGGCGTTTGGAAATTGCTCCCAAGGATGAACCAGACTTGTCGAGGTCTACAATTTCTTTCTGAGGTCTTGGCTGATTTCTTTTGATTTTCCCATGATGTCAAGCAAAGAGGCATTGAGTTTGAAGGTAGGCCTTGAAATACATCCACAGGTACACCTCCAATTGACTCAAATGATGTCAATTAGCCTATCAAAAGCTTCTAAAGCCATGACATCAATTTCTGTAATTTCCCAAGCTGTTTAAAGGCACAGTCAACTTAGTGTATGTAAACTTCTGACCCACTGGAATTGTGATACAGTGAATTATAAGTGAAATAATCTGTCTGTAAACAATTGTTGGAAAATTTACTTGTGTCATGCACAAAGTAGATGTCCTAACCGACTTGCCAAAACTATAGTTTGTTAACTAGAAATTTGTGGTGGTTGAAAAACGAGTTTTAATGACTCCAACCTAAGTGTATGTAAACTTCCGACTTCAACTGTACATTTCAACTCTATATATGACATTTTTGTCATAGGTGTCTTCTTTTTTTATGTGTATACTTTTGTTTCAAAGTAGATTTGTTTAAGACTACCTGTGTGACCCTGATGTAGAACACTGCAGTAAAAGATTTTAAAGACAGATGTTATTGTATTAGGAGTCTGGTTGTGTGTTGGTGAATTGGACAGGGAAGCTGCCATCTGTCGTAGGCTACACAGCTAATTTTGACTCACATTTTTTCTGTTGCTGTAATAGGCTACATGCACGATGCATTGCCTGCTAACATTCTCAGCCAGCCAATGATTCACAGTGTAAACAACCACCAAACCGAATGGTAGCTATCTTGTGACGATAAGCTCTACAGTCAAATAAACTGAACGGCAGCTATCTCGTGATAATAAGCTCTACAGTCAAACTAACTGAATGGTGCTATCTCGTGATTATATGCAATACAGTCAAACAAACCGAATGGTAGCGATCTCGTAATAAGCTCTAGAGTAAAACAAACTGAATGCTATCTACCTTGTGACGATAACCTCTATAGTCAAATAAACTGAATTTCAGCTATTGCATGACGTTATGCTCTACAGTCAAACAAACTGAATGGCAGCTATCTCGTAATAAGCTCTAGAGTCAAACAAACTGAATGCTAGCTATCTCGTAATAAGCTCTACAGTCAAACAAACTGAATGGCAGCTATTTCGTAATAAGCTCTAGAGTCAAACAAACTGAATGCTAGCTATCTCGTAATAAGCTCTAGAGTCAAACAAACTGAATGCTAGCTATCTCGTAATAAGCTCTAGAGTCAAACAAACTGAATGCTAGCTATCTCGTAATAAGCTCTAGAGTCAAACAAACTGAATGCTAGCTATCTCGTAATAAGCTCTAGAGTCAAACAAACTGAATGGTAGCTATCTCGTAATAAGCTCTACAGTCAAACAAACTGAACGGTAGCTATCTCGTGACGATAAACTCTACAGTCAAACAAACTGAATGGTAGCTATCTCGTAATAAGCTCTACAGTCAAACAAACTGAATGGTAGCTATCTCGTAATAAGCTCTACAGTCAAACAAACTGAACGGTAGCTATCTCGTGACTATAAGCTCTGCAGTCAAATAAACTGAATGGTAGCTATCTCGTGACGATAAGCTCTACAGTCAAACAAACTGAATGGTACCTATCTCGTGACGTTAAGATCTACAGTCAAACAAACTGAATGGTAGCTATCTCGTGACGTTAAGCTCTACAGTCAAACAAACTGAATTGTAGCTATCTCATGATGATGAGCGCTACAGTCAAACAAACTGAATGGTAGCTATCTCGTGACGATACACTCTATAGTCAAATAAACTGAATTTCAGCTATTGCATGACGATAAACTCTACAGTCAAACAAACTGAATGGTAGCTATCTCGTGACGATAATCTCTACAGTCAAACAAACTGAATCGTAGCTACAATATCTTGTGATCATAAGTCAAACAAATTGTGTTTCAGTGGTATATTTTTTTCTACGTGATTTTTAGCCACCTTGTGAAATGCAGACCTTCAGGTTAGACAGTAGACTGCACTCACAGTGCTAGACCAGTGGTGAAGGGAGGACGGCTAAAAATAATCGGCAAATGGAACAATGTGTTTGATACCGTTCAATTTATTCAATTCCAGCCATTACTATGAGCACTTCCTCCTATTTAAAGCGAGGATATTATTATATTAGGACTGTCTTACGCTGTCCAGCCATTGTGAGAAAGAATTTAGAGACGTCAGATGATGTTTCTGTGATACATGCTATCAGGCATCAGATTATATCATACAATAGGAAAAGCATGCACACATCTTAGATCATTCATGTGTGTGGGAATCATTCACACATCTTAGATAATTCATGAGTGTAGTAATCATTCACACATCTTAGATAATTCATGAATCATTAGCTAATAACGAGAAAGAAACGAAAAGGCCTATACTGGATCAGTGTGAGGGTTGGTCTTTTCATTAGACTCATAATGAGGCTAACCATGTTGATGGATACAATATTAGACTCATAATGAGGCTAACCATGTTGAAGGATACCAGATTAGACTCATAATGATGCTAACCATGTTGAAGGATACCAGATTAGACTCATAATGAGGCTAACCATGTTGAAGGATACCAGATTAGACTCATAATGAGGCTAACCATGTTGAAGGATAACAGATTAGACTCATAATGAGGCTAACCATGTTGATGGATACAAGATTAAACTCATAATGAGGCTAACCATGTTGAAGGATACAAGATTAGACTAATAATGAGGCTAACCATGTTGAAGGATACCAGATTAAACTCATAATGAGGCTAACCATGTTGAAGGATACCAGATTAGACTCATAATGAGGCTAACCATGTTGAAGGATACCAGATTAGACTCATGAGGCTAACCATGTTGATGGATACCATATTAGACTCATAATGAGGCAAACCATGTTGAAGGAGACCAGATTAGACTCATTAATGATGCTAACCATGTTGATGGATTCCAGATTAGACTCATAATGAGGCTCACCATGTTGATGGATTCCAGATTAGACTTCTACAGCTAATGTACATGCCATTATGAAATGGATTAGTGCAATCCCTACCCTTGTAATGAAAGTAGGCTTTACGGATGACATGCACAGGAGAGAGACATTATTAGCACATATCACTAGCTTGAGGATGTGCAGAAAGGAAGCTTTTAAGGTTCATTTGATTTAATTTCTAAATACATGTTGCTTGAAATAAAGTTGCAGTTTGTTTGCTTCATCATCCTGGTATAATTATATATTTTTCACCAACCCTCCAGCCAACCACCTTATAAAAGATCCAACAACAACAGGAGTTCGTAAAAAGTCAAAACTTGTATTGTGCAGACAATAAATAGGGCTTACAAAGGGACGGTTGTATGACATGGTGTCCAGACCGACATGGTTGCCTCTTACCAACAGCATAATAATAATATAATAATAATCATCATCATCATCATCATCATCATCATAATAAATTAACAGGTTGATATGAAACTCCCTGCAGTCCAGCCCAGAGAGACAGATGCCTGGGTGCTGGGGGGGAGAATAGCATTTAGGGTCGCAAAATTCTCCCGATTCCGGGAAGCCTCCAGCCGGGACTTCTGGAAAACCTGGGAATTTGGGGAAATTTACCGGACATTTTGCAACCCAACTAGCGTTACTGGAGAGGAGAGGACAGGGCTCGTTGGTCACATGCACCACACCTCTCCACATCTCCTCATCTCACCACTCTCACCACATCTCTCCACATCTCACCACATCTCTCCTCATCTCACCACATCTCTCCACATCTCACCACATCTCTCCTCATCTCTCCACATCTCTCCTCATCTCACCACATCTCTCCACATCTCACCACATCTCTCCACATCTCTCCACATCTCTCCACATCTCTCCACATCTCTCCTCATCTCACCACATCTCTCCACATCTCACCACATCTCACCACATCTCTCCACATCTCACCACATCTCTCCTCATCTCTCCACATCTCTCCTCATCTCACCACATCTCTCCACATCTCACCACATCTCTCCACATCTCTCATCTCACATCTCACCACATCTCTCCACATCTCGGATCTCCACATCTCTCCACATCTCACCACATCTCTAATCTCTCCTAATCTCTCCACATCTCTCCTCAAAACCACAAAAAGAGAGATCTCTCTTTTTATTTTTTTATTATTTTATTTTATTATTTTATTTTTATTTTGGGGAATGGATCAGCTTAATATTGCAGATAGATTGTATCTTCTATCAATGTAATTGTCTGCATCACTTCCAATCCCCCATGTTTTTTTTATTTTTTATATATATACTCCCCTTTATTACTTTTCAACCCCACCATCCTTTCCCTACTTGGAGTAAATTAGTGAACAACAACGCCCAGGCCTCTACTTCCGGTCTATACTTACTATCTACACCTTATGGACAGAGTTAATTTTACAATAATTCTATTATATATATATTTATTTATTTTGTATTTATTTTTTTGCTCCTGAACTACTTCTACTCTCAACCTCTCCGATCATTTTCATGGTGTCTATACGGTTTGCCTCTATATGCCATATCTTTCTAACTGTGCTCCTTCCCAAAAGCTCCCAACATACAACCTATATACTTATTATGGACACAGTATGCTTACATTATTAGCTATCTTTGTTATTATTTTGTTGTTATTTGTTATTAGTCCCATCCTTCAACTCTATTCAATACCTCCCATCTATCTCTTAACACCATCCATATAGGATTTCTATTTGCCATATATATTTCGACCGTACTGTGATGTTTTACAAAAATTCTGAACCTTTCTATTCTCATTGCTTCTACAGATTGTGAATTAAAAATAAACATTTTTGCTAAAAGTATTATTATATTATTGATTGATTGACTATGACTTTTCAGATCACCCAGTAATGCTATCTGCAAGGTTAGTTCCAGGTAAATATTGCAATCCTTTAGCCATTCCTGGACCTGTGTCCAAAAACAAGCTACAAATGGACAGAACCAAAACAAATGATCTAATGATTCTGTCTCTTCACAGCAAAACCTGCAGAGCTGGGAAGATTGTATCCCCCATATAAATAACATTCTATTGGTAGCAAGCATTTTATATAATAATTTAAATTGAAAGACTCTAATTTTTTAATCCGGTGTCGTTTTGCGTGTCAGTTCATAAACACTATGCCATGGGATCGGTACGTCAAAGATCTCTTCCCAACTATTTTGCAATCTATATGGGACGGCTGTCAATCCTTTGGTCCTTAAGTGAAACTGATATACTTTTTTATTTATCACAGTTTTCCTTAACCAATTATGTTCTTTAATGCAAGGCCGACAGACAAGTTCCTTACTTTCTCTCCCCCTTCCACTTTCCTCTTCCACTTTTGCGGTAAGGCTGCAATTATTTGGTTGTAATTTTGGGTAGAGCAGACATTTCCATATGTTTTTTTGTTAGCTGCATGTGCGACATAACTCCACCAGTCCTACCGATGATATCATTTACGAAGATTATACCTTTTTTAAACATTCTGTCAAAAAATAAAGGTTTTTTGTCAATTAGTATATTTGAATTTAACCACAATATTTGTTGCATTATTTGTTCTGTCGTTTCTGGAGGATTAAATTGAAATTGCAACCAACTTTCTATGGCTTGTTTTAGAAATAGTGACATTTGGGAGATTATTTCCTTTTCAAATAACTGAAAGTGAGAGGTTGTAATCTGAATAAAGGGAAAAAGGCCTTTCTTGAACATTGGGTGAGACAATCTTACTAATTTGCTTGAGAACCAGTTCGGATTTAAGTATAACTTTTGTATGACTGAAGCTTTTAGTGATAGGTCTAATGCTTTAATATTTAATAATTTCTGTCCTCCGAATTCATATTCATTATATAAATATGCTCTTTTAATTTTGTCTGGCTTGCCGTTCCAAATAAAATTGAATATTTTTTTCTCATATAATTTAAAAAACTGTTCGCTAGGCGTAGGCAAGACCATAAGCAAATAGGTAAACTGGGATAATACTAAAGAGTTAATCAGGGTGATTTTTCCACAAATTGACAGGTATTTTCCTTTCCATGGTAGTAAGATCTTATCTATTTTTGCTAACTTTCTATTAAAATTTATTGAAGTGAGATCATTTATTTCCTTTGGGATATGTATTCCGAGTATATCCACATCACCATCAGACCATTTTATTGGTAAACTACATGGTAATGTAAAAATTGTATTTTCTAGTGATCCAATACGTAATATAGTACATTTGTCATAATTTGGTTGTAATCCAGAGAGGTTAGAAAATATATCTAGATCCTCTATGAGGCTGTGGAGGGATTCATCAGCGTACAATGACACCTTTGTTTTTAAGCCCTGTATTTCTAATCCTCTGATATTATTATTGGATCTGATTTTAATAGCTAACATCTCGATGGCCACAATAAATAGATATGCCGATAGTGGACATCCTTGTTTCACTCCTCTTGACAGTTTAAAACTTTCTGAGAAATAGCCATTATTTACTATTTTACACCTAGGGTTACTATACATGATTTTGACCCATTTTATAAGAGATTCTCCAAAATTGCAATGCTCCAGGCATTTATATATAAACCCCAGTCGAACTTTATCAAATGCCTTTTCGAAGTCTGATATGAATAGCAGGCCTGGTTTCCCATATTTTCCATATTGTTCTATTGTTTCCAATACTTGCCTTATATTATCTCCAATGTATCTTCCATGTAAAAAAACTGTCTGATTAGAATGAATAATATCCAACAATACCTTTTTAATTCTATGCGCTATACATTTTGCTAGGATTTTTGCATCACAACACTGAAGTGTAAGGGGCCTCCAATTTTGTAAATGGACTGGATCTTTATATTTTCCACTTGTATCCTGTTTCAATAATAATGAGATCAGACCTTCTTCTTGAGTGTCAGATAATCTACCATTTACATAGGAGTGGTTAAAACATGCTAATAACGGTCCGCTTAGTATATCAAAAAAGGTTTGGAATACCTCGACTGGTATGCCATCCAACCCTGGAGTTTTCCCGGATTTAAAGTCTTTAATTGCATCCAGAAGTTCCTCCTCTGTAATTTCACCTTCACATGAGTCTTTCTGTGTGGCTGTTAATTTGACATTATCAATAGAAAACAAATCTCTACAATTAGCTTCAGTTAGAGGCGACTGAAAAGAAAACATATGCTTAAAGTACTTTGTTTCTTCCTTCAAAATATCATTTGGTGAATTATGGGTGACTCCGTCAATTGTAACCAGTTTCATTAAGTTCTTTTTGGTAGCATTCCTATGTTGAAGATTAAAAAAGAATGTTGTGCATTTTTCCCCATATTCCATTAGTGCAATCCCTACCCTTGTAATGAAAGTAGGCTTTACGGATGACATGCACAGGAGAGAGACATTATTAGCACATATCACTAGCTTGAGGATGTGCAGAAAGGAAGCTTTTAAGGTTCATTTGATTTAATTTCTAAATACATGTTGCTTGAAATAAAGTTGCAGTTTGTTTGCTTCATCATCCTGGTATAATTATATATTTTTCACCAACCCTCCAGCCAACCACCTTATAAAAGATCCAACAACAACAGGAGTTCGTAAAAAGTCAAAACTTGTATTGTGCAGACAATAAATAGGGCTTACAAAGGGACGGTTGTATGACATGGTGTCCAGACCGACATGGTTGCCTCTTACCAACAGCATAATAATATAATAATAATCATCATCATCATCATCATCATCATCATAATAAATTAACAGGTTGATATGAAACTCCCTGCAGTCCAGCCCAGAGAGACAGATGCCTGGGTGCTGGGGGGGAGAATAGCATTTAGGGTCGCAAAATTCTCCCGATTCCGGGAAGCCTCCAGCCGGGACTTCTGGAAAACCTGGGAATTTGGGGAAATTTACCGGACATTTTGCAACCCAACTAGCGTTACTGGAGAGGAGAGGACAGGGCTCGGCTCGTTGGTCACATCTCACCATCTCTCTCATCCTCCACATCTCTCCTCATCTCCACTCTCTCCACATCTCTCCACATCTCACCACATCTCTCCACATCTCTCCACATCTCACCACATCTCTCCTCATCTCTCCACATCTCTCCACATCTCACCACATCTCTCCACATCTCTCCACATCTCTCCACATCTCCACATCTCTCCACATCTCTCCACATCTCTCCACATCTCTCCACATCTCACCACATCTCACCACATCTCTCCTCATCTCACCACATCTCTCCTCATCTCTCCACATCTCTCATCATCTCGTCATCTCTCCACATCTCACCACATCTCTCCACATTACAAATTCATCTTTCCACCTTATGATATTCCATCTCACCACATCTCTCCACATCTCTCCACATCTCTCCTCATCTCTCCACATCTCTCCACATCCACCACATCTCTCCCACATCTCTCCACATCTTCTCCACATCTCTCCTCATCTCTCCACATCTCTCCACATCTCACCACATCTCTCCTCATCTCTCCACATCTCTCCTCATCTCTCATTTTACATTTACATTTACGTCATTTAGCAGACGCTCTTATCCAGAGCGACTTACAAATTGGTGCTTTCACCTTATGATAGCCAGTGGGACAACCACTTTACAATAGATCTCTCCACATCTCTCCTAATTTCTCCACATCTCACCACATCTCTCCTCATCTTTCCACATCTCTCCTCTGCTAGCGTCTACAAGGCCATCATTCGTAAATGCTTTCAAAGAGTCTGTACATTTAAAAAAAATCTCTGTTAGTATGGCAGATGTGACCTGGCATCTTCTGTCCTCTGACATAGAGATGACCTCCTCAAGGTCTGTGTTCCTATGAGCCCTTGTCAAAAGTAGTGCACTATGTAGGGAATAGGGTGCCATTTGGGACGTAACCTGGCGTCTCCTCCATCCCTTGACTTGTAGAAACAAGGTTATAAGATAAAATGTTCCTCTGAAGGAGAAGAGATGTTCCCTCTGAGCTGGTTGGAGGTAGCCTGGTGGAACAAGCCCCATCTCCCCATGGCCTGGTGGAACAAGCCCCATCTCTGTCTCTGAGCTGGTTGGAGGTAGCCTGGTGGAACAAGCCCCATCTCTGTCTCTGAGCAGGTTGGAGGTGGCCTGGTGGAACAAGCCCCATCTCTGTCTCTGAGCTGGTTGGAGGTGGCCTGGTGGAACAAGCCCCATCTCTGTCTCTGAGCTGGTTGGAGGTGGCCTGGTGGAACAAGCCCCATCTCTGTCTCTGAGCTGGTTCGAGGTAGCCTGGTGGAACAAGCCTGATCTCTGCCTTCACCATTCTGTTTCACTCCACGTATCATTCTAACCTTTCTACAATAAATGAGGGTTTTGGAATAAGCCCGAAAAATGGTTGGTCCAATCAGCATCCTCTCAGAAATGGTGGGTGGGTTTAGGGCAATAACCCACATGGGCATACTGCAATCCTTGAAGGTAATTCGCTGATGAGTAAGTTTTGAATACTGCACCTCAGTACAGACATGGGCTCAAACTGCGTCGATGAGGAGGAATGCCAGAGTGATATGTGAAGTGAAATAGAATGGTGACCCAGCGATCAGGCTGGTTCCACTGGGCTCCTCGTGGTTCCTCCTCTGGCTAATCCAAAAGATTCAACTCCACTACGAAATAAGATGACCAGCACTCACAGACAACATTATTTCTATCAGTTTATTCCATACCAGCAGTTTTGTAATGTTTCCTCCTTTTTAACCTTTTTCTAGCCTAGTGGTTAAGAGCGTTGGGCCAGTAACTGAAAGGTTGCTGGTTCTAATCCCCGAGCTGACTAGGTGAAACATCTGTCTGTGCCCTTGAGCAAGACACTTCATCCCAATTGCTCCTGTAAGTCGCTCTGGATAAGAGCGTCTGTTAAATGACTAAAATGTAAATGTCTTAAGATGCTTCTTAACCTTTATGTTCGCATTCTTATCTTTAATTATTTATTGTTGTTGCATTGTTGAGAAGGAACCTGCAGTAAGCGTTTGGTTGAATTATTTAAATCATCCGTATCCCGTACACACGACGAATAAAACGTGAAAATAACACGAAGAGAAATTCTTAGCAACATTTGTTGCAATAAAGTTGTCTATTCTGATTCTTTCCCACTGCTGGCATGGAGTGAATCCAGAGAAACAGCTTGTGACCTGGTGAGTGCTGCCGTCTTCTTCATTCATCTGTTTCTCATTGTATGACATCCAGGAGACAGCACACGTTGACTGTTAATAGTTCCTTTAAGTGTTTATCAGTCTGATGTTTCCTGTGATCTATCCTGGGCTCCAGCTCCACATGCTTAGCCTCTATGGTGACACACAGAGAGACAGACAGCTCCTCCACGTTGGTAGAGAGACAGACAGAAATCTGTAGGTCGAACAACCCGGGAACAGGAGACTGGACCTGGGAACAGGAGACTGTCACATGGTCTTCACTGACCGCACAGCTGCTTCTTCACAGAAGAAACTACCTCTACACTACGGTCGATGGAACCTATAGACAGGAGAGAGAGAGAGAGAGAGAGAGAGAGAGAGAGAGAGAGAGAGAGAGAGAGAGAGAGAGAGGAGAGAGAGAGAGAGAGAGAGAGAGAGAGAGAGAGAGAGAGAGAGAGAGAGAGAGCACAGTCAGTGTTAGAGGAAATTATCACTTCCCAGAACTTCATCAATCAGAGATCTATTAATAACTGAATGGACGGACGATGCGAGTGCTCTGTCTGAACCATCTATTAATAGAGCTATATATCGAATAGCTATGTCCTCTGAGTGCTAGACAGGAACTGTGCTGAATGGTTAGGTAAGACACAGTCCTTTGTGGCGCTGGCAGAGCTTTATAACTGTGTCAGACGGGAGGGGGGGTCTGGCGTCAGCAGAGCAGAGGAGAGGAGAGGAGAGCAAGGCTCTGGCTAAATGTGTCCTCCTCTCCCTGGTTCTGTGTGATTCAGCAAAACGTACTGCTAAATCCGACCTTCATTCTAGCAGTCAGGGGAGCTAGTGGACTGGAGCTGCAGTGCCTCCAGCTAAATCTGGCCAGAACAAAACAGTAATGTCCCCCAGCTGAAATAGCTGCAGGCTTATTAATGCAGAATAGTATGCTCAGGTCTGTACAGTGAATGTACTCACACTGGCTAGGTTACATTAGTTTGTCTATTACCTGAGACACACTGACCAAAGCACACACACTTACCTTGTCAGGTGCTTGCTGGAATTGTGAACCTCCATCTCATTGCTCTTGAACTCATTCAGCTCCTTCCGTATTGCTGCCTGGAGAACACAACAACAATGTCAATGACAACAACAGAACAGTCAACAACAATAACAACAACAACAGCACAGTCAACAGCAATAACATAGTCAACCACAATAACAACAACATCAGTCAACAACAATAACAGTGAAAAAATGAGTGTGAAAAAAGGAGCTGATGCAGTCACTCTGTCACCATGATGAACACAAAGCCTGCTACTGTGTGTTTGTGTGTGTGTGTGTGTGTGTGTGTGTGTGTGTGTGTGTGTGTGTGTGTGTGTGTGTGTGTGTGTGTGTGTGTGTGTGTGTGTGTGTGTGTGTGTGTGTGTGTGTGTGTGTGTGTGTGTGTGTGTGTGTGTGTGTGTGTGTGGACGTGTTTGACTGCGCGTGAGAGTTGAGCTGACCTTGTCTGAAGCAGACAGCCTGGTCCAGGGTTTGTCTGCCCTGCGGTCGTAGTCCTGAGCCTTGGCCACCTCAACATAGTCACTGAAACGAATCAGTATCTTCCTTTCCCTCAACTCATCTACTGTGGGACGCTGGTTCAACTTCCTGTTGAGTCTCTGTTTGATCTCTCTCCTCTCCTCCTGCTCTGACTGGTCGTTCCTCTCTGAAGATGAAACAGGAAGAACAACACATTTAAAAACAACATTGACCTGTGACCTGTGTGTAACACCTTGTTGCCATAGTTATGTCATAGTTATGATGATCTGGTGTCAGTCCTGACATGACTGTAGACAAATTAAAATGTGTGTGTGTGTGTGTGTGTGTGTGTGTGTGTGTGTGTGTTTGGGAGAAATGTGAGCTGGGCATGCAGATTGAAGCCTAATAGGATTTAATCTATCTTTATTAGACGTTAGGGTTAGGGTTAGAGTTAGGGTTTGAGTTAGGATTTGAGACGGGCATAAGCATCTGCCTCTGGTGCCAAAGGTTGCAAGTTCGAATCCAGTGATAGAAAGTTGTTTTTGAGATTTTGGTTTTAAGCCTATCCCAAACGTTAACCACTACCTTAACCATTCTGAGTTAATGCCTAACCTTAACCATTCTGAGTTAATGCCTAACCTTAAGATTACGGAGTTAATGCATAAACTTGACCCTACCTTCAAAATTCAGAGTTAATGCCTAAACACTTCGAAATACATTTTCATATTATATTAATAATAATATGAATATAGACTGTATTATATAACATAGTAGATTACTATTTTTTGTTTAGGAGTTTTAGGGACAAAAGCCCTCCAGGATTAAAACTGATATTAAAGCTCTTTATTTTTTTTTTGTGCAAAAAAGATCGAATGATATAATGTGTTAGAATGTCCCTTCCTTTCTCTAAACCAGTAGTGAAGAGAGCTGGCACAAAATACACATTCCATATAGACTTAGGCAATGGGATATCTTTCTGCATAATGTGCCAAAAAAAAACTATTTTTTTGATCATTTGAAATACTATTTATCGATAGTAGCCTAATGTTCGACAATAGGGATATTTATTTGTCAAATGTTTTTAAATCAGGATATGTAGATAGATGCATTTTAAGAAAGCTGCAGTATAAAACTGCAATTTTTCAAGTTCAATGTAACTTGTGTCTTCATCACCATGGCAATAAATGTAACAATAATAATTGAATCATGTCGCAGTCGCACTGAAGCGGTTGGTATGATCAGTTATAAACTATGTAGGAGATATGCTAATAACACTCACGTTTGAGGATGTTCCGACTCTCCAGCTCCTCCACCGCGGGTCTCTGGCTCAGCCGCCTGCGGAAAAACACCAGAATAATGTTCTGAACCATGTTGTTGTTGTTGTTGTCTGATTTTCCGCTTCTCGTCCTCTGGTAACAGTCTCTGACAGACTGACAGACCGACAGACAGTTTCTACAAGCAGCAGCAGCAGCAGTCAGGATGTCTGAGTCGGAGTGTGGAGATCCACGATCTACATTTCCTAGTGTCCCATCTGGAGTTTACTAGGAACCCTCTTCTGTGACTGGACCGAGAGCGCCTCCACATCGGGGTAGAAGGCAAGGGTGCGTGGTTTATCACGCTACAAACACAAAGTCCCTTATGCAGAATATCTATCCAGTTTTACAAAATATTTCAGAAGATCCGCTGTGCAGGATAAAATAGCCTGGATAGTGTCAGCGCGACGGGAAAGTAAAAGGATGAATCTGTAGCCTATAAGATCCCGTACTGCACAGCAGTGAGTGCTCTACTCTACTCTACTCTGCTGTCAGTAATGTATTCTGCCTGGCTACTGACGCGACGCTGCTGTCCACTGTGGTGTGGTGCTGGAGAGCTCTCTCCTTTCACTACAGCGCAGGAGGAGGGGAGGGGTGTTGCTACGTAGATAGGAAATTCCCACTCACGCTCCAAACGGTGCAAGCCTTGAAAACTGCAGCAGTCAGGGATTCAGCAGGCAGGCAGACTCCCCTCCTCTCCTCTCCTCTCCTCTCCTCTCCTCTCCTCTCCTCTCCTCTCCTCTCCTCTCCTCTCCTCTCCTCTCCTCTGAAAACTCTCTTCTCTCCTCCCTTCCCCTCCTCTCCTCCTCCTCATCCCCTCACCTCCTCTCCCCTACTCTCTTCCTCTCCTCTCCTCTCCTTCCCTTCCACTCACCTCCTCTCCTTTCGCCTCCTCTCCTCTTCTTCTCCTCCTCTCCCCTCCTCCCCTCTCCTCTCCTCTCCACTTCTCCTCTCCCCTCCTCTCCTCTCCTTTCTCTCCTCTCCTCTCCCCTCATTTTTCTCTCCTCTCCTCTCCTCTCCTCTTCCCTCCTCTCCCCTCCTCTCCTCTTCTCTCCTCTCCCTTCCCTTCCTCTCCTCTCTTCTCCACTCCCCTCCTCTCCTTTCGCCTCCTCTCCTCTCCTCTTCTTCTCCTCTCCTCTCCTCTCCTCTCCTCTCCTCTCCTCTCCTCTCCTCTGCCCTCCTCTCCCCTCCCTCCTCTTCTTCTCCTTCCTCTCCTCTCCCTTCCCTTCCTCTCCTCTCTTCTCCACTCCCCTCCTCTCCTTTCGCCTCCTCTCCTCTCCTCTTCTTCTCCTCTCCCCTCCTCCCCCTCTCCTCACCTCTCAACTCCTCTCCCCTCCTCTCCCCTCCTCTCCTCTCCTCTCCTCTCCTCTCCTCTCCTCTCCTCTCCTCTCCTCTCCTCTCCCCTCCTCTCCTCACCTCTCAACTCCTCTCCCCTCCCATCCTCCTCCTCTCCCCTCCTCTCCTCTCCCCTCCTCCCCTCTCCTCGCCTCTCTCTCTTCTCTTCTCCTCTCCTCTCTTCTCCTCTTCTCTCCCTTCCCCTCCTCTCCCCTCTTCTCCACTCCCCTCCTCTCCTTTTGCCTCCTCTCCTCTCCTCTCCTCTCCTCTCCTCCTCCTCTCTTCTCTCCTCCCTCCCCTCCTCTCCTCCTCCTCATCCCCTCACCTCCTCTCCCCTACTCTCCTCTCCTTTCTCCTTCCTCTCCTCTCCTCTCCCTTCCCTTCCACTCACCTCCTCTCCTTTCGCCTCCTCTCCTCTTCTTCTCCTCTCTCCTCCTCCTCCCCTCTCCTCTCCTCTCTCCACTTCTCCTCTCCCCTCTCTCCTCTCCTTTCTCTCCTCTCCCCTCAGTTTCTCTCCTCTCCTCTCCTCTCCTCTTCCCTCCTCTCCCCTCCTCTCCTCTTCTCTCCTCTCCCTTCCCTTCCTCTCCTCTCTCTCCACTCCCCTCCTCTCCTTTCGCCTCCTCTCCTCTCCTCTTCTTCTCCTCTCCTCTCCTCTCCTCTCCTCTGCCCTCCTCTCCCCTCCTCTCCTCTTCTTTCTCCTTCCTCTCCTCTCCCTTCCCTTCCTCTCCTCTCTTCTCCTCCCCTCCTCTCCTTTCGCCTCCTCTCCTCTCCTCTTCTTCTCCTCTCCCCTCCTCCCCTCTCCTCACCTCTCAACTCCTCTCCCCTCCTCTCCCTCCTCCTCTCCTCTCTCTCTCCTCTCCTCTCCTCTCCTCTCCTCTCCTCTCCCTCCCTCTCCTCACCTCTCAACTCCTCTCCCCTCCCATCCTCTCCTCTCCCCTCCTCTCCTCTCCCCTCCTCCCCTCTCCTCGCCTCTCCTCTCTTCTCTTCTCCTCTCCTCTCTTCTCCTCTTCTCTCCCTTCCCTCCTCTCCCCTCTTCTCCACTCCCCTCCTCTCCTTTTGCCTCCTCTCCTCTCCTCTCCTCTCCTCTCCTCTCCTCTCCTCTCCTCTCCTCTCCTCTCCTCTCCTCTCCTCTCTTCTCTCTCTCTCCTCCCTTCCCCTCCTCTCCTCCTCCTCATCCCCTCACCTCCTCTCCTCTCCTTTCTCCTTCCTCTCCTCTCCTCTCCTCTCCCTTCCCTTCCACTCACCTCCTCTCCTTTCGCCTCCTCTCCTCTTCTTCTCCTCTCCCCTCCTCCCCTCTCCTCTCCTCTCCACTTCTCCTCTCCTCTCCTTTCTCTCCTCTCCTCTCCCCTCAGTTTCTCTCCTCTCCTCTCCTCTCCTCTCCTCTCCTCTCCTCTCCTCTCCTCTCCTCCTCTCCTCTCCTCTCCCACCTCCTCTGCCCTCCTCTCCCCTCCTCCTCTTCTCTCCTCTCCTCTCCTCTCCTCTCCTCTCCTCTCCTCTCCTCTCCTCTCCTCTCCTCTCCTCTCCTCTCCTCTCCTCTCCTCTCCTCTCCTCTCCTCTCCTCTCCTCTTCTCTCCCTTCCCCTCCTCTCCTTTCGCCTCCACTCCTCTCGTCTCCCCTCCTCTCCCCTCCTCTCCCTCCTCTCATCTCTCCTTCCTCTCCTCTCCTCTCCTCTCCACACACACACACACACACACACACACACACACACACACACACACACACACACACACACACACACACACACACACACACACACACAGACACACACACACAGTAGCAGGCTTTGTGTTCATCATGGTGACAGAGTGACTGCATCAGCTCCTTTTTTCACACTCTCTACATAAAACTAGTTTCTATATATAGAACAGAACTGCTAATTATAACATTACAGATCTAAATAAAACCAGTCTATATCAAACACAGTGTCTGTCCCTGTCCTGTCCTGGTAGAGAGCGGTATCCCTGGGGCACACCAGGATGCGCCCCAAATGGCCCTATGGGCCCTGCTCAAAAGTAGTGCACTATGAAATAATAGGGTGCCATTTTGGACGCAAGCCCAGTCAATATAAAGCCCAGTCTATATTACTTTTACATTTACATTTACGTCATAAAGCCCAGTCTATATAAAGTCCAGTCTTTATGAAGTCCAGTCTATATAAAGTCCAGTCTGTATAAAGTCCAGTCTATATAAAGTCCAGTCTGTATAAAGTCCAGTCTATATAAAGTCCAGTCTATATAAAGTCCAGTCTATATAAAGTCCAGTCTATATAAAGTCCAGTCTATATAAAGTCCAGTCTTTATCAAGTCCAGTCTATATAAAGTCCAGTCTATATAAAGTCCAGTCTATATAAAGTCCAGTCTATATAAAGCCCATTCTATATAAAGTCCAGTCTATATAAAGCCCATTCTATATAAAGCCCATTCTATATAAAGTCCAGTCTATATAAAGCCCATTCTATATAAAGTCCAGTCTATATAAAGTCCAGTCTATATAAAGCCCATTCTATATAAAGTCCAGTCTGTATAAAGTCCAGTCTATATAAAGTCCAGTCTATATAAAGCCCATTCTGTATAAAGTCCAGTCTATATAAAGTCCAGTCTATATAAAGTCCAGTCTATATAAAGTCCAGTCTATATAAAGTCCAGTCTATATAAAGCCCATTCTATATAAAGTCCAGTCTATATAAAGTCCATTCTATATAAAGTCCAGTCTATATAAAGCCCATTCTATATAAAGTCCATTCTATATAAAGCCCATTCTATATAAAGTCCAGTCTATATAAAGCCCATTCTATATAAAGTCCAGTCTATATAAAGTCCAGTCTATATAAAGCCCAGTCTATATAAAGTCCAGTCTATATAAAGTCCAGTCTGTAATAATCCCAGTATGTATAAAGTCCAGTCTATATAAAAGTCCAGTCTATATAAAGTCCAGTCTATATGAAGCCCATTCTATATAAAGTCCATTCTATATAAAGCCCAGTCTATATAAAGTCCAGTCTATATAAAGTCCAGTCTGTATAAAGTCCAGTCTGTATAAAGAACATTTACATTTACATTTACATTTACATTTTAGTCATTTAGCAGACACTCTTATCCAGAGCAATTTACAGTTAGTGAGTGCATACATTTTTCATACTGGCCCACTGTGGGAATTGAACCCACAACCCTGGCATTACAAGCGCCATGCTCTACCAACTGAGCTACAGGAGGTTATGGCTTTACACCCCCTGCTATATTGTGGATAAAGAGTTACCTGTCTAACAGAACACAGAGGGTGTTCTTTAATGGAAGCCTCTCCAACATTATCCAGGTAGAATCAGGAATTCCCCAGGGCAGTTGTCTAGGCCCCTTTCATTTTTCAATCTTTACTAACGACATGCCACTGGCTTTGAGTAAAGCCAGTGTGTCTATGTATGCGGATGACTCAACACTATACACGTCAGCTACTACAGCGACTGAAATGACTTCAACACTTAACAAAGAGCTGCAGTTAGTTTCAGAGTGGGTGGCAAGGAATAAGTTAGTCCTAAATATTTCTAAAACTAAAAGCATTGTATTTGGGACAAATCATTCACTAAACCCTAAACCTCAATTAAATCTTGTAATAAATAATGTGGAAATTGAGCAAGATGAGGTGACAAAACTGCTTGGAATAACCCTGGATTGTAAACTGTCATAGTCAAAACATGTTGATACAACAGTAGCTAAGATGGGGAGAAGTCTGTCCATAACAAAGCGCTGCTCTACCTTCTTAACAACACTATCACCAAGGCAGGTCCTACAGGCCCTAGTTTTGTCGTACCTGGACTACTGTTCAGTCGTGTGGTCAGGTGACACAAAAAGGGACTCAGGAAAATTGCAATTGGCTCAGAACAGGGCAGCACGACTGGCCCTTGGATGTACACGGAGAGCAAACATTAATAAAATGCATATCAATCTCTCCTGGCTCAAAGTGGAGGAGAGATGGACTTCATCACTACTTGTATTTATGAGAGGTATTGACATGTTGAATACACCGAGCTGTCTGTTTGAACTACTGGCACACAGCTCGGACACCCATGCATACCCTACAAGACATGCCACCAGAGGTCTCTTCACAGTCCCCAAGTCCAGAACAGACTATGGGAGGCGCACAGTACTACATAGAGCCATGACTACATGGAACTCTATTCCCCATCAAGTAACTGATGCAAAATTAGATTTAAAAAACAGATACAAATACACTTTATGGAACAGCGGGGACTGTGAAGCAACACAAACATAGGCACAGACACATGCATACACACACACAATAACATACGCACTATACACACACGTACACTTGGATTTTGTACTGTAGATATGTGGTAGTACCAATACTATCCTAGGACCTAACCCCAACACTATCCTAGGACCTAACTAACCCCAATACTATCCTAGGACCTAACCCCAACACTATCCTAGGACCTAACCCCAACACTATCCTAGGATCTAACCCCAACACTATCCTAGGACCTAACCCCAACACTATCCTAGGACCTAACCCCAACACTAGCCTAGGACCTATCTAACCCCAACACTAGCCTAGGACCTATCTAACCCCCAACACTAGCCTAGGACCTATCTAACCCCAACACTAGCCTAGGACCTAACCCCAACACTAGCCTAGGACCTAACCCCAACACTAACCTAGGACCTAACCCCAACACTATCCTAGGACCTAACCCCAACACTATCCTAGGACCTAACCCCAATACTATCCTAGGACCTAACCCCAACACTAGCCTAGGACCTAACCCCATCACTAGCCTAGATCCTAACTAACCCCAACACTATCCTAGGACCTAACCCCAACACTATCCTAGGACCTAACCCCCAACACTATCCTAGGACCTAACCCCAACACTAGCCTAGGACCTAACCCCAACACTATCCTAGGACCTAACTAACCCCAACACTATCCTAGGACCTAACCCCAACACTATCCTAGGACCTAACCCCAACACTATCCTAGGACCTAACCCCAACACTATCCTAGGACCTAACTAACCCCAACACTATCCTAGGACCTAACCCCAACACTATCCTAGGACCTAACCCCAACACTATCCTAGGACCTAACTAACCCCAACACTATCCTAGGACCTAACCCCAACACTATCCTAGGACCTAACCCCAACACTATCCTAGGACCTAACCCCATCACTATCCTAGGACCTAACCCCAACACTATCCTAGGACCTAACCCTGAACACTATCCTAGGACAAAACCCCAACACTATCCTAGGACCTAACCCCAACACTATCCTAGGACCTAACCCCAACACTATCCTAGGACCTAACCCCATCACTATCCTAGGACCTAACCCCAACACTATCCTAGGACCTAACCCTGAACACTATCCTAGGATCTAACCCCAACACTATCCTAGGACCTAACCCCAATACTATCCTAGGACCTAACCCCAACACTAGCTTAGAACCTAACCCCAACACTATCCTAGGACCTAACCCCAACACTATCCTAGGACCTAACCCCAACACTATCCTAGGACCTATCCCCAACACTATCCTAGGACCTAACCCCAACACTATCCTAGGACCTAACCCCAACACTATCCTAGGACCTATCCCCAACACTATCCTAGGACCTAACCCCAACACTATCCTAGGACCTATCCCCAACACTATCCTAGGACCTAACCCCAACACTATCCTAGGACCTAACTAACCCCAACACTATCCTAGGACCTAACTAACCCCAACACTATCCTAGGACCTAACCCCAACACTAGCCTAGGACCTAACCCCAACACTAGCCTAGGACCTAACTAACCCCAACACTATCCTAGGACCTAACCCCAACACTAGCCTAGGACCTAACCCCAACACTAGCCTAGGACCTAACTAACCCCAACACTATCCTAGGACCTAACCCCAACACTATCCTAGGACCTAACCCCAACACTATCCTAGGATCTAACCCCAACACTATCCTAGGACCTAACCCCAACACTAGTCTTGATCCTATCTAACCCCAACACTATCCTAGGATCTAACCCCAACACTATCCTAGGACCTAACCCCAACACTATCCTAGGACCTATCTAACCCCAACACTAGTCTTGATCCTAACTAACCCCAACACTATCCTAGGACAAAACCCCAACCACCAGGACCTAACTAACCCAAATACTAACCTAGGACCTAACCCCAACACTATCCTAGGACCTAACCCCAACACTATCCTAGGATCTAACTAACCCCAACACTAGCCTAGGACCTAACCCCAACACTATCCTAGGACCTAACCCCAACACTATCCTAGGACCTAACCCCAACACTAGCCTAGATCCTAACTAACCCCAACACTAGCCTAGGACCTAACCCCAACACTAACCTAGGACCTAACCCCAACACTATCCTAGGACCTAACCCCCAACACTAGCCTAGGACCTAACCCCAACACTATCCTAGGACCTAACCCCAACACTATCCTAGGACCTAACCCCAACACTATCCTAGGACCTAACCCCAATACTATCCTAGGACCTAACCCCAACACTATCCTAGGACCTAACCCCAACACTATCCTAGGACCTAACCCCATCACTAGCATAGATCCTAACTAACCCCAACACTAGCCTAGATCCTAACTAACCCCAACACTAGCCTAGGACCTAACCCCCAACACTATCCTAGGACCTAACCCCAACACTATCCTAGGACCTAACCCCATCACTAGCATAGATCCTAACTAACCCCAACACTATCCTAGGACCTAACCCCATCACTAGCATAGATCCTAACTAACCCCAACACTAGCCTAGGACCTAACTAACCCCAACACTAGCCTAGGACCTAACCCCCAACACTATCCTAGGACCTAACCCCAACACTAGCCTAGGACCTAACCCCAACACTATCCTAGGACCTAACCCCAACACTATCCTAGGACCTAACTAACCCCAACACTATCCTAGGACCTAACCCCCAACACTATCCTAGGACCTAACCCCAACACTATCCTAGGATCTAACCCCAACACTATCCTAGGACCTAACCCCAACACTATCCTAGGACCTAACCCCAACACTATCCTAGGACCTAACTAACCCCAACACTATCCTAGGACCTAACTAACCCCAACACTATCCTAGGACCTAACCCCCAACACTAGCCTAGGACCTAACTAACCCCAACACTATCCTAGGACCTAACCCCAACACTAGCCTAGGACCTAACCCCAACACTAGCCTAGGACCTAACTAACCCCAACACTATCCTAGGACCTAACCCCAACACTATCCTAGGACCTAACCCCCAACACTAGACTAGGACCTAACTAACCCCAAAACTATCCTAGGACCTAACCCCAATACTATCCTAGGACCTAACCCCAACACTATCCTAGGACCTAACCCCAACACTGGCCTAGGACCTAACTAACCCCAACACTATCCTAGGACCTAACCCCAACACTATCCTAGGACCTAACCCCAACACTGGCCTAGGACCTAACTAACCCCAACACTAGCCTAGGACCTAACCCCAACACTATCCTAGGATCTAACTAACCCCAACACTATCCTAGGACAAAACCCCAACCACCAGGACCTAACTAACCCAAATACTAACCTAGGACCTAACCCCAACACTAACCTAGGACCTAACCCCAACACTATCCTAGGATCTAACTAACCCCAACACTATCCTAGGACCTAACTAACCCAAACACTATCCTAGGACCTAGCCCCAACACTATCCTAGGACCTAACTAACCCCAACACAAGCCTAGGATCTAACTAACCCCAACACTATCCTAGGATCTAAATAACCCCAACACTAGTCTAGATCCTAACTAACCCCAACATTAGTCTAGATCCTAACTAACCCCAACACTAGCCTAGGACCTAACTAACCCCAACACTAGACTAGGACCTAACCCCAACACTGGCCTAGCACCTAACCCCCAAAACTATCCTAGGATCTAACCCCCAACACTATCCTAGGACCTAACTAACCCCAACACTGGCCTAGGACCTAACTAACCCCAACACTAGACTAGGACCTAACCCCCAACACTGGCCTAGCACCTAACCCCCAACACTATCCTAGGACCTAACTAACCCCAACACTGGCCTAGGACCTAACTAACCCCAACACTAGACTAGGACCTAACCCCAACACTAGACTAGGACCTAACCCCCAACACTAGGACCTAACCCCAATACTATCCTAGGACCTAACTAACCCCAACACTAGACTAGGACCTAACCCCCAACACTAGGACCTAACCCCAACACTAGCCTAGGACCTAACTAACCCCAACACTAGCCTAGGACCTAACCCCCAACACTATCCTAGGACAAAACCCCAACACTATCCTAGGACCTAACTAACCCCAACACTATCCTAGGACCTAACCCCCAACACTAGCCTAGGACCTAACCCCAACACTAGCCTAGGACCTAACCCCAACACTATCCTAGGACCTAACCCCAACACTATCCTAGGACCTAACCCCAACACTATCCTAGGACCTAACTAACCCCAACACTAGACTAGGACCTAACTAACCCCAACACTGGCCTAGCACCTAACCCCAACACTAGCCTAGGACCTAACCCCAACACTATCCTAGGACCTAACCCCAACACTATCCTAGGACCTAACTAACCCCAACACTAGACTAGGACCTAACTAACCCCAACACTGGCCTAGAAACATACCCCAACCACCAGGACCTAACTAACCCCAACACTGGCCTAGGACCTAACCCCCAACACTAGCCTAGGACCTAACCCCCAACACTATCCTAGGACCTAACCCCCAACACTGGCCTAGGACCTAACCCCCAACACTGGCCTAGGACCTAACCCCATCATTGGCCTAGGACCTAACCCCCAACACTGGCCTAGGACCTAACCCCCAACACTGGCCTAGGACCTAAACCCCCAACACTAGCCTAGGACCTAACCCCCATCATTGGCCTAGGACCTAACCCCCCAACACTGGCCTAGGACCTAACCCCCAACACTGGCCTAGGACCTAACCCCCAACACTGGCCTAGGACCTAACCCCCAACACTGGCCTAGGACCTAACCCCCAACACTGGCCTAGGACCTAACCCCCAACACTGGCCTAACCCCCAACACTGGCCTAGGACCTAACCCCCAACACTAGCCTAGGACCTAACCCCCAGCCCTATCCTAGGACCTAACCCCCAGCCCTAGCAGTGTACCTCATCTGTATTCTGTCTGAAGTGGACATGTTTTCTGCTCAGTGGGCGATTCAGAACCTAACCCCTCCCTTAGTGGGCGGTCCAAGACTAGACAGACAGACCCCTCCCACTGTGTTCTCCAGGCCTAACAGTAAAGGGCAGACGGTTCAAACACACCAGGGGATACATTATTGATGTTTGACCTCAGAAAAAGATGGTTGGTTTAATCTCAGAGTCTCTGAATAGATCTTATTCATCTCTAAAGAACAGCTGGTCTGTCTGTCCGTCTGTCTGTCTGCCTACCTGTTTGTCTGTCTGTCTGCCTGTCTGTCTCTCTCAACAGGAGAGGCCCTCAGGTAGATCCTCCTTATCTCTCTCTCTCTCTCTTTCTTTCTCTCTATCTCTCTCTTTGTCCCTCAGACAGACCCTAGAGTACAGTACTGGGAGGTGTAGACGGTACTAGAGCATATTCTAGACTCATATGGTCAAAGTGACAGACAGGGTGACAGACAGGGTGACAGACAGGGTGACAGACAGGGTGACAGGGTGACGGACAGGGTGACAGACAGGGTGACAGACAGGGTGACAGACAGGGTGACAGGGTGACAGACAGGGTGACAGGGTGACAGACAGGGTGACAGACAGGGTGACAGACAGGGTGACAGACAGGGTGACAGACAGGGTGACAGACAGGGTGACAGGGTGACAGGGTGACAGACAGGGTGACAGACAGGGTGACAGACAGGGTGACAGGGTGACAGACAGGGTGACAGACAGGGTGACAGACAGGGTGACAGGGTGACAGGGTGACAGGGTGACATACAGGGTGACAGACAGGGTGACAGACAGGGTGACAGACAAGGTGACAGACAGGGTGACAGACAGGGTGACAGGGTGACAGGGTGACAGACAGGGTGACAGACAGGGTGACAGGGTGACAGACAGGGTGACAGACAGGGTGACAGACAGGGTGACAGACAGGGTGACAGACAGGGTGACAGACAGGGTGACAGACAGGGTGACAGGGTGACAGGGTGACAGACAGGGTGACAGACAGGGTGACAGACAGGGTGACAGACAGGGTGACAGGGTGACAGACAGGGTGACAGACAGGGGACAGACAGGGTGACAGACAGGGTGACAGACAGGGTGACAGACAGGGTGACAGACAGGGTGACAGGGTGACAGGGTGACAGGGTGACAGGGTGACAGGGTGTCACCTCCTGGGTTATATGATATCTAACAGAAGCCGAACAGAATGTCACTGCACTGTGACACCACCTCTCTCCACTCATCCCCTCTCCCCTCCCCTCCTCTCCTTTTCTGCTCCTCTCCTCTCCCCTCCCCTCTTCTCCTCTCCCTTCTCCTCCCCTCCCCTCCTCTTATCAACTCCAACTGGTGTGCTAATTCCAGCGCGGTGGAAGTGTCGACCCAATGTTCACCCGTCTTGGAATGTTCAAAGGCCGACCCTTCTACCTCCCGAAGGAGTTTTCAACTGTTATCGTGACTGTTGTATACATTCCACCTCAGGATAATACAAATAACAAGCTGGCGCTTAACGAACTGTACAAGACTATAAACAAGCAGGAAAACCTACACCCAGAGGCTGCCTTTCTGGTGATTTCTACACGTGATACCCAACTTCAATCAAAACGTCTCCCAACGCCACTAGGGGCGATAAAGTCCTAGACCACTGCTTTCTACCGACAAGCATAAGAGGCCCTCCCTCGTCCGCCATTCGGCAAATCAGATCATGACTCCGTACTCTTGCTTCCTCTTTACAAGCTGAAACAGGAAGTACCCGCGATTCGCTCCTTTGAGAAATGGTCACCAGAATCAGAGGTCATGCTACAGGACTGCGCTGATGGGAATATGTTTCGAGACTCCGCCGATAACATAGACGAGCTAACCACCTCGGCGACGTTGTACCCACGGTGAGGGGACGCTGCTTCCCCAATCAAAAGCCCTGGATTAACACAGAGGTTGGCACTAAACTAAAGGAAAGCTACCACACACACAAGGCCATCACAGAAAACCCTGAGGCTACGTCCGAAGACAGGATCAAGCACAAGGCCCGCTATGACCTCCGCAGAGTCATCAAACGAGCAAAAGGACAATATAGGAATAAGGTGGAATCATATTCCACAGGCTCTGACGCCCGCTGCATGTGGCAGGGCTACAGTCCATTACAGATTACAAAGGAAGACCCAGCCGTGATCTGCCCAACGATGCCTCTCTATCAGATGAACTCAATGTATTTTTTTATTCACGCTTTGACAACAACAACAACAACGAGCCGGGTGTGAGCGCCGTCACCGACCCAGAGGATTGGGTGATCTCGCTCTCTGGGGCCGACGTGAGAAGATTCTTTAATCAGGTCAACAACCGCAAGGTGAATGTCCATTTTCTTGTTTGCTTATGGCCGAAATACAGCTCGTTGAATGTGGTCTTAGTGCCAGCATCGGTTTGTGATGTTAAATAGACAACTATGAAAAATATTGATGAAAACGCTCTTGGTAAATAGCATTGTCTGCAGCTTATCATGAGGTATTCCATCTCAGGCGAGCAATAATTGGAGACTTCCTTAACATTAGAGATCGCGCACCAGCTGTTGTTAACAAAGAGACACACCCCTCCTCCCTCGTCTTTACAGAGTCTGCCATCCGGTCTTGACGATGCATAGAAAAACCAGCAAGATGTATATTTATGTGCTCTGAGAAACATAGGATATTACAGTTTTTCAGGTCCCGTTGACAGTATAGTCTCGAATGGAGCTCATCCAATTTGTTCTCCAGTGACTGCACATTCACCAACAGAACGGAGGGCAATGGCAGTCTATTCGTCAGCATGCCACCTCGCCTGCCTCTCTTTCACCGTTGCTTCCTATTTCGAGTCCCGGGGATCAGGGCCTGGTCCAGAGTGAGCAGAAAGTCCAGAGCTGCCGACTCATTGAAGTAGAAATTTTAATCTCAATCGAGGTTAGTGATCGCCGTTCTGACGTCCAGAAGCTGTTTTTGGTCATAGAAAATGATGGTGGAGGCATTATGGAAGAAAAAAAAAAGTTTCGATCAGCGTAAAGAAAACACACAAAAAAGCAGAATTGGTCAGGAGCCCATAAGACGGCTGCTAAAAACTGCAGCGCCATCTATTTTATTCTGCTATAATGCTGCTCCGTGCAGCCAGAGAGATCATATCACTCAGTATGTTCCTGTTATAATGCTGCTCCGTGCAGCCAGAGAGATCATTTCACTCAGTATGTTCCTGCTATAATGCTGCTCCGTGCAGCCAGAGAGATCATATCACTCAGTATGTTCCTGTTATAATGCTGCTCCGTGCAGCCAGAGAGATCATATCACTCAGTATGTTCCTGCTATAATGCTGCTCCGTGCAGCCAGAGAGATCATATCACTCAGTATGTTCCTGCTATAATGCTGCTCCGTGCAGCCAGAGAGATCATATCACTCAGTATGTTCCTGCTATAATGCTGCTCCGTGCAGCCAGAGAGATCATATCACTCAGTATGTTCCTGTTATAATGCTGCTCCGTGCAGCCAGAGAGATCATATCACTCAGTATGTTCCTGCTATAATGCTGCTCCGTGCAGCCAGAGAGATCATATCACTCAGTATGTTCCTGTTATAATGCTGCTCCGTGCAGCCAGAGAGATCATATCACTCAGTATGTTCCTGTTATAATGCTGCTCCGTGCAGCCAGAGAGATCATATCACTCAGTATGTTCCTGCTATAATGCTGCTCCGTGCAGCTAGAGAGATCATATCACTCAGTATGTTCCTGCTATAATGCTGCTCCGTGCAGCCAGAGAGATCATATCACTCAGTATGTTCCTGTTATAATGCTGCTCCGTGCAGCTAGAGAGATCATATCACTCAGTATGTTCCTGTTATAATGCTGCTCCGTGCAGCCAGAGAGATCATATCACTCAGTATGTTCCTGTTATAATGCTGCTCCGTGCAGCCAGAGAGATCATATCACTCAGTATGTTCCTGTTATAATGCTGCTCCGTGCAGCCAGAGAGATCATATCACTCAGTATGTTCCTGTTATAATGCTGCTCCGTGCAGCCAGAGAGATCATATCACTCAGTATGTTCCTGCTATAATGCTGCTCCGTGCAGCCAGAGAGATCATATCACTCAGTATGTTCCTGCTATAATGCTGCTCCGTGCAGCCAGAGACATATCACTCAGTATGTTCCTGTTATAATGCTGCTCCGTGCAGCCAGAGAGATCATATCACTCAGTATGTTCCTGCTATAATGCTGCTCCGTGCAGCCAGAGAGATAATGAGAGTATCTAACCCTAGTCCTGTTACAATAGTCTCTAACCCTAGTCCTGTTACAATAGTCTCTAACCCTAGTCCTGTTACAATAGTCCCTCTAAACCCTAGTCCTGTTACAATAGTCTCTAACCCTAGTCCTGTTACAATAGTCTCTAACCCTAGTCCTGTTACAATAGTCTCTAACCCTAGTCCTGTTACAATAGTCTCTAACCCTAGTCCTGTTACAATAGTCTCTAACCCTAGTCCTGTTACAATAGTCTCTGACCCTAGTCCTGTTACAATAGTCTCTGACCCTAGTCCTGTTACAATAGTCTCTAACCCTAGTCCTGTTACAACACAGAGGCAAATGACATCATGAATGTTTTAATGAAGGGGAGCTGCAGCACACTTCCATTAGAGGCTCGTTTCCCCAGACACAGATCAGGCTTTTGACTCCGTAGCACTTTCAATGGAGAATACCTATTGAGCATGCCCCTGATGTTTTAATGACCGGTTAGCAAGTGAAGTACCCTTATAATTTACATTCCCATAGCTAAAAATATAAATTTCCTTACAAATACCCCTATGCTGCAGTAGTTAATGGTAGTATGTGGGACAGGGAGGAGGAGGAACAGAGACAGATCAGCTGACAGCCTGTATTTTACACAGTTTAGTTTTGGCCCATAAGAACCAACTGTGATGTCTTTCTATTCCGTCCTGTGTTTCCATGGCTTCATGGTATGGATCCGATCCAGAGCTCTGGCTGGCCATGATGATCTGAAACGTCACGGTTCTGTTGAAACGTCATGGTTCTGTTGAAACGTTATGGTTCTGTTGAAACGTTATGGTTCTGTTGAAACGTCATGGTTCTGTTGAAACGTTATGGTTCTGTTGAAACGTTATGGTTCTGTTGAAACGTCATGGTTCTGTTGAAACGTTATGGTTCTGTTGAAACATTATGGTTCTGTTGAAACGTTATGGTTCAGTTGAAACATTATGGTTCTGTTGAAACGTTATGCTTCTGTTGAAACGTTATGGTTCTGTTGAAATGTTATGGTTCTGTTGAAATGTTATGGTTCAGTTGAAACATTATGGTTCTGTTGAAACGTTATGGTTCTGTTGAAACGTCATGGTTCAGTTGAAACGTTATGGTTCTGTTGAAACGTTATGCTTCTGTTGAAACGTTATGGTTCTGTTGAAATGTTATGGTTCTGTTGAAATGTTATGGTTCAGTTGAAACATTATGGTTCTGTTGAAACGTTATGGTTCTGTTGAAACGTCATGGTTCAGTTGAAACGTTATGGTTCTGTTGAAACATTATGGTTCTGTTGAAACGTTACGGTTCTGTTGAAACGTTATGGTTAACGTTACTAAATGATGCTGTCATGTCTATCTCGTGTTATAAACACACTGCAACAGTCCATGACATCACTGAACTGAAGGAAGAAGGTTTGTGACTGACTGGGGCATTGAATCAACACTGCAGCACACAATTTTGGACAGAGGCAGGCAGAGTATTGTGTATTCTTGTATGGTACAGTATTTGTCACGCCCTGACTCAAGGGACGTTTATTTGTTGAGTCAGGATGTGTATATTCCGTGTTGTGTTCATTCATTGTTATAGAATCTATTATGTGTAGATCTATGTTGGCCGGGGTGGTTCCCAATCAGAGGCAGCTGTTGCTCGTTGTCTCTGATTGGGGACCATACTTAGGTAGCCTTTTGGCACCTGTTAGTTGTGGGATCTTGTTCCGTGTTATGGTATGTTGTTTGTGTGCTACCTTGGACTTCACGTTTCGTTTGTTGTTTTGTTGTGTGTTTATTCGTTAAATAAACAAGTTGGCATATCACGCTGCGCCTTGGTCCTTCTCGTTCGTAAACGATCGTGACAGAAGATCCTACCAATCCTGGACCAAGCAGCGTGCCGAGGAGAGAGGATGGACTTGGGAGGAGATGAGCGAGAGTCTGGCAAGGGGGATGGAGGCCATGATCACGGGGGAGAGACAACCCCAACAAAAACATTTTGGGGGGGCACACGGCGTGGACGACGAGGCAGTAGGAGGCCGCGATAGAGCGGTTCAGCTGTTTAGCAGAGGAGGCCACCAGATTAGGGGGGCCATTGGTTCAGAGGGAGCAGAAGGAAAGTGTAGAGGCTCGGCGAGAGGAGCTGGTTAGGCAGCAGAAGGAGCGGGGGTTAATGAAGGAACCCAGTCCCGCTCCTCGCACCAATCAAGTGGTGCGTGTCGCCAGCCCGGTCCGGCCTGTTCCTGTCCCTCGCACTAAGCCAATGGTGCGTGTTCCCAGTACGGTTCGGCCCGTTCCTGCTCCTCGCATCAAGACAGTGGTGCGCGTCGCCAGCCCGGTCCGGCCTGTTCCTTTCCCTCGCACCAAACTAGTGGTGCGCGTCGCCAGCCCGGCCCGGCCTGTTCCTGCCCCTCGCACCAAGCTAGTGTTGCGTGTCGCCAGCCCAGTCCGACCTGTTCCTGTCCCTCGCACCAAGCCAGTGGTGCGCGTCGCCAGCCCGGTCCGACCTGGTCCTGCTCCCCGCACCAGGCCAGTGGTGCGCGTCGCCAGTCCGGTACTGCCCGTTCCTGCTCCCCGCATCAAGCCAGTGGTGCGCATCGTCAGCCCAGTCCGGCCCGTTCCTGCTCCCCCACACCAAGCCAGTGGTGCGCATCGTCAGCCCAGTCCGGCCCGTTCCTGCTCCCCACACCAAGCCAGTGGTGCGCGTCGCCAGCCCGGTCCGGCCTGTTCCTTTCCCTTGCACCAAACTAGTGGTGCGCGTCGCCAGCCCGGTCCGGCCTGTTCCTGTCCCTCGCACCAAGCCAGTGGTGCGCGTCGCCGGCCCGGCCTGTACCTGTCCCTCGCACCAAGACAGTGGTGCGCGTCGCCAGCCCGGTCCGACCTGTTCCTGTCCCTCGCACCAAGCCAGTGGTGCGCGTCGCCAGCCCTGCCCGGCCTGTTCCTGCTCCCCGCACCAAGCCAGTGGTGCGCGTCGCCAGTCGGTACGGCCCGTTCCTGCTCCCCGCATCAAGCCAGTGGTGCGCGTCGTCAGCCCAGTCCGGCCCGTTCCTGCTCCCCGCACCAAGCCAGGGGTGCGCGTCATCAGCCCAGGTCCGGCCCGTACCTGCTCCCCGCACCAAGACAGTGGTGCGTGTGTCCACTCCGGAGCCAGAGTAATCCGCTCCACCGGGGTCCAATCCAGCTCCGGTCAGCGGCTCCACTCCGGAGCCAGAGCAGTCCGCTCCACCGTCGTCGGGTCCAGCTCCAGTCAGTGGTTCCAGTCCAGACCCAGACGTCAGCCCCTCTCCAGGTTCGGGGTCTCCCACACCAGGGTCCAGACAGGGCTTGGTACGTCGTGGGAGGAAGGAGAGGGGAAGCAGCGCGCCGAGGTCCAGACCAGACCAGGGGCGCAACAGGGAGGTGGAGAGTAAGTGGTGGTCACACCCGGAGCCGGATCCGCCTCCGAGGCGGAATGCCCACCCAGCCCCTACCCTGTTATGTTTATGTGGCGCAGTCGGAGTCCGCACCTTTGGGGGGGGATACTGTCACGCCCTGACTCAAGGGACGTTTATTTGTTGAGTCAGGATGTGTATATTCCGTGTTGTGTTTATTCATTGTTATAGAATCTATTATGTGTAGATCTATGTTGGCCGGTGTGGTTCCCAATCAGAGGCAGCTGTTGCTCGTTGTCTCTGATTGGGGACCATACTTAGGTAGCCTTTTGGCACCTGTTAGTTGTGGGATCTTGTTCCGTGTTATGGTATGTTGTTTGTGTGCTACCTTGGACTTCACGTTTCGTTTGTTGTTTTGTTGTGTGTTTATTCGTTAAATAAACATGTTGGCATATCACGCTGCGCCTTGGTCCTTCTCGTTCGTAAACGATCGTGACAGTATTGTGTATTGCTGAGTACCCAGAGTATTGTGTATTCTTGTATTGTACAGTATTGTGTATTGCTGAGTACCCAGAGTATTGTGTATTCTTGTATTGTACAGTATTGTGTATTGTGTATTGCTGAGTACCCAGAGTATTGTCCTGTGTCCTGACCTCTTCTCTTTATCCATATTTTGCAAACACACAACAAACACACAACAAACACACATACTCTGCCTCCTGCCTCATGCCTCCTGCGTCCTAACTCCTGCCTCTTGCCTCCTGACTCCTGCCTCCTGACTCCTGCCTCCTAACTCCTGCCTCCTAACTCCTGCCTCTTGCCTCTTGCCTCTTGCCTCTTGCCTCTTGCCTCTTGCCTCTTGCCTCTTGCCTCTTGCCTCCTGACTCCTAACTCCTGCCTCCTGCCTCCTGCAGAACAAGGCCATGCCAATATAACAGTCAACATTCTGCTTAATACATCAGTGCTCCATTATTCACCCTAACTAATCCTCACTGTAACTATCACCCTAAGCTAACCTAACCTAACCCTCACCTAACCTAGCCCTCACCTAACCTAGCCCTCACCTAACCCTCATCTAACCCTCACCTAACCTAATCTTCACTTAACCTAACCCTCAACTAACCTAACCTTCACCTAACCTAACCCTCAACTAGCCCTAACCCTAACCTAACCCTCACCTAGCCCTAACCCTCACCTAACCTAACCCTAACCTAACCCTCACCTAACCTAGCCCTCACCTAAACCTCACCAAACCTAACATGTACCTAAACTAACCATCACCTAAGCCTCACCAAACCTAACACTCACCTAACCCTAACCTAACCCTGACCTAACCTAACACTCACCTGACCAAACCCTCACCTAAACTAACCATCGCCTATTCCTAACTTAACCCTCCCCACCTAACCCTCACCTAACCTAAGCCTTACCTTTAACCCTAACACTTACCTAACCTAACCCTCACCTAACCCTCACCTAACCTAACCTAACCCCCACCTAACCCCTAACCTAACCCTAACCTATCCCTAACCTAACACTCCTCACCTAACCCTCACCCTCACCTAATCCTCACATACCCTGACCTAACCTTAACCTAACCCTCACCTAACGTAACCCTCACCTAACCTTACCCTCACCTAACCTAACTCTCACCTAACCCTCACCCAACCTAACCCTCACCTAACCCCTCACTTAACCTAACCCTCACCTAACCCTCACCTAAACTAACCCTCGCCTAACCCTAACCTAACCATCAATCCCTAACCTAACCCTCACCTAACCCTCACATAACCCTTACCTTACCTTACCTAACCTAACCCTCACCTAACCCTCACCTCACCTAACCCTCACCTAACTCTCACTTAACCTAACCCTAACCTAACCTAACCTGTCCCTAACCCTTAGCTCACCTAACCCTCACCCTAACAGTCAGGGGAGCCCCAGAGTGGTCCACCATATAGTGCACTAGTCAGTGATGGCGTCAAGTCACTAAACCTCCAGTCTGAGTCTAGTCACTAAACCTCCAGTCTGAGTCAAGTCACTAAACCTCCAGTCTGAGTCAAGTCACTAAACCTCCAGTCTGAGTCTAGTCACTAAACCTCCAGTCTGAGTCAAGTCACTAAACCTCCAGTCTGAGTCAAGTCACTAAACCTCCAGTCTGAGTCAAGTCACTAAACCTCCAGTCTGAGTCAAGTCACTAAACCTCCAGTCTGAGTCAAGTCACTAAACCTCCAGTCTGAGTCAAGTCACTAAACTCCCTCCAGTCTGAGTCAAGTCACTAAACCTCCAGTCTGAGTCTAGTCACTAAACCTCCAGTCTGAGTCAAGTCACTAAACCTCCAGTCTGAGTCAAGTCACTAAACCTCCAGTCTGAGTCAAGTCACTAAACCTCCAGTCTGAGTCAAGTCACTAAACCTCCAGTCTGAGTCAAGTCACTAAACCTCCAGTCTGAGTCAAGTCACTAAACCTCCAGTCTGAGTCAAGTCACTAAACCTCCAGTCTGAGTCAAGTCACTAAACCTCCAGTCTCCAGTCTGAGTCAAGTCACTCAAAACCTCCAGTCTGAGAGTCACTAAAACCTCCAGTCTGAGTCAAGTCACTAAACCTCCAGTCTGAGTCAAGTCACACTGAGTCAAGTCACTAAACCTCCAGTCTGAGTCAAGTCACTAAACCTCCAGTCTGAGTCAAGTCACTAAACCTCCTCCAGTCTGAGTCAAGTCACTAAACCTCCAGTCTGAGTCAAGTCACTAAACCTCCAGTGAGTCAAGTCACTAAACCTCCAGTCTGAGTGAAGTCACTAAACCTCCAGTCTGAGTCAAGTCACTAAACCTCCAGTCTGAGAGTCACTAAACCTCCCAGTCACTCTGAGTGAAGTCACTAAACCTCCAGTCTGAGTCCAGTCAAGTCACTAAACCTCCAGTCTGAGTCAAGTCACTAAACCTCCAGTCTGAGTCAAGTCCTAAGTCAGAGTGTTATTTCTACTAGAGCATGATGGGAAATATGATAATGATGGGTGTGGTTTTTATAGGACAGTTTTACTCTCCACAGTATAAAACAATAATTCTGGTTATCAACACCAACACTTGGGGTTATTTTACACCACTGAGTGTTAATTTCACTCTTACAGAATCAACACTAGTAATGTTACACTGAAAATCAACACTGGCCAATTTGCTGTGTACTGATCAAATCTGAGTCCAAGTCAGAGTCCCCACTGCTCGAGTCCATGTCAAGTCACGAGTCATGAAAATTGTGTCAAGTCAGAGTCCTGGACTTAAGTTCAACAACATTGCTACTTTTGACCAGAGCCCTCTGAGCTGCTGTCAGAGGTAACACACTATAAGGTGAAAAGGGTGTCAATTGGGATGCAAAGCCAGAAGTCTGCAGTCAGGTGGTCTCAGCGGTCTGCATTAATATTTCAGCTGAAAGAGCGAATCTACAGAGTCTTTCCTCCTGCAGAATCATGACAAAACACCACCGGACGGTATTGAACTGTTGTTGCCTAGCAACTAATACTGTACTGCTGCCATCCCATTGGGTGTCTTCAGCACAATATGATAGGAGACTCCAACAGATCCATATATGGAGACTACTTGGCCGTTTTCACAAAGCGCCTCAGAGTAGTGATAGAGGAGGATCTGGGATCAGGCCCCCCCCCCCCTTTCTATATAATATTATTCATTATGATCTAAAAGGGCTAAACGGATCCTAGATCAGCACTCCTACTCTGAGGCCCTGGTGTCCCCTACCAGCCCAGTACCAGAATCCCTGTACCAGTACCAGTGCACATACCAGTTATTTGATGAAATCACCCATTCTACAATCACCATTCTGGGAGCATTAATAATGAACCATTCTAGGAGTATTAATAGTATGTATGTTCCTGAGGGACAGACAGCTGTCAATTCCACATGTATTGATCACATCTTTACCAATGCTGCAGATCACATCCATCAGATGTAGTGATCACAACATAGTAGCCATATCTAGGAAAACCAAAGTTCCAAAGGCTGGGCCTAATATGGTGTATATCATACAAGAGGTTTTCTAATGATTCCTATGTTGAAGATCTAAAGAATATTTGTTGGTCCGTGGTGTGTAATGAGAAGTAACCAGACGCTGCACTTGACACATTTATGAAATTGATTATTCCAGTTACTAAGAACCCATTAAGAAAATGACTGTAAAAACGGTTAAATCCCCGTGGATTGATGAGGAATTGAAAAATGGTATGGTTGAGAGGGATGAGGCAAAAGGAATGACAAATAAATCTGGATGCAAAGCTGATCGTCAAACGTACTGCAAATTGAGAAATCATGTGACTAAACTAAACAAAAATAAGAAGAAATTCCACTATGAAACAAAGATAAATGACATAAACAATGATAGTAAAAAGCTTTGGAGCAGCTTTAATGAAATGTTGGGCAAAAGGCAAACTCAGCTCCATTCTTCATTTAATCAGATGGTTCATTCATCACAAAACCCACTGATATTGCCAACTACTTTAATGATTTTTTTCATTGACAAGATTTGCAAATTTAGGCATGACATGCCAACAACAAACTCTGACACTACACATCCAAGCATAACTGACCAAATTATGAAAGACAAGAATTATACTTTGAATTCCGTAAAGTGAGTGTGGAAGAGGCGAAAAGAGTATTGTTGTCTATCAACAATGACAAGCTACCTGGGTCTGATAAGCTGGATGGAAAATTACTGAGGATAATAGCGGACGATATTACCACTCCTATTTGCCATATCTTCAATTTAAGCCTACTAGAAAGTGTGTGCCCTCAGGCCTGGAGGGAAGCAAAAGTCATTCCGCTATCTAAGAATAGTAAAGCACCCTTTACTGGCTCAAACAGCCGACCAATCAGCCTGCTACCAAATCTTAGTAAAATGTTTGGGAAAAAGGAGTTTGACCATATTTTACAGTAAACAAATAGGGTAGGACACTCAACATGTACGGCACTTACACAAATGAATGAAGATTGGCTAAAGAAATCTATAATAAGAAGCTTGTGGAAGCCGTTTTGTTAGACTTCAGTGCAGCTTTTGACATTATCGATCATAGTCTGCTGCTGGAAAAACATATCTGTTATGGCTTTACATCACCTGCTATATCATGGGTCGAGAGTTATCTGTCTAACAGAACACAGAGGGTGTTCTTTAATGGAAGCCTCTCCAACATAATCCAGGTAGAATCAGGAATTCCCCAGGGCAGCTGTCTAGGCCCCTTAGTTTTTTCAATCTGCTGAAAAACATCCCCACAGCATGATGGTGCCACCACCATGCTTCACCGTAGGGATGGTGCCAGGTTTCCTCCAGACTTGACGCTTGGCATTTAGGCAAAATAGTTAAATCTTGGTTTCATCAAACCAGAGAATCTTGTTTCTCATGGTCTGAGAGTCTTTCGGTGCTTTTTGGCAACCTCCAAGCGGGCTGTCATGTGCCTTTTACTGAGGAGTGGCTTCCGTCTGGCCACTCTACCATAAAGGCCTGATTGGTGGAATGCTACAGAGATGGTTGTCCTTCTGGAAGTTTCTCGCATCTCGACAGAGGAACTCTAGAGCTCTGTCAGAGTGGCCATCGGGTTCTTGGTCACCTCCCTGACCAAGGCCCTTCTACCCCGATTGCTCAGTTTGGCCGGGCGGCCAGCACTCTCAAGAGTCTTGGTGGTTCCAAACTTCTTCCATTTAAGAATGATGGAGGCCATTGTGTTCTTGGGGACCTTAAACGCTACAGACATTTTTTGGTACCCTTCTTCAGATCTGTGCCTCGACACAATTCTGTCTCGGAGTTCTACAGACAATTCCTTCGACCTCATGGCTTGGTTTTTGCTCTGACATGCGCTGTCAACTGTGGGACCTTATATAGACAGGTGTGTGCCTTTCCAAATCATGTCCTATCAATTGAATTTACCACAGGTGGACTCCAATCAAGTTGTAGAAACTTCTCAAGGATGATCAATGGAAACAGGATGCACCTGAGCTCAATTTCGAGTCTCATAGCAAAGGGTCTGAATACTTATGTCAATAAGGTATTTCTGTTTTTTATTTTCTAAAAACCTGATTTCGCTTTTGTCATTATTGTGTGTAGATTGCTGAGGATTATATATATTTTTTTACATCCATTTTAGAATAAGGCTGTAACGTAACAAAATGTGGAAATAAGGTATTTTTTTTTTTTTTTTATACCTTTACAAAAATGTATACAAACCTGTTTTCACTTTGTCGTTATGGGTTTTTGTGTGTATATTTAAGAGGATTTGTTTGTATTTAATCCATTTTAGAATAAGGCTGTAAAGTAACAAAATGTGGAAAATGTCAAGGGGTCTGAATACTTTCCGAATGCACTGTACATATGAAATGAGTAAGACAGTATGTAAACATTATTAAAGTGACCAGTGTTCCATTTTTAAAGTGACCACTGATTCCATGTCTATGTACATAGGGCAGCAGCCTCTAAGGTGCAGGGTTGAGTAACAGGGTGGTAGCCGGCTAGTGACAGTGATTAAGTTCAGCGGAGGGTACTGGGTGGAGGCCGGCTAGTGATGGCAATTTAACAGTCTGATGGCCTTGAGATAAAAGCTGGGGGTTTTTTGTCCCTTGGTCCCAGCTTTGATGCACCTGTAGTTACTCACGTCGGCCACGGAGAATGAGAGCCCATAGTCCTCGGGAGCGGGCAGCGTCGGTGGCACTGTGTCAGACCAGCGTTGAATAGCGGCAGGGACTGGGAGACTAGTCAGGATCAAGGGAAAGATGAAAGGAGCAAAGTACAGAGAGATCCTTGATGAAAACCTGCTCCAGAGTGCTCAGGACCTCAGACTGGGGCGAAGGTTCACCTTCCAATAGGACAATGACCCTAAACACACAGCCAAGACAATGCAGGAGTGGCTTCGGGACAAGTCTCTGAATGTCCTTGAGTGGCCCAGCCAGAGCCCGGACTTGAACCCGATCGAACATCTCTGGAGAGACCTGAAAATAGCTGTGCAGCGACGCTCCACATCCAACCTGACAGAGCTTGAGAGGATCTCTAGAGAAGAATGCGAGGAACTCCCCAAATACAGGTTTGCCAAGCTTGTAGCGTCATACCCAAGAAGACTCGAGGCTGTAATCGCTGCCAAAGGTGCTTCAACAAAGTTCTGAGTAAAGGGTCTGAATACTTATGTAAATGTGATATTTCCGTTTTTTATTTTTTATTTTATTAGCAACAATTTTTACAAACCTGTTTTTGCTTCGTCATTATGGGGTATTGTGTGTAGATTGAGAGGAAAAACACAATTTAATCAATTTTAGAATAAGGCTGTAACGTAACATAATGTGGAAAAAATCAAGGGGTCTGAATACTTTCCAAATGCACTAATAGATATAGATAGTTTTAGATATCCTCACCTTGCGAGGATAATGGCACTGACCCTTTTTCTAAAATGTTTTATGAGATTGGAGAACAAATTGAGAGGGATCTTTGACCTTTGTCCTCCCTACAGAATCTTTCCAGATCCTTGATATCCTTCGTCTGCGCTTACGGACTGCATTCTTCAATTCCAAACATACAGTTGAAATCGGAAGTTTACACACACTTAGGTTGGAGTCATTAAAACTTGTTTTTCAACCACTCCACAAATGTATTGTCAACAAACTATAGTTTTGGCAAGTTGGTTAGGACATCTACTTTGTGCATGACACAAGTCATTTTTCCAACAATTGTTTACAGACAGATTATTTCACTTATAATTCACTGTATCACAATTCCAGTGGGTCAGAAGTTTACATACACTAAGTTGACTGTGCCATTAAACAGCTTGGAAAGTTCCAGAATATGAAGTCATGGCTTTAGAAGCTTCTGATAGGCTAATTGACAACATTTTAGTCAATTGGAGGTGTACCTGTGGATGTAATTCAAGGCCTACCTTCAAACTCAATGCCTCTTTGCTTGACATCATGGGAAAATGAAAATAAATCAGCCAAGACCTCAGAAAAAAAATTGTAGACCTCCACAAGTCTGGTTCATCCTTGGGAGCAATTTCCAAACGCCTGAAGGTACCACTTTCATCTGTACAAACAATAGTATGCAAGTATAAACACCATGGGACCACGCAGCCGTCATACCGCTCAGGAAGGAGACGCGTTCTGTCTCCTAGAGATTAATGTACTTTGGTGCGAAAAAGTGCAAATCAATCCCAGAACAACAGCAATGGACCTTGTGAAGATGCTGGAGGAAACAGGTACAAAAGTATCTATATCCACAATAAAATGAGTCCTCTATCGACATAACCTGAAAGGCCGCTCAGCAAGGAAGAAGCCACTGCTCCAAAACCGCCATTAAAAAGCCAGACTACGGTTTGCAACTGCACATGGGGACAAAGATTGTACTTTTTGGAGAAATGTACTCTGGTCTTATGAAACAAAAATATAACTGTTTGGCCATAATGACCATTGTTATGTTTGGAGGAAAAAGGTGGTACCTTGCAAGCCGATGAACACCATCCCAACCGTGAAGCACAGGGTGGCAGCATCATGCTGTGGGGGTGCTTTGTTGCAGGAGGGACTGGTGCACTTCACAAAATAGATGGCATCATGAGGAAGGAAAATTATGTGGATATATTGAAGCAACATCTCAAGACATCAGTCAAGAAGTTAAAGCTTGGTCGCAAATGGGTCTTCCAAATGGACAGTGACCCCAAGCATACTTCCAAAGTTGTGGCAAAATGGCTTAAGGACAACAAAGTCAAGGTATTGGAGTGGCCATCACAAAGCCCTGACCTCAATCCTATAGAACATTTGTGGGCAGAACTGAAAAAGCGTGTGCGAGCAAGGAGGCCTACAAACCTGACTCAGTTACACCAGCTTTGTCAGGACGAATGGGCCAAAATTCACCCAACTTATTGTGGGAAGCTTGTGGAAGGCTACCCGAAATGTTTGACCCAAGTTAAACAAATTAAAGGCAATGCTACCAAATACTAATTGAGTGTATGTAAACTTCTGACCCACTGGGAATGTGATGAAAGAAATAAGAGCTGAAATAAATCATTCTCTCTACTATTATTCTGACATTTCACATTCTTAAAATAAAGTGGTGATCCTAACTGACCTAAGACAGGGAATTTTTACTAGGATTCAATGTCAGGAATTGTGGAAAACTGAGTTTAAATGTATTTGGCTAAGGTGTATGTAACTTCCGACTTCAACTGTAGGTTTTCAATGGGGTTCAAGTCCGGAGACTGAGATGGCCATTGCAAAAATGTTGATTTTGTGGTCAATTAACCATTTTTTTGTGAATTTTGATGTGTGCTTTTGGTTATTGCCTTTCTGAAAGCTCCACGTGCAGCCGTGTTTAAACCACCCGACCAGGTTTTTGGCTAAAATGTGCTGTACTGGGTAAAGTTCATGATGGTGCTCTATCAGAACTCTCTGTCTGTCCAGGCCTCGAAACCTCGAGACCTGCTGCACCTGTGGGCGTCCAAATCAAAAACGCATATTTTAACCAATGGGTAAAGTAATATGTTAATTGTGTAGATAATTCTCTAAGAAAACAAAATGATCCATAACTGTCTCTATCATAATCATATCCGTTCAAAAGTTATTGGAGATTTTACCCTGTCATTTAGTCGGTTGTAAAATACCTTAACTGTTTTTGTGAAAGATTTGACACTGTTGATTTTGAAAACGAATATAAACAAATATGTGACTCGATTTGGTCTTATGTAGCAAAATTTGAAATGTTGTTTTTTACACTGGATAAAAGTAGAGACTCAGAGCTAGAACATTTTATATCAAACACTACAGTTGAGGAACAATGGGAAAGTAATTCTGCTTTGAAAGTTGATAAACTTGTAGCCTCACTTTTGAGAAAACGGCCCTTGAATGTTTTGGTACACATACTGTACTTCTTTGTCTACACCCATTCAGCATCGTTCACACCCTCTTAAGCTTTAGCTCCACCCACCTCTTTAAGGATTCACATGTGAGGCCATGTACTAAACAGAGTGAGTAGTGTACTAAACAACCAAAGATATCAAGACTAAAGGCCGGTTCATACTACGGGTGTGTTCGTATATTTAATCTGGAGTGCCAGAGTGTGCTCTGGGCGTTGGTAAACTCAGAGCGTTGTCAGGCTGTCCATTCGTAAATTCAGAGCGTTTCACTCTCGGAGCGTTCAGAGCGCACACTGGACGCTCTGGCCGAGGAGTAGGGTTGATCCGAGCGTTCTGACCTAACAACAGCAGTCAAGCACCCAAGCTAACTGGCTAACGTTGGCTAGCTACTTCCAGACACAAATGAGAGAACAGCTCACTCTGACCATTTTACTCGCCCCTAGCAGAGCTGGTTAGGCTGTTTTTATGTTATCCAGAGCGTTGGTGACTGCAACTGTGCTGCTGGCAACAATTCAATTACGCTTTTTTCAACGTTTACTGACACCTGCCATATTCAGCGGGTGTTGAGCATTTGTAAATGTGTCAGTTATTCTGCGCTCTGGCACACTCAGAGGAGAGTGCTCTGAAATCGAGGTAGATAGCCAGAGCGAATTTACCAGCTACGTCTATCAACAGTTGTCGCAGTGACATCATGAACATTCTATTGAAATAGTTAATTGCATAGTAGAGTCTTTTGTTCAGACATGTAGCTAGCTAGTTAAACAATGAACCATAATCCCAAATCATAACGTTACTACCCTGCATGAATCTGCAGGTAGCTAACTAACCAGGTTCAATGTTAGCTAGCTAACATTAGGCTATAACTAGCAATGCAAATGGCTCTGAGATACGAATAATATTACTACACAGATCATACACGTAACATTAGCTAGTGAGCCAGCCAGCTTTAACTTGAAATGAAAACGACTTTCTGACAAAATTAGAAACGTGTAATATAGACTCTTACCCGTAAATGAAGGAGCTTCTCCCTAGCTCTCACGGATGCCATCTTACCCTTATACATGTAATCCAGGACGCTTCTCCCTCTCTCTCACGGATGCATGGATGGATGCTT
This sequence comes from Coregonus suidteri, assembly GCA_036851935.1. Taxonomy (NCBI): domain Eukaryota; kingdom Metazoa; phylum Chordata; class Actinopteri; order Salmoniformes; family Salmonidae; genus Coregonus; species Coregonus suidteri. The sequence continues at coordinate 2,449,392 of CM072223.1, forward strand.
GCCCTCGCTCTCACGGATGCCATGGTTGCCCTTAGTTTGAAGATGTAATCCAGAGATACAACAGATCTGGTGTTTTATACAACAGCCTTCTGTGTGTTTCTCTTTTCGACTCCGTCTGCATATTTGCAATCAAACGCCAGAATATTCTCCATCTCCTTAGCTATCATACTCTAATTCCACTGATTTCAAAACTTGGTCCTCCAGAAAGTGGAGAGCAACACTTATGCAGTTCTACTACGTGATATATATATTTTTTTAAAAGCAGCGTTAGAAAGGATTACCTACACATACTGACCAGCTCATGTTATAGACAGAAGCGTGCAACATGGCAGACCAATCCGAACTCATCTCTCGGAATGTCCTGCCCACTCATTATCTCAGCCAATCATGGCTAGCGGGAAGGTTGCTGTTTTTTTCAATGGCTAAACAAACTAGGCTTGTAATTTAACAATTGTATTTACAGATGGCATACAAGTTTGTTATTAAGGCACATGAAACTTCACATGTTCCAGAAGGCATTTATACTCCCCCAAAAAACATTTTGTTTTCATTTTTGTAAAATGTTTTTAAAAAAATTACGTTCAAATGCCTCTCCTGTGAAGTAGTGACGCGCGACATACGCATAGTTTCCTGAAACGAGTCACAAATGTGAGAGCATCGCCAAATCTTCTCCTGTCCAGATAACAGAGAACGAGGTGGCCTCATGCTTGTCAATGTAATTGTCTGCATCACTTCCAATCCCCCATGTTTATATATATACAGTGGGGAGAACAAGTATTTGATACACTGCCGATTTTGCAGGTTTTCCTACTTACAAAGCATGTAGAGGTCTGTAATTTTTATCATAGGTACACTTCAACTGTGAGAGACGGAATCTAAAACAAAAATCCAGAAAATCACATTGTATGATTTTTAAGTAATTAATTTGCATTTTATTGCATGAAATAAGTATTTGATCACCTACCAACCAGTAAGAATTCCGGCTCTCACAGACCTGTTAGTTTTTCTTTAAGAAGCCTTCCTGTTCTCCACTTATTACCTGTATTAACTGCACCTGTTTGAACTCGTTACCTGTATAAAAGACACCTGTCCACACACTCAATCAAACAGACTCCAACCTCTCCACAATGGCCAAGACCAGAGAGCTGTGTAAGGACATCAGGGATAAAATTGTAGACCTGCACAAGGCTGGGATGGGCTACAGGACAATAGGCAAGCAGCTTGGTGAGAAGGCAACAACTGTTGGCGCAATTATTAGAAAATGGAAGAAGTTCAAGATGACGGTCAATCACCCTCTGTCTGGGGCTCCATGCAAGATCTCACCTCGTGAGGCATCAATGATCATGAGGAAGGTGAGGGATCAGCACAGAACTACACGGCAGGACCTGGTCAATGACCTGAAGAGAGCTGGGACCACAGTCTCAAAGAAAACCATTAGTAACACACTACACCTTCATGGATTAAAATCCTGCAGCGCACGCAAGGTCCCCCTGCTCAAGCCAGCGCATGTCCAGGACAATCTGAAGTTTGCCAATTACCATCTGGATGATCCAGAGGAGGAATGGGAGAAGGTCATGTGGTCTGATGAGACAAAAATAGAGCTTTTTGGTCTAAACTCCACTCGCCGTGTTTGGAGGAAGAAGAAGGATGAGTACAACCCCAAGAACACCATCCCAACCGTGAAGCATGGAGGTGGAAACATCATTCTTTGGGGATGCTTTTCTGCAAAGGGGACAGGACGACTGCACCGTATTGAGGGGAGGATGGATGGGGCCATGTATCGCAAGATCTTGGCCAACAACCTCCTTCCCTCAGTAAGAGCATTGAAGATGGGTCGTGGCTAGGTCTTCCATCATGACAACGACCTGAAACACACAGCCAGGGAAACTAAGGAGTGGCTCCGTAAGAAGCATCTCAAGGTCCTGGAGTGAGCTAGCCAGTCTCCAGACCTGAACCCAATATAAAATCTTTGGAGGGTGCTGAAAGTCTGTATTGCCCAGCGACAGCCCCGAAACCTGAAGGATCTGGAGAAGGTCTGTATGGAGGAGTGGGCCAAAATCCCTGCTGCAGTGTGTGCAAACCTGGTCAAGACCTACAGGAAATGTGTGATCTCTGTAATTGCAAACAAAGGTTTATGTACCAAATATTAAGTTATGCTTTTCTGATGTATCAAATACTTATGTCATGCAATAAAATGCAAATTAATTACTTAAAAATCATACAATGTGATTTTCTGGGTTTTTGTTTTAGATTCCGTCTCTCACAGTTGAAGTGTACCTATGATAAAAATTACAGACCTCTACATGCTTTGTAAGTAGGAAAACCTGCAAAATCGGCAGTGTATCAAATACTTGTTCTCCCCACTGTATATACACAGTGAGGGAAAAAAGTATTTGATCCCCTGCTGATTTTGTATGTTTGCCCACTGACAAAGACATGATCAGTCTATAATTTTAATGGTAGGTTTATTTGAACAGTGAGAGACAGAATAACAACAAAAAAATCCAAAAAACGCATGTCAAAAATGTTATAAATTGATTTGCATTTTAATGAGGGAAATAGGTATTTGACCCCTCTGCAAAACATGACTTAGTATTCGGTGGCAAAACCCTTGTTGGCAATCACAGAGGTCAGATGTTTCTTGTAGTTGGCCACCAGGTTTGCACACATTTCAGGAGGGATTTTGTCCCACTCCTCTTTGCAGATCTTCTCCAAGTCATTAAGGTTTCGAGCCTGACATTTGGCAACTCGAACCTTCAGCTCCCTCCACAGATTTTCTATGGGATTAAGGTCTGGAGACTGGCTAGGCCACTCCAGGACCTTAATGTGCTTCTTCTTGAGCCACTCCTTTGTTGCCTTGGCCGTGTGTTTTGGGTCATTGTCATGCTGGAATACCCATCCACGACCCATTTTCAATGCCCTGGCTGAGGGAAGGAGGTATAGTTGTCCTGTCCCCTTAGCAGACAAACACCCCCAAAGCATAATGTTTCCACCTCCATGTTTGACGGTGGGTTTTGGGGTCATAGGCACCATTCCTCCTCCTCCAAACACGGCGAGTTGAGTTGATGCCAAAGAGCTCGATTTTGGTCTCATCTGACCACAACACTTTCACCCAGTTCTCCTCTGAATCATTCAGATGTTCATTGGCAAACTTCAGACGGGCCTGTACAGTGGGGAAAAAAAGTATTTAGTCAGCCACCAATTGTGCAAGTTCTCCCACTTAAAAAGATGAGAGAGGCCTGTAATTTTCATCATAGGTACAACGTCAACTATGACAGACAAAATTAGAAAAAAAAATCCAGAAAATCACATTGTAGGATTTTTAATGAATTTATTTGCAAATGATGGTGGAAAATAAGTATTTGGTCAATAACAAAAGTTTCTCAATACTTTGTTATATACCCTTTGTTGGCAATGACACAGGTCAAACGTTTTCTGTAAGTCTTCACAAGGTTTTCACACACTGTTGCTGGTATTTTGGCCCATTCCTCCATGCAGATCTCCTCTAGAGCAGTGATGTTTTTTGGGCTGTCGCTGGGCAACACGGACTTTCAACTCCCTCCAAAGATTTTCTATGGGGTTGAGATCTGGAGACTGGCTAGGCCACTCCAGGACCTTGAAATGCTTCTTACGAAGCCACTCCTTCGTTGCCCGGGCGGGTGTGTTTGGGATCATTGTCATGCTGAAGACCCAGCCACGTTTCATCTTCAATGCTCTTGCTGATGGAAGGAGGTTTTCACTCAAAATCTCATGATACATGGCCCCATTCATTCTTTCCTTTACACGGATCAGTCGTCCTGGTCCCTTTGCAGAAAAACAGCCCCAAAGCATGATGTTTCCACCCCCATGCTTCACAGTAGGTATGGTGTTCTTTGGATGCAACTCAGCATTCTTTGTCCTCCAAACACGACGAGTTGAGTTTTTACCAAAAAGTTATATTTCGGTTTCATCTGACCATATGACATTCTCCCAATCCTCTTCTGGATCATCCAAATGCACTCTAGCAAACTTCAGACGGGCCTGGACATGTACTGGCTTAAGCAGGGGGACACGTCTGGCACTGCAGGATTTGAGTCCCTGGCGGCGTAGTGTGTTACTGATGGTAGGCTTTGTTACTTTGGTCCCAGCTCTCTGCAGGTCATTCCCTAGGGCCCCCGTGTGGTTCTGGGATTTTTGCTCACCGTTCTTGTGATCATTTCGACCTCACGGGGTGAGATCTTGCGTGGAGCCCCAGATCGAGGGAGATTATCAGTGGTCTTGTATGTCTTCCATTTCCTAATAATTGCTCCCACAGTTGATTTCTTCAAACCAAGCTGCTTACCTATTGCAGATTCAGTCTTCCCAGCCTGGTGCAGGTCTACAATTTTGTTTCTGGTGTCCTTTGACAGCTCTTTGGTCTTGGCCATAGTGGAGTTTGGAGTGTGACTGTTTGAGGTTGTGAACAGGTGTCTTTTATACTAATAACAAGTTCAAACAGGTGCCATTAATACAGGTAACGAGTGGAGGACAGAGGAGCCTCTTAAAGAAGAAGTTACAGGTCTGTGAGAGCCAGAAATCTTGCTTGTTTGTAGGTGACCAAATACTTATTTTCCACCATAATTTGCAAATAAATTCATTAAAAATCCTACAATGTGATTTTCTGGATTTTTTTTTCCTCAATTTGTCTGTCATAGTTGACGTGTACCTATGATGAAAATTACAGGCCTCTCTCATCTTTTTAAGTGGGAGAACTTGCACAATTGGTGGCTGACTAAATACTTTTTTCCCCCACTGTATATGTGCTTTCTTGAGCAGGGGGACCTTGCGGGCGCTGCAGGATTTCAGTCCTTCACGGCGTAGTGTGTTACCAATTGTTTTCTTGGTGACTATGGTCCCAGCTGCCTTGAGATCATTGACAAGGTCCTCCCCGTGTTCTGGACTGATTCCTCACCGTTCTCATGATCATTGCAACTCCACGAGGTGAGATCTTGCATGGAGCCCCAGCCGAGGGAGATTGACAGTTTCTTTTGTGTTTATTCCATTTGCGAATAATCGCACCAACTGTTGTCACCTTCTCACCAAGCTGCTTGCCGATGGTCTTGTAGCCCATTCCAGCCTTGTGTAGGTCTACAATCTTGTCCCTGACATCCTTGGAGAGCTCTTTTGTCTTGGCCATGGTGGAGAGTTTGGAATCTGATTGATTGATTGCTTCTGTGGCACTCCCTTTAAGCGTGTGCTCCTAATCTCAGCTCGTTACCTGTATAAAAGACACCTGGGAGCCAGAAATCTTTCTGATTGAGAGGGGGTCAAATACTTATTTCCCTCATTAAAACGCAAATCAATTTATAACATTTTTGACATGCATTTTTCTGGATTTTTTTGTTGTTATTCTGTCTCTCACTGTTAAAATAAACCTACCATTAAAATTATAGACTGATCATTTCTTTGTCAGTGGGCAAACGTACAAAATCAGCAGGGGATCAAATACTTTTTTCCCTCCATGTATATACTTATTATGGACACAGTATGCATACATTATTAGTTATCTTGTTATTAGTTGTTGTTAGTTGTTATTAGTCCCATCCTTCAGCTCCATTCAACACCACCCATATATCTCTTAACACCATCCATATTGGATTTCTATTTGCCATATATTTTTCAACTGTACTGTGATGTTTTACAAAAGCTCTGAACCCTTCTATTCTCATTGTTTCTACAGATTGTAAATTGAAAATAATTTTTTTTGCTAAAAGTATTATTATATTATTGATCGAATGACTATGACTTTTCAGATCACCCAGTAGCACTATCTGCAAGGTTAGCTCCAGGTAAATATTGCAATCCTTTAGCCATTCCTGGACCTGTGTCCAAAAACAAGCTACAAATGGACAGTACCAAAACAAATGATCTAATGAGTCTATCTCTTCGCAACAAAATCTGCAGAGCTGGGAAGATTGTATCCCCCACATAAATAACATTCTATTGGTAGCAAGAATTTTATATAATAATTTAAATTGAAAGATTCTAAGTTTTGAATCCGGTGTCGTTTTGCGTATCAGTTCATAAACACTATTCCATGGGATCGGTACATCAAAAAAAAAATCCCAACTATTTTGCAATCTATATGGGACGGCTGTCAATCCTTTGGTCCTTAAATGAAACTGATATACTTTTTAATTTATCACAGTTTTCTTTAACCAATTATGTTCTTTAATGCAAGGGCCGACAGTCAAGTGCCTTACTTTCTCCCCCTTCCTCTTTCCTCTTCCATTTTTGCGGTAATGCTGCAATTATTTGGTTGTAATTTTGGGTAGAGCAGACATTTCCATATGTTTTTGTTAGTTGCCTGTGCGACATAACTACATCAGTCCTACCGATGATATCATTTACGAAGATTATACATTTTTTTAAAATTTTGTCAAAAAAAAAGTTTTGTATGACTGAAGCTTTTAGTGATAGGTCTAATGCTTTAACATTTAATCTTTTCTGTCCTCCGAATTCATATTCATTATATAAATAGGCCCGTTTAATTTTGTCTGGCTTGCCGTTCCAAATAAAATGGAATATTTTTTTTCTCATATAATTTAAAAAACGGTTTGCTAGGCGTAGGCAAGACCATAAGAAAATAGGTAAACTGGGATGATACTAAAGAGTTAATTAGGGTGATTTTTCCACAAATTGACAGGTATTTACCTTTCCATGGTAACAAGATCTTATCTATTTATGCTAACTTTCTATTGAAATGTATTGGAGTGAGATCATTTATTTCCTTTGGGATATGTATTCCGAGTATATCCACATCACCATCAAACCATTTTATTGGTAAACTACATGGTAATGTAAACATTTTATTTTTTAGTGATCCAATACATAATATAGTACATTTGTCATAATTTGGTTGTAACCCAGAGAGGTTGGAAATGTATCTAGATCCTCTATGAGGCTGTGGAGGGATTCTAGTTGTGGATTTAAAAGAAAACTTGAATCATCAGCGTACAATGACACCTTTGTTTTTAAGCCCTGGATTTCAAATCCCTTGATATTATTGTTGGATCTGATTTTAATAGTTAACATCTCGATGGCCATAATAAATAGATATCCCGATAGTGGACAACCTTGTTTCACTCCTCTTGACAGTTTAAAACTTTCTGAGAAATAGCCATTATTTACTATTTTAGACCTAGGGTTACTATACATGATTTTGACCGATTTTATAAGAGATTCTCCAAAATTGAAATACTCCAGGCATTTATATATAATCCCCAGTCGTACTTTATCAAATGCCTTTTCGAAGTCTGATATGAATAGCAGGCCTGGTTTCCCAGATTTTCCATAGTGTTCTATTGTTTCCAATACTTGCCTTATATTATCTCCAATGTATCTTCCATGTAAAAAACCTGTCTGATTAGAATGAATAATATCCGACAATACTTTTTTAATTCTATGCGCTATACATTTTGCTAGAATTTTTGCATCACAACACTGAAGTGTAAGGGGCTGCCAATTTTTTTAATGGATTGGATCTTTATATTTTCCACTTGTATCCTGTTTCAGTAATAATGAAATCAGACCTTCTTCTTGAGTGTCTGATAATCTACCATTTACATAGGAGTGGTTAAAACATGCTAATAACGGTCCTCTTAGTATATCAAAAAAGGTTTGGTATACCTCGACTGGTATGCCATCCAACCCCGGAGGTTTTCCCGGACTTAAAGTCTTTAATTGCATCCAGAAGTTCCTCCTCTGTAATTTCACCTTCACATGAGTCTTTCTGTATGGCTGTTAATTTTACATTATCAATAGAAAAAAAATCTCTACAATTAGCTTCAGTTAGAGGAGATGGAGGCGACTGAAATGAAAGCATATGCTTAAAGTACTTTGTTTCCTCCTTCAAAATATCATTTGGTGAATCATGGGGGACTCCGTCAATTGTAACCAGTTTCATTAAATTATTTTTGGTTGCATTCCTATGTTGAACATTAAAAAACCATTTGGTGCATTTTCCCCATATTCCATTAGGTTTGCTTTATTTTTATAATATATAACACTTGATCTTTCTTGAATAAGTTTCTCCATTTCTTTTTGTTTTTCCTCTCATTTATTCTGAGCCTCTATGGTACAGTTTTTATTGCCATCTATCTGTTCTGTTAGACCTTCTATTTCCTTTGTTAGTATAAACTCTTTTGACTTAAATTGCTTTTGTTTTCGAGATGAGTACTGAATTGCATGGCCTCTAAAGGCACATTTAAAGGTGTCCCATACAATAAGGGGATTTGCTGTACCTATGTTATGTCGGAAAAAAACAGTTATAAATTCCTTTGTCCTAGTTAAAAATAAATTATCATCCAATAGGCTTTGATTACATTTCCAATAACCTCGCCCACGTGGAAATTCAGTAAGAGTAATGTACAGTGGGGGAAAAAATTTATTTAGTCAGCCACCAATTGTGCAAGTTCTCCCACTTAAAAAGATGAGAGAGGCCTGTAATTTTCATCATAGGTACACGTCAACTATGACAGACAAATTGAGAAAAATAAATCCAGAAAATCACATTGTAGGATTTTTTATGAATTTATTTGCAAATTATGGTGGAAAATAAGTATTTGGTCACCTACAAACAAGCAAGATTTCTGGCTCTCACAGACCTGTAACTTCTTCTTTAAGAGGCTCCTCTGTCCTCCACTCGTTACCTGTATTAATGGCACCTGTTTGAACTTGTTATCAGTATAAAAGACACCTGTCCACAACCTCAAACAGTCACACTCCAAACTCCACTATGGCCAAGACCAAAGAGCTGTCAAAGGACACCAGAAAAAAAATTGTAGACCTGCACCAGGCTGGGAAGACTGAATCTGCAATAGGTAAGCAGCTTGGTTTGAAGAAATCAACTGTGGGAGCAATTATTAGGAAATGGAAGACATACAAGACCACTGATAATCTCCCTCGATCTGGGGCTCCACGCAAGATCTCACCCCGTGGGGTCAAAATGATCACAAGAACGGTGAGCAAAAATCCCAGAACCACACGGGGGGACCTAGTGAATGACCTGCAGAGAGCTGGGACCAAAGTAACAAAGCCTACCATCAGTAACACACTACACCGTCAGGGACTCAAATCCTGCAGTGCAAGACGTGTCCCCCTGCTTAAGCCAGTACATGTCCAGGCCAGTCTGAAGTTTGCTAGAGTGCATTTGGATGATCCAGAAGAGGATTGGGAGAATGTCATATGGTCAGATGAAACCAAAATAGAACTTTTTGGTAAAAACTCAACTCGTCGTGTTTGCAGGACAAAGAATGCTGAGTTGCATCCAAAGAACACCATACCTACTGTGAAGCATGGGGGTGGAAACATCATGCTTTGGGGTTGTTTTTCTGCAAAGGGACCAAGACGACTGATCCGTGTAAAGGAAAGAATGAATGGGGCCATGTATCGTGAGATTTTGAGTGAAAACCTCCTTTGGAGGGAGTTGAAAGTCCGTGTTGCCCAGCGACAGCCCCAAAACATCACTGCTCTAGAGGAGATCTGCATGAAAGTCCGTGTTGCCCAGCGACAGCTCCAAAACATCACTGCTCTAGGGCCATGGAAATGGGCCAAACCAGCAACAGTGTGTGAAAACCTTGTGAAGACTTACAGAAAACGTTTGACCTGTGTCATTGCCAACAAAGGGTAAATAACAAAGTATTGAGAAACTTTTGTTATTGACCAAATACTTATTTTCCACCATAATTTGCAAATTAATTCATTAAAAATCCTACAATGTGATTTTCAGGATTTTTTTAACTCATTTTTTCTGTCATTGTTGACGTGTACCTATGATGAAAATTACAGGCCTCTCTCATCTTTTTAAGTGGGAGAACTTGCACAATTGGTGGCTGACTAAATACTTTTTTTCCCCCACTGTATATGCCAATTATATGATGGTCCAACCGTATTCTGTCCCCTATCAACACTTTTTTAACTTTTGGTGCCAACGAGAATGACATAAGAAAGAAGTCAACACAACTAGCTTGATTGAGTCTCCGCCATGTATATCTCACTAGATCAGGATATTCTAGTTCTGAATTAACGTAACGGTCTGAACAAACGGTGCAGACAGACTGATTGCAGTGTTCTGACACAGAGTTCTGACACAGTGTTCTGACCAATAATGTAGGCCTATATGTGCCTGTCCATCTGTTCAGTTCAGTCATCACGAATATTGATTTCACCCCGGTTCTCTTTGGTACGTACACACGTCCTTAATATAGCTTTTAACAGCTAGAGTGCTACAGTATTTCATAACAATGACTGTCTGACTTCCTCCCAAATGGCAACCCAGTCCATATATAGTGCACTACTTTTGACAAGGCCCCATAGGGCTTAGGGAATATAACGCCATTTGGGACACATGCAGTATGTATTAATAGTGTTGTATTTCATAACAGTCTGGTCTGCTGACATGTTTCCTGTTCAGAATCCTTGTCAGAAGAGGATAAGATATATTTTATTGTACACCTCCTAGAAAAAATTAGTTCTAAAAGGGTTATTCGGCTGTCCCCATAGGAGAACCCTTAATGGTTCCAGGTAGAAACCTTCTGGGTTCCATGTAGAACTCTCTGTGGAAAGGGTTCTACGTGGAACCGAAAAACAGAACCACAAGGTTCTTACCAAAGAACCCAGGCCGGGTCAGGCTTGAATTTTCAGATCCGATCAAAACTATACGCTAGACAGCACTGTCATAATAATAGAATGGTATTGATGCAACTTGGGCATGGCATATCGACATACTAACAGTGTGTATAATCTGGGGCTGTGCCTGGAATATTCAGCTAGCTACCCAGAAGTACGTTCCAAATGTCACCCTATTCCCTACACAGGGCCCTGGTCAAAAGTAGTATATATAGGAAATAGGTTGACATTTGGGACACATGCCATGTCGTGCTACCGGCTCACATCAGCCCGATAGCTGGCTACTAATAATATGCCATTTAGCAGACGCTTTTATCCAAAGCGACTTACAGTCATGCGTGCATACATTTTTGTGTATGGGTGGTCCCGGAGATCGAACCCACTACCCTGGCGTTACAAGCGCCATGCTCTACCAGCTGAGCTACAGACGACCACAACACACAAGCTGCTGTGAGAGTAGCCTGGATGGAAGACACACTGCAGGGCTGGCCTGGGATAATGTAAACACTACAGCACACACACACACACACACACACACACACACACACACACACACACACACACACACACACACACACACACACACACACACACATACACAAACACAAACACACACACAAACACACACACACACACACACAAACACACAAACACAAACACACACAAACAAACAAACACACACACACAAACACACACACACACACACAAACACATACACACACACACACACACACACAAACAAACACACATACACACACACACACACACACACACACACAGACACAAAAACATACACACACACACACACACACACACACACATACACACACACACACACTCTCTCACGTTACTCTCAATAAAACAGCTGATCTCTCTCACGTCACTCTCAATAAAACAGCTGATCTCTCTCACGTTACTCTCAATAAAACAGCTGATCTCTCTCACGTTACTCTCAATAAAACAGCTGATCTCTCTCACGTTACTCTCAATAAAACAGCTGATCTCTCTCACGTTACTCTCAATAAAACAGCTGATCTCTCTCACGTTACTCTCAATAAAACAGCTGATCTCTCTCACGTCACTCTCAATAAAACAGCTGATCTCTCTCACGTTACTCTCAATAAAACAGCTGATCTCTCTCACGTTACTCTCAATAAAACAGCTGATCTCTCTCACGTTACTCTCAATAAAACAGCTGATCTCTCTCACGTTACTCTCAATAAAACAGCTGATCTCTCTCACGTTACTCTCAATAAACAGCTGATCTCTCTCACGTCACTCTCAATAAAACAGCTGATCTCTCTCACGTTACTCTCAATAAAACAGCTGATCTCTCTCACGTTACTCTCAATAAAACAGCTTATCTCTCTCACGTTACTCTCAATAAAACAGCTGATCTCTCTCACGTTACTCTCAATAAAACAGCTGAACTCTCTCACGTTACTCTCAATAAAACAGCTGATCTCTCTCACGTTACTCTCAATAAAACAGCTGATCTCTCTCACGTTACTCTCAATAAAAACAGCTGATCTCGCTCACGTTACTCTCAATAAAACAGCTGATCTCTCTCACGTTACTCTCAATAAAACAGCTGATCTCTCTCACGTTCTCTCAATAAAACAGCTGAACTCTCTCACGTTACGCTCAATAAAACAGCTTATCTCTCTCACGTTCCTCTGAATAAAACAGCTGTCTCACCTCTGGACCCAAACAGAACAGGCTGTCTCAACTCTGGACCTGAACAGAACAGTCTGTCTCAACTCTGGACCTGAACAGAACAGGCTGTCTCAACTCTGGACCTGAAAAGAACAAGCTGTTTCAACTCTGGACCTGAACAGAACAGGCTGTCTCAACTCTGGACCTGAAAAGAACAAGCTGTTTCAACTCTGGACCTGAACAGAAGAGGCTGTCTCAACTCTGGACCCGAACAGAACAGTCTGTCTCAACTCTGGACCTGAACAGAACAGGCTGTCTCAACTCTGGACCCGAACAGAAGAGGCTGTCTCAACTCTGGACCCGAACAGAACAGGCTGTCTCAACTCTGTACCCGAACAGAACAGTCTGTCTCAACTCTGGACCTGAACAGAACAGGCTGTCTCAACTCTGGACCCGAACAGAACAGGCTGTCTCAACTCTGGACCCGAACAGAACAGGCTGTCTCAACTCTGGACCTGAACAGAACAGGCTGTTTCAACTCTGGACCTGAACAGAACAGGCTGTCTCAACTCTGGACCCGAACAGAACAGGCTGTCTCAACTCTGGACCCGAACAGAACAGGCTGTCTCAACTCTGTACCTGAACAGAACAGTCTGTCTCAACTCTGGACTTGAACAGAACAGTCTGTCTCAACTCTGGACCTGAACAGAACAGGCTGTCTCAACTCTGGACCTGAACAGAACAGGCTGTCTCAACTCAACTCTGGACCCGAACAGAACAGGCTGTCTCAACTCTGTACCTGAACAGAACATTCTGTCTCAACTCTGTACCTGAACAGAACAGTCTGTCTCAACTCTGGACTTGAACAGAACAGTCTGTCTCAACTCTGGACCTGAACAGAACAGGCTGTCTCAACTCTGGACCTGAACAGAACAGGCTGTCTCAACTATGGACCCGAACAGAACAGGCTGTCTCAACTCTGTACCTGAACAGAACATTCTGTCTCAACTCTGGACCTGAACAGAAGAGGCTGTCTCAACTCTGGACCTGAACAGAACAGTCTGTCTCAACTCTGGATCTGAACAGAACAGGTTGTCTCAACTCTGGACCTGAACAGAACAGTCTGTCTCAACTCTGGACCTGAACAGAACAGGCTGTCTCAACTCTGGACCTGAACAGAACAGTCTGTCTCAACTCTGTACCTGAACAGAACACACCTGCAGGTTGTAGTAGTTCAGTATTGTTCCGTATTGGTCAGTATTGGTCAGTATTAGTCAGTATTGGTCAGTATTGTTCAGTATTGTTCAGTATTGTTCAGTATTGTTCAGTATTGTTCCGTATATGTCAGTATTGTTCCGTATTGGTCAGTATTGTTCCGTATTGTTCAGTATTGTTCCGTATATGTCAGTATTGTTCAGTATTGGTCAGTATTAGTCAGTATTGTTCAGCATTGGTCAGTATTGTTCAGTATTGTTCAGTATTGTTCAGTATTGTTCAGTATTGTTCCGTATATGTCAGTATTGTTCCGTATTGGTCAGTATTGTTCCGTATTGGTCAGTATTGTTCCGTATATGTCAGTATTGTTCCGTATTGGTCAGTATTAGTCAGTATTGTTCAGTATTGGTCAGCATTGGTCAGTATTGTTCAGTATTGTTCAGTATTGTTCCGTATATGTCAGTATTGTTCCGTATTGGTCAGTATTGTTCCGTATTGTTCAGTATTGTTCCGTATTGGTCAGTATTGTTCCGTATTGGTTAGTATTGTTCCGTATTGTTCAGTATTGTTCCGTATATGTCAGTATTGTTCCATATTGGTCAGTATTAGTCAGTATTGTTCAGTATTGGTCAGCATTGGTCAGTATTGTTCAGTATTGTTCAGTATTGTTCCGTATATGTCAGTATTGTTCCGTATTGGTCAGTATTGTTCCGTATTGTTCAGTATTGGTCAGCATTGGTCAGTATTGTTCAGTATTGTTCAGTATTGTTCAGTATTGTTCAGTATTGTTCAGTATTGTTCCGTATATGTCAGTATTGTTCCGTATTGGTCAGTATTGTTCCGTATTGTTCAGTATTGTTCCGTATATGTCAGTATTGTTCCGTATTGGTCAGTATTAGTCAGTATTGTTCAGTATTGGTCAGCATTGGTCAGTATTGTTCAGTATTGTTCAGTATTGTTCCGTATACGTCAGTATTGTTCCGTATTGGTCAGTATTGTTCCGTATTGTTCAGTATTGTTCCGTATTGGTCAGTATTGTTCCGTATTGGTTAGTATTGTTCCGTATTGTTCAGTATTGGTCAGTAGTGTTCAGTATTGTTCAGTATTGGTCAGCATTGGTCAGTATTGTTCAGTATTGTTCTGTATTGTTCTGTATATGTCAGTATTGTTCCGTATTGTTCCGTATTGGTCAGTATTGTTCCGTATTGTTCAGTTTTGGTCAGTATGTTTCATTATTGGTTAGTGTTGTTCAGTATTGGTTAGTGTTGTTCAGTATTGGTCAGTATTGGTCAATAGTGGTCAGTATTGGTCAGTACTTTAATCAGTTATCGAACCCATTACTCTCTATGGTTGTGAGGTCTGGGGTCCACTCACCAACGAAGAATTCACAAAATGGGACAAACACCCAATTGAGACTCTGCATGCAGAATTCTACAATAATATAATTTGTGTACAACGCAAAACCCCAAACAATGCATGTAGAGCAGAATTAGGAATAGACCTGCTAGTTATCAAAATACAGAAAAGAGCTGTTAAATTCTACAATCACCCAAAAGGAAGAGATGCCCACACCTTCCATAACAAAGCCATCACCTACAGAGAGATGAACCTGGAGAAGAGTCCCCTAAGCCAGCTGGTCCTGGGGCTCTGTTCACAAACACAAACAGACCCCACAGAGCCCCAGGACAGCAATACAATTAGACCCAACCAAATTATGAGAAAGCAAAAAGATAACTATTTGACACACTGGAAAGAATCAACCAACAAACAGAGCCATGAGAAAAGGGCAACCAGTGGAGCACAAACAACATTGTAAATACAACCCATGTTTATTTATCATCCCTTTCATACTTCAACTACTATCACATTGTTACAACACTGGACACAGCCAATAATATAAGGTGAAATGTCTATATTCTTTGAAAACTTTTGTGAATGTAAAGTTTACTAATGTTTCCCTTGTCTATTTCCCTTTTGTTTATTGTCTATTTCACTTGCTTTGGCAACGTAAACATATGTTTCCCATATAAAGCCAATTGAGAGAGAGAGAGCTAGATTGACAGACAGACAGACAGACAGACAGACAGACAGACAGACAGACAGATACGACAGACAGACAGACAGACGACAGACAGACAGACGAGACAGACAGACAGACAGACAGACAGACAGACAGACAGACAGACAGACAGACAGACAGACAGACAGACAGAACAGAACAGACAGACCAGACAGACAGACAAGACAGACAGACAGACAGACAGACAGACAGACAGACAGAGACAGACAGACAGACAGACAGACAGACAGACAGATAGATAGATAGATAGATAGATAGATAGATAGATAGATAGATAGATAGATCCTAGATAGATAGATAGATAGATAGATAGATAGATAGATAGATAGATAGATATAATAGATAGATAGATAGATATGGACTCACTTGGCCAGCCGTGTTCTCTAGTGTGTTGTCGTATCTCCTGTCTCTCAGTTCCTGAGCGAACGGGAAGATGTTTCTGTCCACCAGCTCCTGCTGACTGGGCCGGTTCCGATATCGTCACCAGTGAACACGGAGGTGGGCGCATTAACGGCAATCTGCGCGCGGCAGGGTTACCTAAACACACACACAAAAACACACCACACACACACCATTATTTTAAACGCACACACTAAGTGTCATTACCATTATTCCAGCAGTCCGTGAGCTAATATAAGGTTCTATCCGAGAGGGGAACCCCCTGTCTTTCACAGTCACACACAGACCCACTCAGGCATCAATGTTGTCTATGACATCTACTGGATTCTATAGTGCATCACAGCCTCTCTCTCTCTCTCTCTCCTCCTCTCTCTCTTCCTCTCTCTCTCTCTCCTCTCTCTCATCTAGTTCGTCTCTCCGAATCTCTCCTCTCTCTCTCTCTCTCTCTCTCTCTCTCGTCTCTCTTCTCTCTCTCTCTTCTCTCTCTCTCTCTCTCTCTCTCTATCTCTCTTCTCCGTCTCTCTCTCTCGTCGTCTTCTCGCTCTCTCTCTCTCTTCTCTCTCTCTCTCTCTCTTGTCTCTTTTCTTTTTTTTTTTATTTTTTTTTTTCTGTTTTCTTGTCTTCTTCTCTTCTTTTTCTTTTCTTTTCCTCTTTCTTCTTTCTTCTTCTTTTCCTTTTCTCTTTTCTCTTTTTCTTTCATTTCTCTTTTTTTCTTCCTTTCTTTTTCTGTTCTCCTGTCTTCTCCTTCTCTCTCTTCTTCCTTCGCTTCTTTTCTTTCTTCTTTTTCTCTCTTCTTCTTCTTCCTTTCTGTTTTTTTCTTTCTTTCTTTCCATCTTCTTTCTCTTTTCTCCTTTTCTCTCGTTTTTTTCTCTTCTCTTTGTTCTTTCTTTCTTTCTTCCTCTTTTACTTTTCTTTCTCTTTCTATCTTCCTTTCTTCTTCTCTCTCTTTCTTTCTTTTCTTTTTTTTTTCTTTTTCTCTTTCCTTTTCTTTCCTTCTCTTTCTTTTCTCTTTTTCTCTTTCTTTCTTCTTTTCTTCTTTCTTCTTTCTTTTTTTTCTTTTTCTCCTTCTTCTTCTCTCTTTCTCTTTTTTTTCTCTTCTCTTCTCTTCTGTTTTTTCTTTTTTTTCTCTTTCTTTCTCTTCTCGTTTTTTTTTTTTGGCTTCTTTTTTTTCTTTCTCTCTTCTTCTCTCTTTTTTCTCTTTGTCTTCTTTTTTTCTCTTTTTTCTTCTTTCTTTCTTTTTTCCTTCTTCTCTTTTTCTCTCATTGTTCTTTCTGGCTGCTTTTTCTTCTACTCTCGTCTCTCTTCTTGTTTTTTTCTTCTCTGTCTATTTTCTTTTCTTCTCTCTTCTTTTCTTCTTTCTCCTTTTTTTCTCTCTTCTTTCCTCTTTTTTTCTCTCTTTTTTCTTTTCTTTTTCTCTCTTTTTTTCTTTTTCTATTTTTTTTTTTTTCTTTCTTCTTGTTCTCTTTCTTCTTTCTTGATCTTTTGTCTCTTCTTTTTGTCTCTAGTTTTTTCTTTTTGTTTCCTCTTTCTTTTCTTTCTTTTTCTTCGTCTTTTCTTTTTTTTTCTTTCAATTTTTTCTTCTTTCTTCTTCTTCTTCGCTCGTCTTCTTTTTGTTCTCTTTCTCTTCGCCTTTTCTTTCTTTTTTCTTCTTTCTCTCTTTCTCTTCTCTTCTCTCTCTCTTCTCTCTCTCTCTCCTTCTTTTCTTTTTTCCTCTCTCACTTTTTCGCTCTTTTTTCTCTCTCTCTCTCTCTCTCTTTCTCTCTCTCTCTTCTCTTCTCTCTCTCTTCCTCTTTCTCCTCTCTCTGTCCACCTCTCTTTTCCTCTCTCACTCCTCTTTCCTTCTCTCTTCATCTCCTCTTCTCTTCTCGTTTTCTATTTCTCTTTTTCCTCCCCCTCTTTCCTCATTTCTCCTCGTTTTTTTCCCTTTCTTTTCTCCTTTGCTCTCTCTCCCCTCTCCCCCCCTCTCGTCTCCTTTTTCCTTTCTCTCTCTCCTTTCTTCCCTCTTTTTTTCTCCCTCTCTTTCTCTCTCTCTTTCTCTTCCTCTTTCTCTCTCTCTCCTCTCTCTCTTTTCTTCTCTTTTTCTTTTTTCAATCTGTCTTCTCTCTTCTTTTCTTTGTCTCCCCTCGGCCTGAGTTCTCTGTCTCCCAACCTCTCTCTTTCTCTCTCTCTTTTTTTCTCCTTTCTTCTTGTCATTCATTCTTTTTCTTTTCTTTTTTATGAGTTCTACTTTTTTGGTTTCAGCTTGTACCCCGTTGCCTCCAGCTTCTTTTCTCTCTCTTTTTCCTCTTCTTCTTTCTTTATCTTCTTCTCATCCTTTTCTTCTGCTCTGCTTTTTTCTCTTTTCTCCTTCTCCTTTTTTCTCTTTCTCATTTCTCTGTCTATTTTTTCCTTCTTCTCTTTGTCTTCTCGTTTTCTTTCCCGCGCACGAGCTTCTTTTGCTCAGGTTTTTGTTGTGCGTCTTTTCGAAGCCTCTTTTTCTCCTTTCCCCGACTCTTTTTCTCTTCGGTTTTTTCCTTTTTTTTCTCGATTCCTCTCTCTCTTCTTTTTTTTTTTTTCTTTAACTTTTTCATGCTCGTTTTTTTCTCCTTTTCTTTTTCCTCTCCTCTCTTCTCTCAGCATCTTTCTCTCTCTCTCTCTCTCTCTCTGTTCTCGCTCCTCTCGCCTCTCTCTCTCCTCTCGCTCTCTCTCACCTCTCTCGGGCTCTCTTATCTTCCTCTCTCTCTCTCTTTTGTCTCGCTCTCTCTGTTTCTCCCCTCTTTTCTCTCTCTCTTATCTTCGCTCTCTCTTTCTCTTCTCTCTCTTCTCTCTTTCTTCGTCTCTCACTCTCGCTCGGTAGCTTTCTATCTCTCGGCATTCTCTTCTCTCTCTCTGTCTCTTTCTCTCTTTTTTCCCTCGTCTCTGGCTCTGTCTTCTCTCTCTCCTGTCCTGTCTCTGTCTCTGTCCTGTCTCTTTCTCTCTCTCTTTTCTCTGTCTCTTTTCTCGTTCCTCCTCTCTTCTCCTTTCTCTCTCTGTCCTCGTTTGTCTCTCTCTCTCTCTCTTCTCTCTCTCTCTGTCTCTGTCTCTCTCTCACTCTCTGTCTCCTCTCTTCTCTCTCTCTCTCTGTTCTCTTTCCTGTCTCTCTCTCTGGCTCTGTCTCTCGTCTCTCTCTGTCCTCTCTCTCGCTTTCTATCTGCTTCTTCCTCTCGCTCTCTCGTCTCTCTCTCTCTTTTTCTCGCTCGCTCTCTCTCTCTCTAGTTCTCTCCCTCTCTCTTCTCACTACTTTGTCACTCTCTCTTTTTCGCTCTTCTCTCTCTCTCTCTCTCTCTCTCTCGCTAGATCCGCATCTCTCCTTCTAGCTCTCTTTTTCTATCTCGCTCCTCTCTCTCTCTCTCTCTCTTTCTGAGAGTTCTCCTCTTCGCTTTCTCTCTCTCGATCTCTCTCTCTCTCGTCTCCTCTCTTTCTCTCTCTCTCTCTCTCTCTCTCTCGTCTTCTCCTATCTCCTGCTCTTCTCGAGTCTCTCCTCAGCTTTCGTCTCGCCTCTTCTCGATTATTTTTCATCCTCGCTCTCTCTCTCTCTGTTCTCTCTCTCTGATGTGTCTCTCTCCTTTTCTCAGTTTTTTTTGTTCTTGCTCACACTCTCTTTTTTTTCTTCTTTTTTTTTATTCCCCGGGCCCCTCTCAACCATTAGCTGCCTCTTTCCTTTTCTCCTCGTACTCTCTTCTCTCAGCTCTCTTACTTGTTTGGGGTCAGCAAGCTCTCTGCTGTTCTCTCTTTCTCTACTTCCTCTCGTCTTTGTTTCTGTCTCTTCTGCTCTTCAGAGCAGCCTCCATTTTATCTTAGTCTTTTAACCTATCTTCTCTCGGAGCTTTTCACTGTCTTTGCAATGGAGTTACCCTTAAACTTTCTTTCGTGTCTTATTTGATTCGACTCTCTTATAATTCATTCAGAAGGGTGTGTGTGTGGCGTGTGTTTGTCTCTGCGTGCGTGCGGGCGTGCGTGCGTGTGTGATGTGTTCTTGTTGTTTCGGTGAGTTTCTGGAACAGTTTTCGCTGTCGATGAGTATTCACCATGCTTATATGGTTGACATCTCCCTGTTTTCAGCGCTCTATTCGCTGTGATCTTACTGTCCTAACTCTCTTTTTTCTGAGGCCACTCTCTCTCTCTCTCTGTTGCTCTCTTCTCTCGAGTCGATTCTGCTTCAACCACATGCTGCTAGCTAGGCTTCGCGCAGCTATCGCTCTTTTCTTTTCTGTCGATATCTAGCTCTCTCGCTCGCTACGGTCAGTCTAGCTTCTCGATCTCGACTGCACTGCTCTCCTTTCTCTCTCTCTATCTCTCTGTCTAATCATCTCTCCTCTGAAGAAGGTCTCTCTGTATTCTCCTCTTCCATGTCAGTCTAGCTGTTATGGAGGAGAAGGTACTGCTCTGTTCAGCTGTCACTCACCTCAGTCTCTCTCTGTATCTCTCTTCTTACTCTCTGTTCCAGCTGTCTCTCTCTCAGTCTCTAGCTGTATGGAGAGAAGGTACTGCTCTGTTTCAGCTGTATATGGGTCAGTCTCTTCTGTATGGAGAAGGTACTGCTCTGTCTCTCTCTCTTCTGGTCAGTCTAGCTGTATCCTAGAAGGTATCTGCTCTGTTTCAGCTGTTATGGTGTCCCTGATCTAGCTGTATGGTTGGAGAGTACTGCTCTGTTTCAGCTGCTATGGTCGAGTTGTGTCCTGTATAGCAGGCGAAGGACTGCTCTGTGGTCAGCTGCTTATGGTCAGTCTAGCTGGATGAGGGTGGCATTACTGCTCTGGCCTAGCTGTGTATGGTCAGTCCTAGCTGTATGGAGAGGTTCTGCTATGGCCTACAGCTGTTTATGGTCAGTCCTATGCTGTATGGAGCAGGTAACTGCTCTGTTTCATCTGTTATGGTCAGTCTCACCTGTAGTAGAGGATAAGGTACTGCTCTCCACTCCAGCTGTTATGGTCAGTCTAGCTGTATGGAGAAGGTACGGCGATTGAGTTAGCTGTTATGTCTGAAACTAAGATGTATGATACTGATGAGGGAATGCGTTCTGTTTCAGTGTGTATGTCGTGCCTAGTGGGTGATGTGCGTGCGGCTGCGTGCGTTGCGTGCGTGTTTATGGTGTGTCTGGTCCTGTGAGTGGAGGAGAACAGTACTGCTCTGTCGATGAGTATTTGGACAGTCTTGATTAGAAAACTGCTGTATGGAGAAGGTACAGGCGCTTTTAGCTTGTTATAGTCCTCTAGCTGTATGGAGGAGAAGGTACTGGAGGGAGATCAGCTGTTATTGTCAGTCTAGCTTTATGGAGGAGAAGGTACTGCTCTAAACACACATGCGTGTTATGTTCGCTGAGCCTAAATATGGGGCGAGAAGGTACTGCTTCTGTCTTCAGCTGTTATGGTCAGTCTAGCTGTATGGAGGAGAGGGTACTGCTCTGTGTTCAGCTGTTAGGTCAGTCTAGCTTGTATGGAGAAAGATCTGTACTGCTTGTTTCAGCTGTTATGGTCAGTCTAGCTGTATGAGGAGAAGGTACTGCTCTGTTTCAGCTGTTATTGTCCAGTCTCGCTGTATGGAGAAGGTACTTACTGCTCTGTTCCAGCTTTATGGTCAGTCTAGCTGTATGGGGAGAAGGTACTGCTCTTATTCAGCTGTTTATTGTCAGTTTACGAGCTGTATGGATAAGTACTGCTCTGTATCAGCGTATATGGTCATCAGCTGTATGGAGGGAGAAGGTACTGTCGTAGTTTCAGCTGTTAATTGTCAGTCCTAGCTGTATGGGGAAGTCCTGCTCTGTTTCAGCTGGTATGGTCAGTCTAGCTGTATGGAGGAGAAGGTACTGCTCCTGTTTCAGCTGTTATGGTCAGTCTAGCTGTATGGAGGAGAAGGTAACTGCTCTGTTTCAGCTGTTATGGTCAGTCTAGCGTTAGGGAGGAGAAGGTACGGCTCTGTTTCAGCTGTTTATGGTCAGTCTATCTGTATGGAGGAAAGAAGGTATGCTTGGTTTCAGCTGGTTTATGTCAGTCGGAGGATGGAGCTGTATGGAGGAGAAAGGATCTGCTCTGTTTCAGCTGTTATGGTCAGTCTAGATGTATGAGGAGAAGGCATACTGCTCTGTTTCAGCTGTTATGGACAGTCCTAGCTGTATGAGTTAGAAGGTACTGCTCTGTTTCGATCTGTTTTGGTCAGTCTGAGGCTGTATGGAGGAGAAGTTACTGCTCTGTTTCAGCTTGTTATGGTCAGTCTAGCTGTATGGAGAAGGTAACTTGCTCTGTTTCAGCTGTATGGTCAGTCCTAGCTGTATGAAGGAGAAGGTCTGCTCTGTGTGAAGCTGTTATGGACAATTCTAGCTGTATGGAGAAGGTACTGCTCTGTTTCAGCTGTTATGGTCGGCCCTAGCTGTATGGGGAGAAGGATCTGCTCTGTTTCAGCTGTTATGGTCAGTCTAGGTTCCCCCAGTCCTACTGTATTGGGCGCTGTTCAGTGTTATGGTCAGTCTAGCTGTTCACAGCTGTTACTGCCTGTTCAGCTGTTATGCTAGTATAGCTGTATGGAGAAAGGTACGCTCTGTTTCAGCTGTTTTGGTCAGTTAAGCTGTATGGAGACGGTACTGCTCTGTTTCAGCTGTTATAGTCAGGTCTAGCTGTATGGAGAAGGTATCTGCTCTGTTTCAGCTGTTATGGGGTCAGTCTAAGCTTATGGAGGATAAGGTACTGCTCTGTTTCAGCTTCTTTGTTATGGTCAGTCTAGCTGTATGGAGGAGAGGGTACTGCTCTGTTTCAGCTGTTTGTCGAGTCAGTCTAGCTGTATGGAGAGGAAGGTATCTGCTTCTGTTTCAGCTGTTATGGTCAGTCTAGCTGTATGGAGGAGAAGGTACTGCTCTGTTTCAGCTGTTATGGTCAGTCTAGCTGTATGGAGGAGAAAGATCCTGCTCTGTTTCAGCTGTTATGGTCAGTCTAGCTGTATGGAGAAGGTACTGCTCTGTTTCAGCTGTTATGGTCAGTCTAGCTGTATGGAGAAGGTACTGCTCTGTTTCAGCTGTTATGGTCAGTCTAGCTGTATGGAGGAGAAGGTACTGCTCTGTTTTCAGCTGGTTATGGTCCAGCTCTAGCTGTATTGGAGAAGGTACTGCTCTGTTTCAGCTGGTTATGGTCAGTCTAGCTGTATGGAGGAGAAGGTACTGCTCTGTTTCAGCTGTTATGGTCAGTCCTAGCTGTATAGAGGAGCAGGTACTGCTCTGTTTCAGCTGTTATGGTCAGTCTAGCTGTATGGAGGAGAAGGTGCTGCTCTGTTTCAGCTGTTATGGTCAGTCTAGCTGTATGAGGAGGAGGTACTGCTCTGTTTCAGCTGTTATGGGTCAGTCTAGCTGTATGAGGAGAAGGTACTGCTCTGTTTCAGCTGTTATGGGTCAGTCTAGCTGTATATGGAGAAGGTACTGCTCTGTTTCAGCTGTTATGGTCATTCCTAGCTGTATGGAGAAGGATCTGCTCTGTTTCGGCTGTTATGGTCAGTCTAGCTGTATGGAGGAGGTACTGCTCTGTTTCAGCTGTTATTGTCAGTCTAGCTGTATGGAGGAGAAGGTACTGCTCTGTTTCAGCTGTTATGGTCAGTCTAGCTGTATGGGAAGGTACTGCTCTGTTTCAGCTGTTATGGTCAGTCTAGCTGTAATGGAGGAGAAGGTACTGGCTCTCTGCTTTTCGCTGTTATGGTCTGTCTAGCTGTTATGGATCTGTATGGAGAGAGGTACTGCTCTGTTCAGCTGTTATGTCAGTCTAGCTGTATGGAGGAGAAGGTACTGCTCTGTTTCAGCTGTTATGGTCAGTCTAGCTGTATGGGAGAAGGTACTGCTCTCTTTTCAGCTGTTATGGTCAGTCTAGCTGTATGGAGGAGGAAGGTACTGCTCTGTTTTCAGCTGTTATGGTCAGTCTAGCTGTAGGAGGAGAGAAGGTACTGCTCTGTTTCAGCTGTTATGGTCAGTCTAGCTGTATGGAGGAGAAGGTACTGCTCTGTTTTCAGCTGTTATGGTCAGTCTAGCTGTATGGAGGAGAAGGTACTGCTCTGTTTTCAGCTGTTATGGCAGTCTAGCTGTATGGAGGAGAAGGTACTGCTCTGTTTCAGCTGTTATGGTCAGTCTAGCTGTATGGAGGAGAAGGTACTGCTCTGTTTCAGCTGTTATGGTCATTCTAGCTGTATGGAGAAGAAGGTACTGCTCTGTTTTCCAGCTGTTATGGTCAGTCTAGCTGTATGGAGAAGGTACTGCTCTGTTTCAGCTGTTATGGTCAGTCTAGCTGTATGGAGGAGAAGGTACTGCTCTGTTTCACAGCTGTTATGGTCAGTCTAGCTGTATGGAGGAAGGTACTGCTCTGTTTTCAGCTGTTATGGTCAGTCTAGCTGTATGGAGAAGAAGGTACTGCTCTGTTTCAGCTGTTATGGTCAGTCTAGCTGTATGGAGGAGAAGGTACTGCTCTGTTTCAGCTGTTATGGTCAGTCTAGCTGTATGGAGGAGAAGGTACTGCTCTGTTTCAGCTGTTATGGTCAGTCTAGCTGTATGGAGGAGAAGGTACTGCTCTGTTTCAGCTGTTATGGTCAGTCTAGCTGTATGGAGGAGAAGGTACTGCTCTGTTTCAGCTGTTATGGGCAGAAGGTACTGCTAGCTGTATGTCAGAGCAGAAGAGTACTGCTCTGTTTCAGCTGTTATGGTCAGTCTAGCTGTATGGAGGAGAAGGTACTGCTCTGTTTCAGCTGTTTTGGTCAGTCTAGCTGTATGGAGGCAGAAGGTACTGCTCTGTTTCAGCTGTTATGGTCAGTCTAGCTGTATGGAGGAGAAGGTACTGCTCTGTTTCAGCTGTTATGGTCAGTCTAGCTGTATGGAGAGAGAAGGTACTGCTCTGTTTCAGCTGTTATGGTCAGTCTAGCTGTATGGAGAAGGTACTGCTCTGTTTCAGCTGTTATGGTCAGTCTAGCTGTATGGAGAAGGATCTGCTCTGTTTCAGCTGTTTAATGGTCAGTCTAGCTGTATGGAGAAGATCTGCTCTGTTTCAGCTGTTATGGTCAGTCTAGCTGTATGGAGAAGGTATACTTGCTCTGTTGTTTCAGCTGTTATGGTCAGTCTGCTGTATGGAGAAGGATCTGCTCTGTTTCAGCTGTTATGGTCAGTCTAGCTGTATGGAGAGGAGGTACTGCTCTGTTTCAGCTGTTATGGTCAGTCTAGCTGTATGGAGGAGAAGGTACTGCTCTGTTTCAGCTGTTATGGTCAGTCTAGCTGTATGGAGAAGGATCTGCTCTGTTTTCAGCTGTTATGGTCAGTCTAGCTGTATGGAGGAGAAGGGTACTGCTCTGGTTCAGCTGTTATGGTCAGTCCTAGCTGTATGGAGGAGAAGGATCTGCTCTGTTTCAGCTGTTATGGTCAGTCTAGCTGTATGGAGAAGGATCTGCTCTGTTTCAGCTGTTATGGTCAGTCTAGCTGTATGGAGGAGAATGTACTGCTCTGTTTCAGCTGTTATGGTCAGTCTAGCTGTATGGAGGAGAAGTACTGCTCTGTTTCAGCTGTTATGGTCAGTCTAGCTGTATGGAGAAGGTACTGCTCTGTTTCAGCTGTTATGGTCAGTCTAGCTGTATGGAGGAGAAGGTACTGCTCTGTTTCAGCTGTTATGGTCAGTCTAGCTGTATGGAGAAGGTACTGCTCTGTTTCAGCTGTTATGGTCAGTCTAGCTGTATGGAGAAGGGATCTGCTCTGTTTCAGCTGTTATGGTCAGTCTAGCTGTATGGAGAAGGTACTGCTCTGTTTCAGCTGTTATGGTCAGTCTAGCTGTATGGAGAAAGGTACTGCTCTGTTCAGCTGTTATGGTCAGTCTAGCTGTATGGAGAAGGTCTGCTCTTTTTCAGCTGTTATGGTCAGTCTAGCTGTATGGAGAAGGTACTGCTCTGTTTCAGCTGTTATGGTCAGTCTAGCTGTATGGAGAACGTACTGCTCTGTTTCAGCTGTTATGGTCAGTCTAGCTGTATGGAGAAGGTACTGCTCTGTTTCAGCTGTTATGGTCAGTCTAGCTGTATGGAGAAGGATCTGCTCTGTTTCAGCTGTTATGGTCAGTCTAGCTGTATGGAGGAGAAGGTACTGCTCTGTTTCAGCTGTTATGGTCAGTCTAGCTGTATGGAGAAGGATCTGCTCTGTTTCAGCTGTTATGGTCAGTCTAGTTGTATGGAGGAGAAGAGGTACTGCTCTGGTTCAGCTGTTATGGTCAGTCTAGCTGTATGGAGGAGAAAGATCTGCTCTGTTTCAGCTGTTATGGTCAGTCTAGCTGTATGGAGAAGGATCTGCTCTGTTTCAGCTGTTATGGTCAGTCTAGCTGTATGGAGGAGAAGGTACTGCTTCTGTTTTCAGCTGTTATGGTCAGTCTAGCTGTATGGAGGAGAAGGTACTGCTCTGTTTCAGCTGTTATGGTCAGTTTAACTGTATGGAGGAGAAGTACTGCTCTGTTTCAGCTGTTATGGTCAGTCTAGCTGTATGGAGGAGAAGGTACTGCTCTGTTTCAGCTGTTATGGTCAGTCTAGCTGTATGGAGAAGGTACTGCTCTGTTTCAGCTGTTATGGTCAGTCTAGCTGTATGGAGGAGGTACTGCTCTGTTTTCAGCTGTTATGGTCAGTCTAGCTGTATGAGGAGAAGGTACTGCTCTGTTTCAGCTGTTATGGTCAGTCTAGCTGTATGGAGAAGGTACTGCTCTGTTTCAGGCTGTTATGGTCAGTCTAGCTGTATGGAGAAGGTACTGCTCTGTTTCAGCTGTTATGGTCAGTCTAGCTGTATGGAGGAGAAGGTACTGCTCTGTTTCAGCTGTTTATGGTCAGTCTAGCTGTATGGAGGAGAAGGTACTGCTCTGTTTCAGCTGTTATGGTCAGTCTAGCTGTATGGAGGAGAAGGTACTGCTCTGTTTCAGCTGTTATGGTCAGTCTAGCTGTATGGAGGAGAAGGTACTGCTCTGTTTCAGCTGTTATGGTCAGTCTAGCTGTATGGAGGAGAAGGTACTGCTCTGTTTCAGCTGTTATGGTCAGTCTAACTGTATGGAGGAGAAGGTACTGCTCTGTTTCAGCTGTTATGGTCAGTCTAGCTGTATGGAGAAGGATCTGCTCTGTTTCAGCTGTTATGGTCAGTCTAGCTGTATGGAGAAGGATCTGCTCTGTTTCAGCTGTTATGGTCAGTCTAGCTGTATGGAGAAGGTACTGCTCTGTTTCAGCTGTTATGGTCAGTCTAGCTGTATGGAGAAGGTACTGCTCTGTTTCAGCTGTTATGGTCAGTCTAGCTGTATGGAGGAGAAGGTACTGCTCTGTTTCAGCTGTTATGGTCAGTCTAGCTGTATGGAGGAGAAGGTACTGCTCTGTTTCAGCTGTTATGGTCAGTCTAGCTGTATGGAGAGAGAAGGTACTGCTCTGTTTTCAGCTGTTATGGTCAGTCTAGCTGTATGGAGAAGGTACTGCTCTGTTTCAGCTGTTATGGTCAGTCTAGCTGTATGGAGGAGAAGGTACTGCTCTGTTTCAGCTGTTTATGGTCAGTCTAGCTGTATGGAGAAGGTACTGCTCTGTTCAGCTGTTATGGTCAGTCTAGCTGTATGGAGAAGGTACTGCTCTGTTTCAGCTGTTATGGTCAGTCTAGCTGTATGGAGGAGAAGGTACTGCTCTGTTTCAGCTGTTATGGTCAGTCTAGCTGTATGGAGGAGAAGGATCTGCTCTGTTTCAGCTGTTATGGTCAGTCTAGATGTATGGAGAAGGATCTGCTCTGTTTCAGCTGTTATGGTCAGTCTAGCTGTATGGAGGAGAAGGTACTGCTCTGTTTCAGCTGTTATGGTCAGTCTAGCTGTATGGAGGAGAAGGTACTGCTCTGTTTCAGCTGTTATGGTCAGTCTAGCTGTATGGAGAAGGTACTGCTCTGTTTCAGCTGTTATGGTCAGTCTAGCTGTATGGAGGAGAAGGTACTGCTCTGTTTCAGCTGTTATGGTCAGTCTAGCTGTATGGAGAAGGTACTGCTCTGTTTCAGCTGTTATGGTCAGTCTAGCTGTATGGAGAAGGATCTGCTCTGTTTCAGCTGTTATGGTCAGTCTAGCTGTATGGAGAAGGTACTGCTCTGTTTCAGCTGTTATGGTCAGTCTAGCTGTATGGAGAAGGTACTGCTCTGTTTCAGCTGTTATGGTCAGTCTAGCTGTATGGAGAAGGTACTGCTCTGTTTCAGCTGTTATGGTCAGTCTAGCTGTATGGAGAAGGATCTGCTCTGTTTCAGCTGTTATGGTCAGTCTAGCTGTATGGAGGAGAAGGTACTGCTCTGTTTCAGCTGTTATGGTCAGTCTAGCTGTATGGAGAAGGTACTGCTCTGTTTCAGCTGTTATGGTCAGTCTAGCTGTATGGAGAAGGATCTGCTCTGTTTCAGCTGTTATGGTCAGTCTAGCTGTATGGAGGAGAAGGTACTGCTCTGTTTCAGCTGTTATGGTCAGTCTAGCTGTATGGAGGAGAAAATCTGCTCTGTTTCAGCTGTTTGGTCAGTCTAGCTGTATGGAGAAGGTACTGCTCTGTTTCAGCTGTTATGGTCAGTCTAGCTGTATGGAGGAGGTACTGCTCTGTTTCAGCTGTTATGGTCAGTCTAGCTGTATGGAGGAGAAGGTACTGCTCTGTTTCAGCTGTTTATGGTCAGTCTAGCTGTATGGAGAAGGTACTGCTCTGTTTCAGCTGGTATGGTCAGTCTAAGCTGTATGGAGAAGGTACTGCTCTGTTTCAGCTGTTATGGTCAGTCTAGCTGTATAGAGGAGAAGGTACTGCTCTGTTTCAGCTGTTATGGTCAGTCTAGCTGTATGGAGAGAAGGTGCTGCTCTGTTTCAGCTGTTATGGGTCAGTCTAGCTGTATGGAGGAGGTACTGCTCTGTTTCAGCTGTTTATGGGTCAGTCTAGCTGTATGGAGGAGAAGGTACTGCTCTGTTTCAGCTGTTATGGTCAGTCTAGCTGTATGGAGGAGAAGGTACTGCTCTGTTTCAGCTGTTATGGTCAGTCTAGCTGTATGGAGAAGGATCTGCTCTGTTTCAGCTGTTATGGTCAGTCTAGCTGTATGGAGGAGAAGGTACTGCTCTGGTTCAGCTGTTATTGTCAGTCTAGCTGTATGGAGGAGAAGAGATCTGCTCTGTTTTCGCTGTTATGGTCAGTCTAGCTGTATGGAAGAAGGCGGTTATGGGTCAGTCTAGCTGTATGGATTCTGTCTGTTTCAGCTGTTATGGTCAGTCTAGCTGTATGGAGGAGAAGGTACTGCTCTGTTTCAGCTGTTATGGTCAGTCTAGCTGTATGGAGGAGAAGGTACTGCTCTGTTTCAGCTGTTATGGTCCAGTCTAGCTGTATGGAGGAGAAGGTACTGCTCTGTTTCAGCTGTTATGGTCAGTCTAGCTGTATGGGAGAGAAGGTACTGCTCTGTTTCAGCTGTTATGGTCAGTCTAGCTGTATGGAGGAGAAGGTACTGCTCTGTTTCAGCTGTTATGGTCAGTCTAGCTGTATGGAGGAGAAGGTACTGCTCTGTTTTCAGCTGTTATGGTCAGTCTAGCTGTATGGAGGAGAAGGTACTGCTCTGTTTTCAGCTGTTATGGTCAGTCTAGCTGTATGGAGGAGAAGGTACTGCTCTGTTTTCAGCTGTTATGGTCAGTCTAGCTGTATGGAGGAAGGTACTGCTCTGTTTCAGCTGTTATGGTCAGTCTAGCTGTATGGAGGAGAAGGTACTGCTCTGTTTCAGCTGTTATGGTCAGTCTAGCTGTATGGAGAAAGGTACTGCTCTGTTTCAGCTGTTATGGTCAGTCTAGCTGTATGGAGAAGGTACTGCTCTGTTTCAGCTGTTATGGTCAGTCTAAGCTGTATGGAGGAGAAGGTACTGCTCTGTTTTCAGCTGTTATGGTCAGTCTAGCTGTATGGAGGAGAGGTACTGCTCTGTTTCAGCTGTTATGGTCAGTCTAGCTGTATGGAGAAGAAGGTACTGCTCTGTTTCAGCTGTTATGGTCAGTCTAGCTGTATTTCCCCCCTTCTCCTCCCCCCCCTCCCCCCTCCCTATGGAGAAGAAGGTACTGCTCTGTTTCAGCTGTTATGGTCAGTCTAGCTGTATAGAGGAGAAGGTACTGCTCTGTTTCAGCTGTTATGGTCAGTCTAGCTGTATGGAGGAGAAGGTACTGCTCTCTTTTTCAGCTGTTATGGTCAGTCTAGCTGTATGGAGGAGAAGGTACTGCTCTGTTTCAGCTGTTATGGGCAGTCTAGCTGTATGGAGCAGAAGGTACTGCTCTGTTTCAGCTGTTATGGTCAGTCTAGTGTATGGAGGAGAAGGTACTGCTCTGTTTCAGCTGTTATGGTCAGTCTAGCTGTATGGAGCAGAAGGTACTGCTCTGTTTTCAGCTGTTATGGTCAGTCTAGCTGTATGGAGGAGAAGGTACTGCTCGTTTCAGCTGTTATGGTCAGTCTAGCTGAGTGGAGGAGAAGGTACTGCTCTGTTTCAGCTGTTATGGTCAGTCTAGCTGTATGGAGAAGGTACTGCTCTGTTTCAGCTGTTATGGTCAGTCTAGCTGTATGGAGAAGGATCTGCTCTGTTTCAGCTGTTATGGTCAGTCTAGCTGTATGGAGAAGGATCTGCTCTGTTTCAGCTGTTATGGTCAGTCTAGTTGTATGGAGAAGGTACTGCTCTGTTTCAGCTGTTATGGTCAGTCTAGCTGTATGGAGAAGGATCTGCTCTGTTTCAGCTGTTATGGTCAGTCTAGCTGTATGGAGGAGGTACTGCTCTGTTTCAGCTGTTATGGTCAGTCTAGCTGTATGGAGGAGAAGGTACTGCTCTGTTTCAGCTGTTATGGTCAGTCTAGCTGTATGGAGAAGGATCTGCTCTGTTTCAGCTGTTATGGTCAGTCTAGCTGTATGGAGGAGAAGGTACTGCTCTGGTTCAGCTGTTATGGTCAGTCTAGCTGTATGGAGGAGAAGGATCTGCTCTGTTTCAGCTGTTATGGTCAGTCTAGCTGTATGGAGAAGGATCTGCTCTGTTTCAGCTGTTATGGTCAGTCTAGCTGTATGGAGGAGAATGTACTGCTCTGTTTCAGCTGTTATGGTCAGTCTAGCTGTATGGAGGAGAAGGTACTGCTCTGTTTCAGCTGTTATGGTCAGTCTAGCTGTATGGAGAAGGTACTGCTCTGTTTCAGCTGTTATGGTCAGTCTAGCTGTATGGAGGAGAAGGTACTGCTCTGTTTCAGCTGTTATGGTCAGTCTAGCTGTATGGAGAAGGTACTGCTCTGTTTCAGCTGTTATGGTCAGTCTAGCTGTATCGAGAAGGATCTGCTCTGTTTCAGCTGTTATGGTCAGTCTAGCTGTATGGAGAAGGTACTGCTCTGTTTCAGCTGTTATGGTCAGTCTAGCTGTATGGAGAAGGTACTGCTCTGTTTCAGCTGTTATGGTCAGTCTAGCTGTATGGAGAAGGATCTGCTCTTTTTCAGCTGTTATGGTCAGTCTAGCTGTATGGAGAAGTACTGCTCTGTTTCAGCTGTTATGGTCAGTCTAGCTGTATGGAGAACGTACTGCTCTGTTTCAGCTGTTATGGTCAGTCTAGCTGTATGGAGAAGGTACTGCTCTGTTTCAGCTGTTATGGTCAGTCTAGCTGTATGGAGAAGGATCTGCTCTGTTTCAGCTGTTATGGTCAGTCTAGCTGTATGGAGGAGAAGGTACTGCTCTGTTTCAGCTGTTATGGTCAGTCCTAGCTGTATGGAGAAGGATCTGCTCTGTTTCAGCTGTTATGGTCAGTCTAGTTGTATGGAGAGAAGGTACTGCTCTGGTTCAGCTGTTATGGTCAGTCTAGCTGTATGGAGGAGAAAGATCTGCTCTGTTTCAGCTGTTATGGTCAGTCTAGCTGTATGGAGAAGGATCTGCTCTGTTTCAGCTGTTATGGTCAGTCTAGCTGTATGGAGGAGAAGGTACTGCTCTGTTTCAGCTGTTATGGTCAGTCTAGCTGTATGGAGGAGAAGGTACTGCTCTGTTTCAGCTGTTATGGTCAGTCTAGCTGTATGGAGGAGAAGGTACTGCTCTGTTTCAGCTGTTATGGTCAGTCTAGCTGTATGGAGGAGAAGGTACTGCTCTTTTTCAGCTGTTATGGTCAGTCTAGCTGTATGGAGAAGGTACTGCTCTGTTTCAGCTGTTATGGTCAGTCTAGCTGTATGGAGGAGGTACTGCTCTGTTTCAGCTGTTATGGTCAGTCTAGCTGTATGGAGGAGAAGGTACTGCTCTGTTTCAGCTGTTATGGTCAGTCTAGCTGTATGGAGAAGGTACTGCTCTGTTTCAGCTGTTATGGTCAGTCTAGCTGTATGGAGAAGGTACTGCTCTGTTTCAGCTGTTATGGTCAGTCTAGCTGTATGGAGGAGAAGGTACTGCTCTGTTTCAGCTGTTATGGTCAGTCTAGCTGTATGGAGGAGAAGGTACTGCTCTGTTTCAGCTGTTATGGTCAGTCTAGCTGTATGGAGGAGAAGGTACTGCTCTGTTTCAGCTGTTATGGTCAGTCTAGCTGTATGGAGGAGAAGGTACTGCTCTGTTTCAGCTGTTATGGTCAGTCTAGCTGTATGGAGGAGAAGGTACTGCTCTGTTTCAGCTGTTATGGTCAGTCTAACTGTATGGAGGAGAAGGTACTGCTCTGTTTCAGCTGTTATGGTCAGTCTAGCTGTATGGAGAAGGATCTGCTCTGTTTCAGCTGTTATGGTCAGTCTAGCTGTATGGAGAAGGTACTGCTCTGTTTCAGCTGTTATGGTCAGTCTAGCTGTATGGAGAAGGATCTGCTCTGTTTCAGCTGTTATGGTCAGTCTAGCTGTATGGAGAAGGATCTGCTCTGTTTCAGCTGTTATGGTCAGTCTAGCTGTATGGAGAAGGTACTGCTCTGTTTCAGCTGTTATGGTCAGTCTAGCTGTATGGAGAAGGATCTGCTCTGTTTCAGCTGTTATGGTCAGTCTAGCTGTTATGGTCAGTCTAGCTGTATGGAGAAGGATCTGCTCTGTTTCAGCTGTTATGGTCAGTCTAGCTGTATGGAGGAGAAGGTACTGCTCTGTTTCAGCTGTTATGGTCAGTCTAGCTGTATGGAGGAGAAGGTACTGCTCTGTTTCAGCTGTTATGGTCAGTCTAGCTGTATGTAGGAGAAGGTACTGCTCTGTTTCAGCTGTTATGGTCAGTCTAGCTGTATGGAGGAGAAGGTACTGCTCTGTTTCAGCTGTTATGGTCAGTCTAGCTGTATGGAGAAGGTACTGCTCTGTTTCAGCTGTTATGGTCAGTCTAGCTGTATGGAGGAGAAGGTACTGCTCTGTTTCAGCTGTTATGGTCAGTCTAGCTGTATGGAGGAGAAGGTACTGCTCTGTTTCAGCTGTTATGGTCAGTCTAGCTGTATGGAGATGGTACTGCTCTGTTTCAGCTGTTATGGTCAGTCTAGCTGTATGGAGGAGAAGGACTGCTCTGTTCAGCTGTTATGGTCAGTCTAGCTGTATGGAGGAGAAGGTACTGCTCTGTTTCAGCTGTTATGGTCAGTCTAGCTGTATGGAGGAGGTACTGCTCTGTTTCAGCTGTTATGGTCAGTTTAGCTGTATGGAGGAGAAGGTACTGCTCTGTTTCAGCTGTTATGGTCAGTCTAGCTGTATGGAGAAGGTACTGCTCTGTTTCAGCTGTTATGGTCAGTCTAGATGTATGGAGAAGGATCTGCTCTGTTTCAGCTGTTATGGTCAGTCTAGCTGTATGGAGGAGAAGGTACTGCTCTGGTTCAGCTGTTATGGTCAGTCTAGCTGTATGGAGGAGAAGGATCTGCTCTGTTTCAGCTGTTATGGTCAGTCTAGCTGTATGGAGGAGAAGGTACTGCTCTGTTTCAGCTGTTATGGTCAGTCTAGCTGTATGGAGGAGAAGGTACTGCTCTGTTTCAGCTGTTATGGTCAGTCTAGCTGTATGGAGGAGAGGTACTGCTCTGTTTCAGCTGTTATGGTCAGTCTAGCTGTATGGAGGAGAAGGTACTGCTCTGTTTCAGCTGTTATGGTCAGTCTAGCTGTATGGAGAAGGTACTGCTCTGTTTCAGCTGTTATGGTCAGTCTAGCTGTATGGAGGAGAAGGTACTGCTCTGTTTCAGCTGTTATGGTCAGTCTAGCTGTATGGAGGAGAAGGTACTGCTCTGTTTCAGCTGTTATGGTCAGTCTAGCTGTATGGAGGAGAAGGTACTGCTCTGTTTCAGCTGTTATGGTCAGTCTAGCTGTACAGAGGAGAAGGTACTGCTCTGTTTCAGCTGTTATGGTCAGTCTAGCTGTATGGAGAAGGTACTGCTCTGTTTCAGCTGTTATGGTCAGTCTAGCTGTATGGAGGAGAAGGTACTGCTCTGTTTCAGCTGTTATGGTCAGTCTAGCTGTATGGGAGGATAGGTACTGCTCTGTTTCAGCTGTTATGGTCAGTCTAGCTGTATGGAGGAGAAGGTACTGCTCTGTTTCAGCTGTTTATGGTCAGTCTAGCTGTATGGAGGAGAAGGTACTGCTCTGTTTCAGCTGTTATGGTCAGTCTAGCTGTATGGAGAAGAAGGTACTGCTCTGTTTCAGCTGTTATGGTCAGTCTAGCTGTATGGAGAAGGTACTGCTCTGTTTCAGCTGTTATGGTCAGTCTAGCTGTATGGAGGAGAAGGTACTGCTCTGTTTCAGCTGTTATGGTCAGTCTAGCTGTATGGAGGAGAAGGTACTGCTCTATTTCAGCTGTTATGGTCAGTCTAGCTGTATGGAGAAGGTACTGCTCTGTTTCAGCTGTTATGGTCAGTCTAGCTGTATGGAGAAGGTACTGCTCTGTTTCAGCTGTTATGGTCAGTCTAGCTGTATGGAGGAGAAGGTGCTTTCTGTTCCCTTAAGTGTTCTTATATCAACAACCTTTGAAGTGTTTGAATCCTTTATGATGTAATATGATTGGTGGATTCAAATAAAATAAAAGTGTGTGTGGGTGTGTGTGTGTGTGTGTGAGCGACCTACCGGAGATGATGGAGTCATTCCAGCGGTCAGGGTCGTTATAGAACTCGTCTAGACGTCTGTTCTCCTTGTTCTCGTCTGATTCCTTCTCTCTCTCCATCCCTCCGGGTGGGACTTTCTCCACGCTGGCTGTACGCAACAGACGACCATCGGACCGGCGCTTCGGAGAAGAGCTCATCTCCTTGGGTTGGAAACTGGAGGACGACAGAGCAGATAGATAGCTTCAAATAAAAGAGGGACTTGATCTGGCAACTGGGGGGCTAACAACAATCCCCTACCGTTGTGCCCTACACCAAGGCACTTAACTCACATACCTCTACCTGTCCTGTCTGTGCTTGGATATTGACTGATGGAAGGAGTTTCTTCCAAGCCACTCTGCTTCTGCTTGCTCTTTGGGGTTTTAGGCTGGGTTTCTGTATTAGCACTTTGTAACAACTGCTGGGGTTTGTAAAATGCATTTGATTGATTAATTGATTAGTTGTTTGATGAATTGATAGATTGATTCGTTGATTGGTTGAATGATTGATGTCCTACCTACCTAACCCTGTCTGTGCTTGGTAGTTGATTGATCGATTGGTTGATTGATTGGTGTCCTACATGTCCTGTCTGTGCTTGGTAATTGATTGATTGGTTGGTTGATTGATTGGTGTCCTACCTGTCCTGTCTGTGCTTGGTAATTGATTGATTGGTTGATTGGTTGATTGATTTTTGATTGATTGATTGGTGTCCTACCTGTCCTGTCTGTGTTTGGTAATTGATTGATTGGTGTCCTACCTGTCCTGTCTGTGATTGGTAGTTGATTGATTGGTGACCTACCTGTCTTTTCTACGCTTTGTAATTGATTGATTGATTGATTGATTGATTGGTGTCCTACCTGTCCTGTCTGTGTTTGGTGGCCAGGGCCCGGTGTAGCTCCTCTATGATGCAGCTGGGGGGCGGTGGGGGGTGCAGCAGCCCCAGGTGGGGGGAACCGGTAGGGGTGGAGATCCGTCCTCGCAGCAAGGAACCCTGGGTAGTCCTGGGTAACGTGAAGTTCCTGGGTAGAGTGGCTGGAGACTTCTTCCTCTCTAGGTTAGGATCCGACTTAGGGAAAGGGTGAGGACCTGTAGAGAGGGGAAGAATAATATAATGATAATGTTAGTTAATGTAACCCAAATAGAGGGGAAGAATAATATAATGATAATGTTAGTTAATGTAATGGTGAAGGTCCTTGGTAGAGTGGCTGGAGATCTCTTCCTCTCTAGGTTAGGACCCAAATAGAGGGGAAGAATAAAATGTTAATGTTAATATATCCGTAATGGTGAAGGTCCTGGTAAACTTCTTCACGGGATAGGGTGAGGATATGTTATCAGATATAGTGTTACTTATAAGATATAAGATCACAGAGTTTCTAAACCCAGAGGCGTAACATCGCGAGACTTCCGGGAACGCTTGTGAAACAGACCAAACAGAACCAGGCCGGGGTGAGAGAAGTGAAAGATTCTTCCTTAGTTGTTAATTTTCTCGAAATCTAAAGCCACAATCTGGATTAGAGCCAATGTCTGAAGTAGTTGATCATGGTATTACTCCAACCTCGTGAAAGTGACAAACTGACACGTTTTCATGTTAATCAAAAACTACTTTATATCGAAGGAGTTCCTTTGATTTGACAGCCTGCAAATGCGCAGTTCGGTACGAGACAACCGTTAGACCCGATGTCGCCATGACATCGCCTACAAGTGTGATCGGGGATTTGGAGGAGCAGTTTCTGCCTATCTTCATACTGTACTGTCTTTGATAAGATACTATGATGATCTGGGACAGTTCAAGCTAACCCTCTGTCAGCCCCAGTGTGAAGTCTAGCTCACTGACCCTTTAGACTACCCAGCCTGGACAGTAGATAGCTAGCCGAATGAGCCTGGTTAGAGTTAGTAAGCTAGCAGGCTGGTTAACGTTAGCTAGCTTTATGAGGCTGGCTTCAGTTAGCTAACATGCTAACAGGCCAGGAACAGAGGCTGGTTATAGTTAGCTAACATGCTAACAGGCCAGTAACAGAGGCTGGTTATAGTTAGCTAACATGCTAACAGACCAGTAACAGAAGCTGGTTATAGTTAGCTAACATGCTAACAGGCCAGTAACAGAGGCTGGTTATAGTTAGCTAACATGCTAACAGGCCAGTAACAGAGGCTGGTTATAGTTCGCTAACATGCTAACAGACCAGTAACAGAGGCTGGTTGTAGTTAGCTAACATGCTAACAGGCCAGTAACAGAGGCTGGTTATAGTTAGCTAACATGCTAACAGGCCAGTAACAGAGGCTGGTTATAGTTAGCTAACATGCTAACAGGCCAGGAACAGGGGCTGGTTATAGTTAGCTAACATGCTAACAGGCCAGTAACAGAGGCTGATTATAGTTAGCTAACATGCTAACAGGCCAGTAACAGAGGCTGATTATAGTTAGCTAACATGCTAACAGGCCAGGAACAGGGGCTAGGGGCCGATTTGGGACTCACCCTCTAGACTGCCCAGCCTGGTCAGTAGTTTGGGCAGGTTGGGGGGTGGCGGGGTGCCGTCCCGGCAGGGTGGGGAGTCCATGGGGTGAGGTGTCTCCTGCCCCCCTCCTGTCTCAGCCTGTACCCGAGAGCTGTCCTCACAGGGCTCACAGAGGGCAGTGTCCTCCTCCCCTCCATCCTCACTCTGCTCCGCCACTGTTAAAGTGTCTTCCGTCAGGTCAACAGCTGAAACACACATCAACATCAACAACAAAATCAACAACAACAAACATCAAAAAACACAGTGCTTTGTTGGAAATACATAGTTCGTTCAGAATATTTAGGACAGTTTTCTGTCGAACTCTTTGATCCTGCTTGATCAGGTTAGCTTGGTTACTGTGGGTTACTGTGGGTTACCTCGGTTACTGTGGGTTACTGTTAGCTCCCATTCTGTCCCTGTGGGTCTCAAATGGCACCCTATTCCCTATATGGTTCACTGCTGTTAACCAGGGCCTGGCAACCCTATTCCCTATATGGTTCACTACTGTTAACCAGGGCCTGGCAACCCTATTCCCTATATGGTTCACTACTGTTAACCAGGGCCTGGCAACCCTATTCCCTATATGGTTCACTACTGTTAACCAGGGCCTGGCAACCCTATTCCCCATATGGTTCACTGCTGTTAACCAGGGCCTGGCAACCCTATTCCCCATATGGTTCACTGCTGTTAACCAGGGCCTGGCACATGGTGCCATTTGCAGAGCCAGACTACCACATTTGGGGCCCCGTGCAGTTTTAAAGCTAATGTCCTGCAATTCTACACATTTTGCTACCATATGCTATCTGGGGGTCCCCCGACCTCCAGGGGTCCCCCAAACCCCACATTTCTGGACGTCGGAGGTCCCGGGGCACGTGCCCTGCGTTCCCATTCGGTAATCCGGCCCTGGCCATTTGGGAGGCAACCTGTGTTAGATCTGATTCATGGT
Source organism: Coregonus suidteri (assembly GCA_036851935.1). NCBI lineage: Eukaryota > Metazoa > Chordata > Actinopteri > Salmoniformes > Salmonidae > Coregonus > Coregonus suidteri. The sequence continues at coordinate 2,487,824 of CM072223.1, forward strand.
GTAACTGCAGTGTTTCAGCTGCTAAGCAGTAGAGAGCACAGCTGACTTCAACGATCTGTGTCGCCCCCCAGTGGTGGTTTAGAGAACTTTCCGTCACACACAGCACAGCACTGCAGTCCTGAACCAGTCAACCTGCACATTGGACTTGTTCGACATTGCAGCCGACATTGCAGGCAAATGCCAACTGATTGATCTATAAATCACCTTGCATCTTAATCAGCTACTCATCATTATTATTATTATTATTCTTTGGCTCACAATCTGTGGCTACTATGCGATAATTTTTTATGTAAAACATCACCGCACAATTTAAAAATATGTGGCACATGGAAACCAAACGAGGGTGGTGTATGGCGATAGGTGGGATGGGCTGAGAGTGGCTGAGGGGTGGTGTATGGTGATAGGTGGGATGGGCTGAGAGTGGCTGAGCGGTGGTGTATGGCGATAGGTGGGATGGGCTGAGCGTGGCTGAGGGGTGGTGTATGGCGATAGGTGGGATGGGCTGAGCGTGGCTGAGGGGTGGTCTATGGCGATAGGTGGGATGGGCTGAGCGTGGCTGAGGGGTGGTCTATGGCGATAGGTGGGATGGGCTGAGCGTGGCTGAGGGGTGGTCTATGGCGATAGGTGGGATGGGCTGAGCGTGGCTGAGGGGTGGTCTATGGCGATAGGTGGGATGGGCTGAGTGTGGCTGAGGGGTGGTCTATGGCGATAGGTGGGATGGGCTGAGTGTGGCTGAGGGGTGGTGTATGGTGATAGGTGGGATGGGCTGAGGGTGGCTGAGGGGCGGGATTAAAGAGCTTATGTTCAGTAATGTGTTATCGTTATGTGATTGTTGTATGTAAAAGTACCATGTATGGCAAATGTATGTATATGGAGCAGAAAAGCTCTAAAACCAAAAAAGATATGTGTCCTCCGAAGAGAGGGGGTAATGGATGTGTGAATAATAAATACAAATCTGTATAAAAATATACAATTTGTAGATCAGTCAGTCAGTCACAATTTACCCACAATGCATCACAGATTTGATGCTCTCGAACACGCCCTCTGATACGCTAAAACCCTAGAGATTAGAGGTCAGGGTTCAGAGGTCATAGGTCCTACCTGTAGAGGGGTTGTCTTCATCGCTGACCAGGTCCTCTGAGGTGTTTGCCAGGGGCGCCAGAGGCTCCTCCTCTTCTCTCTCCTCTGCGTCTGATTGGCTGGGAGTGTCCGAGTCTTCTACCCCCCCACACGCCTCACAAAACTCTACACACGCGCGCATGCACACACACACACACACACACACACACACACACACAGACACAGAAGGCGGCAACATTACATACTTTTATACACATGAAAATAACATGTTATTTTGTTATAATGGGTTGGAAACTGTGTGTGTATTTGTGTGTGTGTATTTGTGTGTGTGTGTATGTGTTCATGTGCGTGTGTACCTGGTTCAATCCCCTCCAAGCCCCTCTTGGCCAGTCCATCCCGAGTCTGTTGCGCCGCTGTCTTCCTCTCTAAAGCTGAAACACACAGAGTAACGGCAGGGTTGTGGGTTCGATTCCCTCTGGGGTAACATACCAAAAATTTACACTCAGTCGTTTTAGATTAGATTAGATTTTTTGTATTTAACCTTTATTTGACCTTTTTTGGGGGGACAGGGGGACAGGAAGTCATGTTGAGACCTAGGGCTCTGTGATCAAAGTGTCGTCTCGTGTCGTCTTGTGTCGTCTAGTCTCGTCTCGTGTCATGTCGTCTCGTCTATTGTCATGTCATCTCGTCTCGTCTCGTGTCATGTCGTCTCATCTATTGTCATGTCATCTCGTCTCGTGTCGTGTCGTCTCGTCTCGTGTCATGTCGTCTCATCTATTGTCATGTCATCTCGTCTCGTCTCGCCTCGTGTCGTGTCGTCTCGTCTCATCTATTGTCATGTCATCTCGTCTCGTCTCGTGTCGTCTCGTCTCATCTATTGTCATGTCGTCTCGTCTCGTCTCGTCTCATGTAGTCTCGTGTTTGTCTCGTCTCGTGTCGTGTCGTCTCGTGTCGTGTTGTCTCGTCTCATGTCGTCTCGTGTCGTCTCGTCTCGTGTCGTGTCGTGTCATCTCGTCTCGTGTCGTGTCGTGTCGTCTCGTCTCGTGTCGTCTCGTCTCGTGTCGTGTCGTCTCGTCTCATCTATTGTCATGTCGTCTCGTCTCGTCTCGTCTCATGTAGTCTCGTGTTGTCTCGTCTCGTGTCGTGTCGTCTCGTGTCGTGTTGTCTCGTCTCATGTCGTCTCGTGTCGTCTCGTCTCGTGTCGTGTCGTGTCATCTCGTCTCGTGTCGTGTCGTGTCGTCTCGTCTCGTGTCGTCTCGTCTCGTGTCGTGTCGTCTCGTGTCGTGTTGTCTCGTCTCGTCTCATGTCGTCTCGTGTCGTCTCGTCTTGTGTCGTCTAGTCTCGTCTCATCTCGTCTCTCACCTGTGGAGTTCTTCTCGTTCTTCTTTTTCCTCCATTTCCATGGTTTAAAGATCTGTCCCAGACTGGCCAGCTTGCTGTTCCTCCTGACGGACGGGGTCCACACCCCCGACACCACACCCCCTGGAGGGCCCGCACCCCGCTGCTGCTCCATCACTGGGAGGAGAGGAGAGGACCTCTGAGTTAACAACACAGCACAACCTAGAGGACTGACAGGGAACTACGTCTGTAGTATGGAGTCAACGTCTGAATTAAGGAATTTGGTGTCATTTCAGACCGCAATTCTGGGTGTTTCTTGATGTGGGTGTTCCCTGATATCAGGAAACGCTCATTTATACGTGCCATTGGTCAGTTCCGGTGTTATGAGACTGATGGTTTCTCGACACAGATGATTTGTTTACATAGCAGGTTAGAATAACTCATGTGCCAGGTTAGGATAATTAACGGTGGAGGTCAGGTGGATTAGCGTGGCAGGCTAGGAGACTGGGGATAAGGTTAGGAAAAGGGTTAGGGTTAGGTTTAGCTACAATGCTGCAGTTGTCAACAACTGTTGTCGCCGACGCGAAAGAAATGGCCACAGATCAATGGGAGTAACTTGATATCAAGAAAAGCCTGTCAGAAAACGCCCCTCATTGCCCTCAGCAATTACACCCTTCTCCAAGGAAGACCGATCTGAAATCATACACATTTATTTGTCAGTGTGTGTGCAATGTTTCAGATTGATCCATTACATTTACATTACATTTTAGTCATTTAGCAGACGCTCTTATCCAGAGCGACTTACAGTTAGTGAGTGCATACATTATTTTTTTTATTTTTTCATACTGAACCCCCCGTGGGAATCGAACCCACAACCCTGGCGTTGCAAACGCTATGCTTTACCAACTGAGCTACATCCCTGCCGGCCATTCCCTACCCTGGATGATGCTGGGCCAATTGAGCGCCACCTCATGGGTCTCGACTATTGTAATTCTGGACTATTTTGTATCTGCCCAAATGTGCGGAATTGGTCAATTGATACATTTTCAAGTACATAACTATAGTATAGAGAAAATTCAAAAATGTTACGGTAATACAAAATGTAAGTTTACACACTCCCAGGAATGTCATACATGATGGATCATCATACTTTCACACAGAAAGACAGCAGGGGTTCAAACTGTAGAACCCAGTTCCTACATTAGAATATAAAAATTGATTTTATCAAACAAAACTATGCTACATTTTATCTCTGGGACCCTTAGGATGACAAATCAGAGCAAGATTACTGAATGTATCAAACCAGTTGCCGTGATACGTTTTTTGTTGTTGTGCACTCTCCTCAAACAATAGCATGGTATTTTTTCACTGTAATAGCTACTGTAAATTGGACAGTGCAGTTAGATTAACAGGAATTTAAGCTTTCTGCCCATATAAGACATGTCTATGTCCTGGAAAGGTTGCTGTTACTTACAACAGTCATGCTAATCACATTAGCGCACGTTAGCTCAACCGTCCAGTATACGGGACACCGATCCCTTAGAGGTTAAATAGAAGCCATGCAATACTAGAAAGCAGTTCCGCTAACTAACCAGTAGAGTGAATGGGGACTATACAGAGCCTTGCAAAAGTATTCATCCCCCTTGGCGTTTTTCCTATTTTGTTGCATTACAACCTGTAATTTAAATAGATTTTTATTTGGATTTCATGTAATGGACATTCACAAAATAGTCCAAATTGGTGAAGTGAAATGAAAAATATAACTTGTTTAAAAAAATTCGAAAAAACAAATAACGGAAAAGTGGTCACATAATTAGTTAAATAAAGTCCACCTGTGTGCAATCTAAGTGTCACATGATCTGTCACATGATCTCAGTACATATACACCTGTTCTGAAAGGCCCCAGAGTCTGCAACACCACTAAGCAAGGGGTTATGGAAAGAATATGGCACCACAACAAACCTGCCAAGAGAGGGCAGCCCACCAAAACTACCAGACCAGGCAAGGAGGGCATTAATCAGAGAGGCAACAAAGAAACTAAAGATAACCCTGAAGGAGCTGCAAAGCTCCACATCGGAGATTGGAGTATCTGTCCATAGGACCACTTTAAGCCGTACACTCCACAGAGCTGGGCTTTACAGGAGAGTGGCCAGAAAAAAGCCATTGCTTAAAGAAAAAAATAAGCAAACACGTTTGGTGTTTGCCAAAAGGCATGTGGGAGACTTCCCAAACATATGGAAGAAGGTACTCTGATCAGATGAGACTAAAATTGAGCTTTTTGGCCATCAAGGAAAACACTATGTCTGGGGCAAACCCAACACCTCTCATCACCCTGAGAACACCATCCCCACAGTGAAGCATGGTGGTGGCAGCATCATGCTGTGGGGATGTTTTTCATCGGCAGGGACTGGGAAACTGGTCAGAATTGAAGGAATGATGGATGGGGAAATTCTTGAGGGAAACCTGTTTCAGTCTTCCAGAGATTTGAGACTGGGATGGAGGTTCACCTTCCAGCAGGACAATGACCCTAAGCATACTGCTAAAGCAACACTTGAGTGGTTTAAGGGGAAACATTAAAATGTCTTGGAATGGCCTAGTCATAGCCCAGACCTCAATCCAATTGAGAATCTGTGGTATGACTTAAAGATTGCTGTACACCAGCGGAACCCATCCAACTTGAAGGAGCTGGAGCAGTTTTGCCTTGAAGAATGGGCAAAAATCCCAGTGGCTAGAGACTTGCAACTGTAATTGCTGCAAAAGGTGGCTCTACAAAGTATTGACTTTGGGGGAGGTGAATAGTTATGCACGCTCAAGTTTTCTGTTTTTTGTCTTATTTCTTGTTTGTTTCACAAGAAAAAGTATGGCAGGCATGTTGTGTAAATCAAATGATACAAACCCCCAAAAAATATATTTTAATTCCAGGTTGTAAGGCAACAAAATAGGAAAAATGCCAAGGGGGTGAATACTTTCGCAAGCCACTGTACACACTAACAGTAGAATAACTAACCAGTAGAGTGAATGGGGAAGTGTGAATGGGGGTTATCATAACAGTACAGTGGCAGTGTGAATGGGGGTTATCGTAACGGTACAGTAACAGTGGCAGTGTGAATGGGGGTTATCATAACAGTACAGTGGCAGTGTGAATGGGGGTTATCATAACAGTACAGTGGCAGTGTGAATGGGGGTTATCGTAACGGTACAGTGGCAGTGTGAATGGGGGTTATCATAACGGTACAGTGGCAGTGTGAATGGGGGTTATCGTAACGGTACAGTAACAGTGGCAGTGTGAATGGGGGTTATCATAACAGTACAGTGGCAGTGTGAATGGGGGTTATCATAACAGTACAGTGGCAGTGTGAATGGGGGTTATCGTAACGGTACAGTGGCAGTGTGAATGGGGGTTATCATAACGGTACAGTGGCAGTGTGAATGGGGGTTATCATAACGGTACAGTGGCAGTGTGAATGGGGGTTATCGTAACGGTACAGTAACAGTGGCAGTGTGAATGGGGGTTATCGTAACGGTACAGTGGCAGTGTGAATGGGGGTTATCATAACGGTACAGTGGCAGTGTGAATGGGGGTTATCATAACGGTACAGTGGCAGTGTGAATGGG